>JANRMT010062829.1:10543433-10583314 GCA_026402145.1 Polypterus bichir lapradei
ATATATATTTACACACACACACATAAACATATATATATACATATCTATACATATACACATATATATACACACACACATATATACATACATATATATATATCTACATATATACACATACATATACATACACACATACATACATACATACACACACATATATACACACAAATACATATATATATACATACACACACACATATATAAACATATATATACATATACATACATATCTACATATATACACACACAGCTATTTCGTATCAGTGCAAGACGCTGCTTGTTAAAATGGATAACTCCCGCTCTTACGTGCAAGTCTGCGTGGATATTACGAACTATCATATTTGTTCAAGTTCTATTTAAATTTTAAATAGAAGGAATTTTTATTTAGTTGACAGAAATATCTTTGGTAGGAATGGTAAAAACAGACAGGAATATTATTCCTGAATAAATCAACTCAAACCTTAAACAACTTATAATATTTTGCTCTCCATAAAAATATATCCTGTCTAAATTATAGAAGTTAGAAATAAAGTAAACGTTAAAAGAACAAACATTCAAATTTCTTTACTCTTATGTAATTTTATATAAAAAATAAACTTAGATTTTAAATATCCCAAAAGATTTTGCTCTCCATAAAAATATATCCTGTCAAAATTATACAAATTCAAATATGAACATGCTGCATAACAAAACCTGGAAATATAAATAAAATGTGTTCCTTTCAGCAATAACAAATCAAATCATTCAGTTGTCTTTGCTCATATGTCATTTTAGAGCTGGACGCCTGGCATCTTTTTTTGGCAACAAGTTCGTTTATGTTTGGTGTGAGGTTCTGTGTTGTGGAGATTCTCAGGATGGACTGCAGGTGCTCATTAGTGAGGCGACTCCTGTGTGCTGTTTTGTTAGTCTTTATCACTGAGAAGAGCTTCTCACACAGATATGTGCTACCAAACATGCACAAGGTTCGAGCCGCATGTAGACGGACTTTTTTTGTTCTTCAAAGTCACCAAAGCGCCGTGCGCTCAGTTTATCAGCAAAGTGCGTATTTGGGAACACCGTAGTGACGACTTGGTTCAACATTACTTGGCAACAGGGAAAGTGGGGCAAGTTGCACTGGTGCATTTGTGTCTCCCATAAAAGCAGCTTCACTTGAAATCACTTTGTGATTGTGCACGGGTAAAAACGTCCGCTGAAGTGTCAGATTCTTATTTAATTCTTCTGCTTTCTGTATCTTCTGCATTGCATTCAGGTCTTTCAGGTTACCCTGATGTTTTGTCTCATAGTGCCGTCTTAGATTAAATTCTGTAATTACAGCCACATTAGCTCCACAAATGAGACACACGGGTTTAACGGCAATGTCAGTAAACATATAATCAGCCTCCCATCGGTTTTTAAAGGCTCTATTTTCAGAATCAACTTTTCTCTTAAGCATCTTGTGGGCTAGCTTCGCAATAACTTGCAAGCTAGACTTGATTAACGCGGTAAGTGTTCGGCAAGGCAGCTGAAGCACTGCATTATGGGATCTGTAGTTTATTGTGTTACCAGCGCTTCATATACCCGGGCCATTAATAACAATAATACAGTATATAAAATGATCTCGCGGGCCGGATATAATTACACGCCGGGCCGGATGTGGCCCGTGGCCCTTGAGTTTGACACATATGGACTAAATAGAACTTGAAAAGATATATTTTTTCTTTTTTATAGGACTAGTCACAATAGCTATAGTTTAAAAGGAAAGGTTTGTTCTTTACTGCAGCAAATTTGTATTCCAAGGGGTGGAAACTGAACAAACCAGTTAGGAATGCCAAAATAAGGGGATTAATTTTGAAGCATACATTCTGGGTATTAATTAATTAAGTGGGATAATTAATATAATTAATACTATTATTAAGGAAATTGTATACTAAGAAAATTGGTGAAGCAGGTGCAGCTGGTACATTTGCAAGTCATATGGGCTCCGATGTTTAGGTATAGTCTAATTGGGAAAATACGGAAGCCCTGCTGAGGTTGTCAGCTGTGGTACAAGCAGAGGACCAGTGGGCCAATTCTGAACTGAGGTGTTTAACACAGCGAGCATACATATGATGAGCAAACAACTCTAGGGGTGGCCTACAGGGGGAATGATGAGAGTTGCATAGCTTTGATGTCTCATGGTGGTGATGCCAGCCTATACTAATAAAGGCTGATGGCAGTCAAGAGTTGCACCATGGTTAGGAAAGCACAAGAGGCAACTAAATTAACCCCAAATGTGTGAAGAGGGCCCGCAGATGTTGGTTTGTGACCAGTTTAGGCAGTGGCACATGTGCTCTCACTTGGGCAGAAGTGGTTGTACTGGCACCTGTGGCATGTTACCTTTCAAATTTTGATATTAATTGTACAGCTGCATATGTTTAAACAGATAGTTTGGGACAGGGGTCTAATTAGCAGTTAGACAGAGAATAAGTACAGATTAAGAATTCACACAATAGACTAAATTGCAGTGGAGTAGTTTAGTGGAAGGTGTGGACTTGTCTCATTTTGAACCACCAGATCTGATGACATATGTAGACTGCAGAAAGCTAAAGAAACAGTTGATGCAAGCCGGAGCAGATACAAGTCGTCAGTAGAGCTTCCGAGTTCTTCAGATTGTCTTTGGAATAAAGAAGATATGTAATGGACAAATGGTCATCGACAACTTTTAACATGGGGAGAGCAAATACTGCAAATCAATGCACAAGTTATGCATCAGACTCTTTAAACATTTAAGTCTGTTTAATTATAAAGACATTGTACAAAACATTCATCGGGGTGGAGCGTTGTGATGTGAGATTTTGCATTTAACTTGATCAAAAATTTTGTATGTCTTTATTTGTAATTTAGGCAAAGCAATGTAATTTAGTGTTTACCAACCCCTCCCTCCCCCCGCTTTTACAACTGAGTCTATTTGTAATTTTACGTCAGGATTTGGTGGGATATGTCTTTAACCAGTTTGGCGAGTGATTCTTTGCTAAAGTCTTTCTTCCCCCGCAAGTAGGCTAAGGTGTACTTTAACATATGGTTTGGGGGGCGTTAAGATGTTCTATTTCCCCCATTGGTCTGAGGTATGGCTGTTTGGAATTAGCTTGTCTCAGAGGCCTTTAAGTACCATGATGTCCTATTGGCTGTAGGGGTTGGACAGAATATCTATAAATGTACGTGCTTAACCTCACATTCTCTCTCTTGCTAACCTGTGATGATGTAGAAGTATCTTTCTCTTTTTAACAACTGATAAAGACCATCACACCATGAACTGATAAAGACAACACAATGAAGGGCACAGCTCAGCAGACATATTGAACAGACATGTGGCTGAAAGCTGAGCACCAATGATGCCTTAACTAGAGACATTTTAAGTAACTACAAGTCTGTGTGCCACCTGAGTTACACATCACCATTTTATCAGGCTGTATGGTTGCCAATATTCAAATGTACTTTGTATTTTGTTATTATTTATGAATATTATCAATAATACATTATTTTATGTGTAACTTAACTCCTGCTTGTCTTTTTACTACATCTAATTGCCTGAGGTTATAGATATAGAAGGGAAGATGGGGATAAGTTATATACAATAATGCCTTATAAACCGTGGTAAGTCTGTGAGATTAGGCATTCTAAGGCTACATATTAATAATGTAATAGGGGAAAGTAGAGCAATATATATTACTCTACCAAGATAAAACAGTAACGCTTTAGTGTAGCTGCTACAAAAACTAATTTACTCTTATGTAACTAGACCTTAACAAAGGTTTCTTTTAGCCTTAATTATGGTTGTAAAGCATCAGTAAATAGGTTGTTTATCTCTGGGCAGTGTGGCATTTGACATGCTGGTAAAATTACTGATGAATATGAAAGATTCATAGTTCTCATACTTACTGTAAGTATGCAATATTAAGAATGTGCATGTCTCATTTAAGTTAATGCTGACCGTTCCAACATGAAGCTATTTTAGTAGGACACAGTGAATAATCACCTTACTGATGCTTTGTAAGTGTCATGAAGCCCAAAAGAAGCCTTTGTGAAGGTCTTGTTAGATAAGAGTAAATTAGTAATAGATGCATTTTTGCAGTACTAAAGCTAAAGAGTTCTTACAAAACGTACAAGTGCTGGTATGGAGTAAGGGTGAACACTGGCCCACTTTAAACACTGCTCTAAATTCCCCTTTTGTGAATAAGTATAGGTGTATATGTGAGTGGGTCCTGTGATGAAATGACGTACCACCCAGGGTTAGTTTCTTTCTTGTGCCTGTTATTACAGGAATCCTGGTCCCTTGACCCTAAATGAAAATTTTATGCCATGTTATGTTGATTCTTCAAAAAAGAGATATTTGGGTCAAAGAGTTTCATTGGCAAATAAAAATCTAGGTGCATTATAACCCTGACAACGTAGATTTTATAGGGACCTAATTGTCATGTTCACAGAGTACAGTAAAATTATTACCTGAATGTCCAACCAACTTGCAATCTGGTGCCACTGCCTGGTGCCGTGGTGAAAACGTTATGTTACATTGTGCTGTGTGCACTACTCTTTTCATTCCCATTTTTTAAAGTTAATAAGAATTCCACTGAATTCAAACAGCATATGCACACTTGTGTTGGCAGATTCCATTTTTGTACAACTCCTCTGCTACAAATGCACACACACACACACAGATTCACTTGAATTCCAAATTATTGTGGGTTTTTGCTGACGCTGCTTGTCGTTGTTTTTCTTTTCCACTCTACCGTAGCTTTAAGCTTAGTTATTGAAGCACCCAGCAGAGCACAAAAGGGGCGCTTAGTGTTCTGCTAGAAGCTCTGGGGATCTCGGGGAGACGTGGTCATTACAGGCTCCAGCGCAAAAGCCGCGATTCATGCACAGTAAAGCTCTTGTCTGTCTCAATCAGCAGGGAGGAATGCATTACAGTAATTATACAGCTATACTTTGCACTCCAATGTAAATCATAATTGTGCAATAAGTAAAAGCAGCATTATTGTAACAACGCACAAGGTCCAGTTACACTAAGACTGCAATAATTGGTTTAAGCCGTGTTCAGTGAAATGCTTGCTTTGGGGGGAGGGACATTAGGACATTGTTGGGTCGGCAAAGCTCAGCTCTTTTAAAGTCAGGGATCTTAGGGAGGTCAAACAAAGGAATGACCAATTTACCCAATTACTTGAAAATCCGTAAAGGAGGAAATATGTATTCTGCACAAAGTCCTCAGTGTTGTGGCACATGTGACCAGCTACAACACCTCCCATTCAGCTCCACGTGGTACTCAGCCTTTTATCACCCAGAATCCTCAGGTACTGCTCTCAGTCTGGGGGTTACGGGTTATAAATTAACTGAGAAAATGTTTTGTTTTGGTCTAGACACATCTAGGACTCCTCATGCCCAAAGCATCTTGTGAAATCAGGCTATCGTAATGAAGCTGCACCCCAGCAAAGAGTCAGACTGGTAGAAAAGCATCCAGCTGTGGGAAGCAAGGGCATGTTCAGTGCTGCCTTGGAGAGGCTTCAAGGTTATTTTTAACACCATATTATTTTCTCCAAACTTTCTTTAGGCAGGGGAGGGGCAATTGGCAGCGTTAAAGCTCTCTGAGTGGTAGCCATGTATTTTCTATTTGTTTCATTTCTTGAAGAAGAAAGCTGGAAGCAATGTCCTACTCTCAAGAAAACTTCAAAATGAGATCTTAGCCTGCAATGACAATTAACACTGCTTCTCAAAAAAGAAAAACAATGACTCCATCACCAAGAAACAATATGGTCATTGTGAGGGACAGCCCGGGTCCTTTTCTGGCCTGAATGCCCTTTGAATGGAAGGATCTGGGAAGAGAATGTGCATGGGGCATTATTTTCCCTGGAGTGCCAGATTGCAGTGAGCCCAGGCTCAGATCTCCATGTGGGTCTCCACAAGGTGTGAAGGGGAATAGTCTTCCTGGGTCCCCTGGGGCTACCAGGAGGAGCTGTAGGGTTTGGGAGTCTCTATTCTGTTGCTCTCCTACCTCACTCAGAAGTGCTTCAGAGCTGCAGCATCATATCACCAGAAGCACTCCCGGGGAATTAGATAAAAGGAGCTGCCTGCCTCATATTGACGAGCCAGAGCTGAGTGGAGGTGGACGAAGCTTGTAAGAAGGAATGGAGGAGGCAGTGAGTGACTGAGAGAGAGAAGACAAAGAGTGATTTATTGTGCTATTGTGCTTTATTGTGCTTTATTGTACTTGTGGCTATGATACTGGTGGGAAGAGTTTTTAGGAAAGAGTTTGCCACAAATAAAGATATTTTGTGCTTGGAACTTGTGTCCAGAGCCTACTGGTGTTGGGTGTTTGAGGAGCTGGAGCACCCCCTACTGTCCACAACATACACATAAAGCAAGAACTTTACTAACAGTGGGGCGAATAGCTCATAGATTTCTATGATATCTCATGGAGTCTAAAGATCTAAAACAGAAATCCAACAAATGTGACAGGCTTCCAGGCCTTTGGAGGGAGAGCTAGGTTAGCCCATTTGGTATGGTGATTTGCACACAACTTGTTAAAAAAGTGCTCCATAAGTAAGTCAAGGTGGATAGGCAGAGTGCCAGGAGTGTCTCCTTTGGCCTTTGGGGGCAGTACTGAACACCCATGTGTATAGCTGAGGACCTAATGCCTTCACTCAATGGTGGAAACACTCAGGGTCTCTGCCACTCTAACACTACCATAGAGGTCAGGGATGCAAACTTTTTGAGCCCACCATTCAATTACATAAGTCCAAATGAAGTAAAAATAAATGCTGGTTTGATGCATCATTCCAGAGTCATGTAGATCAGTGCAAGCTTATGTGTGTCACCAGCCTTAAACATTATGGTTGTTATTTTGTCATCTTTGACTGGACCTTATTTTATTTTGCTTCATTTCAGGTTGAAGTGAATGTAGTACTTTCTGGGGGAATTTCCTTACCCTGAAAGAGGTTCTTGGCTTCTCCTTGGAAGTAGCCCCAGGATGGGTTATAAAGCCTACCATTGTACCTCTTAAACTTAGAGCTGGGAGGTGAGTTGGACAAAGTGCTTGTTTAGGCGTCCAGAGCGCATGGTTGTTCCAGATACCAAAATAACATCCCTCAGTGTCTGTAGATTGGAAGAGGATGGGGGTAGAGATTGGTTTACATAAACAAGTTACATAAACAGCACTCCTCAGTGTCCATAAAATATTCAATATTATTGCATTTTGCAGACCAAAGGTGGGGTTCCCCTTGGTATGCAGTGCAGGTGCACCTTGAGTTATGTAAATGGCTCCCCAGAATATACAAAGTTGGCAGGGGGTTGGGGCAGGCAATTCCAGAGGACATGCTGCTTGAGTTACATTGTGTGAAGTATGCTCCACTTAACCTGCATAAATACCATCCCTCAGATGATGGCTTTCTAGTTGGCCTCCTGTTTTGCCTAATGAATTGACTGGATCTGGTTGGGCAAGAACTTCCAGAGACAATGTAATGTCAATTAAGATTTCATATTTTGATTATTGTCACTTAAGATATTTAAAAGAAAGAAACAGCTTTCTCAGAGTAACCATTATAATTCCCACTGATTAGACAGATACGAAGAGCACCATCTGTGATGGGAAAAGAAGGAATTGACCACAGTGGGCCAGTGTATTATGACTTAATTACCAGTATATCCTTTCTTTCTTGTTTGTCCAAAACTACATTTGTTCATCATTTGAAATCGAAGAAAATGCTCAATGGGTGGGGTGTTATGCCTGACCTGTTTCGTGGGTGATTCAAGGTCTACAGAGCCACAATAAGAGTAGGCTGGCATGGTACATGCTCTCTTTCTCTCTCTCTGCCATTTTCTGTCCATTAAGGATCAAACTGTCACTCATTCCATTCCAAGGCCATAGGGGAGCAAAGACCAAGCTGGACCAGAGACAGAGACTCCTGGTGTGGATGGAAGCTTAAGCTGCAATGGTATTTTTGTCCTTCATTTTACATTGTTTATTATTTTGGGCATATTGTCTATAACACATGAATAAATTTGTATCTTTTCCTCCTTCCTGTTCTGGTACTCTTTGTTATTACATGTGGTTTTAGATGTGTAAGAAAAGGAGCAATACTGAACTGCAACAGCTGTGAACCCTGACATTGTGGTAAGAGTATGGGATTTGGGGTATTCTATTAAGGTCTGTGTAATAAAGAGTATAAGGGAAAAATAGTATCACCTTACGACCCTAAATGACAGAACAGGCACAGAGCACTAGAGTGAGTCTGGAGGTTAGTAGGAGACTACTTTTGTGTTTGTGGCACTTTATTTTGGAGAGTGGGAGAGCCACTCCATCTTATACAAACATAGCCTCTTAAACAAGGTCTTTTTTTAGCTTTACGTTGTGTTCTCACAATATTTATTCCACTCTTGGTTGTTTATTTTAAAATTGTTTGACTCTTTATTTTGAACTAGAGTAGAACACAGCGGACTACTTAGCCGCCGCCTTTCACACATACAGAACTGCTCAGTCCGTGACAGCAACAGGCAACAGGTAGAAGCGTAGCAGTGGGTTATGAGGGAGAATGGGAAGACTAAAAATTCTTTGTATGTGACTTGGTAGCGGGTGCCATACCAGCCAGAGTGAGTGTAATATGAACGGCATGCAATGTCCCAAGCCTGTATTTTTTGGCGTAATATTTGGATTTGGTTACACCAATAGTCATGACAAGTGACCAGACAAACAAGATATCTTTTTATCTTTACTTATTATTATTATAACAATCAAAAATAAGAATTATTTATTTGTTTATTAAAATAAAAAGAATTAAAGTGCACCAACAGTGCTAACCAGTGCATTTCAATATATTGTTATACTTGAGTACTTGCGGGTCCCCTGGGGTAACTACTACCACTTCAGAGTGGAGAGGGGGTGCTGTCACTAATAATATCCTCTCCTCATTCCATAGCCCAGAGAAGATGTCCAGTGAGGGCAACTTCTGCCCGGTTGTGATGTTCAGAGCAAATGCCACCCCTTCCAGTTATTTCACCATAAAGAGTAGTGACCCAGGAAAGTGCCATCTGATTTCCAAATAGGACTTGAATCCTTTAAGAGATACAAAACTAAGAAGCAAGAAATAAGCAAGAGTGCATTTAGATGATTTTTGCATCATCAGCTTATCAGTTGTGAGTTACGTTTCTGCTCTGCTTTTAGTTTTACTTACAATTAAACGGGGATACCAGGATAGTACCCCCACATTTCTTCCCACTCCTGACTATTTCCTTAATGCCTGTCACAATATAATTCAATAATTTTTTTTTTTTAAATGGGGCCATGAAACAAATCAGAGTCCTCCTGCCCCACCACTCATAACCTGTAGCTCCTCACACACATTTCCGTGGTCTCTCTTTACCCGTTTCTGCTTCTCTGTTCAGCCATCTGTCCCACTCCTCCTGAAATTGCTAAACAAAGTTGATGCTGCCAGTCCTTTTCTCACAATGTTCAAACAGTGCAGAATGAGCGATTCCTTTCTATCTTGTAGTTTGGTCCTTTGTCAGTGGCACAAGCCCATCCCCTTTAAGGCATCTAATCTCCCAGCTGGTACTCATTAATAACTACGTTGTTGCAGTTTCAATGTTAATTACTATAAACTGAGCGCACTTACTCACGTGTGCCCCTCTCACGAGCTTGAGTTAAGCTGACAGGTTGCGTTGAAAGTCCACTAAAAGCAATAATAAATTAAACAGTTTAAACACCCCCATGGACTAGTAGTCTCACCACATAGCAACACTGGTGGAGCTTTCACATGTAATGGTGTCAAATATGTGTTAACAACGGGCCACCACCCAAAACACATTCTACACAATCTTTGAAAGGTGGGCCTTTCAAAGAGGGAGGCAAAAGTTGACTTAACTTGTGTAGGTTAAGAGATAAAGGAGTACAACAACAAGGCTGAAAGAAGCAGTCCACAATACCTAGCCTTATTATGGATGGAGTTCTTTAGGTAATGACTAGTGATGATAGAAAATGATGATGGGCTTACAGGCACTGTGCTCGCCTGGTTTAGTTCCTATTTATCAAATCGATTCCAATGTGTACAGAAATGTGCTGACAGTACTCCATCATTATACACAGAAGTGAGATATGGTGATCTGCAGGTCTCAGTACTGGAACCTTTACTCTTTTCACTTTACATGCTTCCACTGGGATCTATCATTAGGAAACATGATGTTAATTTTCACTCGTATGCCGATGACACCCAGTTATACCTTTCATTTAGATCAAATAAAGATTCTCCGATGTTGTCTTTAATTAGTTGTGTTAGTGAATTAAAGAAGTGGATGGATGAGAACTACTTGTCTTTAAACACAGATAAAACAGAGACGTTAATTATTGGAGGGAATGACGCTGATCACAACAATATTTTGTCATCATTGAACTCAGTTGGATTCACCATTAATTTTACTGAATCAGCCCGCAATCTAGGAGTTGACTCTAGCATGTCATTTAAAGCACATATTACAAAGTTGTCCAAATCATGTTTCTTCCATCTTAAAAATGTTGGGAAATTATGGTGCTTTCTAAATAAACAGGATTCTGAGAAATTAATTCATGCATGTATTTCTAGTAGGATTGACTACTGCAATGCGGTGTTCACTGGATGTTCAAACTATTCTTTATACAGCCTCCAGTTAATCCAAAATACTGCTGCAAGAATTATTACAAGAACAAGAAAATACGAACACATAACTCCAGTTCTTAAATCCTTACACTGGCTCCCGGTTAAGTTTAGGACAGATTTCAAAATCCTCCTTTTAACATATAAACATTAAATGGTCAAGGTCCGGCTTACTTGTCTGAACTTATCATGACTTACAAACCAGAGTGCACATTAGGATCGCAAGATGACGGTCTGCTTATGATTCCAAGAATTAATAAAATAACAGTGGGAGGTTGAGCTTTTAGTTACAGGGCCCCTAAACTGTGGAATGGTCTGCTTGCTACTATAAGAGGTGCCCCTTCGGTCTCAGCTTTTAAATCCCGGCTGATGACTCACTACTTCAGTTTAGCATTTCCTGACTAGAGCTGCTGATTAACTGTACAGACTGCATCTCTGTTGTTAGTCATTAGCACTAAAACATAAGTAACATGATAGTTATAATTGGATACTAACCCTCACCTATTCTGTTTCTCTTCTCAGTACTCAAATGTAGCACTTGGTGTCACAGCCCACCTGCCAAGTTGTTTTGCCTGCCTAAGTAAAGTCATTCCTGATGGAGGATTGCAGGAATCGTGGGAAAGAGGGATCCTTTCATTGGATTAGCGCTATTTCAGAAGTGGAATGGCCAAATGAGGGAGGCAGCTTGATGGATGAGGTCTCCAGGACTCTAAACAAATCCAAATCATATTAGGTGATATCATCTACTGTTAAATTCTACTCTGTACTTCTAAAATTTGCATTTTCATACTGTATTGAGGATTTGTTCTGTTCTGTGTATTGTACTGTATTGTATTGACCCCCTTCTTTTTGACACCCACTGCACGCCCAACCTACCTAGAAAGGGGTCTCTCTTTGAACTGCCTTTCCCAAGGTTTCTTCCATTTTTTCCCTACAAGTGTTTTTTTTTGGGTGTTTTTTCTTGTCTTCTTAGAGAGTCAAGACTAGGGGGCTGTCAAGAGGCAGGGCCTGTTAAAGCCCATTGCGGCACTTCTTGTGTGATTTTGGGCTATAAAAAAAATAAATTGTATTGTATTGTATTGTGATGAGTGAGACTGGTGAGTGTCAATTCACATACAGTTTTCTGAAACAGTCACTGAAATTTGTTTCGCAGGCAATTTTGAAATTGCCAAACATGTAGAACATGACACTCACAAAAGAGCTTATGGCTTTAAAGTGTCTTTTGCATGTAAAATACAAGGGACGTTCAAAAAGTTTCCACACTTTTTTTAACTCTATTTATTAGGAATTTGAAAAACAAATTACATCACTTCTCTACATAGTCCCCTTCCTTTGCGATGCAATTTTCCCAGCATCGTACCAACTTTTTAATGCCATCAACAAAAATGTTTTTGGTTGAGCATGTAGCCACTGATGCACCGCTTCAACTTAAAGCTTCTTTGACCGGTCCAAAAAGGTGTAAATCAGATGGTGCTCAGTCCGGACAATAAGCTGGTTGTTTCATAAGCTCCCACTTCAATTGTCAGAGGGTTTTTTTTTTGGAGGGGGATTTATGTTGTCGTGCAACAACACAATTCCCTTTGACAGATTTAATCTTCTTTTAGAGCAAATTGCGGGTTTCAGTTCTCTCTGAAGTATGTCACAATACGTTGCACTTGTGACAGTTGTTCCACGATCCTGATAGCTTTTGAGAATAGGCCCTTGGGAGTCCCAGAAGACAGTCAACATCAACCAGCTACAGGAGATGATAGATACTTCCATTGCATACTCTACCCCTTACTTTCGGGCTTGTAATGGTGAACCCACATTTCATCACCAGTGACTATCTGCTGCAGAAAATTCTCATCTTCACGATAACGTGCCAAGTGTCAGGAACAAATATCTAAGCACTTGTGCTTATGCTCCTCTATCAGTTGCTTAGGCACTCACCTGGCACACACTTTAGTGAACTAAAGGCTGTCATGAATCAGGGCATAGGCAGATCCAACACTCACATTCAGGTCTCCTGCAACCTCTTCAACTGTTATTCTTCTGTTTTTTTATTCATTCCTTGTGGCTGTAGCTGGACGTCTGGAGTGCTCAGCATCCATCACACTAGTATGGCCATTTTCGAACATTTCAATCCACTCATAGACAACTCTACGAGAGAGAACTTTTAGTTTTAGTTTATACGTTTAGCAGCCATCTTCACCACAGAGTAACAACTATTATACTAAATTGTAAGGGCAGCCAGCTTGCCAGACAGAAATCATCATATGACACTCTCAGACACGACCAATTACTGCTCTTCCTGCCTTCACCGTTTCCAATGAAAATATAAAAGCGCTGTAACTTTTTGAACATCCCTTGTAAGTAATACTGCTCCCTACAGCTTCATTTACCTGTTCTTTTCTGCAGCTGAATTACATATGAAAACTAGAGCCGCATCGGTCAAATTAATTCTATTTATGACTTTCATCACATTACCAGAGAGAAGTGCAGTACATTTAAAAAAATTCTCTACACAAAAACGCCTAAAATGCACTATAGTGCAAATTACTGTGTTAAATCCATCCATTATCCTAGTTGGGGATATGCACACTTTCTGTAAATACACAGGTGTAAATGTAGTGTAGTGTAAATTTCACTAACGATTTTTATTTTAATACCAAATGACAAGCAAACAGATGCAGAATTAATGCCTGAAAACACTGGCAGACAAGAAATAAGCAGCTAAATCTAATGACATGAATTACTGGAAGCAAAGAGTACTTTAGTGAGTGAATTTTTTTGCAAAACAAAACACTGAGTTTTGCTCTGAATTCAGTTTCACATGAATCTGTCATGATTTGGTTTGTGAAGTTTTATTTTGTAAATTCTGTATCTTGATCACTATTTTCAGGTCTTTCTATTGCCATCAATTTGAGAGCCATCGTTGGTGTGTTTCTAGGGGCGTAGCCTCCAGGGTTATGACCTGCGGGTAATCGGTGCAAAGGGATAAAGGGTCAGCTGGCTGCTCCTTTAGTCATCCAATATGCAGATACAAACTCTTAAAACACAAAAAAGGAATTAATTCTTTGCTTTTGCGCATCTCTTGGGTTATGGTTGGTTTTATCCCTTTGGTTGTTTTCTCGACTTCGGTTCTTGTCTATTTTTAGGACTTGGCAGCTAGTTTTGTTTTTATTTCTTTTGCTTTTTTAATCCTTTACGTGCTTCTTGAGTTAGCTCAGTAAAGATTCACCTGTCTGTTTCTCGGTGGGACAAAATCATTTCTTTCATTGCTAGCAATGACACAACTGAGTTTTACTCCTGTGAGCATAATCCAAGTTTTTGTGACAACAGTGGGATAATGAACACAAACGTTCAGCAGAAGAAACGTGAAAAGAAATGGCTTTCCCTGAGCAATATGCTTATACCCTTTGTTTCGATGGCTATCTTCCTGATGTCATTGACTTGCAGATGATTTTTCATGATTATTTTTATGCATGCAGCTGTCATTGCCTGGTAGTGTTTGTGACATTGGGCGGCATCAACATAAATAAGGATGGTTGCATGAGTTCCTTATCTGATCTTGAAATAAAAATAACAGTATGGGTTTATGTTCAGCTCACAAATCCAGGAGATATTTGGTTAAAAGGTTGGGTTGAGCCCTGAAAATCTGTATGTCTGTTGATCCTTCTGCTTTCTGGTGCCTTATCACTGCCACCCTGAAGATATATACATTTATAGGTTTATAGGGTCATTATTGTCGTGTGTAGGTAGTATGTCCATGTGCTAATTAACATGTACCCATCTCCACCACGATGATTAATGAGTAAAGCTGCTTCATCACAAAACGTCCTGACATTCATAACAACCTTATCTCCCTTACTTGAATTTTTTCTGATTTAATTGCTCCCCTCCAGAACTTCAGATGCCCCTCTACAGATGTTTCACTGACACCATCCCTGCCTTTAGAACTGTCGATCAACCCCAAACAAACATCTTTAGGAGCTGCAGTATCTAAAAATAAGCATTTCTAAATAAATTCACATCGCTTTTCAACTGATTCATTCATTCACATTTGGAAGTTTTTCGTAAAACACAGAGATCCACAGGCATATGCAATAAGCCGCCAAATAGTCTGGTAGATGTTAGGACATTTGGGCCCCCTAATACTAGGCTTGATGTTATTTTGGAAGAATTAAGGAGACAGGACTTGTGAACGTTGTTGGGTTGAATGGTCTGTTTTCATTCGGATTGTTCTATTGTTCTAATGATAGCCAAGTAGGCAATGGACTGCCATTCATTCATACTGTGCCATCTTTAAGTCACTAGAGATGTGTCGATTTGCAGTGTGGCTGAGGTAAGGATAAGTACAGGACAAGCAAATTCCAAAAAAAAGCTCTGTGCCTGAAATTTCAATGCGACACCCCAATTTGAATTAATTAATTTTAACTATAGAGAGCACAATTATTTCATATTCTGTTACATACAAGTGCACAGGAGACACTTTCAAGGCTCTGACAAAGTAAAAGATAGATTATGGTGCTTGACCACGCCCCCTACAGAGCACCCAAGCTTTCATTTGTATTTGGATGAAAGAGAAACAGACAGACAGGATGGAACAGTCACACTTTGTTAAAGAGCTCCTTTATTTGTCAACGACAGAGGCTGAGTATTTATTTTTATATCTTTACAGATTTGATTTTGTTACTTTAAAAGGGGATTACTGTTTTTTTTCCCAAAATTTTAAAACAGTGCTCATCCTACCTTCCACAGTTCACATATTCAACTTTGACTAAGCATCACCATGGTGCCAGTTACTGAGATTTTCACCTTTAACACTTGTTTTTTTTTCCATTGGGCTTTCAGTGACTAAGCAAGTGCCAGCACTTAAAAAATGTCAGCAGAAACCTCAACCTGGGAACAAACAGAGATGTTGCTAAACAAGGGGAGGCTGGATAGACAAAATATAAACACATGAGAGTGAAAAAATAAACCCACACTGGAGCCTGGAGACAGCGAGGAAACTCAAAAATTATCCCAGGATGATGCTAGTGATTTGCTTAAATAATCTGCCTAATGAGTAGTCAACCTCCAGTGAGTGTGTCTTATAATATATTGTCACAGATACAAGAAAGCACTAGTGGAGTGTCCAAAGTTGTAAGAAGATGACACTTTATGTCAAGGACAGAAAAGATTCAGTCACGGCTGCTGCCCCAAAACAACTGAGCCATCTCTCTCAGGCTCACATTCTGTGTTCTCCTTGTTTCACTTAGCGTTAAGGCTACTGCTGGATCACTATGTATCTTAACTTAGGAAATAAGCCTTCATTTTTGCAACTGCCTGAGGCGTCTTCCTCTGGCAGGTCACTTTTATCCATACAGCACCAGAGGGAAGTACACAGGCATGGCGCCAGCCTGGTCTGCCATAACTTTCAGCACTTCATTGCCACTTTAGTAAATCTGCTTCTGTGCTGACCCCTATGCTTTGAAGTTAAGTGTCTGTGTTGCCTCACTATCTGCTGCACAAGTTCTTCTCTTCACCATGAGCATCTCAGAGCTTCACTAAAACCTGCGACACAAGACACACTTAATCAGTGACAGATTTAGAAACATAACCATTCATTTAGAATTTCAGATAAGGAATGAAGAAGTGGACTTTATATAAAATACACACTTCTTCAGAATTTGTGAAACAGTGTAATTCAGCTTAAAACTGCAAGCCAGGCACATCTTTCTTGGCTTCAAAATTATGCTTCGATGGAAATCATCATCATCACTGGCAGTCACTCCAAACGAATATGATGCCAATCGTGGTTTTTCCTGCTTTCTTAGATGAGTCTCGAGTCACAAATCTTGGGACAGTCAGGGCAGGATGTTCCATTTAGAAGTGGCTTCTGTCAAACTATGTTCTTCTATTCTTTCCGGTATTGTCTTTTGTCTAATTCGAAAGAAAGATGGTCAGCCTCAAATTAGGTTGCTGCCTGATAGACCGTGTGGTGCCAAAGGGGGGAGGCCTTGAAACTAGACAATTTTAATGGTAGGGCTTTGAAACACTTCTTCTGGCTACCACAAAATCTCTGGCCTTGGGGCAAGTAGACCTGTTTGGGAAGAAGGGAAGCATGCATTGACCTGTCTGTCAGAGATGGTTCTGAGGAATTATGGATTCAATGCTGGTGATCTTTGTCTCATTGAGGACTCTGGTGTTGGTGTGCAGACCTTCCCATTTGATATGAAGAATCTTTCTGAGGCAGTGCTGATGGAATCTCTCCATAGTATTCAAGTAACAACAGAAAGTGACCCAAATCGTGCTGCCATATGGGAGAGTAATGATGCAGTTGCTTTGTAGACTATTATCTTGGTGTTCTTCTTGAGGCTACAGTTCTCAAAGACTCAATGGGACAGTCTCCTAAAGGAGATGTTTGCACAGTTAATCCTCAAAAGCTGCCTTTTGGGAAAGATGGCTGTCGAGGTATGGAAAGTTTCTCCTGTGATGGTGATGGCCAAGGGTTCAGTTATACAGTGAAATAAGGGACAATTTAGACAAGGATATTGCTTTTTCTGATGTTAAGGCACAGTCCTAGGCTCTGGTAGGCTATGGCTAGGAAATTCAGAGTGGTCTGGAGTCCTTCCACAGTCAAAGATGGCACAGTTGTCTACATATTGGAGATGATTGCTGCTTTCTTCAATTTTGTCTTTGAGACAATGAAGAATCAAACCAGTATGATCTTGATCCCACAGGCAGAGATCAGTAATGAAATCTGTCAGACAACTGAAGAACTTTAATCCATTGACAGCTGTGTTTGTTCGAAAACCCAATGGGATATGACTGCCTAACAAACACTCTACTGCGATACATTACTGTTAGGCCACCATTGTATCTTGCTCATCTAGAAGAACTCTTATTCAACCTGGGATGGACTGGCCATTGAGACTAACTGGTCAATTCCCAGTGACCCACTTTACTTGTTGGCTTGGTTGTTGGGCCAAAAATAGATCTAGTAAGCAAATGATTGAATAAGAGCACCACTCCAATTCCAAGATTCTACAGGCTGTCCCTCATCACCCTAACCTATTCATGAGACACAATAATGTCTTCAAAAATGGAAAGGGGGAGAGGGTTTAAAAAATAATTTAAAAAATTCAAATCACACCAACAAGGGCAGCAACATGTAAGAACACTAGTGGCTTATGAATGAGGGACTGCAGGAGGTCATAGTGTAGAAGCGGCCTGTTTACTACGATTGCCTATGATGGTGTATGCCAAGACAGCTCATAATATAAGTTTTTAATTATCTGTCAAGCAAGGGCCACAGTGGTAAAGGGTAGGTTGAAAGTTTAGGAACATGGTGTTAATATCCAGTGTTAAACATGACAGTGTCATAATAAAAAGACTTTCTTTGATTTTATTTCTTTTAGTTCAATGTAGCCAATGATCTAAAGAATGTCATGCTTTATCTTACAAGAACACTAAATTTCAAACACATGTGGAGTACAGTCAGGCAGTGAACATTAAGTTAATTTAGGACAAAAACACAACTTAGTTTGTGACAAAATTCATCAAAGCACCAGAGCCAGACAGCATGATTTGAGAGAGGTGGGAGGGCAAAACAGTTAGACATGTATGAGACAGAGTTTGGGGACAGTGTGTTATCCCATAGCCTGTGCATTTATGTCAGCCAATATATTATACTAACTTACATACAAATAAATGGAGAATGTTATGTATGAACGGATGCTTGACAAAAGTGCTATGCCAGCGTTTAATCCCCCTGGTTGAACATTAGATGTCAAATCTTCATAATAAAATTCAGAAACATGGAACTACTGGCAACACTGGGTACATGGCAAGAGAAGAGCCCTAGCTATAATGCCATTTCATTACCTACTCATACATACACAGAGCCAATTTGCAATTGCCAGTAAAATGAGCACACTTATCCTTTGGGAACTGGGTTGAAAATGGGAGGAACTAGTGTAAAACCAGTGCAAACAATGAAAAGGGGATGAAAATACAACACGGGACACTGAATTTGTCAGAACTGCGGGACAGATCACTGCTGCTCTTAAGCATTATTTTATTTGAAACTAGCAAAATACCTGCGCTTCACAGCGGAGAAGTAGTGTGTTAAAGAAGTTATGAAAAAGAAAAGGAAACATTTTAAAAATAGCGTAACATAATTGTCAATGTAATTGTTTTGTCACTGTTATGAGTGTTGGAATTGTGTAATGCGTTTTTTGATCACTATCCAAATCTGTACTCGTGAATCTAAGAGGTTTAACAGGCATTCCTGGTATTAAGTTGTGGATTTGCTTGAGAATATTTAGCGGCAGCGTGTCTATGAACGTAATTTAAACTTAAGCTTTACACCTTGCTTTACTATTGATATGTGTACAAAGGCTTGTTCAGCATCAGAGGGTTCCCGCAGTAGCTGCACTTATGAATATGCTAAGCACAGTCCTTCACCCGTGAATATTTACCTTATATGGGCAGGCACTCAATTACGTGGGAGGCATGATGATGCGGGACGCAACTCCGCCTCACACGGCGACCGAGCTGCAGGCTATGGCCGTATATATGGACGAAAGTAGGTTCCAGTTATGACTGTTACGCGTAGAATTTCAAAATGAAACCTGCCTAACTTTTGTAAGGAAGCTGTAAGGAATGAGCCTGCCAAATTTCAGCCTTCCACCTACACCGGAAGTTGGAGAATTAGTGATGAGTCAGTGAGTGAGTGAGTGAGTCAGTCAGTCAGTCAGTGAGGGCTTTGCCTTTTATTAGTATAAATTAGAAAATAATAACTTCATCTTCTCTGGAACAAGTCATAATTACTTTAAGCCTGGCACCCTTTTTTTGGTGCTTTTGCACCCACTGTAATAGTCATGCCTGTCTGTCTGTCTTTCTACAGTTAGGTCCATAAATATTTGGACAGAGACAACTTTTTTTCTAATTTTGGTTCTGTAAATTACCACGATGAATTTTAAATGAAACAACTCAGATGCAGTTGAACAAGAAGATTGCATAAAAATGTGAGGCAACTAAAGCATTTTTTTTAACACAATCCCTTTATTTCAGGGGCTCAAAAGTAATTGGACAATTGACTCAAAGGCTATTTCATGGGCAGGTGTGGGCAAGTCCGTCGTTATATCATTATCAATTAAGCAGATAAAAGGCCTGGAGTTGATTTGAGGTGTGGTGTTTGCATGTGGAAGATTTTGCTGTGAACAGACAACATGCGATCAAAGGAGCTCTCCATGCAGGTGAAAGAAGCCATCCTTAAGCTGCAAAAACAGAAAAAACCCATCCGAGAAATTGCTGCAATATTACGAGTGGCAAAATCTACAGTTTGGTACACCCACACATTTTTTAAAAATCTTTAGATATTTTAGTTATACAGGTTTTGCCATAAGAAGCCCCAAACATTGACATTGTTTGTCGTATTTTTACAGTTGAAATATCTGGAATACAGAGTATTATACACATTAAAATTAAAATTTAAAAATTTCAGAATCTCCCATTGAGATGCATTGGTGAATTTGCAAACTTGGCTTTCTTAAACTAGAAAACACTCTTTATAGCTAAAACTATGAATTAGTTTAGTGTTTCAATTTCACCTTGAGAGCAGTTACGTCAACCTGTATATAGTTTGCAGTTTTTTCTATTACTTATTCAATAGCTACTCCTGATGGCAGAATAGTGAAGCAGTTGTGTGCGGTATAACAAATACACCTCAATGCAGGACATAGGATCGGCCACATATAGGTCAGGTTAGATGATCGAGAATTAAATATAAGGAAGGTAAGACATTTGATTAGTATGTATTCAATTTGCTAATAGTGATACTTCTGATTTACTGTATTCAATGTGGCGGTATGATATTGTTTGTTTATTCATTACTGCAAGAAAGCATCATCCTTAACTGTACCAGAATAAATGGGTAGCACTCGATGTGCGTTAACAGTTCAGTTTTCCACACAGCTCGCACATCTTAGCTCTGAGATGCCATATATGAACCTCAGTCACAGCAGCTCACTTCCCCTGCTCCATGAAATCAAAGCGGATAAGTAACATTAGGATGCTCATGCCCATAAAAGTAAAAAAGTAAAAGCAGCTTAGGTAGAAATGTCTGAAAGATGGCTCAGTGACACTTTATCCTACAGCTACTAATATATATGTGTGCTCAATAAAACAACTTTATGCCTGCATTATCTGAAGACTATAATGATTCAATGTTTCTCGGCAAAGGGCTACAATGATCTGCTATATATCATGTTCGGATGCAGCCAACAAATTTAGCTTGAGAGTTTGGCACTTATTTTAAACTAGCAAAATACTCGCATTTCGCAGCGGATAAGTAGTGTGTTAAAGAAGTAAAGAAAAAGAAAAGGAAACATTTTGAAAATAACGTAACATGATTGTCAATGTAATTGTTTTGTCACTGTTATGAGTGTTGCTGTCATATATATATATATTTATATATATATATATATATATATATATATATATATATTGTCACGCACGCGCGAGTAGGAGACTGCGGACGGATTTTAACACACCTGGGAAAACATTCGCCGGCAGGGAATGGCGGGGTACTAACTTTCTCCCTGTGCTTTCTTACAGAAAAAAGGACGCTCCGCCGCCATAAGCCGGCTTTGCCCGCAGTACGTGTTACTTCCGCCCTTCCTCCGCCATCTTGTCCTGATGTCATTGGTCCCAGCATCCCTCACGGTTCCTTCCCAGCATTCCTCCACTTCCGGCTCCTCCCTCATAAAATGTCCGCCGACGGCATGTTTCGGCGTCTCGCATTTGAACTGTTTAGTTTATGTTTGACCTGCTTTTTCTTTTTTCATTATTGTGGATCGTCTACAATATACGGGGCCGGAAAACCCCAAACCTTTGTGCTGTCTCCTTTTGGAGTTATTACAATATATATATATAGCAAAACACCCGCGCTTCGCAGCGAAGTCGTGTGTTAAAGAAGTTATGAAAAAGAAAAGGAAACATTTTAAAAATAACGTAACATGATTGTCAAAGTAATTGTTTTGTGTATTTGGCGGCAGAGTGACGAAGTTGTTTTCGTCTAGCTGCATCAGAAAATGTACCACGATGTCTGACACGCCTCCTTTTTACTGTTTTCTCACAGCTTGGATTGCTGCTGTTAATCGGTTTGAGTCTACATATATACACATACATATCTTTATATCTATATACATATATACATATCTATATACATATCTACATATACATACATATATATATACATACCTATCTACATCATATATACACACACATACATACATACATACACACACACAAATTATATATATGTGTGTGTGTGTGTGTATGTATGTATGTATATATATATACATACATACAAACATACACACAGGTATATATATCTATACTAATAAAAGGCAAAGCCCTCACTGACTCACTCACTCACTGACTGACTCACTGACTCTTCACTAATTCTCCAACTTCCCGTATTGGTAGAAGGCTGAAATTTGGCAGGCTCATTCCTTACAGCTTCCTTACAAAAGTTGGGCAGGTTTCATTTCGAAATTCTACGCATAATGGTCATAACTGGAAGCTAGTTTTCTGCATATACTGTAATGGAGTTGAGCTCGAAAGCCGTGGAGGAGCGGAGTTTCATGTGACATCATCATGCCTCCCACGTAATCACGCAGTACGTAGAAAACCAGGAAGAGCTCCAAAAACCGCTGAAGAAAATATACATTATATAATTAAGAAGGCGGCGAAACAATTAAAAGCGAGCGAGTGACATATAAAACCATATTCAGCGGCTCACGTGAACTGACGCAGTGCGCAGACAAAAAGCAACAGTTCCAAAGAGTGCTGAACAAAAACCGAATTACACTGCTACACTCAAATAGACAAACCACACGCCGTGGCGCAATAGTAGAGGCTTTGCCTCTAGTGCTGGCGTCCGAAGTTCGATTCCCGAGAGAGGATGCTCTGAGTATGTACGTGTGCTTCCTGATTCATTTTAGCCTCGCATCCCCTTGGTTTGAGACGTATAAAAAAATATGCGGTTAACGCAGAAAGACAGATCACCAATTGAAGCTTTATGAATAATGGATACTTTACTCGCGATCAATGATTGTTTTGGTAAAGCCATACTCAGTGTATTCATTAGATGAATGGTAAAATTGTAAGAGCGAGGGGAGGGTAACTTATTGAGGCACGCAGGCAAAACCACAATAGCACGCGGGCTCGATGTACTGTAGTGCGAGTCAACTCGATCTGAATTGCGCGATCACATTTGAAAAAATATATCTTTTCAACTTCTATTTAGTCAACACTTAGCATATTCATATGTAAGGCTGCTGCGCAACTCAGCACGCCTCCCATGTAATTGACTGCCTGCCCAAATAAGGCCATTCTTCGCTGCGGTGTCTTTATTCGTTTCCTTGCTTCAACAAGGAAGCAGCTTTCTCACAGCTTCTGCGCTGTTTTATAAACGAACGACATATACGAAAGTCCTTTTTCCTTGCTTCGCCAACGAGGCAACCTTTTTATTTAATCCACGGGTTCTGCGCTGTTTTATTGTTCATTTCTTACGATTGTTATAGTTATTGTGTACGTATTGTACACTTAGTTTACTGTTCAAGTACCCATTTCCTTTATTTAATCCACGGCTTTTCTGCTGTTGTTTTGTTCGTTTATTACAATTATACTTATTTCATTCACTTTCTTTGCCTGACTGCCTGCCCATATTAGGCGCTCCGCAGTTTTTTGGTGATGCAGCTTTCTCACAGCTTCTGCGCTGTTTTATAAACGAACGACATATAAGAAAGTCCTTTTTCTTTGCTTTGCCAACGAGGCAACCTTTTTATTTAATCCACAGGTTCTGCGCTGTTTTATTGTTCATTTGTTACGATTATTATAGTTATTGTGTACGTATTTTACACTTAGTTTACTGTTCAAATACCCATTTCCTTTATTTAATCCGCGGCTTTTCTGCTGTTGTTTTGTTCGTTTATTACAATTATACTTATTTCATTCACTTTCCTTCCCTGACTGCCTACCCATATTAGGCGCTCCGCAGTTTTTTGTGAAGCAGCTTACTCACAGCTTCTGCACTGTTTTATAAACGAACGACATATAAGAAAGTCCTTTTTCTTTGCTTCGCCAACGAGGCAACCTTTTTATTTAATCCACGGGTTCTGCGCTGTTTTATTTTTCATTTGTTATGATTGTTATAGTTATTGTGTAGATATTTTATACTTTGTTTACTGATCAAGTACCCATTCCCTTTATTCTTCCAACTGTACCCCTATTAAAATGTCTATCGACGTCATCACCATCAATCAAAGAAATATCACTTACCGAGTGGTGTCCATGCCCGGAGATGGCGCCTGCCTTTTCCATTCTCTGTGTTACATATTGCACGGACATATCAGGCTCACTTTTGATATCCGCAAGGACATTGTGTCTTATGTATTAAATGACTGGGAGAGGTTCAAAGTATGGACTGATGATGGTACAGGAGATAATTATAGTACACAGGAGCACTATAAGACTGAAATGCTTAAGCCCTTCACCTATGGTTCTGCATGTGAGTTGATGGCTGCTGCTGAATTGTTTGGTTGTCGCTTTCAAGTGTTCCGAAATAGGCAAATATTTTACACCTTTGGAGAACCGTCAATGCCTCTTAAATATCTTAGATATTTTACACCTTTGGAGAACCGTCAATGCCTCTTAAATATCTTAGATTCACAGGTGACAATTTGAGTAGTGGACACTTTATGTTTATGAATATTTCAACTCTCAAAAGCTGGATGCGAAGTCATTGATGAAGCTGGTTGTGTGCTTACATCGATTGACACATGCTGAATGTCACTTCAACACAAATCCAATTGATTATTACACCGGCAATCCAAGCTATGAGAACACAGTAAAAAGGAGGCGTATCAGACGTCGTGGTAGATTTTCTCATACAGCTAGACGGAATCAACTTCGGGCAGCTGCTGCCAAATACTTTCAGAAAAATCCACAAATTTATAGGGACGCTGTCGCTAAATAATCGCAAGCACATCCAGAAGTTAATAGGGACGCTGTCGCCAAATACTCGCAAGCACATCCAGAAGTTCATAGGGACGCTGTCGCTAAATACTCGCAAGCACATCCAAAAGTTCATAGGGACGCTGTCGCTAAATACTCGCAAGCACATCCAGAAGTTCATAGGGACGCTGTCGCTAAATACTCACAAGCACATCCAGAAGTTCATAGGGGTGCTGTCGCTAAATACTCGCAAGCACATCCAAAAGTTCATAGGGATGCTGTCGCTAAATACTCGCAAGCACATCCAAAAGTTAATAGGGACGCTGTCGCTAAATACTCGCAAGCACATCCACAAGTTCATAGTGACGCTGTCGCTAAATACTCGCAAGCACATCCACAAGTTCATAGCTACGCGTAATGGTCATAACTGGAAGCTATTTTTCTGCATATACTTTAATGGAGTTGAGCTCGAAAGCCGTGGAGGGGCGGAGTTTCGTGTATATATATATATATATATATATATATATATCAGCAACACTCACGACAATGACAAAACAATTACATTGTCAATCATGCTACGTTATTATTAAAATGTTTCCTTTTCTTTTTACTTCTCCGCTGCGAAGCGTGGGTATTTTGATATATATATATATATATTTATAAGATAGATAGATAGAGATATAGATATAGATAGATATATATATATATATATATAGAGAGAGATATAGATATATATATATATATATATAGATATATATATAGATAGATAGATATGACAACAACACTCATATCAATGACAAAACAATTACATTAACAATCATAATACGTTATTTTTAAAATTTTTCCTTTTCTTTTTCATAACTTCTTTAACACACTACTTCTCCGCTGCGAAGCGCGGGTATTCTTCTAGTGTGTATATATATGTATGTGTCTATATGTGTGTGTATAGCTTTGGTCACTGAGTGCAAGGGAAAAATAATAAAATGTAGTCTATAAGTTAACAAATAGTAAAACATTAATGTTTTAAGAAGTAAAGCTACATTGAGCACTACTGGAGTGGTTTCGGGTAAACTACATTTTAAAGACGGTGTAACACAACAGGTAAGTAGTACTAACAGAAGCTAAAATGTATATGGATCATCTCTCGGTAGTAGATCCCTTTTGAAAGGCGCTACACGACGGCTGTGGTATAGAAATTACATTTTCTATGTGAACGTCCAAATTTCTGCCTCTGGTAATGTGCCTTACCGGCATTACCAACAATTAAAGAAAATTAATTTTGTGTCCTCTGCAGTGTTAAGAGAGAAAGGCTTTGGTTTGGGATAAAAGGAAAAAAAGTGTAAAGAAAGGAAAGTTGCCTTTTTCTTTTATATAGTGTAGAGAGATGTCTTCGCTGACGATATGAGCGCCTTTTGGGGACAGTCGCGGTGGGTCTTGTGTAGACTGGTGAGACGTCCCTGCCATTAATCGGCTGTGATGGCACTGTTGGTCTTCCACTCCTGTGGGTGTCTTCATAATCCGAGGTGACGGCCTCATAATCATATACTTGCAAAAGAAAGTGCGAAGCGCCTTAATATTAGTTTGCCGCGGTGTAGAAAAGGGGTCCCGTGTTTGCACTTGTCTGGGCTATAGCTCAGGGGGAGGAGGAAAAAAATTAAAAGTGCTCACTTTGACTTAAGGCAGAAGCGCAGTCAGCGTCTCAAAGGCTGGCACGGCTATGCGCACGCGCTGGCTGCTCGACTTTTGCAGGGAAGGAGACGCCACTTTTTGTAGACACGTTCACATGATCAAAAGTCTCCGCGCTCTTTGGAGGTCATTCATATATATATATATAGCAAAATACCCACGCTTCGCAGCGTAAAAGTAGTATGTTAAAGAAGTAATGAAAAAGAAAAGGAAACATTTTAATAATAACGTAAGGAAATCATGCATTGACAGAAGTTCCCCTTTGCTTGGAATGGAAAGTGTGATTAAATGCGTTATTATTTAACGCGTTATGGAGCACATGCATCGAAGCTTCTCAGTTGTGCTTGTGCTAAGAAAAGGAAACATTTTAAAAATAACGTAACACGATTGTCAATGTAACCTTTTGTAAGTAGTGCCTGGAGGATTCAGAGTGTGGAGAAACTGTAGAGACAGCGTGTGTATTAACTTGTGGATTTTTCTGTGAGTATTTGGTGGCAGCGTCACAAAGTTGGTTCCGCAAGACTGCGTTAGATGCGGAGCTCAGCTCACAGCGAAATGAGGTGAATGGGAGGGGAGATGATGACGTGACTCTCCCACCCGCCTTAACTGTCAATACCCCCACAAAAACAGTCTCTCGGAATTTGCATAAGCACAGCCCTTCACCAGTAATTTTAACTTAGTTACAAAGTGATCAAAACTCTCGTTTATATCCTACGTCCTCTCATTAAACTTGTATCCCGCATTAGCCGTGGGCATGACAAACGCCAGCGGCAGCCTGTCTATGAACTTAATTTAAACTTTAGGTTTACACCGTGCTTTGTTTCTGAAGTAGCTGCACTCATGAATATGGTTGTATGTGTGACTCGCTCGCTTCTTATTGTTTCGCTGCCTTCTCAATTGTATAATGCATGTTTTCTTCAGCGCTTTTTGGAGCTCTTCCTTGTTTTCTACGTACTGCGTTGACAGTCAGTTCATGTGATTACGTGGGAGGCGTGATGATGTCACACGAAACTACACCCCTCACAGCCATCAAGCTCAACTCCATTACATTATATGGAGAAAAATAGGTTCCAGTTATGACCATTAGGTGTAGAATTTCGAAATGAAACCTGCCCAACTTTTGTAAGTAAGATGTAAGGAATGAGCCTGCCAAATTTCAGCCTTCCACCCACACGGGAAGTTGGAGAATTAGTGATGAGTCAGTGAGTCAGTGAGGCTTTGCCTTTTATTAGTATAGATCTCCATTGGATACTTCTTAAAAAATAAATATATTTAAGAAATTGGAACTACAGTTAGCCACAAACCTGCCACATCCTACATCTAACAATAGTGCAGTAACCTTCTCATCACATGAAATGGAATCAGCTGTCTATTAGAACATTAGAACAACCTAGAGGAGAACAGGCCATTCAGCCCAACAAAGCTCACCAGTCCAATCAACTTATTTCTTCCAAAAAAACATCAAGTCAAGTTTTGAAAGTCCCTAAATCTTATTGTTTACCACACTACTTGGTAGCTTATTCCAAGTGTCTATTTTTCTTTGTGTAAAGAAAAACTTCTTAATGGTTGTGCGAAATTTACCCTTAACAAGTTTCCAACTGTGTCCACGTGTTCTTAATGAACTAATTTTAAAATAGCAGTCATGATCCACTGTACTAATTCCCTTCATAATTTTAAACACTTCAATCATGTCACCTCTTCATCTTCTTTTGCTCAAACTTTATAGACTCAGCTCTTTTAATCTTTCCTCATAATGCAACCCCTGTAGCCCTGGAATCAGCCTAGTTGCTCTTCTCTGGACCTTTTTCAGTGCTGCTATGTACTTTTTGTAGCATGGAGACCAAAACTGCACACAGTACTCAAGATGAGGCCTCATCAGTGCATTATAAAGGTTGAGCATAACCTCCTTGGACTTGTACTCCACACATCGTGCTATATAACCTAACATTCTGCTTGCCTTATTAATGGCTTTTGAACACTGTTTTGAAGTCGATAGCTTAAAGTCCATTATGATTCCTAAATCCTTCTCATAAGGTGTACTCTCGATTTTCTGACTGCCCATTGTGTATGCAAACCTAATATTTTTACTTCCCATGTGTAATACTTTACATTTGCTGTCATTAAATTTCATCTACCACAAATCTGCCCAAGCCTGTATGCTATCCAAGTCCTTCTGTAATGATATAACAGATTCCAAATTATCTGCTAATCCACCTATCTTGGTAACATCTGCAAACTCAACCACCTTGTTACTTATATTCATATCTAAATCATTTATATATATTAAAAATAGCAGCAGCTTTAGTACTGACCCCTGTGGAACACCACTCCTAACATCTGCCAATTCTGCACCCATCTAAAAACATTACCCTGAACTCCCACTTCTTTTAGTTTGATGCCCAGCCTCTCATTTGGCACCTTATCAAATGCTTTCTGAAAGTCCATATAAATAATATCATAAGCTCCACTTTGATCGTATTCTTTTGTTGCTTCCTCATAGAATTGCAGCATGTTAGTAAAACACGACCTCCCTCTTCTGAACCCATGCTGACTGTTTAGAATAACTCCTGTCCTTGCCATGTGTTGCTCAATCTTATCTATACTAATAAAAGGCAAAGCCCTCACTGACTGACTCACTCACTCACTGACTCACTCACTCTCACTGACTCACTCACTCTCACTCACTCACTCACTCACTCACTCACTCACTCACTCACTCACTCACTCACTCACTCACTCACTCACTCATCACTAATTCTCCAAGTTCCCGTGTAGGTAGAAGGCTGAAATTTGGCAGGCTCATTCCTTACAGCTTCCTTACAAAAGTTGGGCAGGTTTCATTTAGAAATTCTACGCATAATGGTCATAACTGGAGGTTATTTTTCTCCATATAACGTAATGGAGTTGAGCTGGATGGCCGTGGGGGCCGAGTTTCGTGTGACATCATCACGCCTCCTACGTAAGTACGTAGAGAACAAGGAAGACCTGCAAACAGCGCTGACCAAAAAATGCCTTTTCACAATTGAGAAGGCACAAAAAGATTATGAAGCAAGTGATGCATACAAGCGTATTCATGAATACAAGCATATTCATGAGTACAGCTACTGCGGAAACAAAGCATGGCGTGAACCATAAGTTTATATTAAGTTTATAGACACACTCCCGCTGCCGTTTGTCATGCCTACGGCAAATGACGGTTTTCGCGAGATACAAGTTTACTGAGAAGACACGAGGTATAAATGAGACTTTGGATCACTTTGTAACGGAGTTAAAATTGCTGTAGCAAGAAACTGAACAAAACGTTAATGTTTTACTTTTAATAACTTATAGACTACATTTTATTTTTTTCCCTTGCAGTCAGTGAGCGAGGCCAATGCATATTCATAAGTACAGCTACTGCGGAAACAAAGCACGGCGTGAACTGTAAGTTTACATTAAGTTTATAGACACACTCCCGCTGCCGTTTGTCATGCCTACGACAAATGACAGTTTTTGCGAGATACAAGTTTACTGAGAAGACACGAGGTATAAATGACACTTTGGATCACTTTGTAACGGAGTTAAAATTGCTGTAGCAAGAAACTTTTAAGTGCCGGGTCTTAGCTAACATTACATAAACACATCCTCCAAATACGAACCTAATTGCAAGAAATAATGATGATCAAATTCTTGATGACAGCAACACTCATAACGGTCACAAAACTATTACTTTCACAATCATGTTATGTTATTTTTAAAATATTTCCTTTTCTTAGCACAAGCACAGCTGAGAAGCTTCGATGCATGTACTCCATAACGCGTTAAAAAAATAACGCATTTAATCACTCTTTCAATTCCAAGCAAAGGGGAACTTTTGTCAGTGCATGATTTCCTGGTGCATCGATTACATTCATGCACACATCACAGCTACAAAAATGTAAGAGTCGAAAGAAAGCGCGTTGCTGGGACTAATCGGAGGCAAATTTCATTTGAAAAGACTATTCGCCATCAATGATTGTTTTGGTAAAGCCATACTCAGTGTATTCATTAGATGAACGGTAAAAAAGTAAGAGCGAGGGGAGGGTGACTTATTTAAACCACAAATAGCATGCGGGCTCGATGCGTCGGTGCGCATCAACTCGATTTGAATTGCGAGATCACATTCGAAAAAATATATCTTTTCAAGTTGTATTTAGTCCATATGTGTCAAACTCAAGGCCCGCGGGCCACATCTGGCCCAGCGTGTAATTATATCCGGCCCGTGAGATCATTTTATATATTATTGTTATTAATGGTCCGGGGATATGAAGCGCTGGTAACACAATAGACTACAGATCCCATAATTCAGCGCTTCAGCTGCCTTGCTGAACACTTACCGCGTTAATCAAGTCTAGCTTATGATGCTGCAAGTTATTGCGAACCTAGCCCACACAATGCCGAAGAGAAAAGTTGATTCTGAAAATAGAGCCTTTAAAAACCGATAGGAGGCTGAGTATATGTTTACTGACATTGCCGGTAAACCCGTGTGTCTCATTTGTGGAGCTAATGTGGCTGTAATTACAGAATTTAATGTAAGACGGCACTATGAGACAAAACATCAGGATAACCTGAAAGACCTGAATGCAATGCAGAAGATACAGAAAGCAGAAGAGTTAAAGAAGAATCTGACACTTCAGCAGACGTTTTTACCCGTGCAAAATCACAAAGTGATTTCAAGTGAAGCTGCTTTTATAGGAGACACAAATGCACCAGTGCAACTTGCCCCACTTTCCCTGTTGCCAAGTAATGTTGAACCAAGTCGGCACAACGGTGTTCCCAAATACGCACTTTGCTGATAAACTGAGCGCACTGAGTTCGCAGCGTCCTTTTAACCAGGGTGCAAAACGAGTTGCAAGTGGATGTAATAAGGCAGTAGTCTGGATGGAATCTGCTTTAGGGATTTGGATTGAAGACTGCCAGAAAAACAACAACGGCAGTGCTACACAATCGCCTGAAGTGGCTCCTTTACAAGGGCTGTAACGCTCTCCTTTGTTGTGCAGTAAAATTAAACTCATTGTTATCGGACAAGTCATCGTGTCATTGTTGGTGAGTAACCATAAATAATTAATACATTTACTGTATACTATTTTTCTTGCAATGTACGTATTTATTGCTGGTGACCTGTCTATCGTAATGGCTGTAACATATGTGATATCGGAGGCACTCAATATCTTTAAAATAATATTTAGGTTTTACTGTATATAAACAGTGTGTGTTTATATACATAATTTCAATGAATCTTACCTAATATCTAAGAGAATACAAAGGGATTATGCTGTATAACGCTGCGGGGAATATTTATAAACAGTGCGGGAGAGTTTATAAGGGCTTAAAATATATAAAAATAACCATACAAACATATGGTTTCTACTTCGCGGATTTTCACCTATCGCGGGGGGGTCTGGAACGCAACCCCCGCGATGGAGGAGGGATTACTGTATATATGTTTATATGTGTGTGTGTGTATATCCGCTGCGAAGCGCGGGTATTTTGCTATCCTTAATAATTCCTTCCATTAATTTTCCTGTGATACATGTTAAGCTTATTGGCCTATAGTTGCTTGGATCTGCCCTGTCAACCTTTTTATATAATGGGATGATATTTGCCATTTTCCCGTCCTTCGGAATCTCTCCAGTGCACAGTGACTTCCTAAAAATATGTGTCAAGGGTTTGTATATGTACTCGCTAGCCTCCTTAAGAACACAAGGATAAATATTATCTGGTCCTGGTGATTTGCTTGATTTCAGCCTATTTAATCTGAGCAGCACTTCTCCCTCTACAATTTCCAAATCCCTTAGTACCTCCTTAGTAGTCCCATTTACCTCTGGGAGGTTATCCACTTGCTCACTCAGAAAAATGTAAGCTATTTCATTGTCTGTATCTTTTAATTTCCCTTTACTATTTCTGATGCACTTGACCTCCTCCTTGACTGTTCTTTTGCTACTAAAATACTGAACGAATCTCTTAGTGTCTTTCACCTTATCTGCTATATTCCTCTCCTACTGTCTTTTAGCTTCCCTGATATCCTTTTTAATGGTTGCTCTCATGTTCTTATACGCTCTACGATTAACTTTGCAGGCATTAGTCTTATATGCCTTATAAAGCAGTTTTTTCCTTTGCAGCTTTTTTTTTTTAAATCTTTATTAATCCACTGTGGAGTTTTTTAAAATTTAATATTAAATCCAATTTTAGGTATGCATCTTTCCTATATTACATGTAAAACATTTTTAAACCTGTTCCACTGCTCCTCAACTGTCTTAACACTTAAAAGCTTATCCCAGGGTATCCTACTTAGAAATTGTCGTATCTGCTCAAATTTTGCCCTACCAAAGTTCATCTTAACAATTTAAGTCTTTGCGTCTGCATTCTTACAAAATACTGAGAATTGTATTATTTTATGGTAACCTACCCAAGTGGTTCAATCATTTCTACACCGTCAATTACATCTTGATTATTACGAAATACTAAATCTAGACAAGCTTCACCCCACATTGGTGCTTTAACATGCTGTGCTAAAAAACAGTCACTGATAACTTCTAAAAACTCCTGCTCTTGTACTCCTCCATCTGCAAGGTTATCCCAGTTAATATTTGGATAATTAAAGCTCCCCAGGACCATAATATCTTCCTGTAAACTTGCCTCTTTGATATTACTAAAAGGATGTGTGTTGAAATTGCTGTCTGAATTGGGTGGTCTATAACACACTCCTAAAATAAGACCTGTTTCTCTAATATTTTCAAGGCGAAGCCACATGTCCTCACTAAGATGGGGCTCATTGTCCAACTGAAGAGGACTTGCATTTAAATTCTGTTTGGCATAAACTGCAACCCCACCTCCTTTTCTGTTCTGTCTATCCTTCCTAAAAATGTGTATCCCTCTATGTTACACTCATCCCCATCTTTGTTATTTATTCAGGTTTCCGTTATTGCTATAATATCATAATTATTCTCTGCTACATACAACTCCAACTCACTTACCTTATTTTGGATACTTCTAGCATTAAGGCAAGCTATTTTTAATGTGTTACTCCTTCTATATTTAAATATTTGCGTAGAATGTACATCACTACGCATTTTTATTTCTACACCGTTGTTTGTTCCTCCATGTATAGATCTAAACCTGGCCTGTCTTAAACTCCCAGCCCCCCATTCCCTAGTTTAAACAGTCCTTGACTAGCCTACTTGTATGCCTCCCCAATACATTGGTGCCCCTCTAGTAACCTGTCATGACGGAACAGGTCCCATCTGCTCCAAAAGGAGTTCCGATGTTCCATAAACCGATACCCTTCTATCCTGCCATTAAGCCTTCTAATCTCCTCAGTCTTACCTGGACTGGCGCATGGCACAGGCAGAACTTCAGAGAAGACTACCTTGTCAGTTCTGCTCCTCAGCTTGGCACCTAACTCTTTGAATTTGGATCGCAGAACTGACAGACTACCCTTATGTATGTCATTTGTTCCAACATGGACAATGACAACTGGATCCACCTCCACTCTGGCCAAGAGCCTATCCACCCTTCCAGGGAGGTCCCCCACCTGTGCACACAGAAGGCAACACACAGTGCGAGACTCTTTGTCTCTGGAGCATACCTGCACTTCAGTCCCCCTAATGACAGAGTCCCCATCTATCACTACCTCTCTCTTTCTGGGAAATGGTTTTGGAGTGGCCCATTGGGGCTCCTCTTCCCTGCCTACCACCTCAGAATCAAAACCAACTTCAGTCACACAATATTGTAAAATGGCATTGAAAAACATTTTATGTACAGTACTAGTACATGTAATTGTAATCTATTATCACTATTATTTTTTAATATCGCCCACTATTACAATAATATGTGTCTTGTATGCGTCTTGGAGGATCTCTTCATGGGCTGAATCAAGGTATGTAATAACCTGCTGGAACTAAAGGGGGTGCTGTTTCTAAAATTGCCTTCTCCTTCCTTCCCCACAGCTTGATGGCACTTAACCCCACCCCTACTGATTTCTAAAGCATAAAAACCCAGCTGCCCAGATGGAGGTGTCTTTTTGACAAGAGTGACTTGCTGGTCAGAGCTTTCAAGCAGACATACCCTGATCCTGTTGCTAAGACTGAAGCTTTTTTAGCTCATTTTGTAAGCCCAAGAGAAAATACCTAATGCCACAAAGCATTTTTTTTTTGTTTGACTTTTGTTGAATTAAATTAGACTAGCTGACGCCCGCCGTAGCATACAGCGGTGTAAGAATAGGAACGGAAAACGGTGAGAAAGGAATTCAGAAATTAAGAAGAAAGAAATACTTCTTGAAAGACACAGTTGTGAATAGGTGTTTTGCTGGAGACGACAGATAATGAGTCGAAAGATCTAACCCTAGAAAAAGCCATGTACAACTGACCGTGGCTGAAGACTGGTTGTTGTAGATTAACGCAAATCTTCGCAAACGTAATGTAAGGCGGGATGTTGGGGTCGTATTTGAAGTAAATGACAATGGTAGCATGGAGAATCTAGGAAAGAGCTTGAATTTCAGCTTCACCACCATAAACTCCAGATGTTGCCATGTATTGATAATACTCATGATTTGTTGTGATAACTCGACTTGCGTTGGAAAGAACAACAGGAAGAACATCTGCAAATCTGTCCCAATGTGATGCAACGAAATCTACTGCCCTATGTTGTAGTGAGAGTGCATTGCCTTTGTCAACTGTTTGTGTCAAGAAATAATCCACTGATAGGAACAAGCAGTTGCCGGATCCCGGAATAGAGATGATGTTGTACAAAAACCCATCGAAAGAGAAGATACTGTTGTTCATTTTATAACAAAGGCTTAGGAAACAACCGTCGCAGTATAACGAAAATAGCAAGGAGCAAAACCAATAACAAGGAGCGAAACCAATGCCAATGGTCGAGAGAGTATTTTCCTGTAGCAGGCTACGGAAAAGACTCCCACGCGCACACATGACCGAAGTGAAAGGTCACACGGTCAGGCTAGATATAGGGCGGTGACGTGACACCAATGGGGTCATGAGAGAGGAACGCGGTAGTCTGAAGGAGGAATAGGAATCGAGAAATGTGGCGTGGGGGTGTATGGGAGGCTGCAGGCAGCATGGGGAAGGGTTTGGAAGAGGAGAAATAGGAATTGAGAAATGTGGGCTGCGTGTGGGGGGGACAGGTTTTGAAGAGGAAGCAGGACGAATCAATAGGAATCGAGAAATGCTGTGTGGGCTGCGTGTGGGGGGGGTGGGCGGTTTTGAAGACGAAGCAGGATGAACCAGAAGAGAAATATACATATAAGAGATGCCCCAGATTTTTTCATGAGACCTGTCATTCCTGCTTTTGGCTTCATATGTAATAAACAAAATTTTGATAACAAACTCCTTGATGAAGTACCTTGAAAATTTAAACCAGCTAACCAAGTTTAAGAAAGCACCCAAATATTATTCCAAGTGTGCATTTTCTTATTTATTTAATGTTATATTAGCTATGCTACCCATCTAACACAGGTTGAAGTCTAAATAATCAATGTAGATGTCATGCCATGTGTATGTCTCTGTCATATGCCATTTGGTTTGGGATTTGTAAAAGCAGTGCTAGTGTTTGTGATGCAACATCAGTTGAAATGACAAACGAAATGCATTTTATTGCTGAAAAAGTTTGTGATGTGCCATCTGTTGGAATGACAGTGACACAGCAACCCAATGGACGTAAAGACAGATACTTATCCTTTTATTAAGGTGGATTTAAGTAAATAAAAATGCTGAATCACTGGTAACTATCTGGTTGTGGCAACATTTAACTTATTGCTTGGCATAGGAAGGAGTGACTAAACAGAGCTATAAAATCTGATTTTATTATCATAACATTTTATTGATCTGTAATAAAAAAATTCAGTTGTGTCTGTAACACTACAGAGACATCTGCACACCAAAACAAGGCAACCATGTTAATTGACAACTCTAAGCTGGTCTGAAGCCTGTGGTTTCTGCACTTGAATGTGTCCCACAGTGGGCTGGTGTTCTTCTGTTCCATGACAGAAAATGGATGGATGAATAGTGAAATATCATGAAGCAATGGTATCTGTGTTTAAAACAAAAAGAAAGAAAAGTGCTTTCATTTAGAAGTTAATATTTCACATTTGCTGATCAGGCAATAACTTTGTAATTGTTAAGTGGAGATATTTTTACTACGGTAACACACAAGCCTCAAAGCCTATTAATATGACTGTTTTTACAGCGGATTACTTAACCACAAGCAGGTTTTGCTGCAATATAAACTTGAGTTACTGCTAATCATGCATTTGCCTGAAATCTTGCAGCTGTTTTCATTTACTGACATACTTTTCATACAATAAGCAGTAAAAACACCCTGTGACCAATATGTCAGAAACAAGAAAACAGAAAGCAAGAAACAAGGGCCTTGTGATTGACTGGCTAAAGTTAGCAGCAGACGTAAGAATGTGAGTTCATATTACATTTTTGTCACTTATTGCTCATACATCTCTCCATCCATTCACTTCATAACTCATGTGTCTAATTCAGATTTTTGGGGCTTATTTTGGCAGCAGGTACAGGTACAGGGTGCCAGTCCTTTGAAGGGCACACACAAACACACAGAGTGTACTGGAACCCACACAAAGGTTGTCTTTCCATATTTTTATTATTATTACTATATACGTACACTGTATATATATATATATGTATAAATAAATATATATATAAGTATATATATATAGGTGGAATCTCATTGTAATGAAATTCACAGGAGCATAGAAACATTTCATTTTAATGGAAATTTTATAAGAAATATGGGAAAAATACATATACTATTGTGACCTGGGTCACCACCAGTGAGTTGCCATATCTAATGGAAGAAGTGCAAGGACAGCTCCGTAGCTGCTCTGCTGTACCTGGTAAACAGTTAACCAAGGGCAAAGTAATTTTTGTCCTCTGTAGGATTAGGCTTACCGTGTAATGTGGTTGTCACACAGTGTTTAGAACATTTAACTTTCGTGGTCTGCCAAAGCAGTAATTCCGAACCACTGGTATTCTTCTGAAGATTGGAGCTAAAGCAGAATGACTGCATGTGTCGCTGCTCCTATCTTGAGAACTGAAGTGACGGTATTTTATTTTATTTGAGAATAAAACGTTAGATGTAAGTTTTTTTTTTATATAGAAATACAGGTATGAATACAGACCAGTATAGTACCCCCACACGACACAACTACCCATGTGGATACTCAATGGAGCACTGGCTCATAATTCGGCTGTGTATATGATGTTGCACCTACACTCATGCCAAACTATAGACTGGACATTTCGCAAAAGACTGTCGCTTTCTTTTGGTCTAACAAGAAAGAAACAGCCTGCTGCAAGGTTCCCGAGACTCGGCAAAAAGTTTAGGCGCGGCATTTAGTATTTTCTGCATGGCATTATTATCTTTGGTGGCCATTTTTAGTCAGAAAAACATTTGTTAGAGTGAAATTTACATTTCATTTAAACGAAATCCATTAAACATGATGTTGCATGAACATTTGTCTGTGCCCACAAAAATGATGTGTTATTCTGAAAAATTTGTTATTTGGTATCACAGATTTTGACCTGCATCTATCCATCCATTATCCAAACCGCTATATCCTAACTACAGAGTGCAAGGCAGGAAACAAATCCCGGGCAGGGCACCAGCCCACCACAGGGCGTGCACACACATACACACACTGGGGACAATTTAGGATCACCAAGGCACCTAACCTGCATGTCTTTGGACTATGGGAGGAAACCCACGCAGACACGGGGAGAACATGCAAACTCCACGCAGGGATGATCTGGGAAGTGAACCCAGGTCTCCTAACTGCGAGGCAGCAGCACTACCCACTGCACCACCGTGCCGCCCACCTGTATATATAAATATTGTTTGTTTCTTTGGCCAAAGCCTAGTCCACATCACTCCTCCTTTTTGGTCTGTTGTCTCCCCCCCAGGTGAGCTCTGACCAAACCCATTCCTCCAGAATCTAATCACTCTTGCATGGGGACTGGAAGTGTTTTTTAAATTCCCCCTGGGGCAACCATTCTAGGGCAGGGTGGAAAAAGCAAACTAACTTTGACTTAAAGGGCTAGGACAACTCCCCATTTCCTGTCTTACACATGGGTGAACAGGAGACCATAGGTGGACTGTTTGGTCTCTCTGCTGCCCTTTGTCTAACTGGGGAGTTTCTACCATTTCTACCCAGTAGGAATTTGTGTCCCTGGAGTGATCAACTTCTGGATATCTGCACATTTGGAGCATGGCAGATGAATAATGTTAGCGTTTACCCCCCCGGGTGGAATTGAAGAGTCGCATAGTGTGAGGGAGGAACGATCTCCTCAGTCTGTCAGTGGAGCAGGACAGTGACAGCAGTCTGTCACTGAAGCTACTCCTTAGCCTGGAGATGACACTGTTCAGTGGATGCAGTGGATTCTCCATGATTGACAGGAGCTTGCTAAGCACCCGTCGCTCTGCCGCAGATATTAAACTGTCCAGCTTCATTCCTACAACAGAGCCTGCCTTCCTAACAAGTTTGTCCAGGTGTGAGGCGTCCTTCATCTTTATGCTGCCTCCCCAGCACACCACCGCATAGAAGAGGGCACTCGCCACAACCGTCTGGTAGAACATCTGCAGCATCTTATTGCAGGTGTTGAAGGACACCAACCTTCTAAGGAAGTATAGTCGGCTCTGACCTTTACTACCCTTCTCTCAGTTTACATTTAAGTCAAGATGCTCATGTAACCTGAATGTGTGTGTGCTAGACCATCAATTATGTTGTCTGTTAGGCTTTTTCTCTGAATTTACTGTCTTAATCTTCTTTACTTATTTATTTGGTTTGTACAATGCTATATACTGTATACCCTGCCGTTCTTTCTTAAATACTGTGGTGCCTTGAGCATGGGAAAGGCGCTATATAAATAAAATGTATTATCTATCTATCTATCTATCTATTGTGGAGAGCAGTCCGGACACAGACAGGCAGACACTGATGGTTCAAAACCACACACATGTTTATTATACATATTTACAAGTGTTTACACGCACAACCCAGTGCCCCTGCACCAAGCACCCTCAGTCGAGGCCTCTTCCACAATGCCTCTCTTTTCGAACGCCTCCACTCCTCTCCTCCTAGCTGTGTCCTCTTCCACCTGACTGCAGCCGACAAATTGAGGGAGGCGGCCCCTTGGAGACGTGCTCCAAGTGCCTCCAGATGAGCTTCCTACGGCACTTCCTGGTGTGTGCGGAAGTGCTGCACAAGCATCTGGAAGCACTCTGGGTGTTCCTGGTAATCCTTCCTCCAGCACCGCCAGGTGTGGCGGAAGTGCTGACGTCCAAGGCTTTTCAGGCATCTGGAAGCCCCCAGGTGGTGACCATGGGCCTCTATAGGGTTGAGCTTCCATACTCTGCTCCCGTACCAACCAGGGTGGCATTCCCTCTCTTGGTCCGGAGGAGGCGTAATCCCTCTCTCGGTCCTTCTAGGCATCCCGGCTGGGTATGCCCCCAGCCGCTCGCCACACTATCTATCTATCTATCTATCTATCTATCTATCTATCTATCTATCTA
>JANRMT010062829.1:10583324-10597707 GCA_026402145.1 Polypterus bichir lapradei
CTATCTATCTATCTATCTATCTATCTATCTATCTATCTATCTATCTATCTATCTATCTATCTATCTATCTATCTATCTATTGCCAGGATAGGGCAAGGTCCCTTACATGGCCGGGATGCCAGCCCTTCAAAGGCAAAATAAGAAGGGCTAAGGTCACCCTGCCTCAACCAGGAGACAGGCAAAAGATGCCAATGCAGCAGTGGGTACAGGGGCATCCAAGAAATGGTCCAAGGAACAATACCCTGCCAGGAGGCCAGTGTTGTTCAAGGACAGGAGGAGACAACCTGGTAGGGCTGCATATACTACCATGACACGGTAGAAGAAAACCTCCATGAACAACACTACCCATGTGAACACCTGCAAGGCATACTGGAAACTGTAGTCCCATAAGGTAGCCTTTGGATGCTGCCAGGGTGTGTAGCAGGGATCAATCATTCCTACTATGTGGGATTTCTGTTTGACCTGGAAGTATTTCCATCAGACAATGCCCTAGCACTGGAAGTGCCCCTGGTTTTGAGTTTAAAGAAGCCACTCAACCTCATCCAGGAGAGTCAGAGTGAGATGGAAAGGGTCAAGGCTTATCTGGAGGAGTGAAGGACAGACAAAAGATAAGGAGAAGGGCACAGTTTTTTTTGTTACATCCAGAGCCTTTTGTAAGGTATTTTATTGTAATAAAACTTGTACCCAGGATTTGTGTAATGGTTTGGGTGCTGCAATGGCCCCTTACTGGTCCCAATATATATAGTATTTATACTGTGCATATAATATATAATATATATCCTAACTACATATATATATATATATATATATATATATATATATATATGCACATTAGAAATAAAGTTAGCGCACATTCGGGTTGAGATCAAACAGTGGGTTGGACAAATAAAGAATTTCAAAAACCAGCAGCCTTATGGTTTCCTATATCTTGAGTTTTGTCCTCTCCTTTATACTGCCAGCCGATTTTTAACTCACTTTAAAAATTTCAGGAATGTGTTGCGCCAGTGCCTACCCCAGGCGGCATTAGACACAATCCTGGAAGGCAGGCCAGTCTGTTGTAGCCAAATAAATATAATATGATAAAGAAGGTGCTAGTTCTTTTACTTAAAAAATGTGAATGCATTTAATATAACTTTTCATAGTTAATTCTACAAACTTTGATTTCTCTGCATTTACTACTTTTTCTTGTTGTAGAGGTGTATGTCAAGTGGCTTACTGAAACAATAGTAATCCTGATGACAGTTTCACTCTTTCTTTTGTGAATATTAAGATGAGAATGAAAACCCAGCACACACAAATACCTCGGCACATTCTCACACACAAGCCCTACACCCTCATTCACGCTTGTATTCTCCCATTCAAAATGTCACCTACAATCCCTTCTGTCAAACACAAACACAGCTTCTCCACTTCTGGCTTTTTTTACCTTCATCATACTCTGAAACCTTGGCCAGCCTCCCCCATCCACTGCACACCAGCTTCAAACCACCAGATGACCGTGTCCTGCTGTGTGCTTTTATAAGCAGAAGAGCCCAGAATCTTTTCAAGTGTTTCTTTCCCTAATGAGCTCTTTTCTAAGACAAGCTGGAACTCTAAGGATTTCATTAAGCTGATAAAAGCACACCTGGGGTGAGAGGCGTTTGGCCCACAGCGTTTGCTCTGTTTGCACCCCAGTCTCATAATTAAGTGGGCACACTGGGCGCCCTTATTTTGAACATTCTGCTCCAAAACAGTCCCTGCTGGGACAAGTCTCTAAATAACAGAGGCAGGGCAGCTGAGGAAAGCTCCTAAGTGGGCGAGCACCTGGTTTGTCCCCAAGAATCCTAAAGTTCTGCATATACACCTTGGAGGCGTGTGCTAGATGAGCCGGCCAGTTAAACCTCAGTGGAAGCAAAACACTTCAAACAAAATGTTGCTTCAGGACCCTGGGTGAGATTCAGGCTCACTTTACAGGTTTTTCATTTTAAAAACAACAAAGCTAGCTGCATTTAGACAGGCTCTCACCAGGGTGGAGAGCAGGACACGTGTGTTTATCAATATCACAGATTATCATTTTGCAGAATTTACTTTATTTTGTTGGAGTTTTTTTATTTATAATTGTATAATAATACAGTATATCCTTTATAAAATAGCTTCATCTAAGTCAGGGCTGCCGGGAAACTGCCAGCAAGGCAGGAACCAAACTATGACAGTGTGGTGTTTCAGTCATCTTAGGGCAAATTCATGAACACATTCAACACTCACTCTTAAAAGACCAATTTGACACCACCAAAGAGTCCAGCCTGCAACTGGAAGGAAGACTAGATGAGCTGGAGCAACACTAACACAGGCATAGGGACAATGGATAAGCTCCACACTGCCCAGAATTGACCACTTCCTTGTTCCCAATGCTTCTCTAGCATCCTACAACTAGTAGGTGGATGGACAGATGGATACAACTGAGTGCCTTCTGCCATGATGGTGTTGGTCAGCTAGAGTTTACTTAACATATGACTATGTTATGGTGAATAGCACATTACTCTGTGAAAGTTCAGTATTTACCTCCCATATGTTTAGAAACCAAGTAATCTCACATTATGAAAAGAACAACAGGCACAAGAGATATGATGACTTGACATTTCCAGAAGTTTTGACTCTCTACCCAATCAAGTCATGATATGCTGCTTGAAAGTAAAATAAAAACTTTGAAATCCATACCCTATTGGTTGAGAAATGACCCTATTCTTCCTACAAAGAACTAATCAAAGCCATGATGCAACAGTAAAAAATGAAATAAAGACACCCCCTTTAAAAATGAATCATGCAGAAGAACCCCAATATTTCAAGGCAATGTGAGCCGATACTACCTCAGGTAACTGAAAACTCAGGTAAAATGGGTGGTTGCGGCAATTTCAAATTAAACATTATGAATATGTAAGATTTTGCCAATTTATCTGGCAATTAAATTCACCTTAGTGAAATTAATGTTCCTCACTTCTTTGCCACTATGTTCTGCAATTCCTCGGCATCAAACTGTTGGCAGGTGTGGGGTCTTCCTGCAATTCAATATAAAAGCGATCTTTTAATAGTATTTGTACCGCCTGTATGAGAATCTTTGTATGGATTTCCTGTGCAGTCCTCATTTTCAAATAAACACAAAAATCTTAAGTGAATGAAACAGAAGAGCACGTGTACATGGTCAACACTGGCAACACATTGACAATACCTGAGAAGTGCAGTTGGAGAGGAGTGAATGAGTCCTGCCCATATTTCCACAATCACCAGCTCCTCTACCGCTCACTTGGTTAAAAGCATAGAACTTTGCTTGCTTGGCACAATGTTCATGACAAAGCTTTTCTGAATTACTAGCTGTGCTATCCATCTAAGATTAGTTGAAATCTAAGCAATCAACATAGACCTCAGTGCTAATGTTTGCAGTGCACCATGCAATTCATATGTCTCTATTATATGCCATTTGGTATAGGATTCATAAAACTAGTGTCAATGTTTGCGATGCAACATCTATCGGAATGACAAATTCAATGCATTTTACTACTAAAAATATTAGTGATGTGCCACCTTTTGGAATGACAGATAGTTAGTAATAACATGGACACAAAGACCATTAAGGTTGTATCACACCGTGCTCATCTGAGGTATGCAGAACCACTCTGGGACAAGATAGGACACTGGAAATAGTCATGTTGTCTTCCTTTCCCTCCACAGTACCAAGAGGGCATCCAGTAAGAGCAAATGACTCTGCCCCTTCCAGTCACCATCCTACAAATCTCAGTCCCACAGGAAGTAGGTGGCATTCTGTGAACCAAGCATCCTGCAGGATGGAGCTACATCTCTTTTGACTCTTCTTCAAAGAACATTACACTTAAGCCATAAGAAGGCAGTTGTTGAGTCATTTGTTTTTTTATTCGCACCATAGAGTGCCTTTGGTTACGTCAGGACTGATGGAAGTGAATGTGAACAGCAGGTTGGTGTCCCAACATTTATTCTTTGTGACTTTTTATTCCTCGCATGACCACAGCAGATAAGAAAAGTACTGTATTTCAAGTACAGATTTACCTTGGATAATGAAGAACCTTGGTTAATTGGTGCATGTATAATTAGTGGTTCTTATTATATATTCATTCATTACTATATTGACAAGGAACCTCATTAATCAAACTCACTGATGGGGCTTAATCAGAGTTATGATGCATTGTCAAAGATGAAATGAACACATCCCCACCATCAAAAATCCACACCAATGTGGGCGGAAAATCAAATCTTACTAGCTAAATGTGTGTTGTTTTGCTTGAAATTAGTGAAACAATATGCATAACTTTTAACTGAAATTTGCAAAATCAAACATGTTTCACTGCAAGCGAAATTTGCTCCATTATCTCATCTACAACCTTTCTCTCCATTTGTAAACACATGGTAAAATTTTTTCATGTGCAGAGTGTGGAAAAGGTGGTGTGGCTGGACAACTCTTATCTGCAAGCATTTTAGTGGAGCTTCTTCCTTTTAGAGTTATCCTAATGTTTGATGATCTGTAAAACTATGTGCTGACCTTTATATAGTCTCTCCAGTGATGTCACATGGCACACACTCCTGGCCCACCCTGGATAAGATCACCATAGTAACAGTTTACACAACTGCTTTAAAACAGTAGCATCAATATAAAAACAAAATAGCATTGTGCAATAAATTAAAAATATTTTAGCTTTTACAAAACACCTTCCCTAGAAAAACAAGTAGTAGATTTGAATTCCTTGGGTTAATAAATGAACATTATCAAGCATAAGCGCACAGAGGAAATCTTCAGGACTTACAGTAAGTAGTTGATAGCAGAGCGAGGGTATTGTCACTAATAACTCCTCCCTTTTCCACCTAAAGTTCAGATGGTTGAAGGGTTTGCGAGAAACACTTTAGGGGATCATACAAAAAATCAAAGAAGAATGCCATAACAAAATACTCAAAAGGCACAAAATGTGTTTAAGGGATTCTGAACCTTCAACTATATGACATATTCCCTCCAGAAAACCTTCATCCAACTGTCTTTCTGCCTCCAGACTCACCTTGCACTCTAATCATTAGGTTGATTTTGATCTGAGACAAAGATGAATCTCACAAAATCACAAGGACTATGTAGTCCAACTTCATTTACTTCACTGTTTGAATAGACAATCTGGTCTCATCCTCCCCAGCTAGTCACCAAATGCTCTCACCTCTTCGCCTGAAGATCTTGCAGCCCCTTCTCCACCTTCTAAGAATAGCATTGGGTACCTCTGTCATTTCCTAGGTAGCCTGCCATCTGGAATCCTACTGTTAGATTCCACATTATCACCAAGGCTGTAGTTCCCTATCATCTGGACTGATGCATCTATATGCTGCACTTACTGTACATCCAGCAGAAACACAAAGCTTAACCAGTCTAGTGGCCACTATGTTCCCAGACTGGAATATGCAGGACCTCACATACCCCAAGTGTGGTTCTTTTTATTTCATAGAGGTTTGTTTGGACCACTCTCTGTTCTGACCCATTGATGCCTTTCCAATGATAAGTTTTTGACAATACCCTAGAAATAAAAAAGAGAAGGGAATTCTTGATAGGTATGTTATTATGCTTGCCATTATTGATATGCAAAGCCAAAAGGGAAATGGCAGAATGTTTTCTTTTTCATAATGTGTTGCCTTCCCTAGAAGAATACATGGTATGGATGATTCACATCATATCTAGAATATCTGGGAAATATTGTCCAAGACATCTAAATTCATCTTACCTAACAAGGCATCACCAAAAACCCTCCCATTTATCCTCCTCCTCAACCAAACTCACATTCACACCTTGCAAGTAGGAGATTAGGAGGGAACCCCCAGCCTAGACAGTGCCTCAGGCACAGTCCTCGAGTTACACATCAACAGACTGTCAAAGCCTGTACACAAATCATCTTGATATATGTGGAGGCTCAAGAATACGTAAGATTATAAAGGGTCTGGCTTGTCACCTTTGTTGAAGGTTCAAGTGTTAGGGCTTTCTTAAGTACTTCCATGGCTTCCTGATCCTCCCCTTTTTCTGATAGAATCTGCAAATTAAAAAAAAATAATAATAATAATAATAAAGTTGGTCAAAAAATAATTAAAAAAGGATTATGCACAATCCTCATCTACTTTCTTTATCTTCATCTAGATCATCTGAAATTCTATGCCTAAGCTGCTGAGGTGCTCCCAGTAGATACCAGGACTTGAACATTTCACAAGCACTCCACCTCATGGCTGAGGAATTCTTTAAATTTCCTCATATAGCTAACAGAACTTAAAAGTTGTAATATGTTAGGAAATGACAAGGTAGTCTCACCTTCCCCATTCTGAAGAGGGCCTTGACATTATCGGGATCAAGTTCCAAGACTGCTTGGCTGCAGGTCATTGCATCTGAATTTCTGGCCAGCTTCAGGTGAGTGGTGGCTATGTTACTTAAACACTTTACCTTTCCTTCCTTCAGTTCTTCAACCTCTGGTGAGTAAATGTCTGAAAAAGAAAAGGAAAGGGAAAAATTGGAAGAGCTTCAACCATTATCAGCTCCGTTGATGGAACTAGCTGACTTACTGTAACTGTTATTGCTTGGGTTAGAAAGTTAAAAAATTGGAATGGTAAAAAGTGACCCCAAGATTGCATACCGACTTGGCAGGTGTTAGTGAAAATTAACCAAGCTGAACAGAGGTGGGGTGCTGAATAGACACACAAGGATAAAAACAAGGTCTGTCTTTGCCAAGATGAACTGGAAGTGGTGTTCCTTCATCCAAGTTACAATATCAGTGATACATTCAGATATTCTACATGATAACTTGCGGTTCTCTGAAGGGAACAAAAGGTACATCTATACTGAAAAGAGAAACCATGGAAGTGGATGATATTGTCCAGTGAAGAGACACTAATCCTGGAGCACCCCAATGCTGGTTCACCCTTGACAGCTCTCCATACCAGCAAACATGACAGGATCTGCCAAACAGGTATATTTCAAACCACCTGAGGACTGTCCCATTGATGCCAAGGTCAGAGAGGCTGGCAAGGAAGATCTGGTGGTTGATTGTGTTGAAGGCAGAGAAGAGGCCTACCAGGATGAGAACAGATGTCATGCTGTTAGTTCTTGCTTTCTGTAATGTGCTGATAATGGCAAGTAGAGCCATCTCAATGGAACGACCCTTGTTGAAGCACAACTGATTAGGAGTGAACAGTCTGTTTCATAGAGGAAAGGATGGCACCTTGGATAGAAACAACAGATTCAAATGTTTTAGATAGAAATGAGAGGAGAGAGACTGGTTTGTGATAACTTACATGAAATGGGTTAAGTGTAGTGTTTCTTGAGAAGATGAGTTGTTATGGGCTGTTTGAGCAATGTAGGAAAAGTGCCTGTGCTCAGTGAGGAGCTAATGATATGTGTAAGTGCACAAATGAGAGAGGGAGAAATAGCCAGGAGTAGAGGTGAGGGAGGGAGTAAAGATGATAGGTAGGAGGACAACTAGAGAGGAGGCTGGAAATGTCAGTAGTGGAGAGAGGAGAGAAAGAGAAAAAAGTAGTGGTGTGTTCAGGAGGAAGTAGACTTACCAAAGGAGGTGATGAGAATTGATAGGGGATGACAAGCACCTTTTCCTGAAAAAGGTTGTAAAGTCATCAACAGTCAATTAGGCTGAGGGTAGAGGTGGTGAATGATTCAGGAGAGTTGTGAAGGTACAGTATATATATACATATCAACCTACAGATGGCTGAATTCAAAGATACCCTGAAAATCAAAGAGAAAAAATGATGCAGCAGGCTAGTACATTTTTCTGAAGTTTCATCGCAGCAACTCAAAATTGTGCCCAGTATTTTGTATGGCCACAATGTGCTTTTCTGCATGCCTGGCAACGTCGGTGTATGCTATTATTGAGACCAGGACATCTGGACCAGGACATCACTGAGCTCCTTTATCTTGGATTTAGGTCAGGCGAGTGTGGGGGCCAGTCAGTGGTATCAATTCCCTCATCCTCAAGGAACTTCCTGCATACTCTTGCCACATGAGGCCGGGCATTGTAGTGTACCAGGAGGAACCCAGGGCCCACTGCACCAGCGTAGTGTCTGACAATGGGTCCAAGGATTTCATCCAGATACATATTGGTAGTCAAGGTGCCATTGTCTAGCCTGTTGAGATCTGTGCGCTCCTCCATGGATATGCCTCCCCAGACCATCACAGACCCCCCACCAAACTGGTCATGCTGAATGATGTTACAGGTAGCATTCTGCCAATTCTGGAATTTTATGGCAAATGCCAATTGACCTCCATGTTGCCGGGCAGTGAGCACAGGGCCCACTAGAGAACCTCGGGCCCTCAGGCCATTCTCATGAAATCTGTTTCTGATTATTGGGTCAGAGACATTCACACCAGTTGCCTGCTGGAGGTCATTTTGTAGGGCTCTGGCAGTGGTCATCCTGTTCCTCCTTGACCAAAGAAGCAGATATCAGTCCTGCTGATGGGTTAAGGACCTTCTATGGCCCTGTCCAGCTCTCCTAGAGTAACTGCCTGTCTCCTGGAATCCCCTCCATGCCCTTGAGACTGTGTAGAGGGTCACAGTAAACCTTCTGGCAATGGCACATATTGATGTGCCATCCTGGAGAAGTTGGACTACCTGTGCAGCCTCTGTAGGATCCAGGTATTGCCTCATGCTACCAGTAGTGACACTGACCATAGCCAAATGCAAAACTAGTGAAAAAACATTCAGAAAAGCTGAGGAGGGAAAAATGTCAGTGGCCTCCACCTGTTAAATCGTTTCTGTTTTGTGGGTTGTCTCATTGTTGCCCCTCTAGGGCACCTGTTGTTAATTTCTTTATCACTAAAGTAGCTGAAACTGATTAACAACCCCCTCTGCTATTTAACTGACCAGATATCTCAATATCTCAAATGTTTCATTGACTTCATGCTATACTTTAATTTTTTCAGCAGTATATATATATATATATAGTGGTGTATGGCCGGCCGTTCATCCTGGCTAATACCCCCAAGCCAGGTGGAGCCCTCTCTGCAGTATGGAGGTGCCCTGAAGACCAGCAGGGCATCATGGACATTGGACTCTTTATGCACAGCCCTGCTGGATACCATGGGGGCCACTTGGAGACGCTGATGTTTATTTGCCTTACACCCCTGGAAGTACGTCCAAGTCATATGGACAAGCGAATGACGTGCTTCTGGGGTGAAGAAAAGGACTTTTGATCTGACCCGGAAGTGATAGGAGATCACATGGACTGGGGATTGGAACACTTCCGGGTCAGGGATTATAAAAGGATTATTGGAGCTCCCAGACAGCGAGCTGAGCTGGGTGGAAAGATGGCAACGCGTCTAGGAGTGTGGGCACTGTTGTTTATGAATAAAGTCAACTTTTGGACTTTTATCTGGTGTCTGATGTATAGTCTGAGGGTTCAAGAGGACGATAGCGCCCACAATCTTTCACAATATATATATATATATATATATATATATATATATATATATATATAGTACCACCCTGGGACAAGAGGGAAGATCTCTTTCTCTAGAGCATCAAAAAGTCACCCTAGAACGACGCCTAGCCCCACCACAAAGCACGGAGAAGGCTCTACCCCTTCTGGTCCTGATGATATAAAAAGGAGCTCAGGACGTTGTCTCATTTTGCTCAGACACTATTACTTTCCCATGGTAAAAAGCTGCTTATTTATGTTTGTTGTTTGGGCCCTGATGGACATCTTTTTTGGTTTAACTAAACAGGGTGATTAAGTTGGTACCTCAACTATTACTCAGTGTGTATGTGTGTCCAATCTTTATTACTTTTAAATCTCTTACACATACCACATAACTATTGTTAGCATTGGAAAGCTTCAGTTCACAGCTTTCGTGTTTTATTCTTTCTGGTGCAACAACCCCAATCTGCAATACATAACTGCAGACAATATAGCCTCATCCAGGGTGGCTTGTGGCCATGTCAGAAACAGTAAACGGAATGCTTGGCTACATAAAACTTTAAACCACGATTTCTTTGTTGAAATGCAAGTGTGCTAACCATCACACCCTGTGTGGCACTGTTTCTCTGTTGCAAGATTTCACTGTAGTACTCATTGTCACTCTGACCTGAAGCCACTGTCTTGATAAGACTTTGTTTACTGCATTTCAAGTCTGCGACGTATATGACAAGACAGTTCATAAAAAAATGTGATTGCTTTTAATAGATATAGAGAAAATGTGTCCTTCAAGAAGGACAGAACTACACTAAATTTAAGGATCATTAGATTTGAGTGTATTATGGCAGAGTTAGTATGAAAATGAATTGTAAGAGCTGCCAGGATGAAGTAGCATCTTTCAATTCATATTAAATAAAGAGTATTCATAGTGCAAGCGTCTGTTACATAGGAGTTCAGAGATTGCTACCAAAGCCAAAACACCAGTTTAAAATTGTAAGTCTTAGCCAAACAGTACTTCTAAACCAGAAATACTTCCTTAATGAAATGCAGCTTTCTTTGAGGATGAATCTTTAGCAGGGCTGGTGCATGGGGTGACGCAACAAAACAATAATCTCAGGTGGCACTTTGATCAGGGTGGCATTTTCATACAAGTGTATTTTACATTTGTAAATAATACTACAAAAAAAGAGATCTGGAAGAATTACATACACATCAAGTGTCTAATATCTCTTTTATAATAAAAAAATCCTGGGACGAGACAAGACTTTTTAGCCTGGGACGAGGCGTTACTTTTTTAGAGATACTTTCACGTCCCACGAGACAAGACTTTGTCCAAGAGATTTAACCACACCCGGGGACGTAAATAAAAGACAAAGAGTAGATGACAAAGTAGAACATCGTAAAGAATTCAAAAACGTTGGCGCAATACACATGCAGAGCAGGTTAGAGATAATGAAAGTACTAAAATTAGAAAGTCTCAAATAAATGACAGTAAAGATCGCATTAGTGCAAACAAACGAAAATTATTACGAAAAGAGATCGAATATATTGTTCAGATTTAAACTTTAAGTTGGAGACTTGTAAATCATCTAATTCGCGGAGCCCCCTAGTTAATTTACTTAAAAAAGTTTAAGAAATATTTTGATTTTAGAAGTTTCAAAGAACTGCAGCTCACATGACTTTAGTGCAATGTGGGGATCAACACAGCACTTGCACATTTCAAATGGTAATGTTAGTAAATGACATTGACATTCATTTTCTTGATTGTTTACAAGTAGTGATTGTCATTTTGTAAAATGTTGTCTTTCCAAAATAACAGTCACAGGTGCAGCGTTTGTTAATTTCCCACTGCTTTTGTTTAGTTAGAAAGGGAAAATGTCTTTCTGCCTGTAGGACAAAATTCTGAAACTGCCAAGGTGTTTAAAGAAGTACGCAGGATGAGCTAAACAGCTGAGTTTCAGTTCACATTCAATTCCACCATTATAAAATTCAATAAAAATATATATCTGGGACAAATAGAAGTAGCAAATTGTATTGTAATGTATTGTTTTCAATGCCTATTTTGTGTATTTTATTGCTTTTACTCTAATCCTTTTGCCAAAATTAATTATATTGATTATTTTGCCTGTTGTTCTCAGAATGTACTGTTATTGTGAAAGCATTGTGTTATGAACCATGTATCACAATAGGTATTGCATATGGATTAATTGTATTGACTCATAAAAATAATGCTGCTTTTATACATTTAAATCTCATTCCAGTGAAGAGGAGTAAAACATGCTTTGCAGTTGATGATGGGTCCATTTTGTTAGAAATGCTCACACTGAAATCAATAAAGCTACTGTGTGCTTTGTTTTCTTACAGTTTTTTTTGCATTTCATAGACATGTATAAGCTAAAGATTCTTTGAAATTGAATTGCCATATAAAGTACAGTATGCCATTTCTTATTAATAAGTGCATACATGAGAGATTTCAGTTTTTGACTTTTAATACTTTGCAAATCTTTCTGAAACATGTCTTTACTTTGTCTGTACAGATTACTGAGTGTAGATTGATAGACAGAAATGGAAAAATGATCAATTTAACATTAAATCTTCAACACAATAAAGTGTGCAGAAAGTGAAGGGGTCTGACTACTTTCTGAATCTACTGCATATACACATATAAATCAAGTAATTGACTAGATTCCATGTAGAATCATTTTACTATTGCTTAAATTAATTTATGCCCGCGTAGTAATACTTCTGCTTGAGTAGATTTTTTTAGTGCTTTTTTCCACCTCTGTTAAAGACACAAGTTTTTTTCACCACCATCAGTGACTTGATGATTATAATCTTTACATATGCTCCTAGCACATTAAAAAAAAGTTCCCCATAGTCTCTTGCTGGAAAAACTGATGGTGTGCATTGATTGAATGGTAATATTATATTCTTTGCCTACATTAATGAGGAAACAGGAATCATGTATACAAATAATCATACTTTGATTTAATCGATTTTTGTGATTATATTAAGCTAGTTATTTTGGTCCAAGAGTCTAAATATAATGTACATGGTTACAGTTTATGGGTCTGCATGGTAACATTATAACTGTGAGCTCACCATCATTATAAGCTAACAGGTAGGCTGGAAGTTTAAAAAGAGAGCTACCCTAAGTAATACTTGTTTATACTAACAATTACATTTTTCATTCATGTGAGATAAATTTGATCTCTTTAGAGTAATGTGAAGTGAAAAATACGAAAACCTGCCAATACAGCCATTCTGCTGTTTTCATCAATGCCATGGCTCAAGTCCATATTTTTCTGAGAAAGTCTTGCAGACATATCCGGCAGTGGCTTCTGTCTGATGATTATTTTAATTAATTAAACAGATTCAGGATGATATTGGTACATAGTCATATTGGATTTGAATCACTTGCAAAATTAATGTAAACCGTCAAATTAAAAAAATGCATATGAGCCAAAAAAGTCAATTGAGACACTTTTACCTGCTGTCTGAATGTGGTCTCTGTAGGCTGTAGTAACACAGAGAGTCATATGGACTTTTCAAGTCATTTTCACTCATCGCAATTTTTCCCTATCATTTCTTTGTGACTGACAATCCCATGCCATGTCCTTCTATAAAACAGCTCCTAAGGTAATACGTAAAAATCAGGGAAATGAATGCATGAATGCCAATACCTGGACTGACAAGTAGAGTCAAAACATGCATGCGCCGTTTCGATTCTTGGACACATGCGATGTGGCTAGGCATGGCAACACCCCAGGCAGACACGTGGTCCAGTCCCAGGTGTTATTTGGGTGTCCCCAAAGCCTCACCTAGCCACTCGGGTTCCTCAACAATGAGGATCCTGCGAGCTGGATCACCCTCAGGGAATCGCAACACATGGCTGTAGTGCCGTAACTGCCGCTCCCTCACAAAGCAGGTAATGTGCCTCATTCAAGACTCCTTGAGCAACTGCTCATTTGACACAAAGTCAAACCAGCGGTACCCATGGATTCTCCGAATAGACACAGTACCAAAGGAGTCCAGTCTTTGTCTCAGGTCATTGGATAGCGTCCACGTCTCTTAACCATATAGCCAGACAGGAAGCACCAGGTCTCTAAAGACTTGGACCTTTTGCATAGATATTAGGAGTGCCACACACCTCTTTCCAGCGACTTCATGACCCCCCATGCTCTCCCAGTCCATCTACTGATTTCATATGAAGAGTCACCAGAGACATGAATGTCACTGCCGAGGTAACTAAACCTTTCACTCTTACCTTTTTTATATTACAACAAGTTATTTCATAATGTTTAAAAAAATATTGCATGAAAATGCCACCCTTAAAAATATGTCACCTGAGGTAACTGCTGTGTTATCTCACCCCATGTGCCAATCCTGGTGCTTGGCCTTGGGAGAGAACAGGAGTACCCAGAGGAAAACCCGCACCAGTGCAATGAGTGTGCTCAGATTAAATGTAGACAGAAGCCAGGATAAAATCAATCCACCCATCCATCCATTCATTCATCTATCTATTTTTTGTCTTGGTCATAGGATCAGCAATTTAAGAAAAGTTGTCCTGACATCCCTTCTCCACACAACCTTTTCCAACTCCTCCTGTGGATACAGAGGCATTCCCAGCCCATTTGAGAGATTTTCTCTTAAATGTGTACTAGGTCTACCCAAGGCTGATCCCAGGTGGACATGCCCAAAACACCTCCTCAGGGAGACAAGCAATCAGGTGCCCAACCCACTTCAACTGGCTCCTTTCAATGTGGAGGAGCAGCACCTCTACTTTAAGCTCCTCCTCAAAAGTCTATGCTGCTCACCCTATTTCTAAGTCTGAGCCCAGACACAATGAGAAGGAACCTCATTTCTGCCACTTGTATCAGTAGATAGATAGATAGATAGATAGATAGATAGATAGATAGATAGATAGATAGATAGATAGATA
>JANRMT010062829.1:10615238-10626422 GCA_026402145.1 Polypterus bichir lapradei
GTGTTTGATGATCAGAAACATTTTGTGTGACAAACATGCAAAAGAATAAGAAATCAGGAAGGGGGCAAATAGTTTTTCACACCACTGTATCTATCTATCTATCTATCTATCTATCTATCTAGCAGAGTGCATGCAGGGGCAGATTGAAGTTACAAATCAGCCTAATATGCATGTCTTCAAACTGAGGGAAGAACCCAGACTACGTGAAGACTATGTGGACATGGGTTGAATGTACCAGGTCTTCACAGCTGGGCTAATCAGAGGGTGTGCCCATAATGGACTTGTGCTCCTTTCAGGTTTGTTTCTGGACTTATACCTGATGCTGCTAAGATGGGTTTCAACCCTCAGTAGCACCCTTTTTTGAAATAGATGGATTTGGAAAACAAATGAATGAGTGAATGTAAATAAGCATAGTGAGCTCATTCAGAGCTATGCTGTGAAAGTTTCCTTGTGGGATTGATGGAGGTCTTTAATTCTCTGAAGGAGGTGTGCTCTGTACTTACGAAAGATTATGATATTGTATGTTTTTTTGAGTGGGTAATTTGTTAGTTATGTTTATTTTGTGGATTTCACTTGAGTGTCCATACAAATTATAAAGACTCCATAAACTATGTATGTGAAGAGCTCTACAATTTGATATATAGTGCCCTAACTTAAAGTCTTTTGTAGGCACATACACTAAGCCTGAGTTTTTTCCAACAAAGTAAAAATATAGCCTTGTTACCCAGAGTTCTTTCAGAAGCTTTATGACTCAGGCTATGAGTGGGGGGTTAATTTAATAAAGTACCGGTTATATTTGTATCCCGTGATTCATGTGCAGTTTGGTATGAGAAGGTGGCAAAATAGAGACAAATAGATGTTTTCTCCAGGGATCTGAGCTGAGGCCAGCACAATTTCTGACACCATGACTAACTGTGCCTCTTACAGAAGCCCTTTGGGTGTAACTATCATGAATCCCATGGGTGTGGAGGAGGAACAGTAGGCAGCCTCTGGGATGCCTTTCCCGAGCGATAAACAGCTGCCTGCCGCACCTAAGATAAGAACCTGTGGCCTGTGCCTAAAGATCAAAAGTAACTAAAGACAACCTACAGTATGTGCAGAACGAGGCATAAAGAGGACAGATGTCAGGAAACTGAATATGCTGCTCTGCCGCCATGCAGCTGGTATTGCTGTGTCTTTGGTTTGTTTAGACCCTTCAAAGTCTTTGCCTTCACAAAATGTGTGATTTACATGATGACAGTGGAAATATGCCTGCAATCATGAATGTAAATACAAATGTAGCAAGATGAAAATTAAGGTGTTACAGAAAATACTAATACATGGATAAACAGAGATGTAGAAATTGGTAAAAAAAATCTAGTAAAAATGTCTGAGTGCACAGTAAATGAAGATATGCTGAGAGTGATTGTCAAAAGCTGGTAACGAGAAGATTCAACAATGTTATTGATGTTTTCAACTTTATTTTAACCCCTGAATGAAAATGTAATAAAGTGTCTTTGCTAGTGTGGCTGGCATGGGTGGATGTGAGGGTAATCTGATGGACTGATGCCTGGTCCAGGGTTGGTTCCTGCTTTGCTCTTAGTGATAGCTGCAGTGATAGCCACCAACACCCTACAACCCTGAAGTGGACATACCATTCAGAAAATAGGTGGATGGTTTTATCTCTGCATACATTTGTTCCTTCGGTCTTATGTCATGTAAGATCCTGTTACACCAAATATCTTCTGCCTCCTTGCATTGTTAACATTTGTCATCCACCATTTTAATCTTGTGTTTTATGAGGTTATTCCATCCATCCATCCATTTTCCAACCCGCTGAATCCGAACACAGGGTCACAGGGGTCTGCTGGAGCCAATCCCAGCCAACACAGGGCACAAGGCAGGAACCAATCCCGGGCGGGGTGCCAACCCACCGCAGGACACACACAAACACACCCACACACTAGGGCCAATTTAGAATCGCCAATCCACCTAACCTGCATGTCTTTGGACTGTGGGAGGAAACCGGAGCGCCCAGAGGAAACCCACGCAGACACGGGGAGAACATGCAAACTCCACGCAGGGAGGACCCAGGAAGTGAACCCGGGCCTCCTAACTGCGAGGCAGCAGCGCTACCACTGCGCCACAGTGCCCCCCTATGAGGTTATTTCACCTTCTTATTACATTTTGATATACTATTCTGTCCCTTATCCACATACAGATGTGGACATTTTACAACATTAGAAACACATGCTGAGCAGTCTGTTAAGAAGATTAAATCTATTCAGTCTTGGATTCCAAAGCTTCCAATATCCATGGTGTCACTTCTCATGGACAGGAAGAGTGGCTTAGATATTCAGCAGTGGCACCAAGTGCTTGTTATGGTTCAACCAGAGTTTATTCCTTGGCTTGTGTGTATTTTCTGTTTAACTGCTGCTTTTGAATTATTATTTTTCATGTTTCTGTATAATTCCTGTTGGGTTTGGCTATTGTTTAGTATTTCTGTACTGTGTCTTTAAATGTTCTGCCATTCTGGATGCTTGTGGGCAAAATCATAAGAGGTGGGGCCATCCTGACGGCATGGCTGAAGGACCTCCCTCAGCCTAATAGTTTTTAAGCTTGAGGAGTGTATCCTTCAGGGGTTCATTAAAGTGCTTAGAGGGCAATTGCAAGTATCTCATTTCTCTGGTTTGTTTGGATTTGTTCTGCTTCTGTTCTTGTTTTTGATGGTTGGATTATGTAACAGACTTGTTTGCTCTGGACAGCCTTTTAAGCTGGGTATACACTATGCTATTTTGGCACAATTGCAAGCCTGATGTGCAGCCCCTCACAGATTTTTGGAGTTGGGCAAATTTTTGATGATTGGTATTTTATTTAATTTTGCTGTAGTAAAATGGCTGCACGTTGTACACTGGGTGTTGATTTTGTCATGCTTATTTTGCCCTTTTGTTTTCAAAACGCTAACTATCATATAGCAACACACATACAGTATAACTAAATGGCCAATGACCAAAGTGTCTTAGAAACATTTGCTGGAAAAACATAAAATACACATACACATCAGTAAATTACATGAATATGTACCTCTAATACTCTCTATAGAATAGACAGAGTGTATTGTCTGTACCTTAATAACAATTCATATGTCCAATTATGCCTTTTTCTTTTATTTATAGTTTCAGAGCACAGAGCAACACGAGTCTGCAACACAGCTCTTTTCTTTGTTGACTTTTTGAGAACCCTGTGACCATATTGGTTTTTGTACAGATAATGTCAATAGGTAAAACGGTCCATTGGGATCATGTACATGAATAGTTTTAGCACCCACGTCATGGCATGTCAGTCAGACCAAATGTATTTGTACAGTTTAAGCACATATTATAAAGGTCTGTTATACCTTCATTGTTTTACTCTTTAATTTAATATTGTTCTTTATCTGTATGCTGCTGCTGGAGTATATGAATTTCCCCGTGGGATTAATAAAGTATCTATCTATCTATCTATCTATCTATCTATCTATCTATCTATCTATCTATCTATCTATCTATCTATCTGTCTATCTATCTATCTCATATAACACTGGTGACTCTATCAGGCAGTATGAGTAGTCGCTTGATCACAATTTCTGGAAATCTCAGTGCATGTCTGGCCTTAGGCAAATCCTTGTGGCCTTACATTTTCACCTATTCACCTTTGTGCTTCTTTTTATTACTTTCACATAAATATCTTTATTCATAAACATTGGCATTTGCTTTATCCTTAAGCCAGATGTTTTTTGTATGGGTTACCCTCTCCTTTGAAGGGTATTTTTTTAAGTTTTGGGCCATTACAGTATATTTCGAAATCTAAAGCCAGAGTCCCATTTTAGACCTGTGCAGGCCAAAACCTGCCAATGGGGTTTGGGGTAAGACTACCTGGGGAGAGGCCTAGAGATTATTTCTTTTAAGATCCTTGCATACTTTTGTTATTGGGAATCCACTATAAGAGCTAGCCCAGCCACAGACCAACACGACGCCACAATGTCGACAACACACGTTTATTCCACTACTATTTACAAAACTATTTACAATTTGCTCTAGTATAATTCAGCGACGTGCATTTGTTGAATGCCGCATCTGGCTATAGTCGGTTCCCAGTTCAATTTGCCAACACGCCGGAGCTGAGTATAGTCAGTGCCATACTTTCATTGAGCAGCCAGCTCACGACCAGTGCCGACCCCTAGTGAATCAGCATCACTGTCCATGGGATTCAGCTGCTGCACTAGACTAGCATGCAAGCTTCAGTGCTGGGTCTCTGTGTGCTTGTGTGCAGCCAGTTCCAGCGCAGAAACAGAATGGTTTCAGCAGCTTTTGGGTTATTCATTGGTGTACATTTCTAAAAGAAACAAATGTATCAATTAAGTGTATCCTCTATCCTTTCAAATTGTGAGGAAAGTTCAAAAATATAAGATACAGTCAAAATTTAACAGAAAAATATAAATAGATACAAAATCTTGTTTATTTCAAATTTAAGGAAAAAAGAGTGCAGAGCTAGAGCATGACAGTATTACTAACTGAGCAAAGAGTCTGCAGATAGGTCAAATGGTTTCAAACAACTGGTAAGTATCTTGTTTCAGCCAGAGTGTGCTCCCTGACTTATAGTTATTTTTAAATATTTTGTCATCTTCATTGATTCTGATACATAATTTTTTATATGTTTTTATTAATTATGTAAATGTAGTTAATGCTTTTCTGTTAATTTATCATTTTTTTCTTTGCATCGTGTGTTTTCCTGTGTTCCTTGTATTTTGTGTGTGGAACCCCAAAGGCAGGGCCACTCTGGCTACTCAGCCTATACAGTATATTGGGAGGCTGGGGAATGGATCTTTAAGTGATTCACTGTCGTTTAAAGTGTTCATTTAATTGTGAGTATCGGTTTTTTGGGGTTTCAGTGCATTGCTTTAACTTTTGACTGCCAATTATTAGACTAATTTTGGGATTTGTTTTCTGTGAGTTGCCTTTTTAGGCAAACCCTATTTGCCTTCTTTTTTGCCTCTTTTTGACATTTTATTGTTATTTTTGTTAAACCCAGATAAATTCCTTCAATTACAAAGATTTTATGTGGAACTTGTTTTCTCATACCAGAGTTATTACAGTCCCTCTCCCATTTATGTGTATTTTTGTATATTTAAGTACATTTAAAGAAGTATTTTGATCTTTTGAATCCACCACTCCTTTAGGGCCTGTGCATGCTGAACCTTGACTTTAAAGTTTGGGTCAGATTGCTTGGGTTGAGGCCATTCTTTAGACATGTCAGTGAAAATTTGAGCCTAATTTGTGGTAGTTTTAGAGGCTTCACACCCTTTTTGTTTTTCCATGGCAATTAAATCATAACAGTAGGTAATTGTAGGTGATACCAAAGATGTGGTAATGGACAGATCTGAGGATAGGCACAAGGAAGATCTAGCTAAACTAAAGAAAAACACAAACTTGGGTAGTGGTGATCTTTATGGACACTTTTACTAAAAAATCAGAAAGGCAATACAGTAGCTATATGCCTGTATTCTTCAACTTTTTGCTCTTATTCCATTGGGCACTAATGCTAGCAGAGTCTTGTTAGGACCTAGTTTGAAGCATTCATAAAGTGTTAACCTTAAACAGTATTTTTTATCTGTGATTTAATTGGGGTAGTTGTGAAATTAACCATGTCTTCTTCCACCCCCAACCGAGTTTGCTGATTTTCCACTTACTCCCCTCATTGGCCTCATTTTGTAAACCAGTGTTAGTTAAATGTATACAATTCATGCCAGCAATCCTAGATACTGGATGGGGTACTAGTCTGTGTATTGATCATCTGATATTGAATCAATGCACAACAATCTCATATAACCCATCCCAACTGGTAAAACCTGTTATATTCACTATATAATCTAAATGCCTCATGACAACATCACCCATCTTCTTAAGTCTCAGAGATAACTACATGGGATAACACTACCCTCCCCATGAGGGATAGCCATAATGGCCATATCTAATTTCTGACAAATCCAGTATTAAGACATGGGTGCACTTACTTTTTAAACCCTCATCTACTCCTCCATTTTTAACTATGGGGAGCCAAGGCCTCTCTCAGCAAAACTGCATTGAAGGCAAAAGAACACTTGAATGAAGCAGAAGCTTAGTTCATGATGCCCTTCCACAATGGGATACTTTAGTGTGGCCAGCTAACTTAATGCACTTACTTATGGGCTATGGAAGGAAAGCCAACACAAAAGCAAGGCAAGAACATAATGACCAGGCTGGGATTCCAACCCAAAACTCTGAAGCTCTGAGACAACAGATCCAATAAGTTTGTCACAATGATGGCCCAAGAACTTATTACTTTTTATTAAATAAATAATAACATACTGAAATGTTGTAATGTTATTCATTTGACAGCATTAAAACTTATATCAGATTTCCATATTTTCACATGCATTAAAATACATAATACTTTTCAAGGGGTACTTATTTTCTCACAGTTACAGGCAAACTCTGTCCTGTCCTTCTATCAACCCACCTCTAGTCCTTCCCTATGTGTCTGCCAGTTGATTCGGTGATATTCCTGGGTACCTGCCCTGTGTTATGCCCTATGTCAGTGTTTCCCAGCCCTTTTTTCTGTAGTCTCACATTTTTGTAAACAAAATCATCCCAAAGCACACCACTATCTTACTAATCACAAACACATTATATCTCATACACTTGCTCATCTGCCCAAAGGGCTGGGACTATCAGAGAAGCCAGTAAAAAAAGCAGCTCCAAAATCAGCATTCACAGAAATAGCACTTAGTGAGCACTTTGGTGGCTTCTCCAAGAGGCTTTGCCATTTTTCCTGCCCCTCTCTGCCTCAGAGTCAGCTGTTATACTCCCTTTTGAGAAGCACTTTGAGGCATGCTGGCGACCAAACATCCAAGCCAGATGGACTCTAGCAGCTTGAAGACCCATCAGAAGTGTTCTAAGTGCTGTGTCTGCAACATAGCAATCATGAAGCTGCTTTTATGCCAGCTTCTCCAGGTAGACCTATCCTCCTCAGACAGGTCTTAATGACCTGCGGAGCTGGTCCCTCTCGGGTTCACACAGAAGTGCCCTACACTATTATTTGCATGGCATGCCGGGTAGATCTCATAGCACATCACTGTGCCATGGCACACTGGTTGAAAGACACTGCCCTATGTCTGTGTTGCTAATTTTATTTATTAATGAGAAAGTTGTATACAAAGAGAACACCAGCTCTCAAGGAAATACACAATTCTTTCTGGATGTCGTGGTCAGAACTCTGGCAGATAACTGAGTTTTTCACTTCAGGGTCACACATTGAATGAGTTGTATTACATTTACATTTTAGTCACATGATGTACTGCCTTTGTACAGCTTAGAAGAGAAAACATCTGGGTAACGCCTCCAGAGACGGACTTCCATTTAGTCTGCGGTGTCCCTTTGCGTCTAGATCTGACCCCTCTCTGTGTGTTGCTTCAGAGCCATCAGTGGCTGCTGGCAAGACATCTACAGCTCAGCGGCTTGTTAGTTTCCATCCTCCACGCTCCAAAGAAATAATGTTTATAGTTATGTCTACAGCTGAATGCAGAAAGGGAAAAGAAAGCAATGTGGCTAAAAGTGAGCCTCCCTAATAGCAAACTTCAGCATGCATTGTCAGATGAGGCATAATAAAAATGAACAATCTAAACAAATGTAAAGGGGTCCTCAATAACAGTCTGAGTGAATTGTACATGTGATTGACCCTTGGTGAATAGCATGAAGCAGGGAGCAGCAGAACATTTGTAAGATTAATAGGCTTTGTGAACTTGAGGTACTTTCCAGCTCTCTTTGGGAGTTGAAGTCTGGAAAGTGTGCTGAAGAGAACAATGGGAAGCTCATCAGGGGGTATTTTACAATCCATGGACTGCGGTGGTGTACTCCAAAATGAGCACGGTCAGCCCTGAAAATACACCACCAAGCCTGCGTCAAAATGGAGATGTCTATTTAGAATAGGCATTTTTTTAGAACATTAAAAAAACTTTTGATGAGAACAGACCATTTAGTCCAGCAAAGCTTGCCAATATCTGCCTAACTCCTCCAAAACAATCAAGTTGAGTTTCTAAGATCCCTAAAGTCCTACTGTCCATCACACTACTTTTTAACTTATTCTATGTGTCTATTGTTCTCTTTGTGAAGGAAAATACCCTAACTAAGGCCCCTGGGTTCTTTATGAATTGTTTTCAAAATAATCGACTTGATTCACTGTATTATTTCCTTTCATAATTTTAAACACTTCAATCATGTAACCCCTTAATCTCTACTGGCTTCAACTGAAAAAGTTAAGCTCCTTTAATCTTTGCTATAACTCTCTCATAATCCCCTGCAGTCCTGGAATCAGCCTAGTTTCTCTCCTTTGGACTTTTTCTAGTGCTACTATGTCTTTTTTGTATTATGGAGACTAAAACTATATGCAGTACTACAGGTGAGGCTTCATTATAAAGCTTAAACATAACCTCCTTTTACTTGTATTCCATCCATCATTCTAAATAACCTAACTTTGTGCTAGTCTTTGTAATGCTTTCCGAAGAATGCCTGAAGGCTGATAGTCTCATTTATGCTCTGAATGAATGACACTGATTTTTCAAATTAGAGTTCTAGAGAGAGTTGTACTTTATATGATATGGAGGGCCATTTGAAGAGCTCCAGTCCGATTCTTTTAATATATCTGCAGGCATTCCTTTGGACACAGTAGCATGTGCTCAGCTACTGAGAGTGCTGACCAGCTTGTTTTGGTCAGCATAGTGCCATATCTGATCAATGATCTGTGGCAGCATTTTTGAGCACTTTTGCAAATGTGCTGTGTGCCAAAGAATTGTCAGCGCCAAGGTTTGCTGGTCTGTTTTATTCACTGCAGGCTCAGAATATAAACAAATTGATCTCCTTCAGAATTATATCTAGGTGTGTGATGACATCCCGCACATTTTCATTAGCCACACTCGCCCAGCCCCATCGTGTAACATTGAAAATAAAAAGACAAACTTTACAAATTAATCAGAAATCCAGTTTTCTTACTCAGTCAGGTTTATTTTAGCCTTAGGGTCAATGCAGCATGGAGTCATGATGACAGAATGAAGGCAGGGCTGTGGTTTGGTTACGGGAATATAGCCTAGCAGGAACAATTCAAAGTCTGATTTTTCTATTTCTCTTGCTTTTATATGAGCCTTGTATTCTGGCATGGTGTAGCATACCCTCTGAAAATTAAGATTTTTATTCATTTCTCATTGAACACCAGAAAAATTAGCAGAAATCTTGCATATTTTGATTTTAGCCAGCAGCCATACCACATGCATTTCAGAACAGATGATCCACCTGAAGATAAGTGTGATTGGGCCCGGCCAGTACTTGGCATGGGAGACCAACCAGGAAAAGCTTAGGTTGCTGCTGGAAGAGGTGTTGGTGAGGCTCCAGGTGGTGCTTACCCTGTGGTCTGACTGTGGATTTCAATGCCCCAGCTCATTAATGGGGACACTGTGCTGTAAAAATGACACCATCCTTCAGATGAGATGTAAAACCGAGATCCTGACTCTCTGTGGTCACTAAATAACACAGGGCACCACAGGGCATATCCCAATGTTCTGGCTAAACTGACACCACAGCCTAGTCATTCTGGCCCGCTAACCATCCACTGTCTGTAATTTATAACTATCTCTATCACCACTTCACCACTTAACAGATAATGTATGGTGAGCATATTGACACAAATATGGCTGCTATCACATCATCTAGGTTTAGTGCTGCATATTAGTGGTGGTTGAAGTGGCTCCCCACTCACTGAAGTGCTTTGAGTAGCGAGAAAAATGTCATATAAAGTGTAAAAGAAGAACTTCTTCTTTCGGCTGCTCCCGTTATGGGTTGCCACAACAGATCACCTGTTTCCAAATCTTCCTGTCCTCTGCATCTTGTTCTGTTACACCCATCACCTGCAAGTCCTCTCTCAACACATCCATTCTTTTAGGCTTTCATCTTTTCCACTTCCCTGGCAGTTCTATTCTTAGCATCCTTCTCCCAATATACTCAGCATCTCTCCTCTGTACATGTCCAAGCCAACGCAATCCTGCCTCTCTGACTTTGTCTCCCAATTGTCCAACTTGAGCTCACCCTCTAATGTACTCATTTCTAATCCTATCCATCCTCATGACACCCAGTGCAAATCTTAGCATCTTTAACTCTGCCACCAGCTATATCTCCTCCTTTCTGGTCAGTGCCACCATCTCCAACCCATAAAACAAAGCTGGTCTCACCACCGTCCTGTAGACCTTTTCTTTCACTCTTGATGATTGCTCCTGACACTCTTCTCCACCCATTCCACCCTGCCTGCACTCTCTTTTTCACCTCTCTTCCACAATCCCCATTACTCTGTACTGTTGATCCCAAGTATTTAAACTCATCCATCTTCGCCAACTCTACTCCTTGCATCCTCACCATTCCACTGACCTCCCTCTCATTTACACACATGTATTCTGTCTTATTCCTACTGACCTTCATTCCTCTCCTCTCTAGAGCTTATCTTCACCTCTATTGGGTCTCCTCAACCTGCTTCCTACTATTGTGACAGATCAAAATGATTTAGTTCAACTAAAACGTCATATATGCAACCCCTAAAAAGGTCTTCTCCCAAAGTCACCCAGAGCTTCAGTCCAAAACTTTGGCCATAGCATACTAGCTAATGAAGAAGTTGACTGTGGGATGGTGTTTAACACTACTGCAGAGTGCTGGGTTCAAATCCCAGCTTGGACATTTGCCTCTATGTAGTTTGTATGTTCTACCTCTATCTGATTGGGGTTTCAGTCTTGCCACTCCATTTTTCATCCCACATCCCTAAGATATCCAGGTTCAGATTGTGAACTGTGGCAACTGTGAACTGGTTGAATGGGTACTCCACCTGAGGTTGGTTACCATCTTGAACCCAATGCTGCTGGACAATCTCCCTGCAATCCCTGGAGGGATAATTGACACCCTGTGCTGCAACATGTCAGTACTGTAAATGACTGATTCTGTAAAGCTACAGACAATCATATTATAGTAATAACATCTTACCTTAATCAACCAATACAGGCCAACACCTGTCACTAGGTACATATATTAGAAAACATACCTGGAGAAGAAATAATAATAATAATAATAATAATAATAATAATAATAATAATAATAA
>JANRMT010062829.1:10626432-10645436 GCA_026402145.1 Polypterus bichir lapradei
AATAATAATAATAATAATAATAATAATAATAATAATAATAATAATAATAAATAAATCAGTTGTCCTACATTATATTACAGAGGGTTCTGTCTTCTTTTCTCCTCACAAACATATTATTTATATCTTCATTTGGGTCCTTTACTTTTCCTGATTTATATAATAATGTAGATGTCAGGACTGTTAGTAAACTTGTGAAATTCACATACTGAAATTGGAAGGATGGCAGATACTGAGGAGGCAGCCAAAATAATTCAAAAAGACACGGACAACCTTCAGAAAAAGGGCAAACACCTGGAAAATGCAGTTTAATGTAGAAAGGTGCAATCCATCCATCCATTATCCAACCTGCTATATCTTAACACAGGGTCACAAGGGTCTGCTGGAGCCAATCCCAGCCAACACAGGGCGCAAGGCAGGAACAAATCCCCAGGCAGGGCGCCAGCCCACCGCAGTATGTGATTATGATATTATAATTTATTATAATCTTATAATATTATATAATTGGGCATTATGCTAAGACTATAAAATGTAATAGTGAGGCCACATCTGCAGTACTGTGTGCAGTTCCGGTCAAGGAACTACAAGGAAGACATAGCAGCACTTGTGCAGAGGATAGCGACTAGCTGAATTCCAGGACTGAAGGACATGTCGTACTGTGACAGACTCAGAGAATTAAAGAGTGTGGAAACTGCTTGGGGACCCAATGCAGGTAAAATCCTCAAAGACATTGATAAAGTATATCCAGCAGAATTCTTTCAGCTTAAGGGTGAATCCCATACTCAGAAACATTGGTGGAACTTAAGAGGCAGTCTATTTTAGACTGAAGCCAGGAATCACTTCTTTACACAAAGTGTTGTGAGAATGTGGAACAAACTACTCAGACATGTAGTAGAAGCAGCTGAAGCAACCTTTAAGAAGTATGTGAATATGATTTTGAAACATCTTAACTATTAAACAGATGAGCTTGGTGGACTGTATGGTCTTTTCTTGTTTGTCAAATGTCATATTTTCTTATGAAAGTCCAATTTATCAGTCAGTTGGCCATTTAAAAAGAGTGCCTTCAAGCATCTATGTGGTTTAAATTTCAAGAGGGCCCCCTGCCACTTGAGCCCCTGTGCCTGGACACTATAGGCCCATCTGGGGATCCATATATGGGTTCTCTACTTATGAATTTGGCTAACACAACTAGCCAAGTGTGATGGGCTGCCATTCTGTTCTTCATCCTAAAGGCTTGGTGATCACACTACAGAAACCAGCTTTCAAGTGTCTCAGTGATTGCTTTACAGGGTGATCACAAAGAGTGGCGGTGAGCCTTTTATGTAACTACTAGCAAAATACCCGCGCTTCGCAGAGGCAAAGTACTGCATTAAAATTTTTATTAAGAAGAAAATTAAACTTTTTTAAACTGAGGGAAAATATGCCAATAATTATTTGTTAAGGATCTCTTTGTATACCATGTTGTCAGTTCAGCCCTCCGGTTGTAACATGACCAAGCTGTGCGCTGAGCTTACTCTTAAGGATGCAACGTACAGTTGGCCATGTGAACAGTAATCTTGTTTCACATCTCACAGCTTGGATTGCTGCTGTCATAATCGGTTTGAGTTTCATGGTTTGTTTCAATTACGACAGTATTTGCAGGATTTGTTGTGTTGAAGTGACATTTGGCATCTGTCAAGCGTTGTAAGCACACAACCGGTTTCATCGATAAAATCACATCCAGCTTTTGAGAGTTTAAATATTCATAAACATCAAAGTGTCCACTACTGAAATCGTCACCTGTGAATCTAAGATGTTTAAGAGGCATTGGCGGTTGTCGAAAGGTGTAAAATATTTGGCCATTTCGGTACACTTGAAAGCAACAACCGAACAATTCAGTGGCAGCCATCAACTCACATACAGAACCATAGGTGAAGGGCTTAAGCATTTCACACTTATAGTGCTCCTGTGTAGTATAATTATCTCTTGTACCGTCATCAGTCCACACCTTGAACCTGTCCCAGTCATTCAATACAAAAGACACAATGTTCCTCCGGATATCAAGAGTGAGCCTGATATGGCCGTGCAATATGATCATCTCGATAGACATGGTAATGGGGGTTGCAATGATAAAGGAAATGGGTACCTGAGCAATGTAAAGTAAGTGTAAAATACCTACACAATAACTATAATTGTAATAAACAAACAATAAAACAGCGGAAAAGCCGTGGATTAAACAAAAAGGCTGTAGTTATCAGTAGGGAGACGTGAATCCCGTGGCGAAGCAAGGAAGGGAATGTAGAGACCGGAGCGACGGACGGTCTTAAATAGGCAGGCAGCCAACAACGTGGGAGGCGTTGGGATGGGGGACCCAACGCCGCCTCACACGGCGACCGAGCTGCAGGCTATGAACGTATATATGTACGTAAGTAGGATTCAGTTAGCGTTGGGAACCTGTGTACCAAATTTCTTGAAAATGGGCCCATAAGTAAAAAGGACTGTTGAAAAGTTCAATATGGCGGCCGACAGTGGCATCATACCACCGAAATAAGTACGTACATTGGTTTCGGTTATCTCAGGGAAGCCGCCTACCAAATTTCAAGAAGATGGGGCCATAAATAATAAAGTTCAACATGGCGTACGTTGTTGACCGTTATGACCATTACGCGTAGAATTTCAAAATGAAACCTGCTAAACTTTTGTAAGTAAGCTGTAAGGAATGAGCCTGCCAAATGTCAGCCTTCTACCTACACGGGAAGTTGGAGAATTAGTGATGTTGGAAAGTTCAATATGGCGTCTGACAATGGCGTCATACCACCGAAATAAGTATGTACATTGGTTTCGGTTAGCTCAGGGAAGCCACCTACCAAATTTTGTGAAGATGGGGCCGTAAATAAGAAAGTTCAACATGGCGGACGTTGTTGACCGTTATGACCGTTACGCGTAGAATTTTTAAATGAAACCTGCTTAACTGTTGTAAGTAAGCTGTAAGGAATGAGCCTGCCAAATTTCAGCTTTCTACCTACACGGGAAGTTGGAGAATTAGTTACGTTGGAAAGTTCAATATGGCGGCTGACAGTGGCGTCATACCACCGAAATAAGTACGGACATCGGTTTCCATTAAAAGTTCAATATGGCGGCCGACAGTGGCATCATACCATTGAAATAAGTACCAAATTTCAGCCTTCTACATACACGGGAAGTTGGAGAATTAGTGACGTTGGAAAGTTCAATATGGCGGCTGACAGTGGCGTCATACCACCGAAATAAGTATGTACATTGGTTTCTGTTAGTGCAGGGAAGCCGCCTACCAAATTTCGTTAAGATGGGGCCATGAATAAGAAAGTTCAATATGGCGGACGTTGTTGACCGTTATGACGGTTACGCGTAGAATTTCAAAATGAAACCTGCTTAACTTTTGTAAGTAAGCTGTAAGGAATGGGCCTGCCAAATTTCAGCCTTCTACCTACATGGGAAGTTGGAGAATTAGTAACGTTTGGAAAATTCAATATGGCGGCCGACAGTGGCATCATACCACCGAAATAAGTACGTCCATCGATTTTGGTTAGCGCAGGGAAGCCACCTACCAAATTTCGTGAAGATGGGGTCAGCCTTCTACCTACACGGGAAGTTTGAAAATTGGTGATGTTGGAAAGTTCAATATGGCGGCCGACAGTGGCGTCATACCATCGAAATAAGTAAATACAGTGGTTTCAGCTAACGTAGGGAAGCCGCCTACCAAATTTCATGAAGATGGGGCCATAAATAAGAAAGTTCAACATGGAGGACGTTGTCGACCGTTATCGACCGTTATGACCGTTACGTGTAGAATTTCGAAATGAAACCTGCTTAACTTTTGTAAGTATGCTGTAAGGAATAAGCCTGCCAAATTTCAGCTTTCTACCTACACGGGAAGTTGGAGAATTAGTGATGAGTCAGTCAGTCAGTCAGTCAGTCAGTGAGGGCTTTGCCTTTTATTATTATAGATCACAATCCCATCCTTCCTGACTCTTTTCTATTCCAGGACTAGGATTTTTTTTTTTTTTTTGAAGTTTTATTAATTTTATTGCAATCCATACAAATCAATCAAGTTTTTGCAAAAAGAAAAATTGAGTTAAGGACAAATCGATCCCCACCCCTGAGAGAGAGAGCAAGGCAAACGGCGTGAAATTTAAGGCTTGTAAACACACCTAAATTGATAAATTTGATAAGCCAATAGAGATGAATGCAGAAGACAAAGAAATACGGAAATAATTGCTTCCTCTGTGCTTTAAGAGCTTATTTTAAAATATTACTGATTAGATCCTGCCATGTTTTGAAAAAAGTCTGTACGGATCCTCTAACTGAGTATTTGATATTTTCCAATTTCAAATAGTATAACACATTGGTTTCCCACTGACTTAAAAGAGGAGAGTTTGGGTTCTTCCAGTTTAGCAGAATAAGTCTGCGTGCCAAAAGTGTAGTGAATGCAATCACAATTTGTTTGTCTTTCTCCACTTTAAACCCATCTGGAAGAACCCCAAGCACAGCTGTTAATGGGTTAGGAGGGATTGTGAGAGCAAGGCTGTCTGAAAGGTAATTAAAAATTTTGGTCCAGAATAATGTTAATTTGGCGCAGGCCCAGAACATGTGACCCAGTGAGGCTGGGACTTGGTTGCAGCGTTCGCAGGTTGGATCATGCCCTGGAAACATTTTGGAGAGTTTTAGACAAGACAGATGTGCTCGATATACAATTTTGAGTTGTATAATTGTATGCTTTGCGCATATGGAGCTCGAATGAATTCTCTGCATTGCTACTTTCCACTCCTTTTCTGATATATTAATTGAGAGATCTTTTTCCCAGTGTCCTCTTGGATCTTTGAAAGGGACGGATTGTAAAATGATTTTATATATTGTAGAGATGGTGTCTAAGTCCTTGAGATTGAGCAATATTTTTTCCAGCATGGATGAGGGTGCAAGATGAGGAAAATCGGGAAGGTTCTGTTTAACAAAGTTCCTAATTTGAAGATAGTGAAAGAAATGTGTAGCTGGAATGTTAAATTTGGAATGTAATTGTTCATATGATGCAAAGACGTTGTCTATATAAAGATCTCTAAGCAAGTTAATTCCAAATTTTTTCCAAATATTAAAAACTGCATATGTTCGCGAAGGTTGAAAGAGGTGGTTCTCTTGCAGAGGTGCCACAGATAGAAGCTTCTCCGTCTTAAAATGCTTTCTACATTGGTTTCATATTCAAAGTGAGTGAAGCACAATTGGGTTATTAGTATATTGGCGATAACGTGTGTTTATTGGAGCACAGAGCAGGGAATACAAAGAAGTACTGCAGGATTTTTCTTCTATTGCGGACCAAGCCTGTGTATGTTCTTCTATTTTTGTCTAGGTTTTTATCGCCTGTATATTTGCTGCCCAGTAATAAAACTGGAAGTTAGGTAGAGCCATGCCGCCTTCTGCCTTTTGTCTTTGTAGGGTAGCTCTTTTGATGCGTGGATGTGTTGAGTTCCAAATAAATGAGGTTATTGTTGAATCTAATTGCTTAAAGAATGATTTATTAATGTATATTGGAATGTTTTGTCAGGACTAGGATTTAAAAATTACTTTGGAAATTGCTGGTTCTTCTTTAGAACTGCAAACAAGGAAATGCCTCTGAATTATTCAGGTGGTTAGTTTGACTGTCTCAAGTTCTACATGAAAGAGCCTATATAAAATAATTCAGCAAAATAATTAGGAGTCCAGGAGAAATCACAATGAACAGCACGTAAAAACATCAAAGCACAGATCATGGAAGATAATGCCATAAGACTAAGGCAAACATTTTATATCAAAATAAGCACAAAATGAAACTATGAGAATATGGAAGAAATTAGAAAAAAAAAATGGCTTAGAGTCAGTAGCCAGTGAGCAACAGAAGCCTACTTATAAATGTTATAATGGTGGCAAGGCTAAGGACTTGGTCAGACACCAGTCAGAACATTTTAAGCTTGGAATGTATGTGGGATGGCAGTTTGCCTGCTTCTGTGCCATTTAGTGTGCGTGACTTCAAACTTGTTCAAACAAGGACTCTCAAACCAGAGCAAGTGCTGCTTGTTTCATTGGGGGGCATAATGTTTATGAAATGTCCTGCAGACCTATCTATGTATAGAGGCTTGATGAGTAGCCATTACTGCATGGAGTTATATTCCTCTCTGATATTGTTATATATTCCATCCATCCATCCGTTTTCAAACTTGTATATCCAATCTAGAATTGCATGGAGGCAGTGAGTATTCTAGTGGCACATACACACAGCCACCCTCACATAGAGTTGCTTGTTACCTTTCAATGCATGGAAGTAAAGCTGTGAGAACATACAAACTCCATTTAAGGGCACCATTTGAATTTTTACTTCTGACACAATGTGTGACCCCCCGCAAGTCACATAACCTCCCGGTACTACAATTGTTAAAAATACACATACAATACAATACAATACAATACAGTTTATTTTTGTATAGCCCAAAATCACTCAAGAAGTGCTGCAATGGGCTTTAACAGGTCCTGCCTCTTGACAGCTCCCCAGCCTTGACTCTCTAAGAAGACAAGGAAAAACTCCCCAAAAAAAACCTTGTAGGAAAAAATGGAAGAAACCTTGGGAAAGGCAGATCAAAGAGAGAACCCTTTCTAGGTTCGTTGGGTGTGCATTGGGTGTCAATAAAGGGGGGTAACTACAATACAATGCACAGAACAGAACACAAGTAATTCTCAATACAATATAATTGTGCAATAGAAATATTACAAGTACAGAGCAGAATTCCACAGTACATGATATCTTGTATGGGGAATGTGCCCAGTAATGGACTTCCAGGCTGCTCGAGGTTGCTTCTTGGGAAACTTCCCTTTCTCTGAGTGCTGTTGAGATAGGCTTTGTTCCATGTGACCCATAACTGAACAAAAATTGCACAGGAAATAGATAAATATATCAGTGAGTGACATGAACCTGTGGTGCTAGGCCTCCTTAGATTGCAATATACATACAGTGCCCTCCATGATATTTGGGACAAAGACACATTTTTCCTTGATTTCTCCCTCTACTCCACAGTTTAAAATTACAAATCAAACAACACAAGATGTGACTGAAGTGAATATTGCGGACTTTCATTTAAAGGGATTTGCATAAATTTCGGTCACACAAAGTAGAAATAATCATACTTTTTCTACATGATTCCCACTCACAGGGCACCATCATGTTTGGGACAATTGTTTGTGATTCCTCAGGTGTGTTTCATTGCTTTATAAAATACCTCAGCTTGCTTCTACCTGTTGGAGTCTGTAGTAGCCATTGTTCAACATGAGGACAAGAGCTGTGCCAATGAAAGTCAAAGAAGCCATTATGAGGCAGAAGAGCAAAAATAAAACCATTACAGACAACAGTAAAATCTTAGAATTACCAAAATTAACTGTCTGGAATATCATTAAGAGAAAGAATGCACTGGTGAGCTCAATAAACAAAAAGGGACTAGTAGGCCAAGGAAGACCTCCACCACTGAGGACAGAAGAATCCTCACTGTGATGAAGAAAAAGCCTCAAACACCTGTCTGAAAGATCGGAGACAGTCTTCAGGAGGAAGATATGTGTGTGTCTGAGATAACTATCTGCAGAAGAATTTCTTTAACAGAAACAGGCCCCAATGCAAGCTGCAAACTACTAGTTAACCATAATGGTCAGATTACATTTTGCAAAAGTAGAATGTAAAAGAGCCTGCAGAATTCTGGTAAAAGGTTTTGTGGAGAGATGAGACAAAGATGAACCTGTATCAGAGTGACACAAGAGCAAAGTATCGAGATTTAAAGGTACTGCCCAAGATTTAAAGCAGACCATCTCATCTGCTAAACATGGTGGTGGTGGTGTTATGGCTTGGGCATGTATGGCTGCCACAGGTCCTGGCACACTTCTCTTCATTGATGATGTGACTGGGGCGCAATGAATTCTGAGGTGTATAGAAACACCTTACTTGCTCAAGTTCCAGTAAACTCCTCTAAACTCATTGGATGGTACTTCATACTACTACAACAAGATAAATGAGCCCAGACATACTGCTAAGGAAACACAGGAGTTTTTAAAAACTAAAAAATGGAACATTCTTGAATGGACATATGCATAGGATAAAACTTAAGGGTACAAGCCCCCAAAACAAGCAGGAGATGAAAATGGTTGCATTCACCAGAGAAACTCCTCAGCACCCGGTGATGTCTATGAATTGCTGACTTCAAGCAGTCACTGCAGGCAAAGATATGCGACAAAGTACTGAATATGACAGCTTTAGCATAGACCTGTCATTGCTATGTCCTTAAAATGTATAAAAAGTGTTGTCATTTCTACATGGTGAGACTGGAATATATGCAAAGACACTTAAATGAAAGTCTGAAATGTGTACTTTAATCGGGTCTGAACTGTATGATTTGTAATTTGAAACTGTGGAGCACAGGGGGTAAATTAAAGAAAAACGTATCTTTGTCCAAAACATTATTGGGGGCACTGTATCTGAAAATGGAGACACACAAATCCAGATGATTAGACATCCATTTTCCAAATCTGGTTAAACTAAGGTTAAGGTCATGGAGCTCAAACCTATTATGTCAGTACGGAGTCTGGGCAGGACACTAATCTATTGGGGGGCACATTCGCATGCACATCCACACTCACAGCAAAGCAGTTTACAAGAGGCTAGGAAGAAAGCTCTTGCAGAATTTGGAGGAGGAGCCAAGTCCAGAAATAAGAGTGAGGTTCAAATTTGAACTGCTGGAGCTGTGAAGCTGCAAAAACTTATCCAAGTACAACCTGGCAATTAAAGATATACATGGAAATGAACTTGCAAATGTGAAAATATACATAAAAGAAGAACAAGAACATATGAAATATATGTGTGTGTCCATGTGATAGAGGGTGTTAATGGGTGCAAAGTACATTTGTCAAAAGGAATATGGGATATGTGTGTACATTTACTGTTTCTGCATGCTGTGGGTGGTCTCATTTACACAAGGAGTGCTTCCACCTGTACGCATGTATGTGCGCTCACTTTGTAACAATTCGGCCGTTTGCATAAATGTGAGTAACTTGTGTTCCTTATGTGTCTGTGGGGCCATTGCACGAGAGAGTATACAAGTGCATTTTTTAGTGTTATTGATTTCCGTCAAAGTTTCAGCCAAATACTGGGCTTAATTAAAAATGTGAATGTAATACTGGATGTGAGTTAAAAGTTCATGATGTTAAGATGGGAAATGATTGCCGACTGGCAACTCCAGAGATCATTAACACACAGTTTTGTAGACACAGACGGCCATGCATGGTTTTTGGACTGACCCCAGAAGACATTCCAAACATTCAATCCAAATTCTCAAAGCAGCATGAGCCAGAACTGCTTTAAGACTTTGACGCAGTGGGGTGGAGTGTGGAATGGTACTGACCACTAACCTTTTGAACCCTATGCCCTTTTAAGATAAATTTCAACAGAGACAAAGAAATACCTCTTGGCGACATTGCTTATCTTCTTTCCTCGATCAGGTGACACCCGCTCCAAGACCTGCTGGGCCTACAAAGAGCTTCTGGGGCTAATCGGCAAACTATATTTTTTCAGTTCTAGTGGTGCATTGCCGTGCCTCACGTACTTTCTGGTGGATTGGCACAATGTAGTAAATAACTTGTAACAGGATCCAGATGCTTTCTTCTTTTGGAGCAGATCTGTAGCATCAGAAGAGGCCAAGGCGGCCTCCACTTCTACATTCGGGAAGTCAACAACCATGCCCGTCTATTTCCGTGACAATATTTACCACAAACAAGAAGCCCTTGGAAGCTCCTTGAACACATCTGTCAGCTCGACACCTGCAATTATGAGAAGGAACTCAAGAAGTGGTGACGGCTTTGGCTCTTGTAGTGCAGATCCCCGCAGACCTATTACTTCTCCCCTCGCACCTTTGAGATGAAGCACTGTTGCCAAGGTTGTTATGGCAAACACTCGTATAACAGGAGGCTAATTATGGTAACATTATGGGAAAAGGGGGCCGCTTGTAATACTTGTCTAAACTTAAAAAATAAACATGTTGGTGTTAGCAGTGACTCAGTCCATACTTCAGGGGCCCAGCTTACAGGACGCTGTGTTCACTTCCCTTAATAAAATTCAGTTGTCCGCTTTCCACAATATTAGAGCATCTCCTTTACTTTGTTTACTTCACAGCAGGATGTTGTGAATCTATTTGTTCACATGGATTCTGGACCAAGGACATTCCCTTAGTACAACCATCTAAGGACACTGGATTTCTTGCTAGACACACTGCTCCCTAAGTGGCCTTGACAGCCTTTTGGGACTCTATGTGGCATAGTGGTACAGAGCTTCTCTTTAGGAATTCAAGCTTTAATTCCTGGCATGTGCAGACTGTCACTGGAAATTGCCATCTCCAAATTCAACTGAAGTCTTGCACCATGTAAAAATAAATCCAGAGGGTATTCTCAGGACTGAAGGCTCACCTAAAAGTGTGGATTATTCTTGTTAATTTTGTCTGGCCCCGCTTTCAGAAGTAACACAACATTCTCACCATGTTTCCTCCCATATCTCAAAAAAGTAAGTTTAATTGAATTAGCAGCTGGCCTGAGTGTGGGAGCAAGTGGATGATCCGGGTTCATGCTCTGGCTCCCCAGTTCCTTTATCTAAAGAGTAGGTTACTGAAACAAATAAATTTGCTTTATCAATGTATATTATATATAAGAGTTGAGTTGCTTAATGACACATTGCATTGCATTACCAGCCATAGCCTTTATTTTCATAAGCTTAGCAAATTGGAGGCAGTCACTGACACACTCCCATTCAGGGAGGTCATCTAGTCTGAGATACCATTAGAACTCACACCATCTAGTTTACATCTTACTCTGACAAAATCAAACAGGTTTGATTTGGTCTGTAGTCATATGGATGGGCTCTTAGCGCAGGAGAGCAGGCAACCAATGAACGCTTATCTGGAAGTATAATGCATACAATACAGTGATGAAGAATAAGAAGTATTATAAGAATAAGAATATAATAAGAAGTATAATAAGGCTTGGGGCCTCACAACAAAAAAAGATTCTTGTCTGTCTGATGTCTAGTATGTTAAATACCCTTGTCAGAATGCAAAAAATAAAAAAGACGGCCATGATTGTATTTCAATTTGCTGTACTTGTTAACCCTTTCATATAGCAACAGCTTTTCAGGCAGCACGCTATTGGCTGTTACAAAAAGGGGCAAGTATGAATCTGCTGAAGGTTGGCACGTAGCTGGTACATTAGATATGCCAAGTGATTTTCATTCATTTAAAATGACATTGTCTGACGAGGAGGACAGCAACTGCAGTCGGCAAATCTGACATGCCCCACAAGTGGAAATGGCATAATGGGACCTCAGCTTCAATGATTAAGGGGGATTTGCAAGTTCATATTACTGCTAATTTAAATCCCATTTTTGGCTCAATGCATGTGACAATTTATGTACCTGGGCTTATAAGACTATGCATTCCAATCTCAATTTGTTGTTTAGTAGAAGTGATGATCTTGGTGAAGATGTTTTCAATAAAAGTCCCATGATAAAATAATAGTGTAATGGATTACTGTAAGAACCACCATTCAGCTAAATTCTAATGTAAATAACTTAAAATAGTGTTTCTCAGCCTTTTTGGCATTGTGACACCACTTTTTCCCCCATAATTTGATTCGTGAGCCACCAAGAGGGGAGGTCCTCTTAGTAAATCGTGCACAATCATCAGAGTGATGGAAGGGAATTGAGGGGTATGGGCCGAGCGGTGAACCTCTATGTGACAAACTTGTGACCTACAGTGACCCACTACCAATATAATCAAAACCACAAAAATGCAACTAAGTTGTCAAGTTTAATTGCTGCCTCTGATCCATTTTGTAGAAAGACTGAACCAAATTGAACCACATTAAATTGAATTTGAAAACAGATTTATGTAAAGAGGTCTTATTGGATTACAAATATCCATCCATCCATCTATCCATCCATAATCATTCAGTGCATTGTTTTTGAGCACCAGTCTAAGGAGACATTCAAGAGGATGTCAAAGTAGCACCACTGCTCCTCCACATCAAAAGGAGCCAGTTGAGGTGGTTCTGGCATCTGATTAAGATGCCTCCTGGATATCTTTCTGGAGAGAGATTTTAAGGAATGTCCAGCAAGGAGGAGACCTTGGAGCAGACCAGGACACACTGGAGAGAATATATGTCTTAGCCGGCCTGGGAGCATCTTGGTTGAAGGAAGTTTTGGGGGGGTTTGGGGCTTGGGGAGAATGTCTGGGCATAAAATGGGTGGAATTCCAAATATAAAATTCAGGTCTCTATTGGCTTTGACATTTGGACACTCCCATCTTCCCCATTCTTCTTTGAAAAACTCATCAGGCTCTGTCTGGTTGCATGCTGATTGTGAGTGAACAGCCTTTTTCAAAACCAGCCACAAATTTTCATTTGAAGTGAGATCTAGACACTGACTTGTCCGTTCCAGGACATTGTCATTGTTGGTTTTAAGCCATTCCTGTGTAGCTTTGGCTTTATGCTTGGGGTTGTTGGATTGTTCTTGTAGACTGGATTAGGTTTTTCACCAGATCTTTACTGTATTTTGCTGTAATCATTTTACCCTCACAAGCCTTCCAGGGCCTGCTTCATAAAAGCATCCCCACAGCATGATGCTTCCACCACCATACTTCACGGTTTCTTCACATTTTGTGTTTTTGATAATGTGCAGTATTCAAACATTGGGTTTAGACTGATGGTCAAAAAGCTCATTCTGATTGTTTCAGAGCATAGAACCTTCTTCCAGCTGACTTCCGATTTTCCTGTGTGCTTTTGGCAAACTACCCATATTGTCATGTACATCTTTAACAATGACTTTCTCTTTGCTACTCTCCCATAAAGCTGCAACTGGTGAAGCACCTAGACAATAGTTGCTTCTTGTCCAGGCTCCGTCACTGCAGCTTGAGCCTTGATCAGAGTTTTATGGGTCTCTGATCTCTTGGTGGCACCCCTCACTGGTCTTCTTCATGCACAATCATTCATTTTTTTGGACCAGCTGTGCCATACTCTTTCCATTTCTTAATGTCGGAGTTAACTGGACTCCAAGAGATTTTCATTGATTTGGATTTTGTCTTGTCTCCATCTCATAACTTGTGCTTTTCAATCACCTTTTCATGGAGCTACTTATAGTTTACTTTTGTGTTTTGTGTAGGTTAGGCCACCATATTGAATCACCAGAAGTTGGCCCCTCCATGTCAAAAAGCATTTAGATTACAATCAACTGAAACTCCAGACAAGTGACCTCCACCAAACTAATTCTGGGACTTCTAACACCAACTGGCTGCAACAGTGAGAATTTAGGTTTGTCATATTAAAGGCAGGTGTACTTACTGGATCAAATATTGTTTGTTTTATACAGTATGTGTAATTAACTTAGACCACTTGACATTAACCTCCTTAACATTAGACCCGAGTGTCACTCGAGCAACAGTATAAACTCATCATGCGTAAGCGTTAGACCTGAGGATTACTGGGGCTATAAAAGTGCCAACAGCATTAGTGCTGGCAATGGTGTACATGCATCTTGTACATGCATCTTGTACATGCATCAGACCCAAGCATTACCTGGGCAACGGCATAGATGCGTTTCATCCTAGCCTCATAATGGCGTCTCATAAGAAATGCATCTCATCAGCAGTGATGACGAAGTGATTCTGTTTGCATATAGTGAAATTGAAACGGTCTGTGAAACTGAAAGTGACTTTCGACTCACTCGCACATGTGCTGTTCATATTTTCATCACTATCCATCCATCCATCCATTATCCAACCCGCTATATCCTAACTACAGGGTCACAGGAGTCTGCTGGAGCCAATCCCAGCCAACACTGGGTGCAAGGCAGGAAACAAACCCCGGGCAGGGAACCAACCCACCGCAGGGCACACACACCCACACACCAAGCACACACTAGGGACAATTTAGGATCGCCAATGCACCTAATCTGTATGTCTTTGGACTGTGGGAGGAAACCGGAGTACCCAGAGGAAGCCCACGCAGACACGGGGGGAGCATGCAAACTCCATGCAGGGAGGACCCGGGAAGCAAACCCAGGTCTCCTAACTGTGGGGCAGCAGCGCTACCACTGCACCACCGTGCCACCTTCATCACTATTATTATTATTATTATTGGTATCATTATTATATTTTCTACACTTTGTACTTTTAGTGTTTTGCATGTTTTACAGTAGAGAGATGCGATTTAATAAAAATGTAATTTTTCATGTCATAAAATGTAACGTTTACATTTTTTTTTGAGAAAAAATGTTAATGCTAAGGAAGTTAAAAAGTCTTTTTCTGTTCATCAAAGTAAAAAAGCCATATTAAATCCACTGTGATTCAGTGTTGTATAACAACAAAATGAGAAAACTTATAAGGGGGTGAATCCTTTTTATAGGCCATGTAAAGATTCAGCCATGGCACCTGGAAGACATGATCCACATACAACATCAGAGTTGTATGTGCCATTCTATTTTTTTTTAACTCTTCTTATTCTCCTATCATAAAACCCTGAAATTGTTTTTCTAAAACACATTAAAGTGCTGCACTTTCTTCATTAATTTCTTTCTCATTTCTTTACTTATTTGCTGAGTCTCTTACATTTTGCATTGCTTGTAATTATTGGTTTGAAATACACTATAAAACCTAATGTCAACTCTTCTCACTTAGTTCTTTTATTGATACTTCTTTATTTCTTTAAGTGTTATTTGAATTTGTAAGAAATTCTCCTTCTGAATTTAAATTCAATAGTTGTGGAGTTCCACTTCACCAAAATATTAAATGCTGCCATCACAAGGACATCTACAGTACCTAACTCTCTTCAGGTTGTCCTTTTCCTTTCCAAAGACCAGCATGTCAGGCTGTAAATGCTTGTGTGCCAATGGGCATGAGATGGCATTCCCATCTGTGGTTGTTCCTGCAAGTTTTTGAAGCTGCTTGGACCAGCTCCGACACCAGTGACCCTAAACTGGATTAAACAATCTTTGTTTTTGATGATCCTAAACACACTCATTCAAACCCTGTCTTAAATGGCCACAGTGCTGCTTTTTCAATCCTGTTTCTCATTTCTAAATAACACAAGACTATTTATATTTTCTCCATGTCTAGGATTTGGCCAGATTTACAAATGCTGGTTGAGTATATTATTTAGTGCAGCTGTGTATAGCTTCATCGGATTAATGGTATTTTTAATTCTCCTAACAATAAATAAATAAATAAATAAATAAATAAAAACAGCCACTTGCTCTTTCTATGTATACATGTGCCTTGCTGGGCATTCATTTTCTGGTTTTGAAAAGATTAAACTATTTTGATCTGAGCCAGCACATTAGTCAGCCAACACACAAAGGAGGGCACACGTTAGATTTAATGGGGGGTCTAAGGGGGGAGAGAAAAAGACTATTGCTAATCTATCCTTTTAATTCTTATAATTATAAGTGTCAATGCAATAATAGGCTTCATGGCAATAACTCCTGTGAAAACTAGAATTTAAGGTCAAAGCTGTCTTATTTTCAGTTAAGACTAAAAAATGACAGCAAAAGTTCAGAAGCAATGTCTCCAGGACTGGACAGTTAACTATGTGAGCTGGAATGTTAAAGGCCTGAATCACGAATTAAAGATAAAGAAAGTATTCTCTCACTTAACAGGTCTAAACGCTAAAATAGTATTTTTACAGGAGATCCACTTATTAAGCAAGGATCAGTTTCGGCTGCACAAAGACAGGACTGACCAAATATTCCATTCCAGCTATACAAAGAAAACTAGTGGTGTGGGAATTCGTATACATAGAACAGTCTTATTTGTAGTATCAGATGTATTATCTGATCCAGAAGAGAGATATGTGATTGTCATAGGTAATTTGTTTAACTGTAAAGTGATTCTGATAAATATTTATGCACCCAATGTCAATGATAGGGAATTCATTCGAAATGCATTTGCATCCATTCCCAATGTGAACATTCATAAAATAATAATGGGTGGAAACTTTAATTGTGGCTTAAATCCAGACCTAGATAGGTCCCCTTCATCAGGGGTGATGACATCTAACACTACAAAGACAATTACACAGTTTGTAACTGACCACAAGTTATCAGACCCCTGGAGATTTCTAAATCCAAACTCAAGAGCATATTCCTTCTACTCAACAGTGGATCATTGCTACTCAAGAATTAATTAATTCTTTGTAGATTCTTTCCTATGATTAAACCGTGTAAGTACGACGCTATTGTTATTTCTGATCATGCTCCCTAAATTTTGGAGCTAAAATCACTATGCCCTACCTACTCATCTCACAGATGGCATCTTAATCCACTTTTATTAGCAGACAACACCTGTACAGAATTTATATCCAAGCAAATCAATTTTTTTAGAGACAAATATATCCTCAGAGGTTTCTACAGGAACACTCTGGGAAACCCTGAAGGCCTTTTTAAGAGGACAGATTATCTCATATCTTTCCCATAGAAATAAATTGGAAACCAAGAACGTATCAGAGCTAATCAACGAAATTACTAGAATAGATCAAGAACATGCCCAGTGTCCAAGTGAGGGTCTTCATAGGAAAAGGCAGGCTCAACCTCCTAACAACTAAAGAAGCTGAACAACTCATACTTAAATCAAGACATCATTATTACGAACATGGAGAGAAAGCTAATAAGATCTTAGCTCAACAAACCCACAAGCAGGAAGTTCACAATGCAATCCCAGCAATCACCAACACAGAGACAAAATCATTGACCATAAAAATATAATGCCCACATTTAGAGACTGCTATAAATCCTTATATTCTAATGAATTTAAAGAAAACATGTCACAATCTGATATTTTTCTGGACGCTTTACAGACACCACAACTAGATACTCTCAGTGCAGAGGAACTGGATAAACCTCTGGCACTGTCAGAATTACTAGATGCTATAAACTCACTTCAAAGTGGGAAAGCAGCAGACCCCGATGGCTGTCCTGCCGAATTTTATAAGAAATTCTCAACTCAGCTAGCTCCCCTTCTATTAGCAACATTTACAGAAGCTAGAGAAAATAAAATTCTACCTTAAACTTTTCGCCAAGCATTAATTATTGTCTTTCCTAAACAAAATAAGGACTTAGTACAATGTGCATCATAGAGACCAATCTTACTTCTGAATAATGATGTTAAGATACTCTCCAAAGTCCTAGCTAAAAGGATTGAGAAAGTGCTGCCTTCAGTAATATCACAAGACCAGGCTGGATTTATTAAAGGCAGAATGAGCTTTCAATCTTCGCCGCCTGTTTAAAGTAATATATTAACCAATAAAGTCAAACACCCCGGAGATATTATCGTTAGATGCAGAAAAAGCATTTGAAATGGTTGAATGGAACTACTTTTTCACTACATTAGACAGATTTGGGTTTTGCCTGAACATTTATGCATGGATCACACTACTGTATACCAATCCAGAAACTTCAGTTTGTATTAACAACATTAATTCAGACTACTTTAAACTACAGCATGGTACCAGACAAGGATGCCCCTTGTCACAAAATGCTTTTTGCAATCACCATTGAATCACTGGCAATTCATTGTCAAAATGCGATTGAGATAAAAGGGATTATCAGTGAAGGACTGGAACAGAATGTTTCTATATATGCAGATGATATGGTACTGTATATATCAGACCCACAAAATTCTGTGCCTGCCGTCCTAACAGCACTTACAGAATTTAAAAAGATTTCTGGTTTCAGAATCAATGTGAATAAAAGTGTGGTTTTCCCAGTGAATTCTCAAGCATACAATATTAGATTGGACACCTTCCAATCAACCCTTCATTTCACTTTAGCTGGAAGAATTAATATTGTTAAGATGAATATGCTTCCTAAGCTTCTGTTTTTATTTCAAAACATTCCAATTGATGGATACTTTTTAAGAAATTAGATTCAACCATAACTTCATTTTTTTGGAATTCAAAACATCCACGTATCCAAAGGGCAACGCAATAAAGACCTAAGGCGGAAGGTGGCATGCCTCTACCTAACTTTCAATTTTATTACTGGGAAGCAAACATACAAACTATAAAAACATGGACATTGACACAAATAGATGAACATACACAGGCTTGGTCCACAATAGAAATAAAATCCTACAACACTTCTTTATATTCCCTGCTATGCACCCCAAAAGATGCAAGTTATCGCCAATATGCTAACAACTCAATTGTGCTTCACTCACTTAAAATATGGAACCAATTTAGGAAGCATTTTAAGATAGAGAAACTTTTATCTGTGGCACGAGAAACACCTTTTTCCATCCTCTCAAACATATGCAGTTTTTAATGTCTGGACACATTCAGGATTAAATCACTTACAGATCTGTACATAAACAACGTCTTTGTATCCTACGAGCAATTACACTCCAAATGTAACTTTCCAGCAACACATTTCTTTCACTACCTTCAAATTCGAAAACTTTGTTAAACAGAATCTGCCCAGTTTTCCTCACCTCCCACCTACCTCTAGCCGGAACAAATATTGATCAGTCTCGAGGACTCAGACAGTATTTCCATAATATATAAAACTATTTTACAGTACCTCCCTTTTGAAGATCCAAGAGAACAGTAGGAAAATGATCTCTTACTGAACATTTCAGCAAAGGAGTGGAAAGTAGCAATGCACAGAACTCACTTGAGCTCCATATGCGCAAAGCATGGAATTATTCAACTCAAAATTATACTGTACTAGCAAAATACCCGCGCTTCGCAGCGGAGAAGTAGTGTGTTAAAGAAGTAATAAAAAAGAAAATGAAACATTTTGAAAATAACGTAATATGATTGTCAATGTAATTGTTTTGTCACTGTTGTGAGTGATGAGTGTTGCTGTCACATATATACAGTGGTGTGAAAAACTATTTGCCCCCTTCCTGATTTCTGATTCTTTTGCATGTTTGTCACACAAAATGTTTCTGATCATCAAACAC
>JANRMT010062829.1:10645836-10675130 GCA_026402145.1 Polypterus bichir lapradei
TGGATGGAATCTGCTTTAGGGATTTGGATTGAAGACTGCCAGAAGAACAACAGCAGTGCTACACAATCGCCTGAAGTGGCTCCTTTACAAGGGATGTAATGCTCTCCTTTGTTGTGCAGTAAAATTAAACTCATCGGACTTATCGGACAAGTCATCGTGTCATTGTTGGTAAGTAACCATAATTAATTTTCTTCTTACAGTGCTTAGTACATGTACGTACGTTTAGTGTCACTGTACACACATTTACTGTATACTATTTTTCTTGCATTGTACGTATTTATTGCTGGTGGCCTGTCTATCATAATGGCTGTAACATATGTGATATCGGAGACACTCAATATCTTTAAAATAATATTTAAGTTTTACTGTATATAAACAGTGTGTTTATATACATAATTTCAATGAATCTTACCTAATATCTAAGAGAATACAAAGGGATTATGCTGTATAACTCTGCGGGGAATATTTATAAACAGTGCGGGAGAGTTTATAAGGGCTTAAAATACATAAAAATAACCATACAAACATATGGTTTCTACTTCACAGATTTTCACCTATCGCGGGGGGGTCTGGAACGCAACCCCCGCGATCGAGGAGGGATTACTGTATATATATATATACATACACTCTTTGGGGTGCGAGCAACTGTTGCTGGGGTGGCAGAATCCATCAAGGAAGAAAAATGAAAAACATTATTTGTACAAAATCTTAATTTATTTATCCATTCCGTCACCAAAGCGCCGTGCGAACTCAGTGCGCAGTGCGCTCAGTTTATCAGCAAAGTGCGTATTTGGGAACACCGTAGTGCCGACTTGGTTCAACATTACTTGGCAACAGGAAAGTGGGGCAAGTTGCACTGGTGCATTTGTGTCTCCCATAAAAGCAGCTTCACTTGAAATCACTTTGTGCACGGGTAAAAACGTCTGCTGAAGTGTCAGATTCTTCTTTAACTCTTCTGCTTTCTGTATCTTCTGCATTGCATTCAGGTCTTTCAGGTTATCCTGATGTTTTGTCTCATTATGCCGTCTTAGATTAAATTCTGTAATTACAGCCACATTAGCTCCACAAATGAGAGACACGGGTTTACCGGCAATGTCAGTAAACATATACAAAGCCTCCCATCGGTTTTTAAAGGCTCTATTTTCAGAATCAACTTTTCTCTTCAGCATCGTGTGGGCTAGCTTCGCAATAACTTGCAGCATCATAAGCTAGACTTGATTAACGCGGTAAGTGTTCGGCAAGGCAGCTGAAGCGCTGCATTATGGAATCTGTAGTTTATTGTGTTACCAGCGCTTCATATACCCGGGCCATTAATAACAATAATACAGTATATAAAATGATCTCGCGGGCCGGATATAATTACACGCCGGGCCGGATGTGGCCCGCGGCGCTTGAGTTTGACACATATGGACTAAATAGAACTTGAAAAGATATATTTTTTCATACATCGAGCCCGCGTGCTATTGTGGTTTTGCCTGCATGCCTCAATAAGTCACCCTTCCCTCGCTCTTACTTTTTTACCGTTCATCTAATGAATACACTGAGTATGGCTTTACCAAAACAATCATTGATGGCGAATAAAGTATCCATTATTCGAGTATGTAGATCGGGGTATATATATATATATATATATATACCCGCATATCGCAGCGGAGAAGTAGTGTGTTAAAGAAGCTATGAAAAAGAAAAGGGAACATTTTAAAAATAACGTAACATGACTGTCAGTATACAGTAATTGTTTTGTGAGTGTTATTGAGTGTTGCTGTCATCAAGGACTTGATTATCATTATTTCTTTCAATCAGGTTCGTATTTGTAGGATGTGTTGTGTTCAAGTTACATTCCGTGTTTGTCAATCGTTGTAAAGATGACAGGTTTCATTCATCGATTCGTTTCTTACTGCATCAATAAACGGCTCGTCTTCTTCTTTATCTGAGACCTGACACACTGCATGCACGGGTTTTTTTTTTTACACTGTCTTCCTTTAGCGGGACATTGACTTTTTCCACCGTGTGCTTTGTTTCCGCAGTAGCTGCACTTATGAATATGCTTGTATGTATCAGACGCTTCTGTTTCCTGAAGAGGCATTAGCTCTCTTGGAAATGTGTTCTTTTAAAATTGTGGCATATTAAATAATTAAACAATATCGTAATATACCAGAAAAGGCGATATCCCTCCCATCGTGATTATGGCGGTGCAAGAAAAAATATCTTTTAGTTTATATTTACTGACGGTTAACGTGGTTACAGACGGGGAGGCATATGGACAGACTTTATCCAGGTGGGAAATCTGGATCAACACAGCCCGCCATTTTTCTCGTCCCCACGCTGGAAGGTTTTTCGACCTTTGTCGACACGGCCTCCGAGGGTCTGGCTGCTGCCCAAGCCTTTTTATACTGTTCTTCTTCAACTTGCTGGTCCTTTCTGTCTCCAAACAAGGGCTGAATTCCTCCTCCACAAAATACAGAAATATCATAGTGCTTACATGCCGGTTCTCATTCACCCAATAAGGAAAGAAGATTTTGTGCTGACAGAAGACAGAAATACACTATCCTGTGTTTAAGCTGACTATACAAGCCTCCAGTTGTCTTTGGCTATCTAATCCAATGCTTGGCTAGCAATTCTAACTGCTGAGCCCCTGTGTGCCACAGTTAACATGCACATGTGAATAAAACTCATAACAGTATTGTCCAGATATAGTGACATAAAGAAAAATGTAGTATAACAGCTTCATATTTTTTTGCTGCCTTTTCAATTGTTTAATTTGGTTTTTGTTCAGCGCTCTTTGGAATTGTTGCTTTTTGTCTGTGCACTGCGTCAGTTCACGTGAGCCTCTCGGTGTACATGCATCGAAGTTTCCCAGCTGAGCTGGTGCCATGTCGTGCTATGTCCATGGCTGTATTTAATGTTACCGAAGTCCCGGCACTTAAAACTTTCTCTCGCAGTTTCGCTGAGTTTGTGCCAAACACCACCCTGACCATCTCATCTTCCTCTGCATAAGCACAGTCCTTCACCCGTGAATATTTAGTGGCAGTGTTTCTATTGGATTGCCGCTGACGGACGGCCTTATATGGGCAGGCACTAAATTACAAACGCCAGCGGCAGCCTGTCTATGAACTTAATTTAAAGTTTAGGTTTACACCCAGCTTTGTTTCCATAGTAGCATCACTCATGAATGTGGTTGTATATGTCACTCGCTCGCTTCTTATTGTTTCGCTGCCTTCTCAATTATATAATGCATGTTTTCTTCAGCGCTTTTTGGAGGTCTTCCTGGTTTTCTACGTACTGCGTGATTACGTGAGAGGCGTGATGATGTCACACGAAACTCCGCCCCCACAGCTTTCGCGCTCATCTCCATTACAGTAAATGGAGAAAAACAGCTTCCAGTTATGAGGCTTTGCCTTTTATTAGTATAGATATCAAGCACACCTCTCTCGTTTAAAATTGTCCAAAATGTTTCAAGGGCAAGACCCAACCTGCGAACACTGCAATCAAGTTCCGGCCTCACTAGGCCACATGTTTTAGGGGTGCACCAAATTAACATCATTTTGGACCAAAATCTTTAAATGCCTTTCAGACAGCCTGGGTGTCAGAATCTCTCCTAATCCACTAACAGCTGTGTTTGGTATACATCCAGATGGGCTAAAAGTGGAGAAGGACAAACAAACTGTAATTGCCTTTATTACACTACTGGCACGTAGACTTATCTTGCTCAATTGGAAGAATCCTAACTCACCTATTCTAAGTCAGTGGGTAACTGATGTTATATATTATTTGAAATTGGAAAAAACCTAATTCTCACTTAGAGGATCTGTACAAAACTTTTTCAAAACTTGGCAGGATATAATCAATAACATTTTAGAATAAGCATTTAAATTGAGGAAGCAGGTTCTCTACCCTCTTTTACTCCATTTACTTTTATTCATTTATTAATTTATCTATTCACTTATCTTTACTAACATAAAATTTTACACTGTTGGCCTAGCTTTCTTTCTCAGGGGTGGGGGTTGATTTGTTTCGAACCTTTTTTTTTTTTTGTAAAACTTGAGTTATGTCTATGGAATGTTATTTGACTTTAGTAAAATCAATAAAATTAAAAAAAAATAGATTTAGTGATTACTAAAGGACTAAAAGTTGATGTGAGACGGATCGTGGCTATTGTTGTTTTTTTTCTTATTGTTTAATATAGAAATACTGATACATAAAATGAATGAGAATCATATTGTCAAAAACGCTTCTTTGATTCATCTGCAGCTTCAAAGTTTACAAACATTTTAAGCAGCCAGTCCATTTGCAATGCTTACTACAATAGTGATAATAATGTAAATAGTAATGTGGAAAATTTTAATACTAAAGTGAGATCTGCTGCTGACATAGTCGCTCCTGAAAAGATAGTTAAAAATCCTCCAGCACTTTTACACCATGAAAGACCCAAAGAGTGTCTGATTTAAAGAAAGCATGTCAGAGAGCTGAACATAAATGGAGAAAATCTAAAATGATTATCCACTATGAGATAGTGAAGGCTAAAATGACGGAATACAACAACATAGTCCTTCTTGAGAGGTGGTGCTATTTCTCTAAAATTATAAATAACTTTGCTAGTAATCCCAGACTGTCTTAAGACTGCTGATGTTAAACCCTTGCTCACGAAAAAAAAAATCTCAACTCCTTTGTTTTTGAAAAAATTAGACCTTTTTCTAACCTGCCTTTCTTAAGTGAACTCCTAGAAAAGGCAGTCATTCAGTGGCGTAGCTAGGGGGGGCAATGGGGGACATCTGTCCCCTGGCACAGCATCCAGGGGGCGCTAAATTGATGTTACGAAATTTTAGAATGAAATGTTTTTCATTTTTAAATGCACTAAAAAGTAAATATAAAACATTTGCATACTCAGTCCATCTCTCCATCAGTATAAGTATATCTTTTTCATATGTTTTTTGTCTCTTTCTGATTTCAAAGCACGTATTAGTTCTATATACCCAACAGACAATAATTTATCCTCTCCACTACTCTAACATGCTTGACTCCCACCCAGAAACATTTTTGACATTATTAAACAGGTCGGCAATTGACATGAGGCATTAGTGTATCATTGTCTAAGTTGCTACAAATGTCATTTCTGTGTGCCAAGTGATTTGTGTTTATGTGTTTAATAGAAAATTGATTGTGCTGTGGTGAAGTATTCTAGTAGATGGCTGCAAAAGTCTAGACGTTTCCCCATCATATTTTCGTACAAATAAATTGTAAGTAATGCAGTTTTTATAAATATTGTTGGAGATGCCTGGGGTGGCGACCCAGCCGGGATGCCTAGGAAGACTGGAAGAGGGCTTACGCTCACCTCAGACCACGTGGGGGCGACCACCCTGGTACCTTTGGGGGCCACGGGTACAGAGCTTTAAAGCTCTACCCTGTAGGGGCCTGTTGTCACCGCCAGAGGGCACCCCTGTACCTAGAGAGCCCTGGACCTCAGCACTTCTGCCACACCCGGAAGTGCTGGGGGGAAGAGGATCGGGGACACCTGGAGTGCTTCCGGGTACACCAGTGGTGCCTCCGCCACACAGGGGCGTGTCGGCAGAAGGTCACTGGAAGACAGCTGGAGCACATCCGGGTGCATATAAAAGGGGCCGCCTCCCTTCAGACAATGGCTGGAGTCAGGAGAGTAGAGGAGACAAGGTCTTAGAAGGAGGCAAAGAGGCGGCCTGAAGAAGGAAGGCATTGTTGTGGCCAGGACTTTGGGGACTTTTGGGAGTTGTTGTGAGCACCTTGTGTAAATACGGCATTTGTAAATAAATGTGTGCTGGGTGACAGTAACGTGTTCGCCTGTCTGTGTCTGGGCTGCTTCCACAATATATAATTATTTTGCTTTATAATTTGCTATACACTTTCTTTAAACTCATTTTTAAATGCAGAAAACAAATTTTGTTTTACAAAAACTAATGACGGATTTAGATTTTAAAGAACACGAGGCGGCGTTATCATTTTTGGAGACTTATATGAATTTTTTTTCTTAAAATACTATTATTTTAAATACATTTTTAATTTTTTTTTTCCCTTCCCCATTGCATTTTGGCAAACAGGAGGGGGCGCGAAATCTTCAGTTGTCCCCGGGCACTGAAAACCCTAGCTATGCCTCTGCAGTTATTATGCAGTTAAATGATCACTTGAATAAACATGCTGTTCTTGACAAGTTTCAGTCATGTTTTAGAACAAATCACAGTACAGAAACTGCATTTGTTAAAGTAGTAAATGACTTGCGGGTAAATGTTGTGTATTTGTTCTCATCCTCTTAGATCTGAGTGCCGCATTTGATACCACTGATCACAATATTCTTATAAATCACCATAGTCAGTTCGTGGGCCTCTCTGGCAATGTCTTAAATTGGTTTGAGTCTTACTTGACAGGTAGAAAATTCTTTGTTAGTTGTGGTATTTATACTTCATAGACATATGATATTCTAAATGGTGTTCCACAAGGCTCTATCCTGGGTCCACTGCTCTTTTCAATCTACATGATTTGATTAGGTCAGATTATCTCAAGGCATAACGTGAGCTACCACAGCTATGCTGATGACACACAACTGTATTTATCAATAGCGCCTGATGACCCTGACTCTTATCTCACTGACACAATGTCATACTTGTGTTTCTGAAAGGATGAGTAGTAATTTTCTCAAAATAATAAGGAGAAATAGGAAATCTTAGTGATTGGCAAAAATATTTATAATGAGAATATTAGAAGTAAACTTGATCTATTAGGCTTGAAAATTAAGACAGAGGTAAAGAATTTAGGGTTAATTATTGACTCCAACCTAAATTTTAAATCACATATTAATCAGATTACCAGGACAGCATTTTTTCACATAAGAAATATAGCAAAAATTAGAACCTGTATAACTTTGCAAGATGCTGAAAAAGTAGCTCATGCTTTTGTTTTTAGTCAACTAGATCACTGCAACACGCTCCTCTCAGGACTACCTAAAAAAGACATCAATTGGTTGCAAGTAGGGAAGAATGCAGCGGCCAGAATCTTAACTAGGCAAAGAAAATCCAAACACATCTCTCCAGTTTTGATGTCACTACATTGGTTACCTGTGTCATTTAGAACTGACTTTAAAGTACTGCTTAGGTTTTACAAAGCCTTCAATAATCTCACTTCATCCTATATATCGGAATGCCTTTCACATTATATTCCAAATTTTAACCTTAGATTTTCAAATTAGTGTCTGCTTATAATTCCAAGAGCTAAACTTAAAAGAAGTGATGAGCCAGCCTTCTGCTGTTATGAACCTAAAATCTGGAATAGTTTACTGATAGAAATTCGCAAGGCTAATACAGTGGAGCACTTTAAAAAACTGCTAAAACCCATTACTTTAACATGGCTTTCTCATAGCTTCATTTTGGTGTAACCCTGATATTCCGTATATGCATTTAATTATCTGTTTTTCTCCATGGATCCAAAATCCAAACTAACCCCTACTTTCTCTGCTGTTCTTTTTCAGGTTTTCAGTGGTTGCAATCTGCACCACCACCACCCGATCAAAGTACTGTGCAGTCCCTACATTAATGGATTGAAGGCCAGAAGTCCACATGACCACCAACCATGAGGACTGATTTAGATCATTTATGTTAGGTAGAATACCTAGTGGGGGCTGGGCTGTCTCATGGCATTGGAACCCCTGCAGATTTTTTTTTCTCCAGCCCTCTGGAGTTTTTTTTTTTTTTTTTTTTTCTGTCCCTCCTGGCCATCAGACCATACTTTATTATCTGTTAATTAGTATTGCCTAATTTTTCTTTTTTTTTCTTTCTTCATCTTGTAAAGCACTTTGAGCTACATAATTTGTATGAAAATGTGCTATACAAATAGATCTGAAAATGCCTGTCAGTAGTGTTCAGACTCTAGTAGAAAAAAAGTGGAAAGTTAGGGGTTCTGTTGTTACTATGCCGCAGTCAGGCAGATCATCTGAGATTTCAGCTACAACTGCCAGGATTATTAGAGCTGCCAAATAAAAACCCAGAAGGCACTTCAGATGAGATACAGGCTTCTCTGCAAACAAGTAGTGTTGCTGTTTCAAGATGCACAATAAGGAGGTACTTGAACAAAAATGGGCTGCATGGTTGAGTTGCAAGAAAAAAAGCCTTTACTGTGCCAACGCCACAAAACAGTCCACTTACAATATGCCAAACAGCATCTAGACAAGCCATGAAACTTCTGGAACAAGGTCCTTTGGAGTGATGAGACTAAATTTAAACTTTATGGTCACAGCCATTAACACTATGTTTGGAGAGGATGGAACAAGGCCCATGGCAAAAGTTCACCATCCCTACTGTGAAGCATGTAGGTGGATCTCTGATGTTCTGGGATAGTTTAAGCTACAGTGGCACAGGTAGTTTAGTTAAAATTGATGGCAAGATGAATGCAGCATGTTACTGGAAGATACTGGAGGACAACTGGGATTCATCAGTCCAGAAGCTGCACATGGGACACATTTGGATCTTCCAGGATGAGAATGATCCAAAACACAAGGCCAAGTTGACCCTTCAGTGGCAACATCAAAAAAAAGTGAAGGTGCTGGAGTGGCCTTCACAGTCTCCTGACCTCAATATCATTAAACCACTTTGAAGAGATTTCAAACAAGTTCATGCAAGACAACCCAAGAAGTTACGGAACATGGAGGCATGAAGGGGAAGCTCTACCACCTGAAAAAATGATGGGCCTCATCCACAACTATCACAAAAGACTGCATATCATCTTTGATGCTAAAGGGGGCAATAAACAGTAGTAAGAACTAAGGGTATACAAACTTTTGAACAGGAAGCATCTCATTATTTTCCTTATTACTGTGTTTTGTTTAATGGTTGTGATGTTCTGTGATGCCTTATAGTTTCATTTTGATTTTGCTAAATATAAACAAAATGTCTTTTGCCTGATCAGTCATCCATCATCCAACCCGCTATATCCTAACTACAGGGTCACGGGGGTCCACTGGAGCAAATCCCAGCCAACACAGGGTGCAAGGCAGGAAACAAACCCTGGGCAGGGTGCCAGCCCACCGCAGGGCACACACACACAGGACAATTTAGAATCACCAATGCACCTAACCTGCATGTCTTTGGACTGTGGGAGGAAACAGGAGCACCTGGAGGAAACCCACGCAGACATGGGGAGAACATGCAAACTCCACGCGGGGAGGACCCGGGAAGCGAACCTGGGTCTCCTAACTGCAAGGCAGCAGAGCTACCCACTGCACCACTGTGAGGCCTGATCAGTCATCTTTCTTTAAAGTGTGATACATATCTTACAAATTCTGCTATGCTATGTAAACTTCTGAGCACAACTGTTGCACCTTTCAATAGCATACACCACCTTAGGGTGCTTTATGAGTGCCTAGCTACAGTATAGCATAACTGTTTACCTATTTCTGGGGTACGGTGACATGTGGCATTTTTATTAAGCATCAGCTGAAAGATTCAAGCATGACAAACAGACCTGAAAATAGAACCATGCCAAGGCAATTTGGCAGTACAGATGTTACTGTATATTATAGTGCAATAGTTTTGATATTGCAAAGTTTGACATTTACCATAAACATCACTGAAGGAAATCACATAAACAGCTTTTATTCTATATAGTGACTTTCATTAGCAAACCCCACCCCAAGGTACTGGGTAACTGTGCTACAATACAGCACAATTGTTTCCCTCTTCTGCGGTGGGTTGGCGCCCTGCCCGGGACTGGTTCCTGCCTTGTGCCCTGTGTTGGCTGGGATTGGCTCCAGCAGACCCCGTGACCCTGTGTTTGGATTCAGCAGGTTGGAAAATGGATGGGTGGATGTTTCCCTCTTTTTTGAGTATGCTAATGTGTGGAATTTCTATTAAGTATAGCTTATATAGTAGAATTTAAAAAATAATAATTTTATATAGTGTGTAACAGACAGGAAGGCTGGCTGACATCCCAGCCAGGATGAACCCCAAACCCTTTTTGGCAAGTTGTCCAGTTTAGAAGATGGACAGGGGACTGCCTCCCAGGAATACATGCTCTCCAACACACTGGACGTCAGCATTCATGGGCCAGTATGCCCATTCCTATACCTTCAAGGCATGTTGGGAATTGCAGTCCCATGGAGCAGCCCTGCTGGTTTCCCTGGGCACTGATAGGCGGAACTACTGGGAAGGGCTGTCCCTACTTTCAGGGACTTCCACCTGACCCAGGATTACTTCCTCCTAAACACTGGAAGCATTTTTGTGTCCGGCATAAGTAGTTACAGTTGGGAGGAGGTGGATGAGAATGCATGGTAGGTGTAGAAGTAGAAAGGTATTGCTTGTTATGCAGCCCAGAAAGAAGGAATCTGAAACCCTTTGGAGGTATTGTCTGAAATAAATGACTTTTATTTGAACTCAGGACTGTGTTGTGGTGTTGTGCCTGGGGGTTTGGGGTGCTGAAACGGCCCGTACAGGCCGCAAGTGCCCTTTAGAAGTGGACACCACTCTAAATCACTAAATAAGCACTGTGCTTCAACACAGTATAGTTGTTTGTGTAAGTTTTACAGGCTAAGAGAGTTGCTCAGTGGAGAAGATTACACCGACTGTCCCAACATATAATGTCTATTGCCTTAGTAACGTAAAGTTTTAAAGTGCCTCACACTGCATGAAATGGCTTTGTGGTCATTATAATGAACTAAATAGAAAATAAGTAATGTAATTGATGATTAGAGTAAATTTCCGAAAAAAGTGAAGAACAGAAGTGGGCCTTACATGTCGTTGATAAGTTCATGGTCTGGAGCCGAACTACACTCATTGGTTCTGCTAGATCATTAAAACAAATTTCACAAAATGAAACACTTATTATGTACTTCATATAGTGCCTTCAGAGTGGAGCACTAGCACATGAACATAGACAAAAGTGGAGCAAATATCAGATGGCCAATGTTTAGGAAAAAACATTTTGATAGGCTGAATGGAGCTGTCAATGGCAAAGCTGTGTAGACTGACCAGGATCATCTGGGCTTGTCAACTTTTGATACAAATAAAAAAACAACACACAAAGAAAAGAAAAACTTCAGCAAAGAAGGTTTCAGGTTCCAAAAGGATCTTTAGGTTCTGAATCCATGCTGCTCATATCTAGAACAGCAATATCTTGATGGCTTGCAAACACAGTAAAGTGACAACTGAAGACATTTGTGTCAAGAGTCGCTACTTATTCTCATGAGGCTTGTATATAATATAACGTCTTCTATTATCTATGATATGTAAAGTGAAGACCCATCTTCATGCTACTCATTTTCAAACTGTTCACTTCCCCATTTAGTTCCATCTCCATGTTACTTACATCTGTGAAGATCTGTCTGTTTCCACTGCCCTCCATAATGTTTGGGACCGGTCAGGTCAGATTAGGGAGCATACACTGGTACAACATGTTACCGAGCCACCACACAACAAAACAGCTATGGCAACCCTTCAGGCAGACATGCGGTCCAGACGCACCCCCTGGTATTGACCCTCTGTCTGCTGCAGCCAGTTGTTATGTTGGCGTCCCCTTGGCCTGGTCCAGCTGCTCGGATTCTCAACAATGAGAATCCTGTGAGTCAGATCACCCTCAGGGAATCATGTCACATGGCTGTATTGCCATAACTGACACTCCCTCACAATGCAGGTAATGTGCCTCATTCTGGACTCCGTGAAAAACCGCTTATTAAACACAAAGTCTCCCCAGGAGTAACCAAGGATTCTCTGAAGAGACATAGTACCAAAGGAATCCAGTCTTTGTCTCAGGTCACTGGATATCGTCCATGTCTCACAACCATATAGCAAGACAGGAAGCACCAAAAGACTTGGACTTTTGGCCTTTTGCAAAGATATTGGGAGCACCACACACCCCTTTCCAGCAACCTCATGACCCCTCATGCTCTCCCAATTGGTCTACTGACTTTATAGGAAGAGTCACCAGAGGCATGAATGTCACTGCCAAGGTAAGTAAACCTGTCAATAAGGTTGGCACTCTCTCTGGAGACAGACACTGCTGATGGCTGTGCCCAAGAGGTCATTAAAGACCTGGATCTTATTTTTTTATCCAAGACACTCGCAAGCCCAGACACTCAGACTCCTCACTCAGTCTCTCAAGAGCTCCAATCAGAGCCTCAATTGACTCTGCGAATATCATAGCATCATTGGCAAAGTCAAGATCAGTGAATCTCTCTTTACCAACAGATGTCCCACAGCCGCTGAACCCCACGATCTTGCCCAACACAAACTCCATACAAGCTTTGAACAGAGTAAGAGCAAGAACACACCCCTGACGTGCCCCAGAATCAACTGGAAAAACACAGAGACTCTGCCACCACTCAGCACAGCACTCACAGTACCAGTGTACGGGCCGTCATGATATCCAGCAATTTCACAATGATCCTGTGAAGTCTCAGGAGGTCCCACAGAGCAGCTCGATCAACTGAGTCGAACGCTTTGTGAAAATCTACAAAGGCTGCAATGAAACTCTGTCAATATTCGCATTTGAGAACCCTCAGAGCCAGGATGCAGTCGACTTCTTAGGAGCAAAACCAGACTGCTCTGGTTGCTGGTTGGTGAGCAAATGATTACGGATCCTATTGAGGATGACCCTAGCAAGGATCTTACCCAGCACAGAGAACAGTGTTATCCCCCGTAGTTGCCACAACCCAGGTGATCACCCTTCCCTTTCCAGATAGGGAGGACAAGTCCTGTTTTCCAGTCAGTTGGGACGACACCCATCTCGCAAACGGAAGCAAAGATTGCTTGCAAAGCCAGCTGCTCAAAGTAGCCAGCCCAGTGGTTCACAAATGCAGTGTCATTCTTAAGGACCATTCCATCATCGTCATTTCTACATGGTGTGACCAAAATGTATGCATTCTATCTATCTATCTATCTATCTATCTATCTATCTATCTATCTATCTATCTATCTATCTATCTATCGTGAGAATGGGGCAAGCTCCCTTACATGGCTGGGAGGCCAGCTCTTCAAAGGAACAAAAAGGATGGCTAAGGTCATCCTGCCTCAACCAGGAGACAAGCAAAAGATGCCAATGCAGCAGTGGGTACAGTGGCATCCAAGGGATGGTTTCATATCCATTCTGCTAAAGACCAAAATGGCCATATCTGCATGTTACACATATCAAGTGAGTATGTGACGTCATCTAGTGACATCAGGCTATGAATGGTCACTTGCTCATGCTGCTTCAAAGAAGGTCAATTACACCACAATGAGACTCACGGCCCAGTCCTCCTAAGACTTTTCCCCATCTGCTCGAGCTCATGTTCAGGGAATATCAGCCAACATGGTGTCATAAGAATTATAGCAAAGGTTCAATTAAAAAAAAAGAAACTGGAACACAAAGAGGTTGAGCCATCAACCAGGGGGACTCAGTGCTACACCAGCTCTTGCCTCTGTGAAACCAAAACTATCAGACGACTGTCCACTGAAGCAGTATGCCTCATGAAAGGGGCAAATAGACTTTTTTATCTGAATGGCCCAAAAGAGAAAAGAAAGAGATTGAGTGAACCCATTTAAAAAAAAACAAACTGTGGTATTGTGTCATCTGGCCACACTGATTATATTTCAGTGGGAGTGCTTTGAGAGTCAAAGATGACACGTGAAGCCCAACGTTTTAAGATTGCAATCAATAAATCGACACCCGGCCATAGTTCAACAATCATTCAATTAATAGACAGATATTGCTGACTCAATTTATTTTTCAAACTGCTTTGTTTCCTGTCTCTTTAAACATGTCTTTATGTGCTATTATTAAATTAGTGATTTCTAAAGTTTGTGTTTGTATCTGCTTGTGAACTTGTCTTAACACTCTGCACCTGCTCATGCAAAAATAAACTGAATTGTACTAAATTGAGTTGAATTGAATCATCAATTTATTGTTCCTTGCACATTTTTTGTTTTCTCTGAGTGACTTTATTTGACAGTAGAGCACAATTAAATGTTTTCACATTCAAATGGTTTAGGCAGTGCTTTATATAGAGAACACAATTTTGTACCTTAATCTCAACATGATGCATTTTAAATCTTTTTATGATACATCTTTAACTGCTGTTTATTAGGAGTGGTGCACTCTAAGTAGCTGGCCTGGCTGAAGTTGAATGTCAATTGCCTCTTGTTCTTTGTATATAACATTTTCTCAAGATCAAGTTCTAAGTCCAACATGCTGGGTGTGGAAGTAAAAGAGAGCCACAGTAGACAAGTATCAAATAAGGAGGTCTTTTATGATTTTACACCAATGGATTCAAGGTCTCATCATTGATAAGGTTTGAATAAACTGGTATACTTCAAGTTATCACTTTAAAGAAGAGGTCCTCCTTCCTTATCTATTCCCCTTATGTCATATATGACTGTATATGGAACAAAGCAGAATATACAGTAGTTCCGTAATATCTGTTGATCAGAGGAAAAATTAAGATTAATCTTTTAGAAGGAAGTTAAACCATGGAAGAAAAAGAGAGCCACATGAGTCAATTATCAAATAGACCTATGAATCCATTGAAGTAAAATAATAAAATACCTACTAATTGATAATTGACATGTGTGGGTCTCTTTTTCTCCCACATGGGTCTGCTATCCCACTCCATGAAACACAATAAAGTGCAACTCCCTACAGCTACATCTGAAGGATAAAGTCACGTTTGACCCAGAGTGCTCCACTGAAGGGTCACCTGAAGGGGTATCTAGAGAAGAAGTGTCCAGTGTGTACAGACTTGCAAAGCAGGAAAGACGTGCAACACTGTCACAGCCATTGCAGAGGAGCATGCACCCTGCTGGGTGGCTTTTGAAAAGCAGCTGACTAAGGCTTAACCTTTGACCACTGTTAACAAAACAGCACTCTCTGGCATGCTCTTGGCTTGGAACTAAAGATGAAAGCACCCAGACAGAGACTATACGTGCACGCTTACACACACACCCAGACGTGCTGGTACACATACACACACACACATCCATATATTTGTACCACCTCTGTCTCTTGTGTAATTCTGTGCTGTGTTCATTTACTCTCTTTCCTCCTTTGTCTCCCCAACTGTTCCCCTCTCAGTTAAGAATGTTTCTGTGTGTGTGTGTGTGTGTGTGTGTGTGAGTGAGCCTAGGGATGGACTGGTGCCATACCTTGTACTCAATGATGCTAGGATTGGCTCTGCCCCCTGCCCAATCCTAAATCAATGAAGCAGGCTTTGTGAACACATATTTATTCAGCTAACTTCCTTCCTTCTCCACCAACAGCATTGCCATGGGATCATTTGCACAAGTGAGATTCATTGGGACCATCAGGACTTACAATTGGTGCTGACCTAGTGCTACTTACAATAATCACATGGAGTGTTCAGTTCTGTGTCACTCTTCAGTTGTGAAGTCCTGCTACATCCACTAAAGAATTTACCACATGCAGGTACAGTGGATTCAGAAAGTATTCATATCCATTCACTTACATCAAAACTTCACTGTGTTGTACATCTTAAATGGATACATTTACCTTTTTAGCATATCATTATAAAGTCATGATGATAAAATTTCACATTTATTAAAAGTCAAAAATTGAAAACTTTCATTCATGTAAGTATTCAGACCCTTAATTCATTACTTTATAGAAGCCCCTTTGGTGCAATTACAGTTTCAGGTCTTCTACAAGCTTTACTCACCTGGATTTAGACCGTTTATCCCATTCTTCCTGGCAGATCATCTCAAGCTCCATCAGACTGGATTGGAAGCATCTGTAACCTGCCATCTTCCACACAAGTTTTATAGGATTTACGTCTGGGCTTTTGGTTGGGTTCAAAGACATTCAGACACTTGTCCCAAAGCCACTCCAGCATTGTCTTGGCTGTATACATTGGGTCATCATTGTCACATTGAAAGGTGAACTGCCACCCAGTCTGAGGCTGTGTGCTCTCTGGAGCATGTTTACTTCAAGGACCTCGCTGTATTTGGCTGCATTCATTCTCCCTCAGTTCTGACCAGTTTCCTTGTCCTTGCCACTTAGAAGAATCCACATAGCATGATACGACCAAAATATTGGTTCACCATAAGTATAGGGTGATCTTTGCCATACATAGTCCTTATAATCTTTCCCAAAGACTTCAATTTTTGTCTCATCAAACAAGAAATTCCTTTTTTGTCTCAGAGTCTCAAAATCCTTTAAATGTCATTTAGTAAACTCAAGTGTTCTTTTATATGTCTTTTACTCAGCATGACATTCCACCATAACACCCGATGGATGGCGTGCAGGTTCTCTAAACTCAGCATACAACTTCTGAAGCTCTGTTAGAATGCCAAGTGGGATCTTGGTCAACTTGCTGAAAAAGGACCTTTTTACACAATTACAGTAATCCCTCCTTGATCACGGGGGTTGCGTTCCAGACCCCCCCGCGATAGGTGAAAATCCGCAAAGTACAAACCATATGTTTGTATGGTTATTTTTATACATTTTAAGCCCTTATAAACTCTCCCACACTGTTTATAAATATTCCCCGCAGAGTTATACAGCATAATCCCTTTGTATTCTCTTAGATATTAGGTAAGATTCATTGAAATTATGTATATAAACACACTGTTTATATACAGTAAAACCTAAATATTATTTTAAAGATATTGAGTGTCTCCGATATCACATATGTTACAGCCATTACGATAGACAGGCCACCAGCAATAAATACGTACAATGCAAGAAAAATAGTATACAGTAAATGTATGTACAGTGACACTAAACGTACGTATATGTACTAAGCACTGTAAGAAGAAAATTAATTATGGTTACTCACCAACAATGACACGATGACTTGTCCGATAACAATGAGTTTAATTTTACTGCACAACAAAGGAGAGCGTTACAGCCCTTGTAAAGGAGCCACTTCAGGCGATTGTGTAGCACTGCCGTTGTTCTTCTTCTGGCAGTCTTCAATCCAAATCCCTAAAGCAGATTCCATCCAGACTACTGCCTTATTACATCCACTTACAACTCGTTTTGCACCCTGGTTAAAAGGACACTGCGGCCGTAGATCTTATATTCCTTTCCTACTTTTTAAATAAAAAGAATCGTAGCCTTCAACAAATCCAAAATGTTTACCTTTTCGGCAATCGTTAACATCTTCTTCTTGCGCTTGGGCACGGCCCCTGAAGCAGTAGCAGATTGTTTTGGAGCCATAATGAAGGGATTGACTATGCACAAAGATAAACACAAAAGAGCACAACTCTTTACACAGCGAAACACGTTGATGCTGAATGAGCGAGACGAAACTTCCTGGTTAACACTACATTCAGCACGCAGGAACTCAACTGCGTGCTCTGATTGGTTAGCTTCTCAGTCAGGAGAACTTAACTGCGTGCTCTGATTGGTTAGCTTCTCAGCCATCCACAAATAGCGTCCCTTGTATGAAATCAACTGGGCAAACCAACTGAGGAAGCATGTACAGGAAGTAAAAAGACACATTGTCCGCAGAACCCGCGAAGCAGCGAAAAATCCGCGTTATATATTTAGTTATGCTTTCATATAAAATCCGCGATAGAGTGAAGCCGCGAAAGTCGAAGCGCGATATAGCGAGGGATTACTGTACTTGTGATGTACCTGACCACAACAAAGTGCCACAGCACAGGGTGTAAAACATATAGAAATAAGAGTTTTTACTCTTTAATAAATTTACATACCTTTATGAAAACATGTTCCTACATTGCCATTATAAGTGGAGACTGATAGTCAAAAATGGCAAGTGTATAAAATGTAGAAAGTGAAAGGGTCTGAATACTTTCTATGTCCACTGTTGACTGTGTTCTCACAAGCATGATGAATAAAAAAGATATCCGTCTATGTATCTGTTTATTATCTGCTGTGAGCTAGGACTCCCAAAGCACACAAGTCCTGACAAATATCAAAAACACTAACTAAAAAGGTCCACTAGAAGGGGGAAATCTCATCAAAAGCCCTGGTAAGACACAAAAAGACCATCATAGAATTTTTATGAAAATAAAAAGGTTTCTTTCCACAAAATGTTCTGACGCACAAAAAAAGTTTTGTGGAGTACAAAAGGCAAATTGCCTCTAACACAAGGCAGTCCAAAGCAAACAAGTCCCAATACATGCATTATAGGCAAAATCAAAAACAGAGCAAAATGGTAAAAAATCCAGAAAATACACAAAAAAGCAGATCAAAAGGCACAAGAACTCATCATCTCCAGAGTACATTCAAAATGAACTGCCAGGAACTGTGGAAGACTTTCCACATTTATAGGGTAGAGAGTAGTTCCTAGTGGTGATTGGCAAGAGGCAAAGAAAATACAGCAGATAATTGATAAAAGTAACAGATTATAAATAAATAGCTCAACAAGAATAGATAGACACATACTCCAGCAGTAGAATACTGATAAAAACAATAAAAACAACTTTAATTAAAGAGTGATAAAAATGCAGTGCAAGTTAAAAAATGCAAGGTGGAGAGTGCAAGGCAGGTGTAACAGTATATAATCTTGTATAATGTTAACATCTACCTCCCCGGGTGGAATTGTAGAGTCGCATAGTGTGGAGGAGGAACAATCTCCTCAGTCTGTCAGTGGAGCAGGGCAGTGACAGCAATTTGTCGCTGAAGCTGCTCTTCTGTCTGGAGATGATACTGTTCAGTGGATGCAGTGGATTCTCCATGATTGACAGGAGCCTGCTCAGTGCCCGTCGCTCTGCCACAGATGTCAAACTGTCCAGCTCTGTGCCTACAATAAAGCCTGCCTTCCTCACCAGTTTGTCCAGGCATGAGGCATCACTCTTCTTAATGCTTTCTTCCCAGCACACCACCACATAGAAGAGGGCGCTCACTACAATCGTCTGATAAAACAGCTGCAGCATCTTATTGCAGATGTTGAAGGACGCCAGCCTTCTTAGGAAGTATAGTTGGCTCTGCCCTCTTTTGCACAGAGCATCAGTATTGGCAGTTCAGTCTAATTTATCATCCAGCTGCACTCCCAGGTATTTATAGGTCTACACTCTCTGCACACAGTCACCTCACAGGGTCTGGGAGGGGCCTGGGCCTCCTAAAATCCACCACCAGCTCCTTGGTTTTGCTGGTGTTCAGGTGTAGGTGGTTTGAGTCGCACCATTTAACAAAGTCCTTGATTAGGTTCCTATACTCCTCCTCCTGACCACTCCTGATGAAGCCCATGATAGCAGTGTTGTCAGCGAACTTTTGCACGTGGCAGGACTTCGAGTTGTATTGGAAGTTCAATGTACATAGGCTGAACAGGACTGGAGAAAGCACAGTCCCCTGTGGTGCTCCTGTGCTGCTGACCACAATGTCAGACCTGCAGTTCCCAAGACGCACATACTGAGGTCTGTTTGTAAGATAGTCCACGATCCATGCCACCATGTATGAATCTACTCCCATCTCTGTCAGCTTGTCACTAAGGAGCCAAGGTTGGATAGTGTTGAAGGCACTACAGAAGTCCAGAAACATAATTCTTACAGCACTACTGCCTCTGTCCAAGTGGGAGAGGGATCAGTGTAGCATATAGATGATGGTATCCTCCGCTCCCACCTTCTCCTGGTATGCGAACTGCAGAGGGTCAAGGATGTGGAGGACCTGTGGCCTCAGGTGGTGAAGCAGCAGCCGCTCCATGGTCTTCATCATATGTGACGTCAATGTGACAGGCATTCAGCCCACCAGGACATGATACCTTTGGGACTGGGGTGATGCAAGATGTTTTCCAAAGCCTCGGGACTGTCCCCTGTTCCAGGCTCAGGCTGAAGATGCGCTGTAGAGGACTCCCCAGTTCCAATGCACAGGCCTTCAGCAGTCATGGCGATACTCCATCTAGACCCACTGCTTTGCTGGCACGAAGTCTACTCAGCTCTCTGCTTACCTGGGCTGGTGTAATTGTGGGTGGGGGAAACTCTCTCCTATGCTGATATCAGCAGAAGGATGGGTGGAGGATGTAGTACTCTGAGGTGAGAGTGGTCAAACCTGTTAAAGAAGTTGTTCATCTGGTTTGCTCTCTCCACGTCTCTCTCGATGGTGGCACCTTGCTTTGAGCTGTAGCCAGTGGTGATCTTCATCCCATCCCACACTTCCTTCATGCTATTATTCTGCAACTTCTGCTCCAGATTTCTCCTGTACTGCTCCTTCGCCGCCCTGAGCTGGACTCGGTGTTCCTTCTGCACGCGCTTGAGCTCATGCTGATCACCGCATTTAAAAGCCCTTTTCTTCTGGTTTAAAAGGCCCTTGATGTCACTTGTAATCCATGGCTTGTTGTTAGCATAGCAGTGTACTGTTCTTGTATAGAATATAAGGGCATAAAACAAGACATTGTACCCCAGATGGGGGACAAACCCTAAACGAGACATATCTTTATCAAATCCACTTTGTGATGAACAAAACAGCAGAGTTTCATTTCACATATAGTTTAGCAAAATTGTCCCTAGCTTTGCATCAGATTTCTCAATTGCGTAAAACAAAAGTGAGTAAAATGAGATTGTTTTGGCTAAATGTTTTGGGGTGGAAAGCAAGCAATAATTCTCCCTATGGATTATACTGCAGCTGAAACTAATTGCTCCTTTCTTGACATCCCCCTAACTTTGCTCCGATCTTCCATGGTGCCTTCCATGTGACTCCATGTGCTCTCATCTGCCTCATTCTCTGCCTGCCTCCACACTCTTGCTGCTTGGTCTGCCTTACTCTGCTCTTTTGTTGTCAGAGGTAACACAATCTGCTCTCACTTTCTCCACCTCCATAAGCTGATCCAAGTCAGGATCTTCCCACACACCCTTGCACATTTTAGCAGCAGAGAAGCACATCTAAAGTGCTTGCAGGTAAGTGCTCTCTATCTGCACCCTCATTTCCATGCTCTGCACCTGAATAAAATTTCCCATAGTCTTGGAGAGGAAAGCTGCAAATATGTGGAAAGTATATGTTGTAATGGTGCCAGTTTTGGTTATGATGAAACACCATTTGTTTCACACATTTATTTGGTAAAGTGAAGCTTTTTAGGTTTTTTAGCAATTTTGTACAAGTTATTTCTGTCACTAAATCCACTTACTCCAATGCAGGGTGTCCGGGAAACATCAGCTGAAAGACAGAATCCTGGATGGCATATCAAACCATCACATGGCACACAAGCAATAGAACAAAGAAACAGAACCTTTGTGCCATTTTGAGATCACATAAAATGCAAAAGCTCTTTTTTATCGTCATGACTAAATGTCTGTCTGTCCATCTCAGTCTGTCCATTGCGATGCCAGCTGGATGGAGGGACCAGGGGAGAGGTCGTCTGCAAGGCACTATCTCCCCTGGGACACTAGAGTTTGGTCCTCCTGCACGACTTTGGCACCACAGATTTCCACAGGGCATGTTGGGACTTGGAGTTTGGTACAGCCCTGTTGGGTTCCGTGGGGTCTGCCAGAGGTAGCTGCACAGCCCTACATGTACTTCCACCATGTCTGGGAGTGATTCCAGGTAATACTGATGAGCCACATGGACCACTCCCAGGATCAGAATAAAAGGAGATAACTCATTCCATTCGAGAAGCCAGAATCAGGAGGAAAAAGCTTGTTAGGGAGGACTGGAAGTGGAAGAACTGGGAATTGGTAGCTGAATAAAGGACTGTGTGAAGTGCTGGATGTACTATACTGTACTTAGGTGAGCGAAGAAGAAACACTTCCCGGCTGCAGATAAACGTATGTTGTGTGGCAATTTGTGTCTCTACCTGTTTGTGTCGGGTTAGGAGCAGCTGTACATGCTGTACATGCCCCCTGGGCTTCACACCATATAAAACAACTCAGCCTCCAGTGGATCAATTTCATTGGGATTTGGTTCACCTATTCTTCAAAAACAATCCTCAGGAAAGTTCATTGAGATATCCAGAATATTTTTTATCTTCAAACAGAGAAACCATGTGTTCAACATCAGTTACTCATTCATTTAGTCATCCATGTTTGCCGTAAGACAGCGTCACACATGTGTGTCAGAGTTCTTCTTGGCATGTGATACCACCCCAGGCTGAGAGAGGGCACTGCTTCTAATTTGCTTTGTCTTTATTTTCCTGCGCAGTACAGAGAAACCACCCAGTGATGGCAACTGACTCCATCCCTTCCAGTCCACAGGCTATAAAATTACGACTGCCTGGAAGGAGTTGTCACTTCTACACAAAACAACCAGAGTTAAGGAGCTCCAAGAATACCCAGAGGCACACCATAGAGCCTGATTAACTGGCCATTTTATTTGTGTGGTAATTATTTTGTTTCATTTTTATCAGCCGATCTAAGCATTCATGTTTTGAACCAATTATGGAGATGCCTGAGAGCTAGGGCCTATCCTGAGCACCTCCATCATGGATCACATTCACACACTCACATACACTCACTCTGTGTAGAGCTGCCAATTGTCTATACTGTACACTTATGTTTTTAAGATGTAGAGATGGAAGAAACCTGAGCTCTTGGGTAAAACACACACAGACATAAAGGGAATGTACAAAATTCGCATGGACTGAAAGTGTAAACTGAACCCAGGTTCTTAGAACTGAGCCAATAGTGCCCTCATAAAGTGATGGCCCTTTTAACTATATTAAAAAACAACACAAATTAGGTAGGCAAAGGAGATGGAGTGTTCAGTATGATGAATTTTTGGAGTGCATTTTGTGTGTTGCTGTGTCGATTGTACCTTTGAATGAATTGTGTTTAACTGTTTGAGTTTTGTTATCTTAATAAAAAAAACAAAAAACACAAAAATGTAGGATCAAAGTGGAACACGGATCCATACAAATTTGCATTGACCAATTTATATCTGAATTTCCTGGATTCCCAGGAGAAAACAAAATCACATTGAAATGTAACAGGAAAGTCCAATTAGGAAATGGAACATTTCCAGTAGGATGCAAGAGACTGTCAGAAGGAAATCCAAGTGACTTATTGAGTTAATTGATAATGGCCGTCACAGCTTGATTCCTGGAAATATCAACTGAACTCCCACTGGGACTTTCATCACAGTTTTATACAAGATGCCTAAAACAGATGGCCCTGCCAAAATTACTTAAATCCTTCTTCCATTCATTTGGCATGATGGATTAATAATATCACGTGGAATGCTGGTGACAGTCTTATCCATTCAGGAATGTAAAGGAGCAGATGCTGGGAGCTCAGCTTCATCAAATGAAAGTCAGTCCTCTATGTAGGCACCATTGTGAAGGTACAGTATTTTACACTTGCAAAGTCTTAGTAAAGTTTGTTTTGACAGATGACACAGCACTGATATATTAGCGTTTTGGTTAAAGCTAAAAAAGATGCAGTCATACCATACATTCACCAATTACTCACACTATTACTAAGAAAAACATGAATACCATGACTGCAGCCCACGTAGTCATTAGTTTATGAGACATGGTAATTTAAAATTGTGTTATATTTCAATACATACTCATAAACATATTATTACATTATTACTACAGCTTTATATTGCCCTTTCCCTTGCTAACCATTAAAGAGGTAGTTTACCATTCTGACTCCAAGAGCCTAAGTCTGTGTGGAGTGTGGATGTTCCTCCTGCCTTCATATGAGCTTTTCTTCACTGCCATATTCAAGAAAACAGGAGAGTGAGGTTAATTTCGGAGGCTGTCCATCACAGGGACCTACACTTGCATATACTGGAGCAACCTGGAGCCATTAATGAATCAAAGTCAGTGCTGTCATCCAATAAATGACAATAATTCATAACACAATAAAAACACTCATGTAAAAATGAACATGTTTGGTAAATATATAGGTCCACTCATTCCTTAGACACTATAAGGCCAAAAGATTATAGATACTTGACCATCACACCTATATGAGATAGTTGGACACCCCATACCAAAACCATGGACATTCATTTGGAGTTGCTCCAATTTTTGTGGCTATAACTGCCTCCCCTCTTCCAGGAGGGATTTCCACAAGGTTTTGGAGTGAGTCTGTGGGAATCTGTGCCCATTTAGCCAAAAGAACACTTGTGAGGTCCAGTATGGTGTGAAAATTACAGCCTTCCAGGACTGTTTGATATCCCTAAGTAACTGGTTATCTGACAAGGGTCTAGAGTGCTTTGTGAGTCAGGAGCTCCATTAAACAGCCAATCGAATTGCATGCTTATGTCACATGATTTATACAGCACTACATGAACATGTCGCTTCCCAAGACTTAATCTTGTTACATGACACACCCACTACTGGACGCCCACACTCAACAGTTGTCATTAATCATGAGCAAGATAATCCTTCCACAACCGAAATCTTAACCATAGCATATGTATGTCTTTTGAGAACAAAGCGCAATGTACACCATCAAGTGGGTGTGTTCAGAAAGAAGCAAATGAGTAGGTGTGACATCATCACTGTGATCAGATAAGATTTCAGTACCGGGCATTTCCTGAACATCCAATGTCATTTTCCAGTTAGCACATCTTCTCTGGCTGAGGTTTAAAGTTGTGTTTCTTGTCTGATTGTGTATCATTTACTTATATTGATGTTTCTTTTGTTTATTATGTACTCGTGTTTTTTGTGTTTATTAAATTACATAGCATGTGTTTTATGGGTGGCTCTGAAGGGGTGGAGCCACTTGCCAGGAACCATCCTCCACCCTATATATTGGAGGGCCTTCCATAGTTCCTGCCGGTTCATTTTAAACATATTAGGGAGTGCAGTGTTTCTTGTGATTATTTGTGTTTTTTGCTTTTAACTTTGCTTTTTGTGATTTCTGTATTTTTTAACCTGTTCTCGGTTTTTGACTATGGCTTCTGTGTTGTAGTGGATTGCTTTGCCTTCCCAGGTAATTCTTTGGTGCTTTTTGGAGCTTTATGTATTGCAGAGAATTTTGTCAAAATAAACTTTTTATTAAGTAAGGATTTTTCAAGGCATTTTTTTGAGAATTTTCTTTGAGACTTTTGAGGTCTGATGCTTGACTTTTTCTGGAATCTGCTGGCTTGCTTTGCATCCCATTATTGTGTGGCTGTTTATTAAGGGAATAGGAAACAAGGATTCTGAATATGATAGGGCAATTCAATTAAACTGAATGAGAAAGACACCTGCTCATTAACAGTAGTAACTGGGTGCTAATTAAGAAAGTCACTGAAATTAAAACCTGCAGCCACTGTGCCCCTTCACGATCTGAGTTTGGCATTCCTGATCTAAGAAAAAAATCTGATTGTGCAAATTCCATGAAGAGAGAATAAAGGTTGGGATTTCAATCGCCGATCCATCCATCCTAACCATACTGCTACCAAGTCTCCATAAATTTGTACTGATCTTGTAATAGTCAGTTAGTCATTTAGATAGATAGATACTTTATTAATCCCAAGGGGAAATTCACATAATCCAGCAGCAGTATACTGATACAAAGAAACAATATTAAATTAAATAGTAATAAAAATGAAAAAAGTTAGCATTTACTCCCCCGGGTGGAATTGAAGAGTCGCATAGTGTGGGGGAGGAACGATCTCCTCAGTCTGTCAGTGGAGCAGGACAGTGACAAAAGTCTGTCACTGAAGCTACTCCTCAGCCTGGAAATGACACTGTTCAGTGGATGCAGTGGATTATTTATGATTGACAGGAGTTTGCTTAATGCCCGTCACTCTGCCACAGATGTTAAACTGTCCAACTTTACTCCTGCAATAGAGCCTGCCTTCTTAACAAGTTTGTCCTGGCGTGAGGCGTCTTTCATCCTTATGCTGCCACCCCAGCACACCACCGCGTAGAAGAGGGCACTCGCCACAACCATCTGGTAGAACATCTGCAGCATCTTACTGCAGATGTTGAATGATGCCAACCTTCTCAGAAAGTATAGTCTGCTCTGACCTTTCTTACATAGAGCATCAGTATTGGCAGTCCAGTCCAATTTGTCATCCAGCTGCACTCCCAGGTATTTATAGGTCTGCACCCTCTGCACACAGTCACCTCTGATGATCATAGGGTCCATGAGGGGCCTGGGCCTCCTAAAATCCACCACCAGCTCCTTGGTTTTGCTGGTGTTAAGATGTAAGTGGTTTGAATCGCACCATTTAACAAAGTCTTTGATTAGCTTCCTGTACTCCTCCTCCTGCCCACTCCTGATGCAGCCCACAATAGCAGTGTCATCAGCGAACTTTTGCACGTGACAGGACTCTGAGTCATATTGGAAGTCTGATGTATATAGATTGAACAGGACCGGAGAAAGTACAGTCCCCTGTATTGCTGACCACAATGTCAGACCTGCAGTTCCCAAGACGCACATATTGAGGTCTGTCTGTAAGATAGTCCACAATCCATGCCACCAGGTGTGAGTCTACTCCCATCTCAGTCAGCTTGTCTCTAAGGAGCAGAGGTTGGATGGTGTTGAAGGCGCTAGAGAAGTCCAAAAACATAATTCTTACAGCACTACTGCCTCTGTCCAGGTGGGAGAGGGATCGGTGTAGCATATAGATGATGGCATCCTCCGCTCCCACCTTCTCCTGGTATGCAAACTGCAGAGGGTCGAGGGCGTGGTGGACCTGTGACCTCAGGTGGTGAAGCAGCAGCCGCTCCATGGTCTTCATCAGATGTGACATCAGAGCAACAGGCCAGAAGTCATTCAGCTCACTAGGACGTGATACCTTTGGGACAGGGGTGATACAAGATGTTTTCCAAAGCCCTGGGACTCTCCCCTGTTCCAGGCTCAGGTTGAAGATGCGCTGTAGAGGACTCCCCAGTTCCAACGCACAGGCCTTCAGCAGTCGTGGCGATACACCATCTGGACCCGCTGCTTTGCTGGCACAAAGTCTTTTCAGCTCTCTGCTCACATGGGCTGCTGTAATTGTGGGTGGGGATGTCTCACCTATGCTGGTATCAGCAGAAGGATGGTTGGAGGATGCAGTACTCCGATGTGAGAGTGGGTTAGGGTGATCAAACCTATTACAGAAGTTGTTCATTTGGTTTGCTCTCTCCACGTCTGTCTCGATGGTGGCACCCCGCTTCGAGCTGCAGCCAGTGATAATCTTCATCCCATCCCACACTTCCTTCATGCTGTTGTTCTGCAACTTCTGCTCCAGCTTTCTCCTGTACTGCTCTTTCGCCGCCCTGAGTTGGACTCGGAGTTCCTTCTGCACGCGCTTGAGCTCATGCTGATCACCACCTTTAAAAGCCCTTTTCTTCTGGTTCAAAAGGCCCTTGATGTCACTTGTAACCCATGGCTTGTTGTTAGCATAGCAGCGTACTGTTCTTACTGGAACTACAATGTCCATACAGAAGTTGATGTAATCAGTTGTGCATTCAACAGCCTCTTCAATGTTCTTACTATGTGACCCCAGCAGTATATCCCAGTCTGTAGTTCCAAAGCAGTCTCTCAGAGCCTGCTCTGCCTCAGGGGACCACTTCCTGAATGAGCGTGTGGTTGTAGGTAGCGCCCTCACTCTTGGTTTGTATTGAGGCTGAAGCATAACCAGGTTATGATCTGCTTTCCCAAGTGCAGGCAGCGGGGTGGCGCTGTATGCGTCTTTAACGTTTGCATACAGTAGGTCGATAGTTCTGTTTCCCCTGGTGTTACAATCCACATACTGGGAGAAGGCAGGTAATGTTTTGTCCAGCGTTACATGGTTAAAGTCTCCAGAGATTAGCACAAGTGCCTCTGGGTGCTGCGTTTGTAATTTAGCAACTGCGGAATGGATGATGTCACTCGCTATCTCTGCGTTCGCTTGAGGGGGGATGTAAACAATAACAACAATCACATGTCCAAACTCTCTGGGCAAGTAATAGGGACGCAGACTTACGGCCAACAGTTCGATGTCCCTGCAGCAATTGGAGATTTTAACGTTTACATGTCCTGAGTTGCACCACTTTGTATTGACATAGAGAGCGAGTCCTCCTCCTTTCTTCTTCCCGCAGGTACTTGCTTCTCTGTCCGCTCTAACTGTGCTAAACCCGGGTAGCTCCACGTTAGCATCTGGGATGGTAGTTGTTAGCCACGTTTCACTAAAACACAGCAAGCTGCATTCTCTGTAGGTTCTGACATTTTTCACCAGCACAGCCAGTTTGTCAATCTTATTTGGTAGTGAGTTCACATTTCCCAGGATCACAGAAGGCACCGACGGTTTATAACGCCATTTTCTCTCAAGTTGTCTCGATTTAATCTTATCGTTTATCTTTGCGCCGGCTCGGCTGCCCCGATATCGTCTTCTTACCTCGTCAGGTAAATAAGGAAACACACCTGCATGTGCATTTCTTCTCAGTGCTTTAAGCTGACTACTTGAATAGGCGATTCTCGGAGTGTAAAAATCCATGTCAAGTAGTAAAAATAGTAAAAAGTGTCCAGGGAGCAATTCCACATAAAAGAAAGTGGTAGAAGTGATCAGTGAAATAGATAAAAATAGAGATAAAAAGGTAAAAAGATAAAGTAATATACGGAGCTGCTGGAAAAGGCTGCCACTCGGATGCGGCGCCGGAAATGAAATTTTAAAATTTAAAATTTTCTTCCCTGCTTAGTCCTGAATAGGGTTGTGGGGATCCTGGAGTCTATCCCAGCTAGCACAGGGTGCAAGGCAGGAAGAAACTCTGGACAGGGCACCGGTCCATCACAAGGCAAACACACACACACACACACACACACCCCATCCATACACTAGGGACAATTTAGTGTCACCAATCCACCTAAACTGCATGTCTTTGGAGTGTCACTTGGAGGAAACCCATGCAGACATGGAAGAATGTGCAAACTCCATGCTGGGAGGACCCTGTACACAAACCCAGGTCTCCCGTAACATTAATATTCAATTACAATTAAAAAGCAAATAGTCCACAAAGGCAAACTACATGCAGCCCTGAAGATTCTGACCTGTTCTGCAAACAGTGACTTGATATGAATAAAGTCATTGTAATGCCTATGGCAAATATTAGATATTAGTGCTTAATATTAGTGCTTACTAACGATAGCTGATATTTAGGATTTTTTTTTTCCTGAGTTTTTGGCATTTCCACAGGAGAATGAGGTGCGATTTTGAAAGGTCAATGAAGAAGGAAGGCAGGGTGCCAGGAATTATTTGTGCAAGGATGCCATGAGCCTGCAGACAAAAAGGCCTTTGCTTCTCACTATCAGGAACCCTTTTTTTCCTGTGTGCTGACTGTCTCAGATGATGAAGCACTTAGTCATCACATTAGATGAGCCCAGTGACGTTCGGAGGGACGTCACTCTCACTGATGGAGTCTTTGCACTTAATTCCTGATGCCACGCTTCATTGCCTCCCAGATGCTCTTCAATACACAAAGGTTTCTGAATACAGCATGTTGAATATTATAGGCAGTCCGGTGCGCCTGGCAGTTTGACAAGGATTGGGGG
>JANRMT010062829.1:10675230-10689232 GCA_026402145.1 Polypterus bichir lapradei
GGGGGGGCTTGGGGAGTGCAAAGAAAGATTAGCCTCTCTATGAGGCAAAGAACAGCATGCTATTGCATTCCCAATTCCAGTGACTTGAACCTTGCCTGTTCCAGCATATATGTAGTCTGCCTTTAATTTTTTATAGTTGTGCCTTGAGAGGAACTGGTGCCTCATTTAGGGATGGCTTCTGCTTTCCTTCCAATATTTCCTGTGATCCTGACATGGATAAGCAGGTTAGAAAAGGATGCATGGATGGGTGGAATTTACTGTATTTATTTATTTATTTGTTTAATTTTAAATTAGGCAACTAGTGAACCCCAAAACACACATATGAGAGAAGGGGCACTTGTACATTTAAAGAATTGAAAATAAAACCAAAAATCTTCTATGGTGGTTTGCCTCTGTTAGGCTAAAGCTCTTCTCCATACACAAGGTGCAATCTTCTCTACAAAAGACTTTTCTTTAGTTCACTTTCATATGACGTTGTAATCAACATTGTCACACAGCTCCTATAAAAGAGTGTAGCATCTCAGTGACAAACTTAAGTAATAATTATTTTTGATTCATTGCCGTCCTGCGAAGGCTGAGTGCACTGTTAGCTACTTCCATTGTATATGAATGGACCAAAATCCTTATATATAACTAACCTAAAATAATAACCTTACCCTCCCATCCAAACCAATTCTGCAAGGTCCTGCAACAGCTTCCACCCCTTGGCTGTCCAGATTCTGAAATCTGTGCTGCTCTCCTGCCCTCAGATCTGCTCCTAGTAGCTTATTTATGTGCAATATATTTCTTGAACTTGTTACTACTATTGTTTTTTAATATTAATTTTTGCCATTATTTTATCTATTATCTATTTCATATTATTACTATCTAGTCACTTGCCTTTTTGTTATCTATTTGTAGAACAGAATACTTCTTTTCTTGAGTTTCTCAAGAGTCTCTCTCTCGACAGAGACATTGAGTGAAGAGTCTGAGTGTCTGGGCTTGCAAGTGTTCTGGATAATAAACAAGATCCAAGCCTTTAATGACCTCTTGGGCACAGCCATCAGCAATGTTTCTATATGCAGAGAGAGTGTTGACCTTGTCGAGAGGTTTACTTACCTTGGCAGTGACATTCATGTCTCTGGTGACGCTTCCTATGAAGTCAGTAGACGGATCGTAAGTACATGGTGGGGAGGTCATTAGGTCACTGAAAAGGGGTGTGTGGCACTCCCGATATCTATGTAAAAGGACAAAGGTCCAAGTTTGTGAAGTCCTGGTGCATCCTAATTGCTATATGATTGTGAGACATGGATGTTATCCAGTGACCTGAGACGAAGACTCCTTCATACTGTGTCTCTTTGGAGAATCTTTGGGTACTAATGGTTTGACTTTGTGTTGAATAAGTGGTTGCTCATAGAGTCCCAAATGAGGCACATTACCTGCATTGCGAGGGAGTGTCTGTTAGGGAACTACGGACAACTACTATCCTCTGTGGCATGATTCCTTGAGGGTGATCCAACTCACAGGATCCTAAGTGAGGGCCTGAGAGGCTGGACCAGACCAAGGGGATGCCCACGTAACATCTGGCTGTGGCAGATAGATGGTCATTTCCAGGCGGTGACTGGACTGCGTGTCTGCCTGGGGAGTTGCCAACCGGGATCTTGAGCTGTTTTGTCATGTGGTGGGTGCACCAATGTGCTCCCCAACCTGACCTGACCTGATAGTTCTTTTCCTTGTTGTGTATGTATATGTAGCCTGCAGCCCCTGCAGCCCTGTTGAATGTTGTTTCATACCACTTTATGCTGCAATGCACTGTATGAATGGTATGACAATAAAGCCATTTGACTTGATTTGACTTTGTGGAGATGAAATCCTCAATAAGAAAACATCTAAGAAGACTGAAAATGCTGGTATCTTCATTGTTACACTATTATACATTATCTACTGCAGATGTTTAGATATTGACATGCTAGCTGTCTAAATATGACAAGAATGAATTATAACTTCAATAATATTATTGTCATTATTGAGCTCTACCTTGCCAAACTTGTAGGTTGTATGTGTTTTTTTTTTGGAATCCACAGCATTATCCTCGAAGCCTATTTACTCAAAAATGCAAATAATGGTTTTACACCAGGGGTGTCAAATTCACTTCCTGAAGGGCCGCAGTGGCTGCACATTTTTATTACACTAACTTTTCTAATTAGCAATCCATTTTTTCTGCTCACTGAAAAGAGTTCTTTGCATTAATTTGGATTGACTTACATTTGAAAAATACAGAAGCTTCAGTTGTTTCTGTTTCCTGAACGAGCAGCTGAGGTATAATGGGGTGTAAAGAAGAATTTTCATAGTGTGAATTTTTAAGTATGCCCTGGCTTCAGAAGATGACCCCAATTTTTCCTCAAATAACACCCAAATGCACAAAAAACAGTTTCATAATTGGATTAGTCATCAAAATAAAACTCTAATAAGGCCATTATTTTAAAAAAAGCATTCAATAAAGGTATTTCCCTATGCTTATTCATTTCAAGTTTCACATTTAAAGGAAGCCATCTGGTCTTTTTTGGGTTTTTCAAATTATTTCAAAATCTTTTTTGGAACCTTGATGCTTAAGATAATTTAAGACAGCTGCACAATGCATGTGGCAAGGTGATTGAGCAACAGCACATAAATGTAGCATTGGGTGTAAGAATAATTGAGATTATGATCATGTACTGTATCATTAACATTTAGCCCAAGCCCATTTTCTCCCTCATGCTGTTAGTGCTGGGGGTGCATGTTTGAAAAGCAATCCAAACTTGGACTTTGTGATTGTAAAAATTAATCTCCATTGTATTGTGGATTAAAAGATGAAAAATTTATATTAAGTGCCTTTTTTGCTTACACAAAATTTCCATAAAGTGGTTTTTCAAAAGTCAAATGAAACTTCTATAAAATGGCCTCTTATTATAAGTAAGCATCCAACGTTTTCTTGAATCTCTGCCACTACTATTAAAAATAAAATCTGCCATAATAACCATATTGTTATTAGTTAATACACAAAATAGAAACAAAGGGGCACAAGCCACAAAATATCTAAATCAAGACCAATATTCAGTAAGTCTGGAACCCAAAGGCATGCTTTCCCCAGGCAGTCTAACTCCAAACTCACCCGGCAGATGTCAGGGCCTGCACAGGCTCACAATGGAAAACAGGCTTTTAACATATTGACTACTACATTAAAAATATTTAAATTTCTTCTGATGCCAATGTAAAATTAGGGTGATAATTTAATATGCTAATTAAATGTGTTTTTTTTATTGAACAAAACACAATAAAAGTATAGTTTCTCTAAAAAAGTCTGTTTGAGTTAACTTGTACTTGGCATATAGAACATAAACATTTTGGTACATGTCATCTGCATGATAACGTGGCTGGTTCTAACAAGTTGGATTTGCACCATATGTTGCAATTGAATGTTGTGGTTTCCATTTTAACTTTGAAGTGGTAACACACTAATTGTTGAGATGCATTTGCTGATTTTTCATTCTTATTTCAGATGCCCACTATCCTCTATTTACATGTGTCACCTATGAATGGACTCTTTTTTGGCAATACAGCCCTGAGGACACTTTACCAGATAATTTGTAGGTGGCATCCCTCTATAGATCTCTTACTATGAGGTAAATTCAAGGATACATTTAAATGTTCAAAAATGTGCAATAATCACTTCAAGGGAGAGGAAGCTGTAAACCCACTGGCTTGAAAAGAAAAAGGAAACAAAAAACAATTTCTAATTGAAAAGTTAATTTGTATTACCTAAAAGAAGCAAAAAAGGCAAGGTAAAGGGAAATGCAAAATAGGCAAAAAGGGTCTGCTTAAAAAAGAAACCCAAGGTAACCAAGATTTAATACATAAACTAAGAGCAAAATCCAAAAAAGCACAGCATTAGATTGATGATACCAGAAAATCCATAAAAGTATTTGTAACTCTCCAAACCTCATTGCTGGTCTGATGGGCATGATGGCCACAAGACATAAATAGGCAGAGGGTGGTCCTCCAGCAGTGTATTATGGTGTCATTGCCCCTTAAAGTGTACTTTAAGTAGACAAGACCCATGACTAAATATATAATAAACATGACAAATAAAGTAATATTCAGAACTTCCATCCTTATTCCAAACCTGCTCCACCTTCCACATGATCCTACTCAGGATATTCACAACATATTGACAAAAAACATAACATAAATAATAAGATTTAGCAAAACATAAATATAACAAATTAAACAGCAATTTGCATGAGCCAGGGCCAACACCCTGGCTAAAACATAACTGATAGCATAGCAGGCTTACAGTATATAAAGAAGGAGACATCATGCACCATGTGGAGCACGTCTCTAGCAACATTTAGCATCACAGCATCCAAACAATCCAAAATGGCCAAGTAGCGTCATCACCATAATAATGGTAAAAACAGCAACAACAAAAAAATATTATTATTTGCTCAGACCTGACACTCGGAGTTGTGAGATCAATGCCTTGGCCATTAGGGCAAACTATAAAAATTGAAATGTATTATTCAAATTAAATGAAAGCAGTTACAGCCCACATTTCATCCATCCATTCATTGTGAAATCTTGTTTACTGCTGATGCCAGTGGTCTGATTAAAGCTCAGTAATTGTGTTGTTTGTGTTATGTTCATAAGAATTACTTATGAATGCTTTGAAAACTTTTTTTTGTTTGATATTTGCTGGCCCACTGGTTTGAGCCCGGAAGTGAAACCCTGTTGGGGACTCTGCATGCCATTATAGGGCACTGTCGGCGGAGGATCTTACTGGTTCCCATGTGACCTGGTAGTGCCTCCAACTGGTAGATCCTGTTTAACAGTCAAAGTCAAAGCAAACTTTATTGTCATCTCAACCATATACATGTATACAGATAGACGAAATTATGAAGCTCAGGGTCCACAGTGTAACAACATGAAATGCAAATAATAAATAAAAAATAAATTAAAAATTGAATTAAAATTAAATTTTAAATTTAAAATTAAAACACAAACAAAACAAGACATTGTGCAAAGACAAAACAAAGAAATAGCAGCAATATTGACGTGTAGTAATCAATATGAACATTGATGCAATGTATGGTATTTGTAATCTATATACATAAACAATTAACAGGGGCCTGCCACCTGACCTTGGGAGGTGGCAGGCAACACTCTCCAGGATGGCAGCAAGAGAAAAAAGTTATCTTGTAATTCTGTGTATTTGGATGTATTCATTTTAGAAAAGTATTGGTGATCAATAAAGACCCATTATCTGAACCTGGAACTGTATTGGGCATTACTGTGTCAGGAGGTTTGGGGGCTCAGTGGCACCTCCCACCAGTTACAGTGTCTTGATGTCTAGTCATGCAATATGTTGCGCTTTTTGGACTTCTCCCCTACTTTGGCCCGTCTCGTCATTTCCTGATCCCCTATTCATGAAACCTGCTGTGCTTCTACTCTTAGTAGAACAAGCATGATATAAAGCTATTTAAAACATTAAGTAAATAAAATTAATGTTAGAATTTATGGATGCATTCTGCAAAATGCATAATGTTAAAACTTTTTGTTGAATTATTACTTTCCATGTAATTACATGTTTCTAGAACTTTTGCATTTTAATGTTTTGTTTTGGAGATATAATATTAATAATCATCATAATCATAATCATAATAATAATACATTTTATTTATATAGCCTATCACAATGCCATTTTGTTTCCTTATGATCACCTACATTTCTTTACCTCTGTTGCCTTTACCCAATGGCCTGCTGTCAGGGGGTATGTCTTAGAGTCAAGGGTGTGTCCCGGAAGTCACGTCATATAATGTCATTATTGTGACCTTATTTAAATTGGTGCCATACTCTGATACTTTACCCAAGTCTGGGGATTCACCATAAAACTGCTTTTGCTACTTTAGTGTTTTACAGACTTGTGGTTAATGTTTTTTTGCTATGTTATGTGAAGGTTTGGCAATTTTATAAACACTTGTTTCAAGTTTCTTTTCTAATTGTTACTTCCAATAATGGGTTTCTTGAGGTGATGAATCAGAGTTTTGCATTTATTTTCTTTTTAAAAATTGTTTGGAATCATTTCTGTCAATATTTTGCTTTTCTTAGAGCACTGTCATTAGGAGGAGCCATTGGCTGCTACAGAGTGCCATCTCAGAAGTTATACAGTAAACATCAACAGTGTGATGCTATAGAAGTTGTCATGTCAAATTCTTCATCATTCAAATTTGTGGATATTCCAAGAAAAACCTTTATTAGGAGTTCCTTTTCCTATTTTTTTTTATAAATCATCATGTATCAAATCCTGTAATTTTACACACTTTTTTGTTTGTGTTACTGAAACCAATTCTAATGTCCAGTTTTTTTGGCCCATTTTTAGGTACCCCATTGTTAGGACTAGGTGTTAGAGGCATATCCATTGAGGCTGTGCCTTTTGAACACAAATCAAAGGGACAAAAGGTCATCTATGAAAACACTCCATTATCCAAGCTGTGTATTCAATACCCAATTCTCATATTTAGGGACTTATTACTTCATTTTTCTGGTATTTTGACTTTTATTGTTTGATGAACACAATTTTTTGTTTGATGTTTTGCCTTAGTCACAAGTTATTTTTGATCTGGTTTTTGACTCTTTCTCAAACTCATTTTCAAACCTTACCTGTTTGAAGACATAACATCCTTCATGTCATGAACTAGGAGTCCTAAATCATGTAAGCTCCAAAAAGCCCACTAGAAAGGGAAATCCAATGAATATCCCCAGCTAGACCCCAAAAAGGCCTTGTACAATCTTTATAAAATAAAAGATTTATTCTTCACAAGAAAGGCAATTCCAAAAGCAAACCTTGACCCAATACAGAATCCAACAAGAGGTCAAAAGAACAAAACAAAAGGTCAATAAATTCAATAATATCAAAAAAAAAAAAAAAAAACACAGGAAAACACATAGAAACTCACTAACTCCAGAGCGCATTCACAATGACCACCAGGAACTGTGGAAGACTCTCCAAATTGGCAGGTGGGCCTGCCTCTTGGGGACCACCCACAAAACACAATGAACATAACAAAAGCAGCATACATATATAGACAAAATCAAAACTAAAGAATAATCAGCATAAATAAAAGAATAAAAAATGAACAAAAGGGACATAAAAGTGTCATTTGAACCCCAGCCAAGTTCCTCAGGCTGAGATTTAACACTTCTTGTGTGTGCATTTGTGTGTTACTTAGTGTTCATTATAATTCACAGTTCCCTTACTTTTGCTTCAGAATTTAGACTACATTTTATTCAATTTCTGTTTTCTTTAGATAAATGATTGAACAGACTTATATTTCAATTTACTGGCTCAGTAACCCAACCTGGGACCTCATTCATAAAACTTCAGCTTTATTAAAATCATAAATCAGATTTATTAAACCTCGCACATGCGCCTTTCTGTGCAATTTACCGTTTATAAATCTTGATCACCTTATAAATAGGTATACTATATGTGAACATGCCTTGAATGTCGCCCTGAAACATCCATATATGGAACATGCTAATCAATCTCATGCATATGCAAATTCTTACAGCATGGTGCTACAAAACTTTATTGGCTGGTAGGGGAAGCGCATGCCTCCTGATGCGCTGAGACCCCGCCATCTGCATTCAATATCTGACTGGGCTCCACAACTGAGAATACAAGATTATGTATAGCATTATAGCACCTCTCCTCTGGGGGTCCAGAAAAAGGCGCCAGTGTCTGAGAAGGCAGCCATTTTCCCCAGGCACATGTAATGAAATGGTTGTTGTTACAACAAATAGTGCAGGCCATATGAAATAAAGTCCCAACCTGTATGATTTGTGCATTAATAAAATGTCACTATTTACAGTTAACAACATCATTTTTTTTTCTCGCTAGGTGCCTTTAATGCAATATGAATGCAGTCAATTGCACTGAATATGATAGGGAAACTTGACCTCGCTGCACATTGTCTTTTTAGGTCAACAAAAACATGTAATGTTTTATGTACATATAAAAACTGTATACAGTAATCCCTCCTCGATCGCGGGGGTTGCGTTCCAGAACCCCCCGCGATAGATGAAAATCCGCGATGTAGAAACCAAATGTTTGTATGGTTATTTTTATATATTTTAAGCCCTTATAAACTCTCCCACACTGTTAACATTATTAGAGCCCTCTAGACATGAAATAACACCCTTTAGTCAAAAGTTTAAACTGTGCCTAATGACAAGACAGAGATGACAGTTCTTTCTCACAATTAAAAGAATGCAAATATATCTTTTCTTCAAATGAGTGTCTGCATCAGGAGCAGAGAATTTAAGAGAGAGAGCGAGCGCTCGCAAAGAAAAGCAAACAATCAAAAAATCAATACATGTGCTTAAGTAAAGCGGCATTTTTCAGAGGAGCGTCAGTATCTTCTAAGCAAACAGCCTCTGTTGAAACAGCCCCTCTGCTCAAGTCTCCTCCGTCAGGCGCAGAGAACGTCAGAGAGAGAGCGCGAGATTAAAGCAAACAATCAAAAAATCAATACGTGTGCTTTTGTGCTTTTAAATATGCCGAGCACCGCAATAAAGCGGCATTTTTTAGAGGAGCGTCAGTATCTTTTAAGCAAACAGCTTCTGTGCAAACAGCACCTCTGCTCACACCCCCTCCGTCAGGCGCAGAGAATGTCAGAGAGGGTGAGAGAGAGGCAGAGACAAGCAAACAATCAAGCACCGCGCGGGAAGCATATCTTATAGCATTGAGGAGTTTTAGTTAATATGTAATACATGCTCTGATTGGGTAGCTTCTAAGCCATCTGCCAATAGCGTCCCTTGTATGAAATCAACTGGGCAAACAAACTGAGGAAGCATGTACCATAAATTAAAAGACCCATTGTCCGCAGAAATCCGCGAACCAGCGAAAAATCCGTGATATATATTTAGATATGCTTACATTTAAAATCCGCGATAGAGTGAAGCCGCGAAAGTCGAAGCGCGATATAGCGAGGGATTACTGTATAGTGTCTCACCAGCAGGATGGAGTGAAGCTTGGCTGAAACATTCCTGATCTGTCAGACAGTCCCCTGAGAGGTCACATCAGGCAGCTGATATAAGCTGATGGAAACTCAAAACATTTCTTTTGTGCAAATACGCAGCATTGGCTCTTTACAAAGAAAGTAGTCTGTACATTATATTTGTCACTTTTGAGATGTAATATATTTGTCACATCAACACACATTCTATTAGACATTAATAATAACAGCTCAATGATATGAATAAGTTTAGCTGGTTTGACCAAATTCCTCTGCTTTATCAAGGGTCTCATCATTTCCAAGTTTCTCAATGTTGTGAACACTTGGGACAGAGTTGCTGTAAATATTGTATACACAAGCTTTCATGTCAAGTTTTCTTTTATAAATCCTGACATTTGTGTGGGAAGTTGTGCATGCACATTTTGAGCTACTTTATAAATGAAGCTCCTGAACATCTCCCTTAACTCTGCTTGCCTGTTACCATGCAAGGCACAATGATTTTTGGTTTGATAATTTTTCACTTTGAGTTTTCTTAAAAAAATAGGTATACTTTGCATTTACTGGGGCTCAACTGAACTACCAGGTATTTTACCTTCTGGAAATTAGCTAGATTTTAGCTTTTTTACTTATTTTTTTATCTTTTAATGGCAGTACAATTTTAAAGTATAGGTTAAAAATATTTAACAGTTTGATTCATGTACTTAATCCATGGAAAATGTTTTTCCTAATGTGGCAGAACAAATTTATGTTATACATATACACTCATCCTTTTGGCTTAAGTACCTGCTCAGTGCTGTAGAGAGCCAGATAAGAGTACAAATCTACATTGACTGCTCTAAAAGGAACATCCTGGTAGGGCTAATCTTCATTAGAGGTGTTTAATGAAAGGACGCAGTTGCTTTTCATATTACAAGGAAGCAATCAAATAAATGTAAAGAGTAAATTACAATAAACAAACAAAGCAGGGAGTGAGAGAGGCACAGAGGTGTGAGTCATTACGTCAAACACCTGAACACACAAAGAGAACAAAAGAAAGTCTTTAACAAGACACCCACTAAAGGGTATGTCAGTGTACATAGTGCTACCAGAAGGACCTGTAGCATCCACACTTAACAGAATGTAGAAGCAGATTGTCCACCTTGTAACGCTCAACCTTTAGGCAATTCCTCTTCCATTTTCCCTAGCCACCTTTCCAATTCAGATCATTGAAGTAGACAGCATTGAGTAGAGAGCGTTATGATTCTGAAGTTTTTTAACATTTTGAACACATTTTGTTTTGCTAGTGTGATGGGATACATTTTTATTTATCTTTGAGTGTCCATTTTGTTTTTCTTGGATGTTGCCATTTGGTGTATTCCTTCCTGTCAGTGACTGTGCTCCATTGCTACCATGTGACGTTGCATTGCATAATAGCATTGCTACGTCATTATATAAGATGGAGAGATGCTGTTCGTGGTGGCTAAGTTTGTGGAAAAATATCCAAACAAAATGTTTGTACAGTGGCTGGAAACATCATTTCAGGGAGTTTGGCTGGTATTTTGAGGGTGATTCTTGGTTTACATGTTGGACTTTGGTGATATTAACTTACTGACTTCCTGATTGTGACCATTTTTTCCTCTTGGTTTGAGTTCTCTTATTCATATTTTGCTCCTATCTGTTAGTTACCTATTGGCTTGCCACTTTTAACCTTGGCAGAACAAGGGTAGGTGCCAACCCTTGATATTGCAGAGCACACTCACATACACGTACACCCACACTCAGTCTTGATTAGAGAAATTAATAATAATAATTACATTTATGAAGCACTTTTCTCACTTCTCAAAGTGCTTTTCATACACATAGGGGAACCAGTTCAAACATCACCAATGTGTAGCATCCATCTGGATGATGCAATGACAGCCATTTTATGCCAGTGCGTTCATTAGCTATTAGGTGGTGAAGGGGGAAGAAAGATAGCCAATCAGAGAAAGGGAATAATTAGGGGGCCAGAAGGGCCATGCCATTGTGGGCAGTTTAGCAAGGACATCAGAATACACAATGCTCTTTTCAAAAGATATCCTGGGATCTTTTATGAACACATAGTCAGGACCACAGATATATTTCTTAAACGAAGGATGGCACCATTTTTACAACAAAGTGTCCCTGTCACTGTACTGGAGCATTGGGATCCACAAAACAACCACGGGGTAAGCACCCCCTGCTGTCCACACCAATACTTCTTTCAGCAGTAACCCAAGCTTTTCCTAGGCAGTCTCCCATCTGAGTACTGACAGAGCCCAAACATGGTTAACTTCAGGTGAATTTCTTGTTCTGCAGGCAATCTTCAAAATGAACCTAACATGCACACATTTGGGATGTGAGAGAAACCGATAAGGTCTGAGGAAAAAAAAAATCAATTATATGTAACAAAAAAATGTGAATCTCATACAGAAAAATCCTAACATGTCATTTGAACCCATGATTCTTTGGTGTTGACTCAGCAGCAATAACCACAGTTTTACAATGCTTCTTTCCTTAGGAAATTAAATTTGCATAAATAGTCCTATATGTTTAGCATCAAGATTAGTAAACCACACAATTGCAAATATGAGATCAGCTGTCAAAGCTGTGGTTTAGGAGGTAGGTGGTTTTATGGCTTCAAGCCTCCATCCTTGTTCTGAAATGATTTATTTGATCTAGGTCCACATCCTGTAATTGATAACTGTGATATTGCAAAGGCATGTCTTTTAAACTGCCAAACTGTTAAGTTGCAACCAGTAGAATACACCAAGACATCCAAAATACACAAGACAAAGATGCTACATTCCATCCAAAATATGGTTGCAGGTTTTTGACCCAACTTAATTAGAAGCCAATCTAATTAGAAATCCTTGTCAATAACAGATCTTACTTAATTTTAGGGCTTCCTAGAGTTTTCATTCTGTCACGTCAGGTCATTCTTACATCATAGATTTTTCCTCTCCAAGGATATCACCCAAAATATTTTAAGCCTGAAGTTGAAAGGTCCTTCTTAGTCCTTCACTGTTTCATCTTCAAATTCTTTTATTAAACCAGATAGTTCATGATGAATATGCACAAGTGCAAATGGAGGCAAGTCAGATGGAAACTGCTTGTTCCTTTGCCATTTGCATCTTATTGCTAATAAGAAATAGCTAACAACACTGAATGCAGCTCTTTAAGACTAAAACAAGCAATTAATAAGCAGGAAAACTAAAATGAAGCATAAAAATGTCACTTGACCAATAAGTGCTTCAACAGCAACTTTTCTTTAGGTAATTGGGTGAGAACAAAAACCTGCAACCCTCCAAGGCTGACTTTACAGACCCAAGTATTACACTATAGCATATTAAAGATTGACATTAAAGCAATACTTTTTCTTTCAGCAAAATATAAGAGTGGAGCACTGCTGTGAGTAAACCATCCCCAAAATACACTCCAAACTATGTCAACTGATGTACTGTATTATGATGGTCTGACATATGCGGCTTCCATGTTAAAACACTCAGAGAGGAATACTGTTCAGACTGTGTTTCTGAATAGTTTCAGTTCATTGTTATTATTGTAACATTTAACTTTTCACAGTAAGTGCTGTGAAATTTGTGGAAAGATATGTCTGATGGTGACCTTACCACAGTTTCCTTTTATGTGTTGTTATGGATGCACACCTTCTGGGCTCACCTAAGGTATGTGAGAGGGCTCAGTCTTGTCTGTTTTTGTCCCCTCACAAAATCGAGAAACCACCCCTTGAGGGCAATGGAGCCAGAGCAACTCCACTCCTTCTGGTCCATCTGGTAAAGGGAGTCATTCCCAGAAGGTGGTGTCTTATTTGGACCTGAGAGTGTAACTAGCAGGGACAATGCCAGACAAAAAACCTTTAAGAATGACACGAGAGCAGCTCAGGAAGCTTCAAGCCAACAGTTTATAGTAGCGCCATCAAGCGTGTATTTTTTTTTTGGCACCCCCAACTATTTTTGGAATCACCCTGCCTCGTCACTCATCCCACTGCATTGCTCATTAGTGTGTCTAACTAATAACTACCGTCCAACTTTTGTTAATAACTTATAGGGCATGCAAGTTCACAAACCATTTTCAGCACAAAAAATCAAGCACACAATGGGATGCTGCTCTTTGGTCAGTCTCGATTGGCATCAGATAATTGTGATACCCTCTGGCATTGTGATCATCTGAAAAAATCATTAAATAACATGAGAGCTTTCACAACACCCTCTGCCAAGGAAGATATTTTGGCTGAAACTGTATAAATGGATACAGAAATACCTCAAGCTTAGAATTGGATGCTTTTGAAGTGAATAGAGACAACCCACAATAATACAAAAAGAACACACTGAATACACACAGAACAGACTTGAACAGAGATCTATGGGGCTGTCTAGGAGCAGTACTTATCAGTGTGAAGACAACACAATGACAACACATGATTGAAAAAGGATTTTCCAAGTACAGTATGTGTTTCTTTCTTCACCAGCACCCTGCACTTCTCTGAAAGAGAGACTTCATTTTGCTGGTTGGCTTCATTTCTGTGATGTGGAATAAGCACATTAGGGGCTTTGGGTGGCTTTTTCAAATTTAGGTCTGTTAGGCAGTGGAGGACAAAGATCAATATTTGAATCAATGTGTAGTCTTGTGATCAGGGAGAGGAAATAGCACTGGACTTTTTTTTACCTCATTGCAGGCTTAAGCCAGAAGTTTAAATATGTGGTGGGAAAAAAGGTCCTTAATGTAATGGCAAGAATAAGGGCAGTACCCTTCAGGCACCATTCATAAACTGGAACGTTTAGGTTGAATATGCCACACAAATTCAGGACAAACCCTGGGGCATCAGCTGGCTTGACAAAGACAATGTCAAATACTGTTGTCATGATCTGGTTTAAAAATTAACAGATAGATAGATAGATAGATAGATAGATAGATAGATAGATAGATAGATAGATAGATAGATAGATAGATAG
>JANRMT010062829.1:10689242-10707738 GCA_026402145.1 Polypterus bichir lapradei
TAGATAGATAGATAGATAGATAGATAGATAGATAGATAGATAGATAGGCACCCATTGTTAAGACACTGTCATTGCTAGGCCTCCTAGTGTCACATTATGTCACCAGAGTGATGTTATTTAAGTTGGTATGCACTGAGATGTGCATCCAATATTGTGGATTCACCCCAAACATTTGCCATTCTTTTTGTTCTGACTTGGCAGAAGTCAAAGAAAATTTCTAATCAAAAGGGTCAAAAGATGAAGAGAAGTCAAAAATATGTGTGAGAGTCGATACCAGAGTAAGAATAAAAAAGATCTTTCAAACAAACCAGGAAACACTAAACAGAAATCAGAAGTCCATGGTCAGAAGTTGGGTTGAAAAACAGGAAACTTGCAGAAAATCACACATGAGACATTAAATCAATAGAAACATGGATGAGAAAGAGACAAACTCTGGCAAACCTTTAAACCAACGACACAGGGAATCTCTGGAAATCCTCTAGCCAACAGCCAAGGCAAGACTTGTAAAGCAAACAAAATGTAAATGTTTCAGGAATGAAAAAAATAAATGAAAAAAATCTAATTCCTAGAGATCAAAAACATTAGGTTAGACTCATAGAAGTCCAAAAAACACTGCTTATGAGGCAGAAATAATTAATAGAACAAATCAATCATAACACTTTTCTTTGTTGTTTTCGAAAGTCTAGTTAACAAATTACTCCTCCATTTAGACTACACACTGAGGCTTAACTCTTGGTTCTGATTGTGTAGTAGTTCTCATATTCTTGACTTGCTACCCTGTTAATTGACCAAGACTATTGACACTCAAATTCAACCACGATTTTATATACTTTCCTTCCCAGTTATGACTTTTAGCTTGCCATTCTGACTACAGTTCATCTCCTGAATTCATTTTTCAGCTTTGTTGCTGCCTTCCCTGTGCAGTCAGTACAACTACAAAATGCAATATTTTTCTTGATCAGAAATCACATTAAGCATATGTTATAACTTTTGAAAAACATTGCTTTTTAACAATAAATTAAAATGCAGAGCAGGGGAAGCAACCCGGACACAGACAGGTAGACATGTTGGTTGAAACCCATACACTTTATTTACAAGCTATATATAATAGTGAACACACACAACCCAGTGCCGCAGCACCAATCACCCCAAAGTCCAGGCCCTCTATACAACGCCTTTCTTTCTTCTGACCACCTCCACTCCTCTCCACCGACTTCCGTCCTCTTCCACCCAATTCCAGCCATCGAATGGAGGGAGGCAGCCCCTTTTATAGTCCCCTGGATGTGCTCCAGGTGCCTCCTGGCAATCTTCCACCAGCACTCCCCAGTGTGGCAGAAGTGCTGACTGTGCAACCGGAAGCACTCCGGGTGTCCCCGCTCCTCTTTCCCCCAGCACTTCCCGGGTGTGGCGGAAGTGCTGAGGTCCTGGGCTCCAAAGGCATTGGGGCACCCCCTGGCAATGACCATGGGCCTCTACAGGGCTGAGCTTCAAACCTCTGTACCCGTGGTCCCTAAAGCCACCAGGGCGGTCGCCCCTTCATGGTCTGGAGAAGGCGCAATCCCTCCTCCGGTCCTCTTTGGTGTCCCGGCTGGGTACCACCCCAGGCCGCGTGCCACAAGAGGTAAGCCTATTACTCATTTTGTACAACACCTGGTAAATCTGTGCTGCACTGGACTTCAATGCAGAAACACCACTGAGTAACTGAATGTTAAGACTCACCTGTCTTGCTCTTAACAGAATAAGGAGGAATTCATTTCTCATTATTCACCTTCGAAGGAGCAAATAATTTGAGAATTATGGTAAATTGACAACTACAAAAGACACTTAAGATATACATCAATGAAATCTGTCATTGGGTTTGCTTTTATGTCACTTTCAACAACTGCTTGACAATTATGAAAGTGAGGATTGTAATGGAGACCTGTGTTAAGAACTGGTGTGTTTCATGTCTGGACATTTGGCAAGCTAATGTGAAAGGGGGGGAGGGGGCAACAAATTTGGAGCCTGCCTAAGGCTGCAGTTGTGCTTTAACTTGTACTGCCAGTATCAAACAAACAATTACAAAGAAACACAGCGCTGTGGTTTTGAAATATTTCTAAGCAAGCACATAAAAACACTTGTTAGATCTCTGCAGAGCTGCCTTGTTGTTTTTGAATTACAGACTTTGATGCCTGCCTTACCTGGCTGGTAAGGTTGCACATTTCAGAACCTGAATACCAGCAGACTCAGCTCAGTTTTTTTATTATTATTATTAACTATTGCTACTTCTTCTTCCTCTTCATCTTTTCCCACTTCTGTGCTGGGTTGATGTGCTTGATCAGCCTTCGCCAAACAGCTCGGTTCTGCACCTCTCACCAGTGAAGCGCTTTTGCTTCAGATTATCCTTCATTTTATACATCCACCAACACTTTGCCCTCTCTCGCTTTCTCTTCCCCTGTACTTCTGTTCCTATCACTGTTTTGCCCACATATTCATTGTGTCTCCTCATCACAAGTCTATACCACTTCAACATACTTTCCTGTACTTAAATTAATATTAATTTAAATGTTAATACTATTGGTACATTGATAACATATTTATGTTCAAGTGTATAGAAACTTAAAGGTTTCTGGAACTGTGAGAATAACTGAACAAGTGGCATGGAAATGAAGTAAGGAGCATATTGATAGAGCTGATTTGTGTTTTCTTTTAAAAGACATGAAGCTATCTATATCTATTAACACATGTTAGTTGAACATGCAGGCTAGAATTTCATTAAACTCTGTACACGTGATAATATTGCTAACTATGACCACAATTACTACTACTAGTAATAATAATAGTTACCTGAGAAAATTAAATTGGATTAAGCAGCTATCAATATAGGAGGATGGATGGATGAATGGATAATAATTTTCACAGAACCAGCTAGAATTTTTTTTAGAAACAAATATCACAGAATGAATTAAGAACATTAGCGTAAAGGTTATAAAGAGTGAATAAAATGAAAATCTGTAATAGTTTTACCATACTACGAAAAATTCAATAGTAGAACATTCCATAGTTATCATAAAACATCAAAAATATATTGTCACAGATGGCTGGGGTTTTTGTCCGGCCGGGATGCCTCTTCATTCTATGGACCGGGGGAACAAGCCTGTTCAGGACAGTACCTATGCCGGAACGCTAGATGGCAGCCCCCCGGGTTGCATCGGAGCCACAGGCATGGGATTTTGGAACTCAAGCCCGTTGGGGTCCGTGCCCACCACCACAGGGTGCTGCAGTGGTTCCTGAGCTAATGTAGGCGGTTCTTCTGCCATACCGGAAGTGCAGCCAGAAATGGATCATCAAACACCTGGAGCACTTCCGGGTGGGCTATAAAAGGAGCCAACAGCCACCACTCCGGGAGTCAGGAGGAGGGAGACAAAGCTTGCCGGAGAGGACTGGAGGAAATAAAGAAAAGAAGAGAAGTATTGTGCTATTGTGCTTGTTGGGACTGTGTTGTGCCTGTGGGAAATGGGGAAGGTGTTACACACAGGCGAAGAAAAGGAAAAATTAAACATTTATTTGTTTTGTCAGTGTGCTTCCTGCGTCTGTCTGTGTCGGGTTGAGCGCTGGTATAGCGCCTTTGTCACTATATACATATATATATATATACTGTGAAGGAACCAGGCCATCAGCCCGCCCCAAATCCCAACATGAACACATAGAGAGTCCCTGGTTCAAATAATGGTTGGTTTATTCACCACAATAACTTTCAAAATGTTATAAACACAAATCATAGATTGTCTCTCTCCACAATACCTCTCTTCTTCTCACTATACTGCACCTCCTTCAGTCAAGCGTTGCTTTACATCCTCATAGCTCTGACTTGTCTGGACAAGGAAGTGCAGTCCCTTTTATTGAGGTCCCAGGAGTACTTCCATTGCTATGGCCACTGCCTTAAGTCCCGTGAATTGGGGAGCGCATCACCCTGCAGTGCCCCCTTGTAGCACCCATGGACCCCAGCAGGGCTGTGCTGCTGGACTCCAACTTCCAGCATTCTTTGCTGGTTCCCGAATAGGTGCAGATATGTAGGGCTGCTGCCATCTAACACCTGGGGGAATAAAAGGTTCCAAGCGATATATACACAGCATGGTCTGAACACACACCAGAATGACTTTGTCCACACAGGTGGGGCAGTGGTAGCACTACTGCCTTGCAGTATGGAGATCAGGGGTTCAGGTCCTGGGTCCTTCCTGCATGTACTGCTTTGTGTAGTGAGAAAAGTGCTATATAGATGTAAAGAATTATTATTATTATTATGAAAAGAGAGAAAGAAAATTTCTGACTTCAAAGTCCTGGTCACAATGAGACATCATGCAGACATATTGCTGTATAAAGGAGCCTCTGTAGCGTTTCTCGACATACTTCTGCAGACTAATTCATTGCCTGAATTAGGCACCAACCATCTTACGTCCACAGCTCCGGTCAGCCGCCTCAACAATAGAGGCAAGGAACATGGCACATTCAGACTCAATGTCCCCCACCTCCCTCGGGATGTGGTCAAAGTTCTGCCGGAGGTGGGAGTTGAAGCTACTTCTGACAGGGGACTCTGCCAGACATTCCCAGCATACTCTCACAACACGTTTGGGCCTACCAGGCCTGACCAGCATCCTCCCCCACCATCGAAGCCTACTCACCACCAGGTGGTGATCATTTGACAGCTCCTCCCCTCTCTTCACCCGAGTGTCCAAGACATGTGGCCGCAGGTCCGACGACACGACTACAAAGTCGATCATCGAACTAAGGCCTAGGGTGTCCAGGGACTCCAAAAAGGGTGAGTACTCCAAACTGCTGTTCGGCACATACGTGCAAACAACAGTTAGGACCCATCCGCCCACCTGAAGGCAGAGCGAGGCTACCCTCTCGTCCACCGGGGTAAACCCCAATGAACAGGTTCCAAGTCTAGGGGCAATAAGTATGCCCACACCTGCTCGGCTCCTCTCACCGGGGGCAACAGAGCGGTAGAGAGTCCAGCCCCTTTCAAGGAGATTGGTTCCTTAGTCCAAGCTGTGCATCAAGGTGAGCCCGACTATATCTAGGTGGAACCTCTCGACATCGCTCACTAGCTCAGGCTCCTTCCCCTTCAGAGAGGTGACATTCCATGTCCCAAGAGCCAGCTTCTGTAGCCGAGGATCGGACCACCAAGGTCCTGGCCTTCGGCCAACACCCAACTCACACTGCACCCGACCTCCTTGGCCCCTCCCATAGGTGGTGAGCCTATGGGAAGGGGTCCCAAGTTGCCTCTTTGGGCTGTGCCCGGAGTTCCTCAAGGCTCTGGATGTTGTAGGACTGTCTTGGTTGACATGCCTCTCTCCATGGTTCCCCTCTTTAAGAAGGGGGACTGGAGGGTGTGTTCCAACGACAAAGGGATCTCACTCCTCAGCCTCCCTGGAAAAGTTTTGTGGACTTGGAAAAGGCATTTGACTGTGTCCCTCGAGGAATCCTGTGGAGGGTGCTCCGAGAGTATGGGGTACCGGTGTTATACTACATTTTTCTTTATGTCACTATATCTGGACAATACTGTTATGAGTTTTATTCACATGTGCATGTTAAATTTGGTACACAGGGGCTCAGCAGTTAGAATTTCTAACCAAGCATTGGATTAGATAGCCAAAGACAACTGGAGGCCTGTATAGTCATCTTAAACACAGGATAGTGTATTTCTGTCCTCTGTCAGCACAAAATCTTCTTTCCTTATTGGGAGAATGAGAAACGGCATGTAAGCACTATGATATTTCTGTATTTTGTGGAGGAGGAATTCAGCCCTTGTTTGGAGACAGAAAGGACCAGCAAGTTGAAGAAGAACAGTATAAAAGGCTTGGACAGCAGCCAGACCCTTGGAGGCGGTGTCGACAAAGTTCGAAAAACCTCCCAGCGTGGGGACGAGAAAATGGAAGGCTGTGTTGATCCAGATTTCCCACCTGGATAAAGTCTGTCCATATGCCTCCCCGTCTGTAACCGCGTTAACTGTCAGTAAATATAAGCTAAAAGATATTTTTTCTTATGTGATTCTTGTACCGCCGTAATCACGATGGGAGGGATATCGCCTTTTCTGGTATATTACGATATTGTTTAATTATTTAATATGCCACAATTTCAAAAGAACACATTTCCAAAAGAGCTAATGCCTCTTCAGGAAACAACCGGACGCCCTGATAAGGGCTGTTCGGTCCCTGTACTATAGGTGTCAGAGCTTGGTCCGCATTGCTGCCAGTAAGTCGAACCCGTTTCCAGTGAGAGTTGGACTCCGCCAGTACTGCCCTTTGTCACCAATTCTGTTCATAACTTTTATGGACAGAATTTCTAGGCTCAGCCAGGGTGTTGAGGGGGTCCGGTTTGGTGGACTCAGGATTGGCTCACTGCTTTTTGCAGATGATGTTGTCCTGTTTGCTTCATCAGGCCATGATCTTCAACTATCTATCGGTTCGCAGCCGAGTGTGAAGCGGCTGGGATGGGAATCAGCACATCAAAATCTGAGACCATGGTCCTCAGCCGGAAAATGGTGGAGTGCCCTATCAGGTTTGGGAGTGAGATCCTTCCCCAAGTGGAAGAGTTCAAGTATCTCGGGGTCTTGTTCACGAGTGAGGAAAGAATGGAGCAGAAGATCGTCAGGAAGATCGGTGTGGCATCCACAGTGATGCGGGCTCTGCATCGGTCTGTCGTGGTGAAAAAGGAGCTGAGCCATAAGGCAAAGCTCTCAATTCACCAGTCAATCTACGTTCCTACCCTCACCTATGGTCATGAGCTGTGGGTAGTAACCAAAAGAATGAGATCGCGAATACAAGCGGCTGAAATTAGTTTCCTCCGCAGGGTGTCAGGGCTTTCCCTTAAAGATAGGGTGAGAAGCTCAGTCATCCGGGAGGGGCTCAGAGTAGAGTCGCTGCTCCTCTGCATCAAGAGGAGTCATATGAGGTGGCTTGGGCATCTGATCAGGATGCTTCCTGGACACCTCCCTGGTGAGGTGTTCTGGGCATGTCTAACCGGGAGGAGGCCCTGGGGAAGACACAGGACATGCTGGAGGGACTACGTCTCTTGGCTGGCCTGGGAATGCCTTGGGATTCCCCCAGAAGAGCTAGAAGAAGTGGCCGGGGAGAGGGAAGTCTGGGTATCTCTGCTCAAGCTGCTGCCCCTGCAACCCAATCTCGGATAAGCGGAAGAGGATGGATGGATGGATAGAATAAACCTGATGGATAATATTATTCTTAATAATAATAATACTGCGGTGGGCTGGCGACCTGCCCGGGGTTTGTTTCCTGCCTTGTGCCCTATGTTGGCTGGGATTGGCTCCAGCAGACCCCCATGATCCTGTAGTTAGGATATAGCAGGTTGGATAATCGATGGATGGAAGGATAATAATACTAATACATGGAATGGTAGGAACACTGATATGACACTTATTAAGAAAAATAAATTTTTATCGTCTTGCCATTTGCCAAGACATTTGCTACAGAAGCTGTGGAACAAGTACTTATCTTCAGAAAGGGGAAACTTTCCCCGCACTTGTAGCACTTCATGACAGCAGCCAGCTTGCTTTTGCGACTCCCAGGTACATGAAGAGATACTTTCTCCAGACTCTAATTATAATTGACATTTTAGCCACACCATTGTCAAAAGATTTTGTTCTTGTGAAGGATGTCACTAAAAGAACACAGTCTCCTGAGAGAAAAGTGACCACTCTGCCCTTCCCTATATAGTTCCTTTGTGTTATGAGACCAGTTCTACCTGTCATTGATGTGGACCCCCGAGTACTTATTAATTTTAGCAATAGCGGGGAAAGGCCATAATCCCTTTTCATATTGTTTTGGTGGGTCTAAGCCACTTCTGACATTTCAATGTATGGCCCTAGGTTAGATTAAAGGCTAACTCAAACAAAAAAGTATTCACCCCCTTGGAAGTTTTCAAATTTTGTTGGTATACAGCATTGAATCACATTACATTTAATTTGGCTTTTTGACATTGTGTCATGAGAATGGTCCATGGTGTTGGGAAATTGAAATTAAAACAGTATGCCTCAGGCTTGTGGGTGCGTTAGTGCTCTATGTGGAGGTGTTGACATCAGACAGGATGTGAGCTGATTGCTTGTTATGTGTAGGCACAGTCAGCTCAGTTGTTCTCCATTGGCATTCAACAGGAAGTCAGGGTGAGAACCTGCACCAAGAAGCTGGATAAAAAGGATCGTAAGCCAAGAACTCTGGAGGAATGGGAAACAAAGAGAGAGGGGTAAAGCTAGAGGAGGACAAGCTACAAAGCCTCCATCTCACTAATTGTGTATAGGGAGTGAGACAGAGGGATGGAGGAGCTACAAGATGTGATAGTGCTCTCATCAGCTGACAGGCTGCAAGGTGGAGCTGGGAAAAGGGTGAGAGATGCCGTGGCACAGAGAGAAGGATGAGGCCCCGACACATTGGCATCTGGGAAGGTGTTGTGGTGACCCACGGAGGTAACAGCTTCTGGTCCATGGGTACCAGCGGAGGTTGCAGATAAGAAGGGCATGACAGGTTACATCCATGGGACGCCCATAGGTATGGACAAGAATGGAGATGAGTTTGCAGGAACATATTTGGATGTTTCCTCTCAGGTTTGCATTTTAATTTACTTATGGGTGATTTTTAATCCTGCATAGAGCACCTGTTTTTATAATTGGATTTATTTATGGACTAAATGCATTTTTACTCAATTTGAAGCCCTTTAAAATTTTATTGTTGTAAATAAAAGTAATGAACACTTGTTACACCCGACCCTTGCTTGTTATGTGTCCTCACTGCAATCATCCCAGTCATATTGTCAACGGTTTTGGGTGCAAGTTGTTTAGGGCTGCTGGAGCTAAGCCGGACTGTCACACACTGAGAAACAGAAAAAGACTCTTTAATGTTAAAGTGAAAACAGATCTTGGATCTCTTGTAAAATAATTACAAATATAAGTAAAAAAACTAACATAAATATTCACTCACCTTAATATGTTATGTCTAAATCATCAGTGGTGCCGCTGATTGGTTATAGTAGTCACATAATTAGTAATTTAGACCACTTTGCAGAGATTGGTTTTCACTTTGTTATTAAAGATTCATCTTTTATTGATGTCAAACAAGCCAAATTATATCTACTATTCTTCAATAAAATGTGACTTCTTATAAGCACTCTATGTAAGTGTAAAGAAATTGAGGCTACTGTGTCTTCTCTCCACCAGGCACACATTACTAAATTGTGGTCGTCTTAATTTGGAGGTGGAATTCTTGGGATTTCACAGACAGAGACAGCAGGCAGGCTCTTAGACTTTCATTCTAACATTTAAGAACACAATTCGAAATATTAGGCAAACCAGAGTCAAAAGGCAATGCAAAGCTCACAGTATTTTATTACTGTTTTAAGTTGCAAACTAAATGTTGTCAGGAATGTGGCTTATGGAGTAGGCACTACCCACTGATTTAGGAACTTCCTTTATTGTACTGATAATCAAAATACTGGAAATGATGCAGGGCACAGACATTACTTAGCAAGTTGGGTGTGCCTGGCATTCAAGTTCTGATGAAAGCTGGCTGTAGACTTTAACCAGCCTTTTCTCAAATTAAGGGAGTAGTGTAAATGCAACACATTGCGGCCATGAGCAGTGCAGTAGATTCTGTAGCGTCTGTAGTAAAGTCTGTAGAAAGCCCCTTAGGCCCCTGGATTCACCCTGTCAGTTGACAACAAAGCAGGCTGGTGGTGTAGCGATTTAACAGTGTCAGCATGTATTCATAGCTCACATTAGATCCCTGGACTGGAGTAAAACAACATTTGAATGCCTCAAATATTTGAGCATTATTACTGATCGGATACATTCCTTTATTAGGCAGGTGCTCCTTTCTTCAAGGGGTGTCAGGAATGAGATGTGGAATTCAACTTATAGCAGACACCTTTCAAGTCACTAGAAATCAGTCTCAATTAAAGTGTAAATGGCATAAAGTGGAAAGAGCTATTTAGAATTACATTTGAATAACAAGAAGACAATAATTATGACTATGGCTGAGAAAGGAGACATTAAAGTAATGATCAACAAACAATTAATAGAATCTGTCCAAGATTTCATTCAAAAATTCATTGAAATGGAGAATCAGGCCTGAAGTCAGCAGAAGTCACACATGTGGTGGCTATGCATAGCTGAGTTTAAATTAAATATGGCAAAGCAAAAATATCAGCATGACTACCAAGTACAAAATGAACAAAGCTGCTGTGTTCCCAATAGTGACCTACGAATATGAAAAATGGTAACTGAAAACAGCAGATGGAAAACAAATTGACATACTTCAGTCATGTTATGACAGCCAGCTCACTAGAAAACTCGCTAATGCTGGGAATGGTCAGTGGGACCAGGAGTAGAAGACAGCAAAAAATATAATGTTTCAGTATTGTCAAGCTTTAAGCAACTGAAGGAAGTTGTCAGGTTCAGAATATATGGAAACAACTTGCCCATAAAGTCTACAAGAGATGGCCTGACTGACCAAGTAAATAAACATTTAAAACTGACATCCTTCAGCTGCTGTGTTGTGATTTGTAAAAAAAATTTTATATTAGATATTTTGTTTTCTTTCAACTGTTAATCAATTGTTTATGCCATTTAGTAAGAGGGTTATGTCATGGATGTCATCTGTTTACATTGAGTATTAATGGCCGTGGTTATGTTATGTACAGCAGGGATGCAGGGCTGCTACCATGTGATCACTAGCGTCTCAATGGGCGAAATCTTTGCACGGTCAGTATATAATGTGGGTGAAATTCTTAACAACTAAATGTCATGAACTGGATATTAAGAATGGGTTTTATTTACTATATTTTTTCTATCCATGTTCTCATATTTTTTTGTATTTTAGAAGGTGTTAGTTTCCACATTTGGTGACATAATGTTATAGTATTATTGAGTTACATTTAATTATTTATTATTGTCACGTGACAACATTTTGTTTTTGCTATGAGTGCTGATAGTTTGGGGTGCCATTGCTAAAACTAAGGGCTTGCTAGGGGATGGTCATTAAAGTCAGTGTTGCACCGGTGGTAACCATGCAACATTCTAAATTCTTTCTAAAACTTCCAAAGGTAGTTGATCTATTCTTAATTTGGGGTAATGAACTTTTGCACATGTATTTTTTAACTTTAATCTTTGGATATCTCTTTGTCCATGTATTTTTGACTTCCAGTATTCAACCTTGGCCTGTTCTGCGACCTAGATCTTTGTGTTGTCCATCTTTTGATATTTACTGTACTGTTATAACAGTTGGCCCTGCCGTTCAGTTCACTACTTTTTAGTCTGCATTTAATTAAATATGGAAAGTAATTTTAGATAGCCAGAAGGTTTGTTTTATCCACCTTTTTTCATTTTGAGGTTTGGTTTTCCACTTACTGGTCTTGTTCTTTAGCTTCTCTTTTTAATAGTCCTTTGGATTTCATTACAATTTGTGTCAACTTCCGGACATGTTAGGGTGGTCAGATGCTATAATCCCACTCATTTTGTTGAGTCCATGACCAAGTTTACTGACTTGCAGGAGTCAGTAAAAGGCGTAAAAATGACTAGGAGATACACAAAATAAAACAAGGTGCAGTGAGAACCGAAAATCAAGCTGCTCTTCCTTGAGTACCAAAAAAATCACAGAAAGGACCAAAAATTTGTTAACAAAGTCAATTGAAATAGATATCTCAGGAAGTCCCCAAGTGTTTATTTGCAAAAATCAGATAACCCATAAATGCCTGGCTTGACCTGTGTAATGTTGTGCACCCCTGGGGATTCAGGATAGGCTGCTAAGGCAGCAGACAGTGCTAGAGGACCACTAACGGTAGTGACTGAAGGAAAATAAACATGTTGACCTGGCAACAAGTTTAAAATATAAATTTGTCATCTTACTTTCAGTTCAAAAACTAATGCCAAAATCAATTTTCTTGGATCAAAAAACCCTAAATTGGCATATAGATCAAATATATACACAGCTGCTACTCTTAGGATCCAGCTTAGGTCCAATAGGTTACTACCTACTAGGAAAGTGAGCCTGGACTTGGCCAGACTCCAAGACCAGGCTCTTTCTAATGAGTTTGTATACAGTTTGTGTGAGGAACTTGCAGATTTGAGTGCAACTGCCTATCCTGATGTGATGTGGGAGACCTTCCGTGACAAGACCCTGAAGGTTGCTAAGGGTTGTGTTGGTGTTACCGGTGTTCCCAGATGGGGGTGTTTCATCTCACAGGCCACCCTGGATATCATCAAGGGGAGTCGCAGCACATGGCTCAATGGCAGCTCTGGTCTGCACTGAGAACTGAGAAGGACAACTGTGAGGGCTTTGAGGACAGATAAAGAGGCGTTTGTTAGAGTAATCTGTGAGCAAGTGACACACCATCTGTGGTCTAGTGACCCACGTCCCGATTACAGAGGAATCGAAGCATTATGCACATCTGAATCTGTTCCTTGGACAGTCGAACTCAGGGTTGCTGATGGAACGGTCCTTATGGATGACACTGCAGTTGTGACCTGTTTGGCTGGCTACATTGAGCAGTTGTTCATACAGTAGCTGATCCTCCGGCTAGGACATTGGATATCTCTGGGTCCATGGTTAATGAGGCTGACCCTCCAATTAGCTGTGAACTACCCAATCTCATTGAGATTGCACAGGTGGTGAACCAGTTGAGGGGAGGAAAAGCTGCAGGGATCTGTGGCATCCGGGGTGAACTTCTCCAGGCTGGTGGTAAGGCTGTCCTCCTGGCATTGCAAGCAATCTTTGCTTCCATTTGGAAGACTGGCATCCTCGCAGCTGATTGGAAAATGGGACTTGTCGTCCCTATCTGGAAAGGGAAGGTTGATCGCCTGGATTGCAGCAACAACAGGGGGATAACACCGCTCTCGGAGCTGGGTAAGGTCCTTGCTAGGGTCATCCTCAATAGGATCTGTGATAACTACCAGTGACCGGAACAGTCTGGTTTTACGCCTAAGAAGTCTACCATCAACCGCATACTGGCACTGAGGGTTCTCATGGTGTGCAAACGCAATTATCGCGTTATTCTTTTAATTGTCGACACTCATCGTGGCCATTTGGTTTTAACAACTTTCTAGGTTTCTTTGCAGCCTTTGTCGATTTTCGTATAGTATTCGACTGTTGATCGAGCTGCCCTGTGGGACATCCTGATGGTTCATGGGATCCCCTCGAGGTAGCTGAATATTATGGCCGGCCTGTATACTGGTACTGTGAGTGCTGTGCAGTGTGCTGGCAGAACCTCTGTGTTTTTCCCAGTTGATTCTGGAGTTCATCAGGGGTGTGTTCTTGCTCCTACTCTGTTCAATGCTTGTATGGATTGGGTGTTGAGCAAGGTCGTGAGGTCCAGCGGCTGTGGGGCATCTGTTGGTGAAGAAAGATTCACAGATGTTGACTTTGCTGACGATGCTGTGATCTTTGCGGAGTCAATGGAGGCTCTGATCGGGCCGCTTGAGAGACTGAGCGAGGAATCTGAGTGTCTGGGCTTGCGAGTGTCCTGGATACAAACCAAGACCCAGGCCTTTAATGACATCTTGGGCTCAGCCATCAGCAGTGTTTCTGTTTGCAGAGAGAGTGTTGACCTTGTCGAGAGGTTTGCTTACCTTGGCAGTGACATTCATGTCTCTGGTGACTCTTCCTATGAAGTCAGTAGACAGACTAGGAGAGCATGGGGTGTCATGAGGTCACTGGAAAGGGGTGTGTGGCGCTCCCAATATCTATGGGGGGTTGCCAACCACGATCCCAAGTTGTTTCATCTTGTAGTGGGTGCGGCAATGCACTGTACCAGTGCATGCTCCCCAACTTGACTTGACTTGACTTGGAAGCACCACAAAAAATTATAAAACCTAACTAATAAAAACACCAATAGAGTATCACATTTGAAAAAATAGCACATGTTTAAAGGCACAGGGAGAATCCTAAACCTCACCTTATGAGAATGTATGTTTAACAAAACCACACAGCTAACATCCTGTTTGCTGCTAAATAAAATACTATGTCCCATCGTAGGACAATGGAGTAGCAACTGAATAGCAATCTCCATTACTCTCTGGGATTTGTAGCAGGCTGCTGTCCCCACTATCCTTCTTCCTTTGTAAAGTGCCCACTTGAGCTTATCCAGACCCTAATTAGCCCTGATTGAGCAATGTGCCTTTATTACATGAAAGTTAAACAAGCAATTAAATCCATTTTAAACATTTCTATTGACTGACATTAAATACTTTCATCCATAGATATAAGCAGAGTGCATATTGCAAACTTACAAAATGAAGTACAACAAAGCTGCAAGTAGCCAATCAGAACCCACACAGGAGCACAGACCTAATGCAAATGTGTTGCATGGCAACATTGAGGCCCAACCTTTTTTTTTCTCACCCGTTTGTTCTCAGGGGAGTTGTGGCATTTTATAAAATTACTATTAGATATGCACATCACCAAAACGTGAGTTATCCTCAGCCGATGAACAGAAGGTGCCCTTAGTGAATGTTTAAAAATGAGGCAGCTGAGTTTGGGGGGGAGGTTTTGGGGGTAGTTGATGCTCTTCATAACATGTCAATGTTTTTTTTCTGCCTAATACTCCTATCAAAAACAGAATAACCTTTTAAAGAATGTTATCCTCTTAAATTTAGAAATGGATCTTTCAATGAGCACAGTGAGGGGCTGTCAGATTTCTCAACCTGTATGAAGATCTTTCTCTATCAACTGTGATAGTGTGCTAGCAGAAGAAAAAACAACACTCTATATAATTAATGGTGACTAGGAGACCTTGCAGTGCTTCACTTAGTCTTCATTTTACTCAAGGGTAGATTAGGGCATTCAGGTTTGCAGAAAAAGGGTTATTTTTTTGCTGATGTTGCTGATATCGCTGAGGTAGTTAAAAAAAAAACTCCTTGATGGTAAGACCTGGTGGGTGGAGGAGATTTTCCCAGAGCTAAGAATTTTGTTGGGCTGTCTTGGCTGACACACCTCTTCAACATTGCATAGAGGCCATAGTGCCTCTGGATTGGCAAATTGGGATGGTGGTCCACATGTTTAAGAAAAGGGATTGGAGGGTGTATTTCAGCTTCAGTGGATCACACTTTTCAACCTCCCTGGGATATCCCATGGCAGGGTTCTAGAAAAGTTTTTCCTGCTGTTGGTTGAGTCTCGGATCCAGGAGGAGCAATACAAACTTTATCCGGGTTGTAGAACACTGTACCAGCTTTTTGCCATCACAAAGATTCTGAAGGTCTCATGGAGGTATACCCAACCAATCCACATGTGTTTTGAGGACTTGGAAATGGCTTTTGACCATGTCATTCGGGGTGTCCAGTGAGGCGTGTTTTGGGAGTAAAGGGTATTGTGCATTTTGTTGAGGGCTATTTGGACCCTGTATAACCAGAGAAAGCTTTGTTTGCATTGCTGACAGTAAGTCAGACTCGTTCCCTGTGAGTGAGAGACATCATCAGGGCTGCACTCTGTCACTGATTCTGTTCATAATCTTTATTGAAAACATTTCTAGGCACTGTCAAGTAATGGAGGGTATCCTTTTCAGTGACCTGAGGACATCATTGCTGCTTTTTGCAGATGATGTGGTCCTGCTGGCTTCACTGGTCTGTGACCTCCAACACAAACTGTGGCGGTTTACAGCTGAGTGTGCAGGAGCTGGGCTGAGGATCAGCACCTCCATATCTAAAATCATAGTTCACAGCCAGAAAGGGGTGGCATTCCCTCTCCAGGTTGGGGATGAGGTGCTGTCTCAAGCAGAGAAGTTTAAGTACCCCATGGTCTTATTCATGAGTGAGGGAAGGGGGAAGCTTAAGATCAACAGGCAGATTGGAGCAGTGTCCGTAGTCATGTGTGCATTGTACCAAGCAGTTGTAGTGAAGAGAGAGCTGAGCCAGAAGGCAAAGCTCCTGATATTCTGGTCGATCTATACTGCTGTCCTCACCTATGGTCAAGAGCTTTGGGAAGTGACCAAAAGATTGTGGGTACAAGTGGCAGAAATGAGCTTTCTCCACAGGGTGTCTGGGCTCAGCCTTAAGAGAGAGTGAGGCGCGCTGACATTCAGGAGGAGCCCAAAGTAGAGCCACTGCTCCACCACATGTAGCATCCATTTGAGGTGGTTCTGGCATCTAATTAAAATGCCTCCTGGATGCCTCCCTAGATAGGTGTGTCGGTCATGTACAACTTAAAAAAAATCTTGGGGCAGACCCAGAACATGCTGGAGAGATTATATCTCTCAGCTAGCCTGGAAACTCCTTGATATTCCCTCACAGGAGATGTAGGAGGTGGCAAGAAAAAAGGACATCTGGGCATCTTTTCTGTGAGTGATGTTCCCGACAGCCCCGACACAGGTGTGCAGCAGAAAATGGATGGATTGGTGGATGAACGGATAGTAACATGTTTTGGGGTACTTGTCAGCTAATTTTTTATTGACATGGCATCAGAACAAATAATGTTGGGATCATGGACGCTCACTTACTTGAATCGTGTATTTTTCTGTGCCATGCTCCTATTAGAACACAACTAGCTGACATTACCAATGCTGCTGTTGTCTGAGCATTTTTCATAAAAGCTGTATAACAAGGATCCCTAGTCTGGCTTGTTTGAGTTTAATAGTTCATAGGAGGTTGTCAGAGGGAAGCCAGATTAAATTAAATAAATCCTATTTTCCTATTCCCAGACTTAACATTTGTACTTGCTGCTTTGTTTTTGCAGTAAAGAAAAGAGACAAAAATGAGTTATTGTTATATCACTCAATAAAGAAAAAACAAGCCAAAAGTGCAAAAGAGACAAGGACAGTCAGAAGAAACATGAGTCTATATCGCATAAAGTCAATACCAGATAAGCTACCAACTCAACAAGATAGACTGTTATTCAATGATCCAAGTCTAAAGAGAAATCAAAGGTCAATACCATATAATGATTTTTTTTACATGATAAATTTTTGAAAGTTTTCTCCACACTCTTGGATGTCAGAATACACTGTTCCATCTTTTAAACTATTCATGGTGATGATGACATATAACACGATTAAGGTACCATGGGATGTTGCATAGTGACAACAGTAAGCAAAAACAGTGATGGTCATTACATTGTGACTTTTACAGACCGAGAAGCTATTAAAAATGAATGATTGTTAAATTGAAAGAGTTCAGAAAATGATAACTTTGAAAGATTCCTTGAAGTTTAAATCCCCAAAAAATATACAAGAGGAACAAAAAAAAATAATTTTTTAGCCAAAACAATTAACAAAATATAAAAAACTTAAAAGTTATTCACTCAGAAATTAACTAAAACACTTGCTTAGTTGGACATTAGAATATTAGAAAAGGCTATACACTCTTCTGGCTGCCATCTTCGGAATCAATGAATAGGAGAGTGCCATTTTGATTGCCAGCTCAATAGAACTGCTAGATAACTTCCATTAGTTATATTAAATCATTGAAAATGTAAAAACAAATCCAGATTCTGCAAGATTCCTGTAAACCTTCACATATAGTGTTATTCTCCAATCAAACCTCCACAGGTTTTACCATTTCCATAGCCTTTGATGAATTTTAAAAATTGTCTCTGCAAAGTACTTAGATTGGGGAGCATGCACTGGTACAGCACATTGTCACACCCACCACATGACAAAACAGCTCAGGATCCTGATTGTCGACCCCCGTGGCAGACACACTGTCCAGTCCCACCCTCCAGAAATGACCCGCTATCTGCCATAGCCAGGTGTTACATAGGCTTCCCCTTGGCCTGCTCCAGCCACTCAGGTCCTCAACAATGAGAATCCTGTGAGCCGGATCACTCTCGGGGAATTGCGCCACATGGCCGTAATGCCGAAATACTCCTTCACATTGCAGGTAATGTGCGTCACTCCGGACTCCATGAGCAAATGCTCATTTAACACAAAGTCAAAACAGCAGTACCCAATGATTCTCTGAAGAGACACAATACCACAGGAGTCCAGTCTTCATCTTAGGTCACTGGATAGCGTCCACATCTCACAACCATATAGCAAGACAGGAAGCACCAAAAGACTTGGACTTTCGGCCTTTTGCAAAGATATTGGGAGCACCACACACCCCTTTCCAGTGACCTCATGACCCCTCATGCTTTCCCAATCGGTCTACTGACTTCATAGGAAGAGACACCAGAGACATGAATGCCACTGCTGAGGTACAGTACAGGCCAAAAGTTTGGACACACCTCCTCATTCAATGTGTTTTCTTTATTTTCATGACTGAAGGCATCAAAACTATGAATGAACATATGTGGAGTTATGTACTTAAAAAAAAAGGTGAAATAACTGAAAACATGTTTTATATTCTAGTTTCTTCAAAATAGCCACCCTTAGCTCTGATTACTGCTTTGCACACTCTTGGCATTCTCTCCATGAGCTTCAACAGGTAGTCACCTGAAATGGTTTTCACTTCACAGGTGTGCCTTATCAGGGTAATTTAGTGGAATTTCTTGCTTTATCAATGGGGTTGGGACCAGCAGTT
>JANRMT010062829.1:10722738-10741609 GCA_026402145.1 Polypterus bichir lapradei
GATATTTAGTTATTCTATTGTATTGTATTATATTTTATTAGAATTTAATTATGTCCACTTTTAGGATTGCTGCCATTTTGTTGTACTAAGTGCAATGACAATACAGGGAATCTGGAATCTGGAATTATAATAAATGCTGTAGAATCATAATGAATTAAAAAAACACAAGTCTCAAGAGCATAAATAAGACACAATAAATATAAATGCATAATAGTAAACATTTATATGTATAAATACAAAAATTGACAAAACAAAAAATCAAATAAGAAGATTATAAGAAAAATATTTGTATTACCAAGACAAGAGATGTTATAATAATTGAAACAAATTACAGGAGTTAAAGGGAGGGTATAGCAGGAGTAGAAAGCAACAATCTGTTATGCAATGACTTCTTTTAATAGTATTGAATTCAGATGTATACATCCTCAATTTCAAAAATGTTTTGATGGTATGGAAAATGATAACAAAAACAAAAAGCCGTAAAAGTTTACTTTGACTTATATTCAAACAAAGCAATATAAAGACATGTCATTTCATGTTTTACCTAATCAACTGCATTGTTTTTGGAAGTCATGCGTGAACTCTTAAAGATAACAATGAATTACATACTGAAATAAATAAAAAAGGTGGGACTGGCAGATTTAAACTAATAACGATTGACAAGTTGAAATAACATAATGATGTGAAACAGGTGAGTCAATTGTGTTTAAGTATATAAGGTCTAGTACCTTCAGGAGCAAGGATGTGTTGAAGCTCGCCAATTTGCCAAAAGATGCGTCCAAAAATAATTCAGCACTTTGAGAACAACATTCCCCAAAGAAAAATCATTAGTATTTTGGACATTTCACTGTCTACAGTGAACAATATAATTAGGAGATAGAAGACATCTGATTAAATCCTTGTGCATAAAAGGCAAGGCTGGAATCCACTTCAGAATGTGCACAATCTCTGCTCCCTCAAATATCACTGACATAAAAACTATCACACATCTGTTATGGATATCATGACATTGGCTCATGAATATTTCAGTAAACCTTTCTTAGTCAACACCATTGACTGCTTCATCCACATTCATCCTCATTTACTATGCAAAGCAGAAACCATACATCAACATGGTCCTGATGTTTGCCAACCTCTTTGGGTTCATTCTCATGTGAGAGGGAAAGTAACACCATGGAATCATGCTTTGTGGTCCAACGAGTCAACATTTCAAATAGTTTTTAGAATAAACTATCTTTGTGCTCTCTACGCCAAAAAAGCAAAGGACTGTCCAAGCTGTTGTCAACATCAGGTCCAAACCCCAGTATCTGTCATAGTATGGATAACTTCTGTGAGGGTGCCATTAAAGCAGAAAGATACAAATTTTGGAGCTACACAGCTGCCATCCTGACACTTTCTTTTCTAGCCAAATTACATTCTGCCTGGATTACAAGTGCATGGCTGCGTAAGCAGAGTGTGAGGGGTCTCAGTTGGGTTACTTGCTGCCCTCACATGTTTCCAATTGAAAATATGTGGCACATTATGAAGTGCAAAATTACAGCCCTCTACAATTAAACAGTTGAAAGGCTGCATAATCGATAAATGGAGGAAAATTCCACTTGCCAAATTTAACCAACTTGTGTATTCAGTGACCGAGCATTAAGTAAGCATCATTAAAAGAAGTAGTGATGTTAAACAGCAGTAAACACTCTCCTGCCCCAACTTTATTGAAGCAGATTGTAGTCGTCAGATATGACATGAGTGTTTATTTTCAAAAACAAAATAAATTAAATTCACAACGTGAAACATCAAATATTAATTTGTTATAGTGTTTTCAGTATAGTACAGAGTGAACAGAATTTATAAATCACCCCTTTGTGTTTTTATTAGCATTTTCCATGTGGTCTCAACTTAGTTTTTGAAATTCAGATTTTACAAGGAGAAGGCTTGTGATGAACAACCTAACCGTCAGGGAAACCCCCTTTTTCAGGGTCAAATTCTGGGCTAGATAATGTTTGCCTGGACAGGCCATCCAAAAAGAACAGACTGATAAGCAAAAAACACTATGATATGAAATATAGAGAACATATATTAGAGAGAGATAAAAGGGGCATTTAAAGTCAAAACATGCCTATATACAAAAAATGCAAATTTAGTATATTCTTTTGTGGTTGAGCTCGCTCTCTCTCTCCTTTCTCTCTCTATATATATATATACTAGCAGAATACCCGCGCTTCGCAGCGGAGAAGTAGTGTGTTAAAGAAGGTATGAAAAAGAAAAGGAAAAATTTAAAAAATAACGTAACATGATTGTTAATGTAATTGTTTTGTCATTGATATGAGTGTTGTTCCCATATCTATATCTATCTATATCTATATCTATATCTATATATATATATATCTATATATATATATATAAATATATATATATATATATAGCAAAATACCCGCGCTTCGCAGCGGAGAAGTACTGTGTTAAAGAAGTTATGAAAAAGAAAAGGAAAAATTTTAAAAATAAAGTAACTTGATTGTTAATGTAATTGTTGTGTGTATATATATATATATATAGCAAAATACCCGCGCTTCGCAGCGGAGAAGTAGTGTGTTAAAGAAGTAATGAAAAAGAAAAGGAAACATTTTGAAAATAACGTAACATGATTGTCAATGTAATTGTTTTGTCACTGTTGTGAGTGATGAGTGTTGCTGTCATATATATATATATATATATTTACACACACACACATAAACATATATATATACATATCTATACATATACACATATATATACACACACACATATATACATACATATATATATATCTACATATATACACATACATATACATACACACATACATACATACACACACATATATACACACAAATACATATATATATACATACACACACACATATATAAACATATATATACATATACATACATATCTACATATATACACACACAGCTATTTCGTATCAGTGCAAGACGCTGCTTGTTAAAATGGATAACTCCCGCTCTTACGTGCAAGTCTGCGTGGATATTATTGTTCAAGTTCTATTTAAATTTTAAATAGAAGGAATTTTTATTTAGTCGACAGAAATATCTTTGGTAGGAATGGTAAAAACAGACAGGAATATTATTCCTGAATAAATCAACTCAAACCTTAAACAACTTATAATATTTTGCTCTCCATAAAAATATATCCTGTCTAAATTATACAAGTTAGAAATAAAGTAAACGTTAAAAGAACAAACATTCAAATTTCTTTACTCTTATGTAATTTTATATAAAAAATAAACTTAGATTTTAAATATCCCAAAAGATTTTGCTCTCCATAAAAATATATCCTGTCAAAATTATACAAATTCAAATATGAACATGCTGCATAACAAAACCTGGAAATATAAATAAAATGTGTTCCTTTCAGCAATAACAAATCAAATCATTCAGTTGTCTTTGCTCATATGTCATTTTAGAGCTGGACGCCTGGCATCTTTTTTTGGCAACAAGTTCGTTTATGTTTGGTGTGAGGTTCTGTGTTGTGGAGATTCTCAGGATGGACTGCAGGTGCTCATGAGTGAGGCGACTCCTGTGTGCTGTTTTGTTAGTCTTCATCACTGAGAAGAGCTTCTCACACAGATATGTGCTACCAAACATGCACAAGGTTCGAGCCGCATGTAGACGGACTTTTTTTGTTCTTCAAAGTCACTAAAGCGCCGTGCGCTCAGTTTATCAGCAAAGTGCGTATTTGGGAACACCGTAGTGACGACTTGGTTCAACATTACTTGGCAACAGGGAAAGTGGGGCAAGTTGCACTGGTGCATTTGTGTCTCCCATAAAAGCAGCTTCACTTGAAATCACTTTGTGATTGTGCACGGGTGAAAACGTCCGCTGAAGTGTTAGATTCTTATTTAATTCTTCTGCTTTCTGTATCTTCTGCATTGCATTCAGGTCTTTCAGGTTATCTTGATGTTTTGTCTCATTGTGCCGTCTTAGATTAAATTCTGTAATTACACCCACATTAGCTCCACAAATGAGACACATGGGTTTACCGGCAATGTCAGTAAACATATACTCAGCCTCCCATCGGTTTTTAAAGGCTCTATGTTCAGAATCACCTTTTCTCTTCGGCATCGTGTGGGCTAGCTTCACAATAACTTGCAAAATCATAAGCTAGACTTGATTAACGTGGTAAGTGTTCGGCAAGGCAGCTGAAGCGCTGCATTATGGGATCTATAGTTTATTGTGTTACCAGCACTTCATATACCCGGGCCATTAATAACAATAATACAGTATATAAAATGATCTCGCTGGCCGGATATAATTACACGCCGGGCCGGATGTGGCCCGTGGCCCTTGAGTTTGACACATATGGACTAAATAGAACTTGAAAAGATATATTTTTTCGTACATCGAGCCCGCGTGCTATTGTGGTTTTGCCTGCATGCCTCAATAAGTCACCCTCCCCTCGCTCTTACTTTTTTACCGTTCATCTAATGAATACACTGAGTATGGCTTTACCAAAACAATCATTGATTGCGAATAAAGTATTCATTATTCGAGTATGTAGATCGGGGTATATATATACATATATATATACCCGCGTATCGCAGCGGAGACGTAGTGTGTTAAAGAAGCTATGAAAAAGATTCGTTTCTTACTGCATCAATAAACAGCTCGTCTTCTTCTTTATCTGAGACCTGACACACTGCATGCACGGGTTTTTTTTTAACACTGTCTTCCTTTAGCGGGACATTCACTTTTTCCACCGTGTGCTTTGTTTCCGCAGTAGCTGCAGTTATGAATAATATGCTTGTATGTATCAGACGCTTCATATTTTTTGCTGCCTTTTCAATTGTGTAATTCGGTTTTTGTTCAGCGCTCTTTGGAACTGAACATCGAAGTTTCCCAGCTGTGCTGGTGCCATCTCGTGCTATGTCCGTGGCTGTATCTAATGTTACCTAAGTCCCGGCACTTAAAACTTTCTCTCGCAGTTTCGCTGAGTTTGTGCCAAACAGCACCCTGAGCATCTCATCTTCCTTTGCATAAGCACAGTCCTTCACCCGTGAATATTTACCCGTGGCAGTGTTTCTATTGGATTGCCGCTGACGGACGGCCTTATATGGGCAGGCACTAAATTACAAACGCTAGCGGCAGCCTGTCTATGAACTTAATTTAAAGTTTAGGTTTACATCGTGCTTTGTTTCCGAAGTAGCAGAACTCATGAATATGGTTGTATATGTCACTCGCTCGCTTCTTATTGTTTCGCTGCCTTCTCAATTATATAATGCATGTTTTCTTCAGCGCTTTTTGGGCCTCTTCCTGGTTTTCTACCTACTGCGTGATTACGTGGGAGGCGTGATGATGTCACACAAAACTCCGCCCCCACGAGTTTCACACTCATCTCCATTACAGTAAATGGAGAAAAACAGCTTCCACTTATGACCATTACGCGTAGAATTTCGAAATGAAACCTGCCCAACTTTTGTAAGGAAGCTGTAAGGAATAAGCCTGCCAAATTTCAGCCTTCTACCTACACGGGAAGTTGGAGAATTAGTGATGAGTCAGTCAGTCAGTCAGTCAGTCAGTGAGTCAGTGAGTGAGGGCTTTGCCGTTTATTAGTATAGATAGATATGGGAACAACACTAATATCAATGACAAAACAATTACATTAACAATCATGTTACGTTATTTTTAAAAATTTTCCTTTTCTTTTTCATACCTTCTTTAACACACTACTTCTCCGCTGCGAAGCGCGGGTATTCTGCTAGTAATAATAATAATCCTTATATATAATTTGATACTATCCGTATGTATGGCGTTCGCATCAATACCTCGACTCAATACAAGTTAGAACCATGCAATGGGACTCTGCCTCTGTAGTTAGAACATAATGTGGCAAACGCGGATGCAGCATTGCATGATTGGCTAAGAATGTTCGAATGCTTCAGTGACGCCGGTGGATGGCCGTGTATAGTAAGTTGGTGTTGGTTCGAGCAGATAGCAGTAAGTTCGGTTGGTTTTTGGAAAGTTGGTTTGGTGGGGCATACTTTCCATGACTAACATCATCGACTGACTTAAACCCTTCGACAGCTCCGGAACTGTAAGTAATTTAGAACGTATCGCCATTTGCTTGGTACATCGAAATCTATCTTTGGGCAGTTCAGTTTTGGCATCTGTCCTTCTGACATCTGTTGGCAAACTGAGTAATGACGGCTAGGTATTAACAATGGTCATTGTTTAAATTTTAACCGATCTCAGATCTAAAATGACCACGCCAACATAATAATTACTCCGACTCTGATTAGAGTCGTAAAATATGGTTTGTTTTGAAAATTTGTTTGCCGGAAAAAATCAAATGAGGTGCGCTGAAGAGCTGAGTTCACGTCTCGCAGCCCCGTTTAAACAGGAAGCTCTTCATTACATCGGCTGAAAACGTCTATTTTAAGCACAAATCAGTGCCATGATAACAAAATTATTTCAAGGACTTAAAAAAACAAATAATTCTTTGCAGAGAAAGTATGAATTTCACAAACGTAGAATTTGTAGTCCAATTCAATCGGCGCCCAGTAACTATACATTTTATTTATATAGCGCCTTTCCCATTCTCAAGACACTTCACAGAAGTTTAGAAAGAACAGCAGGGTATACAGTATATAGCATTGTACAAACCAGATAAATAAATAAAGGAGATTAAGACAGTAAATTCAGAGAAAAAGCCTAACAGACAACATAATTGATGGTATAGCACACACATACAGGTTACATGAGCATCTTGACATAGAGGTAAACCGAGAGAAGGGTAGTAAAATCAAGTAGAGCTAAAAGCCTTCCTGAACAGATGAGTTTTGAGTTTATTTTAAAAGAATTCATGGAGTCAGCTGACCTTTCGGTAGGTCATTCCAGAGTCTGGGCGCTATACAGCTGAAAGCCCTGTCACCCATGGAGTGTAGATTAGTGTGGGGCACAACAAGATTGCCAAAATCAGAGGACCTTAGTTGGCGGACAGGCACATAGTGATGGAGAAGGTCACTGATGTAGTTTGACGTAAGGTCGTTTAAGGCTTTGTAGGTTATTAGTAGGATTTTATATTCAATTCTGTAAGACACAGGGAGCCAGTAAAGGCAGAGCAGGATGGGTGTTATGTGCTCGCTGCTGCTGGTTCGAGTAAGGATTCTTGCAGCTGAGTTTTGAACAAGCTGGAGCTGTGATATAAAATTTGAAGGGGCACCTGCCAGCAGCGAGTTACAATAATCGATGTGTAATGTGATAAAAGCATGGACAAGTTTCTCAGCATTAGAAAAGAAGAGGAAGGAGCAAACACAGGATATGTTATGGAGGTGAAAGTAAGAAAGTTTCTTAATGTGATTTATGTGGGCAGAATAGGAAAGGGAGGAATCAAAAATGACACCAAGATTATTTGCAGTAGAGGCAGGTCTGATGAGAAGAACTGCCAAGATGGACTGGGAAAAAGGTCATTTTATTAAGTTGCACTTTAGTCCCAATTTGCAGGAGTTCAGTTTTGTTGCAATTTAATTTTAATGAGTTCTGCTCCATCCAAGTATTCATTTCACTGAGGCAGGTTGTGAGCTGAGAAAGAGAGAAAGATGAAATTCCACTTTTAACATTGAAATACAGTTGAGTATCTGCATAAAAATAATAACCCAGTCTGAAGCTATGAATAATATGGCCAAGGGGAAGCATATAAATACAGAAAACCATCGGACCAAGGACAGAGCCCAGTCCTTGTGTGACTGGCGCTGTGCTGGATCTGCTGTTGCCAAGACTAACAAACTCTTGCCTATCAGTCAGATAGGACTTGAACCATTGGAGGGCAGTGCCAGAGATACCCAGCATGATCTCCATTCTGGACAGTAGAATGTCATGTCTGACAGTGTCAAATGCTGCACTGAGGTCTAACACAATTAATATGCGGGTTTGTCCAGAGTCTGCTGCCATAAGCAAATCATTGGTTACCCGTAGCAGAGCAGTTTCACAGCTGTGCCGTGCCCTGAAACCAGACTGAAAGGGTTGCATCAAATTATTAGAGGTTAAGTAATTGGTGAGTTGGAAGGCTACAACACACTCAAGAACTTTTGACAGAAAAGGTAAGTGGGAAATAGGCCGAAAATTATTAAGATTGTCAGCATCAAGACCAGACTTTTTTAACATTGGGGTTACAGAAGGGATTTTAAAAGTGAGCGGCACAGAGCCAGTGTCAAGGGATGAGTTGTATTGTTGTAACAGTTGGGATTATGGCATGAAAGCAGGATTTAAGTAGAGTGCTGGGGATGGGGATGGGGTCCAGTATACAAGTAGTCAACCTTATCTTACAAAGTAGGTTATTAACAAACGCAGATGTGACTGGTGAGAACTTAGAGAAGGAACTGGATGTAGTGGGAAAACAGGGAGAGATATAAACAGATGATGTATTTATGTTAGTTGAATTATTTAGATCTTTAATTTTGTTTGTGGAAAAAGTGGAGGAATTCCTCACAGACTTCAGTAGAAGAGGTCGTTGGGCCAGATGCGGGTTCGATTAGTTTACTAACTACGGAAAACAAAACCCTTGGGTTATCGTGGCCACTTTCGATTATTCTGCCATAATGGGTGTTCTTGGCAGCAGTTAGTGCTTCTCTGTAAGATCTTTGGTGGTCAGAGAAAGCCTGGATGTGCACAGTGAGGCCAGTCATATGTGACATTCTCTCAAGGCGTCGTCCTGCTGCTTTCATAGATCGCAATTCTGAATTATACCAAGGAGTTGAACGCTTAAAGGAAACCTCCTTATGTTTTAAAGGAGCTGTTTTATCTAATGCAGAATGAAGGGCTAAGCCATAGTGGTCAACAAGACTATCTAGTGTTGATGGAATAGGTGCAGACAGTAAAAGATCAGAAATGGATCCAGAAAGGATAGAGGGACAGATATTTTTAAGGTTTCTGTAAGAAATTTGTCATTTACAGGTAAGAGGAGAGAGAGATAATGAGACAGTGAAAAGTACTACTTTATGGTCAGAGAGTCTCAAATCAGTGTTGTAAATGTTGGTAGCAGATAGCTAACTTCCACGCACTTCCGCTACATAAATCCTGGTCAGTATGAAATGTAACACTCGTATAAACAACAAAAGGAAGCTGATCGAAAGTTCAAGTTCAGAAAGTCGCACAGTGCCTGAAATAAAAAAGAAGTTGTCAGATATCAAAGTCGCTGTGAATAGGAGAGTCATAGTCCACCGTCTCAGTGTCATATGGAAGCTTACTCTATGTGTGTGGCTTTCTCTTACGCCGACAGGACACAGAATAAATTACATTCATGATATTACAGCTCTCTGAACAATTTAAATACTAAGATGTACGTTTGATGTCATTTTCATGATGAAATGAATTAAAGCATTATTAAACATGGGAACACGGTGGCACAGTGATAGTGACGACCTGGGGCCCCTTTCAGAGACTGTTCCTGTCTCCCGCAAGATGCTTGCTGCTCCATGTGCGACTCTTGATGAAATAATTTATTGCATCAGTACTGTCTCTTTCAAACATACTAACCCCCAATTCCTGTCCTTCCTTTTCTTTCTCGAAGTAACCAATCGCCACACAATCAGCTCTTTAAAAAAAGTCAAGCCATCTGTAAGCTTAGAATTCCAATTCTTCAAAACTTTTAAGGAATATTGAAATATCTTCACAGTAAATGTTTAATTATTCCATCCAACTATCCATCCATGGTCGTGCCAGTCCCAGCAAGCATACAGCACAAGGCAGGAACAATTCCTGCAAAGCCAATTCATCGCTAGTGCTGTCCGCTGTGTCCAGACATTTAATTAATAACAGTATACATTATTTCAATGAAGTTAAAATGTATCTGTATAATGTAATATATATAATTTACTGCATTTCATCTTAAAAATGATATCAAGAGCTCCAAGAAGAAATCTAAATTGACTTAGAAGCCAGTCGTCATCATCTGTTACAAGCTCTCTTCTGTTGAATTGAATTGAATTCCTTTATTGTTATTGTATGGTGCAATGAGATTCAATATGCAAATCCTCCATAAACTTATTTTCCTATAAAATGGTAAAATAACAACAACAATACAATAAAAAACAATGAAAAATATACACTATGAAAGCATAAGTGGCTCAGGTTGCATATTACAACTGTAATAAAAATTATATTATATAATACAGTGAGGTAACAGTTCTACTGGGAGCACCTGATGGACTGATTGAGTGCATTTAGAGCTCTTGGGAAGAAACTGTTTCTGAACCATGAGGTTCGTGCAGGAAAGGCTCTGAAGCGTTTGTCGAATGGGACACATTCAAATATACTCTGCCCATGGTTGAGGAAGTGTGTGCTAGATGCTGTACCCTGATAATTCTCTCTGCTCTTGACACAATCTGTTGCAGAGCTTTCCGATCAGCTGCTGTATAGCTGTGATTCCACACTCAGATACAAAGGGCTAAAATACTCTGAGTAGTGCATGGAAAGCAGCTATATTCCGTGCATCATTATTACAGGTTGATTACTATCAGATACCTTAAACTAAAAAACAATATATGGTTGATTTCAGTGAATTTGATATAGCCACGTCAAAGAATATGAATCAAATAAATAAAGGGAAACCATACAGGAACAGTAGCACTGCTTTGACGCTCAGTTTTCAAAACTAAGCCGAAAACGTAGGTACGCCATGGTTTGCCCTGGCATGGCTTTATGCCAAGTTTAGTTTTTATACATTGCCATGTGAGCATGGAAACGGGCGTATTTAACATTTTTGTACATATGCACTGTTTATACATGAGACCCCAGAAGAGCTGATGATCTTGTGCAAAGTAACTGCTATGTATTCTGACACCAAGAAGATGACAGAGAATTTTTAAATAAAGACCCGAGAAGAGACGTGAGCCAAAAAGACATGCAAAGATTGTTTTAAAAACCAAAATCAAAACTTTAATTCATTGTGGACAATTTGTTGCCCAGACATTGTTTTCCAGGAATGCTATCTTAAAGAAACACATGCCAAATTTTTGTTATTGTTATTTATTCACAAATTTGAATCAATAGAAAGTCTTCATTGTGACTTTTATAACCCTGACACAGTCACTACTAAGTTGTTACCTTAGGAATGCAGTGATAATCGTTCCACAAAATGGAGGCCACAAAATGGCAGGGGAGATTAATCCTGTCCTGGCAAAATCAGTATACTTTAGTTCAGCTGTATAAAATGCACAATGTTTGTTCAATGTTTGTTTAGGTCTAATTTTAAAATCTAATATTTCACAAAAAATTCAGAGAAATCTGATATGTCAAAAAACACCACAGGTGTTATTGAGGCAGTGCCAGGTCATGTATAAAGCTAAGTATTGTTAAAGTGGTATTCCAGGCAGATTAAAGGAATAGTTTATATAATCATTTCACAATTTTCTTACTTTATGAAATGACTTGTTGAAGAGACAGCTGGTGAACTTATTTTCAACATTTTAGAGAGCTGATGTGACACCATTACAATGGATACATATGGTTCCAAGCTTTCTTGATTTTTATAGAATGGTGAAAGCTGTAAATGGTGTATCTCCCTTTTACCTTACAGGACTAACCTTTACTCGAGCACATGAACAGGAATCAAAAGATCCATCCATGCACAATCCAACCTGATATATCCTAACTACAGGGTCATGGGGGTCTGCTGGAGCCAATCCCAGCCAATACAGGGTGCAAGGCAGGAAACAAACCTCAGGCAGGGCGCCAGCCCACTGCAGGGCGTGCACACACACACCCACAAACCAAGCACACTCTAGGGACAATTTAGAATTGCCAATGCACCTAACCTGCATGTCATTGCATTGTAAGAGGAAACCACTGCAGACAAGGGGAGAACATGCAAACTCCACGCAGGGAGGACCCGGGAAGCGAACCTGGGTCCCTTAACTGCGAGGCAGCAGCACTACCCACTGTGCCAGTGTGCCACCCAGAATCAAAAGATGCATGCTAATATTAAATCTTAAAGATAAACTAAGATAGTATAGTATACTGTAGGTCTCTGGCCCTTTAGTTTTTGGAGTGTAAACTGTTGAATTACCTACCCACCAATGTGAGGGAGACCTTGTCAGTCTCGGTATTTAAATCAAGGCTGAAATCTCATTCTTTTCCTCCCATGTACTCTTGTATGTACATTGCTTTTTAGTAATCATGGCAGTCATTTTGTTTCTGTTATTTTCTCATCTTATTTTTCCTGTCTGAAGCATCATGGAGTGGATGTGTCACCATCATTGATAATCCCATTATCAGACCTTTTGTGCTATTGTAAATTATTTGACTCATGACAGGTTACACCCTGAATGGATAATAAGATATTCTTATGCAAATCCCCTCATTCCCCCTCACTCCCTCGCATTGGTCCACATTGGAATTGCTAGTTAGCCTAACAAACACTTATTTTTGATGTAGCAGACAAACTGTAGTATTTGAAGAAAACTGTATGTGAGCATAAGAAGAATGTGGAAACTGCATACAGATAGCAATGAGGCTAGGATCTCCATTCAACCTCCTGTTGCAATGAAGTAGTGGTGCTAACCACCATACCACTTTACATTAATTGCACAAATTTCCACAATTAAAGCACATATATTGCTAATTTGTTCTTATTTTGAATTGCATGTATGTATTAGTAATATATTATGTCGGTAATATTGCATTTCTATTACTTACATGTAAACAGAAGTTCGGTGATGAGATTAAAAATTCACTATTGAGTTAAGCTCAGATTCTGATTCTAAAATGTCAAGAAAACTTTAATATAGCATGTCTGTGAAAAATCTAAATTGATTTTCACATCTTAAAATTACAATTTTAGTTGAAAAATTATGCATTTTTTGTATTGTGTAGGTGCTCTTTGATGACTACCTTCTAGCAAAGACAGAGCATTTTAGAATAAGTAGTTTCTGAGATATCCGCCCTGAATGCTAACACCTAAATACAACTATAAAAATTGACTTATAAATGAGTTGCATCGTGTTTGTCTTGTTACAGGGTGCAGGTCTATTGCTTTTTAGTCCAACATTTAACTCCATATTGTTCAAAAATAGTGTAACTTACAGTATGTCCAATGTAGGAGGAGCACGAGTGAACCCAGCCAGGATGGAAGATGGCTCATTACCCGAATGGGAGGCCAGTACAAAGACACACACAGTTTGGCAAGTGGAACATCAAAATGAATTTGTTCCTGGCCGGAATGTCTTATGAGATGGGCTGAGGAGAATCAAGAATCGGGATTGGTTCCATCCCCCATACACAGGGTGGCAGTGATCCTCATACGGTAACCCAGGACACCCAGAGGAGTGCTTGGGAATTGGAAGTATAGTACTGATTACTTCCAAACATAATTTAGGCCTGGTTATAGACGGGAATGACCCATCTCAAGCTGTCTCCACACCTTGTAATCAGCCGGCGGAGAGAGAAACGGAAGACCAGGAGGGGGATGGGGAGGATCCTGGACCATTGCAGGCAGAAACGCCATCTCCCAGTGCCTCGACAAACCGGGAAGAATCCCCGCCCCTTGAGGTCAGACCGGACCCTTGCGAGATTCCGTTTCAATTTAAGGAAACTCTGGCTTCTTTCAAAAGGGAGCAGTGGAATGACGACTCCCTGAAATTTGCTAAAAATGCAGTTATACTAGTCAATGGCCAACACACTCTTCAGCCCATGCCACAAGGACCTCAATTTGTAATTGAGAATGATCTATTGTATCGCGTAGCAGAGCATAAGGGAGAGGTGTGGAAGCTGTTGTTAATACCATGAACCTGTGAATTGGCACACGGCCACCTCCTAGCAGGTCATTTGGGGACCGAAAAAACATTAGAGCTCTGATTTTATTAACTGGGAATTAATGAGGAGGTTTGCTGTTTTTGTGTCTCTAGCCCAGAATGTCAATTATGACAAATTCCTAAAAGGGACCAAGCTCCTCTTGTTCCCCTTCCCTTGACTGATGCCTCCTTTGAAAGGATTGGGGTCTATATAGTAAGACTCCTAGATCCCTCAGCCCAAGGACACAATATATATTACTTCTCGTGGATTATGCTACCCGATACCCAGAGGCTTTTCCTTTGCACTCAGCCATGTTGAAGATTATCGCAGGGGAACTTGTAGGGGTCTTTGCATGAGACTGCATCCCTAAGGAGATCCTTACTAATCAATGGACACCTTTCACCTCAGAGACGTTCAAGGAGACGGCTAAGTTACTTAAAATAAAACACATAAAGATCACAGTTTATCATTCTCAAACCAATGGACTAATCGAGAGGTTTAATCAGACTCTCAAACAAATGCTTCACAAGGTGGTCAGCGGGGACGAGAGGAACTAGGATCAGCTCCTTCCCCTTGTGCTCTTTGACTATCAGTAAGTTCCACAAGCCTCTACAGGGTTCTCACCTTTCAAATTATTTTATGGACGGCAACCTCAGGGATTACTAGATATTTTAAAAGAAAGTTGGGAAGGAGAGGCTCTTCCGTCTACCAATATATTAGAATATATTGCGCTGTTACGCGATCGATTTGGAAAAATTCAACCCATTTTAAAAACTCACATGGAAGAGGCACAAGCAGCACAGGCCCACTATTATGAACGTGGTATGACTCTCCAAGAATTCCATCTGGGGTATTGTGTCATGGTTTTGGTTTCTAACTCCCATTCCAAGTTGTTAGCCCATTGACAAGGCCAAGATGAAGTTAAGGAGAGGAAAGGACTTGTCAATTATTTGATGAAACAACCCAGTCGTTGACTGGGTGAATGGGTATATCATGTAAACTTGCTGAAGCCGTGGAAGGAAAGGGATCCCGATCCCTCCTATGGTCAACTCCGCTCTTTCTTTGCTCAGAAAAATATCCTTAACTTTTGTACTGAATTAAATTTAAGACAGAGACAGGAGCTCGAAGCAGCTATCCTGTCTGTCCCAGAAGTAGTGAGAGAGAAGCCAGGAAGGACCTTTCTGATTGTGCATGACATTGTGACAGAGCCTGGGATTATTGTTCGAGAGCGCCTCTATTGTCTTTCCGAGGCAAAGAAAGCAGAGGTGGAGCTTGAAATCAAGCGCATGCTGGAACTAGGAGTTATTGAGGAAAGTCATAGTCCCTGGTTCCAGTTCCGATGGTCTTGGTTAGTAAGCCTAACGGTAGTTGGAGGTTTTGCAATGACTTCCATCGGCTTAATCAAGTCTACCAATTTGATGCTTATCCAGTGCCTTGAGTGGACGACCTCCTCGAGAGGTTTGGATAGCCGAAGTATTTGACCACCCTTGACATTTTGAAGGGGTACTAGCATTTTCCAATAAAGGACTCCGCTAAGATTAAGACTGTGTTCAGCACCACTAGTGGACACTGGCAATATTGTGTCCTTCCATTCGGGTTACATGGGGCTCCTGCGACTTTCCAGCGTCTGGTAGGATAAAGTGCTCCGGCCTCATAACATGTATAGTGCTGCTTACTTGGATGACTTTGTCATTTATTCCAGCACATGGAAGGAACACATAGAGCATGTCTGAGCACTTCAATCCAAAAAAATGTTTTCCAAAGTAGATGCCATATTGAAATGGCCCTGTCTGCAAAACAAGCAGCAAGTCCAGGAATTTATCGGTTTAGCCAGGTATTACTGCAGATTTGTATCTCGGTTTTCTGAGAGAGCAGAGCCCTTGAGTGATTTAACAAAGAAGAGGGCCCCTAACATTATGGTGTGGACTGATAATATGGACGCTGCATTTAGTGACTTAAAACAGGCCTTTACATCAGCACTAGTGTTGAAAGCACCTAACTTTTTGCTTCCTTTCATTTTCCAGATGGATGCTTCAGGCACAGGCCTGGGTGCCGTGCTGAGCCATAGTATCGATGGTGTTGAACACCCCGTTATGTATCTGAGCCGGAAGCTGTTGAATCGGGAGGCCAGGTAGAAAGGGGAGGTCCTTGCAATTAAATGGTTGAGGTACTACCTCTTGGGCCGTGAGTTCACTCTTTTTATGGATTATGCACTCCTACAGTGGATGGCCCTACACAAGGAGTCGAATTCGCAGGTCACCAGGGGCCTCATGAATAACACCGTGCGTAGAATTCACACTAAAACACGGTGTAAGGACAAAATGTTCGTACGCACAAAAAAATCCAGATGCATAAATCTTTGCGTTCGCCAACTTCCATGTTCTTCCGCTCCATAAATCCCGGTCAGCGTGAAAAGTAACGCACATGCACACTCCTGCTGCACCACCCAAACTCCTCCCAGAATTATGCCTCTTTGAATATGCAGTTCAATATAAATAGCCCTTAAGTTCAGCGTTCTGTGAAATGGCAATGGCAAAAGCACAGGGGAAAATAGAAGACTTTCAGCGAATACCAAGTGGAGGCAAGGAAAAACAGACTATTTTTTGGTTTAATCAGTGGTATAAACAACAAAAGGAAGTTGATTAAAGTGACATAGACTGTCGGAGAAGCACGAAAGCTCAAGTTCACAAAGTCGCACAGTGCCCGAAATAAAAAAAAGTTGTTAGATATCAAAGTCGCCATGAAAAAGTGAGTCATAGCCCACCGCCTGAGTGTCATATGAAAGATTATTAGGGAGAAAAAGAGAGAAAAGAGAGAAAAGAAAAAAATAGGGACACAGTGAGAATAAAGCTCAAAATGTCAACTTTAATCTCGAAATTTCCACTTTAATCACGTAGTTTATTTTGTCATTAAAGCAAAACATCATAAACTTAATCTTTAAATCATTTACTAGTTTCTCAAATACCATCGTAACTAAAGTAGCACATTAAATATTTTCTCTTGTATGTGTTCTTCTATGTGCTCTATGTGTGTGAATCACTACGTGCTTCTTAAATGGGCTTTCTCTTCCTTCGACTGGATACAGAATCCATTACATTCGTGATATTACAGCTCTCTGAATAATTAAAATACTGAGATGTATACTTGATATCATTTTCATGATGATAGTGTTAAAGCATGTTATTAAACATGGGAACACAGTGGCACAGTGATAGTGACGAACTGACGCCCTGTCCACAGACTGCCTCACGCAAGATGCTTGCTGTGCCGTGCGCGACCTTCGATTAAATAATTTATTGTAGCAATACTGTCTCTTTCAAACGTATTAACCTCCAATTCCTGTCCTTACTTTTCTTTTCTCCAAGTAACCAATCGCCACACAATCAGCTCTGTAATAGATGTTAAGCCATCTGTAAGCTTAGAACGCCGATTCTTAAAAACTTTAAAGGAAGATTAAAATATCTTAATAGTTCATATTTAATTATTCCATCCATCTATCCTTGCAGTGCCACGCCAACCCCAGCAAGAATAAAACGCAAAGCAGGAACAATCCCTGAACTAGCTAGAGCTGCAACACCGTGTCCTCATGTTTAATTATCAACAATATAGATTATTTAAATGATGTTAATATTTTATCTTTATAATGTAATGTAAAGATATTTTGCTGTATTTCATCTTAAAAATGATATTGTCATCATATGTAAATACGCGCTTTATAAAGTGGCTGAGGTTGTGCAATATTATAACTGTATCGCAAGTTTACAGTGAGTTAATTGTACTAATAAGTACAAACAGTTCTACAAGGAACACTTGATGGACTGATTGAGTGTGTTTATAATTCTTGGGATGAAACTGTTTCTGAACCACGATGTGCTTACAGGAAAGGTTCTGAAGTGTTTGCCATATGAGAGCAGTTCAAATAGACAGCATGGCTGAGGCAGCCTGTGCTAGATGCTGTATACTGATAATTCTCTTTCCAGCTTCTGTAGAGCTGTGATTCCACACTCAGATACAGTGATATAAATACTCAGAGTGATGCAGTGAGAGTAATATGGAAAAAGATGATCCGCTGTGGCAACCCCTAATGGGAGCAACTGAAAGAAGAAGGTGCAGTGAAAGTAACAACGCTAAAGCAGCTATGGTATTTGGAATAGTTTGGCTATTCCGTGGACCACTATATTGTTATAGGTTAATTACAATCAGATGCCTTAAACTAATAAACAATATGCGGTTAATTGTAGTGCATTTATAAAGCTGCATCAGGGATGTGCATCTAAAAAAGAAAGGGAAATCACACTGGAACAAAACCCTTGCTTTGACGTTGGGTGCCGCCAGTTTGCAAAAACGAGTGGAGAACTTGTGTACTCCAGATTTTTAGCTAGCGTGAAAATGTGCGTGGCTTTATGCCAAGTTTAAGTTTTATACATGGCGAATTGAGCATGGAAACAGCCTTACCTAACATTTTTTTGCGTGCACACCGTTTATACATGAGGCCCCAGGAGGTTTCTTGACCTACAAACATATACGTTTTCACTTATTCATCATAAGGGTTCTCTCCATGCCAACGCCAATACCTTTTCTCGTGTTCAAGACCTCTTGGTCAGAACCAACTCAACGCGATGGGTCTGGGCTGGGGTGGGGGGGTAGTATGTCACACGTGTGATTGGGAGGCAACTAAATGGCTTAAATAATAGTAGTACCATGCCAGACCAGGGGGTGGCAAGCTGTACTAACTTTCTCTCTCTGTCCTCTGCAGACTGTCTCTGGGAAATCCCACTAGGTGTCATTGCTATTGATGACGTCACTTCCAATCCCTGAAGATGACACTTCCGGTACTGGCGCTTTGGATGACATCACTTCCTGTTCCGGTCCAGATGACTTCACTCCTGTCACGGCCTTTAAAGTCGCCATCTTGTTAAACAAAAAGCAGTTCTATTTTGACCTTCAACCTGAACACAACTCATCAAAATTAACCTTTTACAGCCATGGCACAATATATGGGTGGCTGCCTCAAACCTTTTTTGATGTAGATAGATAGATAGATAGACAGATAGATAGATAGATAGATAGATAGATAGATAGATAGATAGATAGA
>JANRMT010062829.1:10741619-10753224 GCA_026402145.1 Polypterus bichir lapradei
AGATAGATAGATAGATAGATAGATAGATAGATAGATAGATAGATAGATAGATAGATACTTCATTAATCCCCAAGGCGAAATTCACAATGTACCCGTGTCTTTCTTATTACAATTTATTTGTGTACAAAATAAAAATTGTATAAGTTAATGTACTTGATAGTACATTATTGTATTGTACAATTGGAGCCGCCTCTTCCTATAGGCAGAACATATACTGTGTGTGTAGCCCAAATAGCCCACAATCAGAGAACCGATGTGGGGTTGGACCCGTTGGGGGTTTGCAGACGCCAGTGATAGAGGAAATCCACTGGGCAGCCACTTGGATTGCACTGTTTTGTCACTTGCTTTACTTGACTTGACTCAGGTAACTCCTGCCACAACCCTAACCTTAATCATAGTGTAACTGGGTGTTTTGTGTAACGTCACTGATGCATAATTCAAAGCAACAACCATCTGAAAGGAGCAGAGGGCTGGAGGTCTGCAGCTTGACTCTGTTGGTGTTATTGCTGTTTCATGAATCATCAAGTTAGCATCATTGATGGGCTAAATTTGTCCAAATTCCAATAGCTAATGTTACATCAATTGCCACTACACTAAAACTAGTGGTTTACTGGACTTATAGAGTAGTTTTGTCATCGAGTGTTTAACAGGTATTATCTGATGTTACTGTACCCAGATGACACATGGTTGTAGATTATTTATTACAGCCATATAAACCCCAGGACCTGTACACACCGACAAAGGCTACTAACCTTATTCGGCATATGAAGTGCTTTGACTGTTGTTGCGTTCAGGAGATTCCACTTAGGGCTCCAGATTGACAATTGGCTGTACTGTAAAAACACTCCATTGAGTGGTGTGAAAGATTCAGCCCGGACACAGACAGACATGGACTCTGACTGTTCCAAAATACACAGGTTTATTACACAATTCTTCACCTGCACAACACACAGCGTACAAACCACCATTAATAATGCTCACAGTCCTTTCTTCTCTATTGCTGCTTCTACTCCACTCCTCGCTAGCTCCATCCTTTTGCACCCGACTCCGGCTCCTTGAATGGAGTGAGGTGGCCCCTTTTATGTTGCACCCAGATGTGCTCCAGGTGCACCCTGATGATCCTCCCACAGCACTTCCTGGTGTGGCGGAAGTGCTGCCATCCAGGGCTCCGGGATCATCCAGGTGCCCCCTGGCATCGGCCATGGACCCGAACAGGGTTGAGCTTCCAAGCTCTCCATCTGTGACCCTGATGTAATCCAGGGGGACTGCCCTCTTGCGCCCCAGGTAAGATATTGCCCCTCTCCCAGTCCTTCGCTTCTCCAGGCGTCCCGCTGGGGCAAGGTCCCTGGTAGTCTGACACAGTGGTTTTCCTGTGGTGTCACTAAAGTGGAATTTACTTGGAAGTACTGAATGAACCATCCATGCTGATTTTTTTTAATTATTAGTTTATTATATCTGTACTCAGTGTATGCTAAATTTGACTCTTTGTTTGGCACTAACTTATATAAAATGAATCTAACTCAATTGAAAATATTAATTTATCTTACTTTATTTTTTCTTTCACTGTTAGAAGATCTTTCAACTGCTGCTATAAGACTAAAGTTACTATGGGAGGCTCCACATTGCACACACAGAAGTGCACCTTTACAGCAGAGTAGGTAGAATTCTCCTTTATGGCTCATTGCGTTGAGATGGCAGCTTCTTCATAATCTGATGGCCTCAGCTTCCTAACCAGAATACAGTGCTGGGCACCGCAACACACAACACATCAAATTCCTGAGCAGAAACACTAATAAAGGCTAAAGTGTATTTGGAAATTAATATATACTCACTTTATTAAATGAGGTCCATAGTGTTTGTTGTTGTACTTGTGAAAGCTGCCAGCTGACGTCATCCCACATAATGTTTTTGTAAAGCTGCTGTTGTAGCTTTTGTGGAAAGAGAGTGTCTTGGAAGAGGGTTCTGCAGTGGCTAGTTCTGCAGCCTTACAGATCCAGAATCCTTCAATTAAATCCTGCACCCAATTGCTGTCTCTTTGGGGTTTTCCTCCACATCCTTAAGATGTGGTTGTAGGTACAGTATATTGGGAACTCTAAGATGACCTCACTGTGACTGACAAAGAGGTTGTATGTGCCCTGGACTGCCTCCTGTCCTGTGCCCTGTGATGTTATAAATGTGACTTTGAATTCAATTTTCTTTTTGTCTGATCAGACTTTCATGGTTGCACATTCTTGATGCTATGGATATGTTGAATATGTAACTATCTGGTTGGAATTTATTCAGATACTCAAAAACTTCATAACGATAAAATGATCCACTTACTGCACCATGAGCATGAGTGTATCAGTGACAAATGCAGATTGCTACTTCTGTTACTTAAATAAACAGGCAGCTGGAGACTGGCGTGATTCATTTTGATTTAAGACAGAATGCTCTCTTATGCACAAGACCTTCCATCTTTTAATAGCAGGGTGCAGCCTTCCATCTTGTTAAAACCACATCTTGAGTGTAGAAGAGTTTACAGATAAGAGGTGAGGAGAAGCATCATGTGGACTCTGTAAAGAGAGTGACCAGGCTGGAAACTGAACCCAAGCTTGTGAAAATGTGAAGCAGTTGTGCTTTGCCTTGTACCATCATTCTGTCCACTATTTACGCTAGTCCATTGTCCAGTTATTTTGATAAATGTGTACTTCTTCATTTGTGGACAGGAGAGAAAAAAAAAATTGTGCCATTGTTTTGCCTGTAGAACCAGAGGAGCAGGTTTCACATTTTCATTGACAAATCCAGCCAGCCAAAGTTAACACGAGACCACAAATGCAGCACATCTATGTAACCACCTCCACTCAAATATGGCATCTATATGAACATAAATGATACGGTTACCAAAATCACGAATAGTGCCAAGATGACATCTACTGTGGATGTTCTCTACTGTTGGATACTGCACATTGTGGGATATTGTATCTTTGTACATGGGTTTTGCTTTGTAGCTTCTGACACCCTGATTGGCCCGGTTCCAGGCCAAGCAATCATTTAAAAATCTTTCACTACATCATACAGGTGAAGTATGCCACACACCAGTACAAACAATACCTCGTTTGCAAGTGATGGGTGTCAACTTCACATTCCTAGTAATCAAACTGTTACAATATTTACATTTGACTTGTAATCTGTTGTGGTATTTCATAAATTGTCACAAACATATTTGAAAAATCATAGTAATTATTCTGTATAAGAAATACCCAAGTGTTACGCAGCAATCAAAAAGGCCTAACCAATAGATTTCAGCCACTGCAATGAACCCTCCCATCGATCAAGCAAACGCGAGCTACAGGCTGAAAACTGCAAACAGCGTTACACCGCTCTTCTAATTTTTCAAGTGCTCTTGAATATTACCTCACAAAAAACAGCAAATATCTATGAATGACACATTAGTACTTACAGTAGATTCTCCTGATCAAAACAAGTACATTATTGTTCGATGCATCAATTATGAGATATCCTCTAAATAAGAGCAGTCACGAGGCAAACTTTGGGAAATAGCACCTCACATTTCCAGGTCATTAACTCTGACTCAACAACAACAACAACAACAACATTTATTTATATAGCACATTTTCATACAAAAAAGTAGCTCAAAGTGCTTTACATAATGAAGAAAAATAAAAGACAAAATAAGAAATTAAAATAAGACAAATAAGAAATTAAAATAAGACACAAAACACAAGACACTCAAAAGGTTACACACTCACAAACCTCATACCATTGGATGGCAGCAACTGTGATGTTTCCAATGATATTTAAATGTCCATATATGGACATAATCAGACACAGCTGAGGGCATGCATAATGAAAAATTATGGTATTAGAAGCAGGAGCAAACAATGTTAATAATTTCATGTAAATGTGGAAGTGGGGTTGGAGGTACTTGGATGTTAAGAGTGCATTATTGGACGGGCGTCAGAGTTTTTACATGATTCACAGTTTTATGTGCAATAAAATTGTTCTGCACCTGGATCCCCATTTGGAAAGGTTTTGGATAGGGGATGGGGACCCATGGTGCCAAATGCTGTAACTATTTATTTCTCTGTGTTATCAACATGAAACTTTAGACACACACAGTTGACATCTCTGGGGACATCTCCGAGGTGAACAAAATTGCCCTGACCTGAGGTATACTGTATCAGAAAACTAAAATTTGACCGTATTACGGTGGACATCTATTTTTTTCTTAGTTTAGCAGCAGTTTCTAAGTAAAGGGATGTTTTAATTTGACGAAAACACAGATTCTATTACATGTGAGAGGTTATCTGTCAGGTTTTAGTGAAAACTTGACTGTCCTATCTTTATTTTTTTAATAATAAGACTTTATTTTGGGGTATCCCTCCTCAAGTGGAGATTGCTCTAATTCTTTTCAGTTAGGGTACCACCTATAGTTGCTGTTGTCACTAGTGTCACACACGTGTGCCTGGAAGGCAAGCACAGGGCATGCCAATTTTGTAATTCCACCTTGAGTTAAGGATAAGTACTGCCTAGTATATTGTTCCTCTTCCTCCCTCAGCAGTTCCAGAAACCAACTTCTAGAGGGCACGTGACAACAGTTCTGGGGTTCCTGGACCCATCCCTTCAGCCTCACTGATGTCATAACCAGCACACATATACCTTGTTTTTGTTTTTAGACCAAATGATTTTTGAAAATGTCTTCAGTCTACCAAAAATCCTGAGTCTTTACTGAATCCAAGAACCCCCAAGTCCAACCAGCTTCACAATGTCAATACAAACAAATGAGATTACCTAGTCAACTCTTACCGTCCTTGCTGGCCATAGGCATATTGTGCTGATGTAGAGAGCAAGACGATCTCACCAAGAAGCATCGTTCTGGCACACAGCTCCAGTGCCTGCAAGAGATTAAAGCCTTAGTTAGGTAGCTGCTTATTTCTTTGCAATAAGCACATTGTATGTATGATTTATGACTGGATACAAAAACTAACAAATTCTCATAATAAATGAGACTTGACTAAGTTCAAGTTGCCAAATGTGACATATCAATCACACAAATTAAACATGCAAAACTCCAATTAAAGGATAAGTTCAGTATTTTTCAAGTCAAGTTATTCCTTCACAAACATGGTATATATGCATTTGCCACACAAAAGTTTGTTCTATAGTTAAGCATTTCTTATAAATCCATGGCCTGTCCTGGCATTGTGTAATGGAAGTGATGGGGCATGGGGCCCGAATGAAAAACAAAAGACACTTACTGAATACATACGTTTGTCAGGTTAAGAAAGTTATCAAGCATTGATATGCATCTTGAGATTATACACTCATTGTAAAACAGCAGATAGAAATAAATAGATAAATTGAAGATCGGCTCTGTGCTTATCTTCCTACACAACAACCCTTCAGCCCCTGGAATGTGGTTTCCTCTGGAAAGACAAGATCACAGTAAAATGTACCTGCCACGTGCTTGGCAACATGATGATTTATTTCCATATATTGATGTAAGAACTTCTTCCATAAAGGCCATTATTATCACACAAGCAAACAGAACACATATCATTACCTCAAGAAAAAAAGTACCATGATTAAGCGATAAAATGATTATTTCCAGATCCCTTTAATTGCATCAGGATGGCATGGTATTTTATATTAAAACCTTTGCCCCTTCACAGAGGACATATTCTGTAAGTTTTTAAGTTTTTGCTTCTGGTAGGCCTTGGGCCCTATGACATCCATTAAAAAGCACTAGAACGGACTATGTATATCTTAAAAATTATAGAAAATGTTTAACTTTAGACCACAATTTTGTGTGGCAAAGGCATATATACCATGTTTGTTAAGAAATAACTTTTACTTGAAAAATACCAAAATAATCCATTAAAGACCTCCACACTTCTCACTCCTTTCCCATGAACTCTACAAATGTGCTTTTTGCTTGGACTTAAAATGGAAGACAATGCACATGAAAGGAATCTTCAAAAATGATCCCACATTCACCTAAAGCATATTGTGAAAGCAGTCAGGAAATTTGAAAAAACATTATTTCAAGAACCTTGAACCACTTCTGTTGTCATTTGCTATGGTAGAGCTGATTAACTAATCATCTCTTCATCTTGATTACTTTGCTACAGCAAGGCAACATCAATTTTTTACTTTTTACTACCTAGTTTATAAAATACATTACCATTATAATATAACAAAGGCAAATTACCAGTTTTAGGTTAGAAATAAGAGATGATAGAGCACTTGTGCTCCATTTACCAGCTTCTAGAAAACACTTCATTCATCTGTTGTCTTCTACACAGTGCACTAGTAAGTTATGTCTGTAGTGTTTAATTTATGTGCTTATGAATTTCAGCTTTCAGTTTTGAATGATTAACTGACAGAGAATGCAATTTTTTATTAATATGAGGGTAAAGTAAAGGCAATTTGAAAATTACATGGTAACCGCAACAGAGAGTAGCTGACGTGATACAACTCATTTGCAGTGGCTTATGTGTAGTTCGAACAAGCACAGTGTAGCAGTCCGCCATTAGTCTAGATGATGCCAAGGTCAAATGAACATGGATGCTCCGCTGCAGGAATGCACCATTGTTGAACAATGCGCCGTAGTGAAATTTCTTTGGGCAGAGGGAATGAAATCTGCTGAGGCTCATTGAAGGATGTTGGCTCTGTAAGCATGATTGAATAATAAGTTTATGAGCGGGTAGAATGTTTTAAAGCAGGAAGAACAAATGTAACCAATGAAGCCCAGTCTTGTCGACCATTAACGTTGTGCATACAAGTCCACATCGATGTCGTGAAAGCCTTCCTTAGAAAAAACCAATGGTTTGGGTTGTCTACTGTTGCTGCACATTTGGATATTGGCTATGGGTCTGCACATGCCATGCTGCATGATGAACTGGGATACCCTAAAGCAGGGTACCCAAACAGTCTGCATAAGCCAACATACTTCGACTAATTTCAACATGTTTTACTCCTTCTGCCAAATAAAATCTGAACAGTGGTTCACTCCTACAGTTGAGCATCTATGTTCATTTCTCTTTGGCTTCAACTAGACTAATGGCAGAGAGAGGCATTGTGTGTGTTCAAACTACCAATAAGCCATGGAAAATGTATTGCTTTGCGTTAGTTTGTATTTGTTGCTGGTACCACGTAATTTTCAAATTGCTTTTACTTTTAAGTTATTCTTGTATATACTGCATTTATCTTTCCTGGACCAATTGTCAAGAAGCATCCTTCCTACTTTGGTTAAGTGTTTTGGATGCCTCCAATTTTCCCCACAAGTCTTTATTAGACAGTTTTCAATCATAAAGTCCTTCATTTTATTAGTTGGACAACATCTGTCGATGTACAACCTTCTTTATATCGATTCTACCACTCTAATCATTTTCTCTACCTTGGTCTGTCTAATTTGGGTTGTGAGTAGTGAAAACCTATGCCAAAGGCTTGAGATGCAAGATAGAAACTAACCCTTGACAAAATGTGTCAGTCTTTGTCAGTCTTCAATGATTGGGAATTGTAAACTGAGTGCTGTGATGGCTGTTTTTTAATCTCTTGTCACACACATGCGTATGGGAGGAAATCAATGGGCTTAACTGGTCGTAAAACGGTGAGACGGGTTGATGTGCACTAATGCCTTTTCTTATTCCTCACTTCTGTCGTTTCCCTCTTGGACCCACCTCTTTCTTCCAACCACCTATAAAAAAACAACCTTTTACCCTTTTCTCTCAGTCCAGTTTTGGACACAGTCCCTTATGATTACTCTCTGGCTACAATATACAGGGCAGATCCCCAAACCTTTTCTGTCTTTTGTCTCTTGTATTTACACTCTTTATATGGGTATTACTGTTTCACAACAGAATGATGTTGATGCCTTCCAGCATCACGGGTCTGGCCTGTCTTTGTGAAGTATTTTCTTCACATTTTCTTCCCACATTTCTCTTGGAATTTTCTTGTCATCCTATCGGCCCATTATTGTAAGTGAAATTATATTAGTATGCTGTGTAATGGACAGGCATCTCAGCTACACTTCATTTTTTGCTTTGTGATTGATGCTACCAAGATTTTCAACAGACGCCTGAAAGTATATAATAGAAAATGGGTTCAGAATGTGTGAAGGTAGTTGTTTAGGTTTTAACTTTGCTTTGGGAAGATGGTTTGGACTACAGGTGATATAAGATTGACACATTCATATGTAATTTTCTAGACTTTCTAGAAGTGGTACCCAATGTTGGGCACACTTACTAAAGTTCTAAATGAAGCCTTTGGTGTTTCCCTGTAGAAATAGGGAATCTCTGCAAAATTTTGAAGAGATAGGTTCAATTGTGTGGATTTGCATAGCAGACAAACACAAACAGAGGTACCCAGTTCCACCTGAGATGTGATATTTTTAAGAACAAAACATACCTTATGTTCTTCCCTGTCCAAATGAAACACATTTTTGTGGAGGTAAGTTCAATGGTGTGCATTTGCATACCAGACAAATGCAAGAAGGGGCACTCAGTGTTGCCAGTGGTGGGGGGCACTGACCAAAATTTAAAATTAAACATAGCCATTGTTCTTCCCTAATACAAATGGGGAATCAGTGCACAGTTTGGCAGAGAAAATTTCAATGGCATGTGTTTGCTACTAGACAAACAAACACACTTTCAGCTTTTTATTTTAGATCATCCTATACTTTCTGCTCTGCATTGACCATTTTCCGTATTTTTCACCATCTCATCATTTCCAAACAGAATCTCTTTAATCCAAGATCTCAGTTATCATTCTCTACCATAATAAAGCATACAGTACCAGGTTTACATCTCCCTCTCCAATGATGAAGCTCAATTTGGGGTCCTTTTCAACAACTGTGCCATCATCCAGCATTCCCAATAGCCTGATAGTAACCTCTTGACCTGCAAGAGGCTGGATCTCAGTGGCATGTCTTTTCTTCAAAATTTGTTTTTTGACCATCTTGTCATCTGTGAAAAAAAACACAAGATAAGTGATTTTGTAAGTAATGTATTCAAGTGAGGTTTAATAAGACAGGTGATTATCTGCTAACCACAATCCAGCTGTTGTAATAAATTGATAAAATAGTAAATCACAAAAATCTAAACTACAAAAAATAAAATAGAAAACAAATATCCTGATAATGTCAAATTGATAAGGATGTTTACGCCATCCTCACATTCTCAAGTCCAATGGTTTCCTCAAAGCCAAGTACTTCATGTGTTGTTTTCTGGAATTTTACATTGTGAAATCTTAAAGATAACAATGGATTACAGAAATACAAAATAAAACGTAAATAAGATATCAATAAATCATATTTGAATGTGTTTTATTTTATATAGTGCATATTTGTTGTAAACACAATTTCACTACAGCTTATTACAAATTACAGATTTTAAATATATCTAGAGGCACAGCACGTGCAGTTCAAATGGCTCACTCAGGGTTGTACACTATAGCAGAACTGTCAGTGTTAGTTTAACTCTTACAGAGTTAAGGTAAACCTTACCAACGGAAAGAGTGGGCCCATTTGTACAAACTGCTAATTTACAGTAACTCTGGCAATTTTGCTGTATAAGATGGAGTCAAGATGGAGGTAAAGAATTTAAGGGTAACTATTGACTCTGACCTGAATTTTAAATTACATATTAATCAGAATACTAGGATAGCATTTTTTCACTTAAGAAATATAGCAAAAGTTAGACCTCTTATATCATTGCAAGATGCTGGAAAATTAGTTCACGCTTTTGTTTTCAGTTGGCTAGATTACTGTAATGCACTCCTCTCAGGACTACCCAAAAAAGACATCAATTGATTACAACTAGTGCAGAATGCAGCTGCTAGAATCTTAACTTGGAAACAAAAATCCGAGCACATCACCCCAGTTTTGATGTCTCTACACTGGTTACCTGTGTCATTTAGAATTGACTTTAAAATACTGCTTATGGTTTACAAAGCCTTAAATAATCTTGCTCCATCTTATATTTCGGAATGTCTTACACTCCAAATTGTAACCTTAGATCTTCAAATGAGTGTCTACTTAGAATTCCAAGAGCTAAACTTAAAAGGTGGTGAGGTGGCCTTCTGCTGTTATGCACCTAAAATCTGGAATAGCTTGCCTATAGGAATTTGTCAGGCTAATACAGTGGAGCACTTTAAAACACTGCTGAAAACACATTCCTTTAACATGGCTTTCTCATACCTTCATCTTAGTTAAATCCTGATGCTCTGTATATTCAATTATTTATCATTATTATTCATGGTGGCTCCAAAATCCGTACTAACCCCTACTTTCTCTTCTGTTCTTTTTCCAGTTTTCTGTGGCAGTGATCTGCGCCACTACCACCTAATTAAAGTACTGTGATGTCCTTACATTGATGGATTTAAGGCCAGAAGTCCATGACCATCATCACCAAATTCTTCCATGAGAACCCTGAATACAATCAGGACTGATTGAGGTCATTTATGTTAGGTAGAATGCCTAGAGGGGGATGGGCAGTCTCGTGGCCAGTAACCCCTGCTGATTTTATTTTTTTCTTCAGCCGTCTGTTTGTTTTTTTTTTTTTTTCTGTCCTGCCTGGCCATCAGACCTTACTTTTATTCTATGTTAATTAGTATTCCCTGATTTTAATTATTTATTCTGTCTTTTTTCTCTTTCTTTATCATGTAAAGCACTTTGAGCTACATTGTTTGTATGAAAATGTGCTATATAAATAAATGTTGTTGTTGTTATAGACACCACTGTTTGTCCAGTATTTTTGAAGGTTTTTTTAGATGTAAGATAAATAAAAGAAGGTGTGGTGTGGAATACATTCAAAACAACTGTGTTAGGGCATATATGAGAAAGAAGGAAAAAAGAAAGACAAAAGGGGAATAGAATAAATAAAGTTGTAATTATAGTCTAACTAATTACTTTGACACAGAAATTGCAAGGAATTATAAGGAAAATTAATTATAAAGTAAGATGAGGACTGAAAATAAGATTTATATAAAAATTAAAGTCCTCAAATATGACTGAAGATGATAAATGAGTATATACATGCCCATAAACACCACAGTGACAGTCAAGAAGGCACAGCAGAGATTCCAATTCCTGAGGATCCTCTGAAAAAACAACCTGAAGAACAAGCTGCTGGTGTCCTTTTACCGCTGCTCTATTGAGAGTATGCTGTCATACTGCATTTCTGCATGGTATGCCAGCAACTCATTGGCACAGAGGAGAGCCCTTCAGAGGATCATAAACTAAGCCCAGAAAATTATTGACTGCACACTGCCCTCTTTGGGGGAACGCTTCAGCTCTCGCTGCCCCAACAGAGCAGCCAACATCATGAAAGACCCTTCCCACCCTGGACATCACCTGTTTGAGTTGCTGCCCTCTGGTAGTTGGTTCAGATCCAATCAATCATGGACAAACAGATTTAAGAACAGTTTCTACTCCAGAGCCATGCGAGAACTGAATACTACTAAACACTTATAATGATTGACAATGACGAATATAACAACAGGCACTCTTGCACTACAAGTACATGTTTATCTTCTTTCCAAGTTATATTATTTATCTATTTCTGATATTGCACTAAGTTCACAAGTGCATTATACCTAAGTG
>JANRMT010062829.1:10770080-10786097 GCA_026402145.1 Polypterus bichir lapradei
TATATATATATATATATATATATATATATATGTTTATTCATTGTTCTGAATCGTAATCTTATTATTTGGATGGTTATCTACCAGGTAACACTTGTGTTGGTCAGCCAGTTGGCAAACATCAGTCACGTTCTCTAAATTGCAAGAAGTAAATCGTAGATATGTGATACAGTACCTCTGATCTTCACCCAGTGAAGTAAGCAAACCAATGTGGTACAGCATCATAGGCTTCACCTCAGGACACTGACATCCAAGGTTCGATCCCTGTATGGGGGAGCAAAGGTGTGTACCACTGATGAGCTCCAATTAGGGTTAAACATGTGTCATGCACTCTTTGTTTTGTTTGTCAGGTACTGCATCATATAGATATATAGCCTCTCCAGTAAAGATTTAATAGAATACCAGATAGTTTCTGTGTCATGTTAGCTGCAAAAATAAAAAGTCTAATAACATGGAACAGGAGTGAAAAGGCAGCAAACACCCATGTGGGCTAAGGCTTACTTTAAACAAATCAAAACAGCATTCATAGTTTTGGCATGTAGAATGTACTTTTAATCTGTAGAATACACTAGACTGCGTGCACAATTAGTAGGCAAATGGTATTCCTCAGGAATAATTTTCTTGTTGAACAAACACACAAGAAGTGGAGTACTTGGTTTTAGTACTTTGAAAATTTTAGACCCATCTCTAACCTGCCTTTCTTAAGCAAAGTTCTGGAGAAAGCAGTCATTATGCAGTTAAATGACCACCTAAATAAACATGCTATTCTTGATAAATTTCAGTCGGGTTTTAGAATAAATCACAGCACAGAAACTGCACTCGTTAAAGTAGTAAATGATTTGCGAGTGAACGCAGACAGAGGCCATATATCTGTTCTCATCCTCTTAGATCTGAGTGCTGCATTTGACACTATTGATCATAATATTCTTAGAAATCGCCTTAGTCAATGGGTGGGCCTCTCTGGCAGTGTCTTAAATTGGTTTGAATCCTACCTGACAGGGAGAAAATTTTTTGTTAGTTGTGGTAATTACAACTCAAAGACACATGATATCCGATTTGGTGTTCCACAAGGCTCTATCCTGGGTCCGCTGTTATTGTCAATCTACATGCTTCCATTAGGTCAGATTATCTCAGGGCACAACGTGAGCTACCACTGCTATGCTGATGACACACAGCTGTATTTATCAGTAGCACCTGATGACCCCGATTCTATTGATTCACTAACACAATGTCTGACTTGTATCTCAGAATGGATGAATAGTAACTTTCTCAAGTTAAATAAAGAGAAAACTGAAATCTTAGTGATTGGCAATAATGGATACAATGAGGCTATTAGAAATAAACTGGATACATTAGGATTAAAAGTCAAGACGGAGGTAAAAAGCTTAGGGGTAATTGTTGACTGTAATCTGAATTTTAAATCGCATATTAATCAGATCACTAGGACAGCATTTTTTCACTTAAGAAACATAAGTAAAGTTAGACCTCTTATATCACTGAAAGATGCTGAGAAATTAGTTCACGCGTTTGTTTTCAGTCGACTAGATTACTGTAACGCACTCCTCTCAGGACTACCCAAGAAAGACATAAATCGTTTGCAACTAGTGCAGAATGCAGCTGCTAGAATCCTAACTAGGAAAAGAAAATCCGAACACATTTCTCCAGTTCTGATGTCACTACACTGGTTACCTGTGTCATTCAGAATTGACTTTAAAATTCTGCTTATGGTTTATAAAGCCTTAAATAATCTCGCCCCTTCTTATATATCGGAGTGTCTGACACCTTATATTCCAAATCGTAACCTCAGATCCTCAAATGAGTGTCTCCTTAGAATTCCAAGAACAAAACTTAAAAGAAGTGGTGAGGCGGCCTTCTGCTGCTATGCACCTAAAATCTGGAATAGCCTGCCAATAGGAATTCGCCAGGCTAATACAGTGGAGCACTTTAAAACACTGCTGAAAACATATTACTTTAACATGGCCTTTCTATAACTTCAATTTAACTTAATTTAACTTAATCCTGATACTCTATATGTTCAATTTCCTCATAATAACTATTCAGGGTAGCTCTACAATCCATACTGACCCCTACTCTCTTTTCTGTTTCTTTTTCCGGTTTCTTTGTGGTGGTGGCCTGCGCCACCTCCACCTACTCAAAGCTTCATGATGCTCCAACAATGATGGATGGACTAAAAGGCAGAATTCTACGTGACCATCATCATCAAGCCTTTCCGTGAGAACCCTAAATCCAAAGAGGACTGTTTCATTTATGTTAGGTAGAATGCCCAGAGGGGACTGGGCGGTCTCATGGTCTGGAATCCCTACAGATTTTATTTTTTTTTCTCCAGCCGTCTGGAGTTTTTATTTTGTTTTTTCTGTCCCCCCTGGCCATTGGACCTTACTCTTATTCGATGTTAATTAATGCTGATTTATTTTGTTTTCATATTGTGTTTTTTATTTTTCTATTCTTTATTATGTAAAGCACTTTGAGCTACTGTTTGTATGAATATGTGCTATATAAATAAATGTTGTTGTTGTTGTTGTTGGTTACATATGGTGGAGTGTAGTTCTGCATAAAGACCAAGACCTTCTTTAATGCTATGGATTTCTTCCTGTACTTCTACTTGAAGAAAATATCTTCCAGAAACAACAGCAGATCTGGGAGTTGATTTTCAGTCAGTCTTCAACCTGAAAAGTCTACTACCTCATCCCTAATTACAGCAACTCAAATCAGTACCACTCTTCCATGTTTCTAGCACAGGCTCACCCATCTGGTCCACCAGTCTTGTTTCATCTGTCCATAAAACCATTGAAAAATCAGTCATCAGGTATTTCTTGTCCCAATCTTGATGCCTTAACTTGTGAATCTTATTCAGAAGTGATTGCGTTTCAGCCTTCTTTACCTTAGCCATGTCTCTGTGCATTTGACACCTTCAACTTCTGGACACTCCAGGCAGGTTAAAGTTCTGGAATATGGTGACACAGGAGGTCTAATAGGGTCCTGGTAGCTTAATGGTTAGTTCTTTTCAAGTGTTTTGAAGTTAATTTTGTACCTTTTCCTCTCCATGAGTTTTTTGTAACCCTGCTCAGTATTTGTAACAAAATGTTTGATTGTCTAGTGATCACAAATCAGTAGTTTGGCATTTTGCAGAGTGCTGCATCGATCTGAAAGGCATTTTACAATTTCTTACTTTTCAGTGTCAGTTACTGTAAATATCTTTTTTTGGCCCATTTTATCTGAGGTAATGAAGCTGCCTAATAAATATGCACATCTTTATATAAAGTGTTAATCACTTTAAGACACACCCTCCCTCATTAAACAATTACATAGCACCTGAAGATGATTGCATCCAATAAGCATTCAGGGTTTTAATTGGTTTAAAGTCTAAAAATGTGCATATAAATAATGATAAGGTTAGAAAAATGACTTGTCTTAGAATTGTGCACACAGTGTAAAAGTTATTTCCTTAAAATGTCTAGCCAGAGATTTATTTCTCTCAACCTTACTATAGCCAATGCGACCAGTGCCTGTCCTGTACAAACCCAGGCCCTAAATGAATCATGCAAGAACTATTACACAAATCCTAAAATATTTGATTTTATTTTTGTACACAATAGGTCATTGAATTTTATTTTTTATTAGGATAAGTACTGTTTTATGTGTATTTTTTCCATCTGCTTTTTTAACTGGTGAAACAGGTTAAGTAACAAAAATGTCAAGAGAAAATTAGGAAATGACAAACTGGCAGATGACAGAGGAACTAAAAATGTCTAAAATCCAATGATTTGCAAGGAGTTTCCCAAAATGTACAGTATATACTTGTCATGCTCAACTCAATCTTTATGCAAAGCATTGGCTATAGTAAGGTTGAGAGAAATAAATCTCTGGTTAGACATTTTAAGGAAATAACTTTTATACAGTCAACAGGTGACTTTTGCAGAATTGTCTCCCTGCCTTTCAAAAGCCTCAGAATTTGCAACACATGATTAACTTTGCTGGGCTGACTTCTTGTTCTTGGGAAGTGTGAACTGGTGACTCGATGATGCCTCACTGATTTGTTTCAGTTAAACACAGTCTTGTGACTTGCCATGCGTTTGTGAAAATGGGTCAAATGTCAGCTGGAAAAATGAGAGGCCTACAAGTCGGCCCCCTTCCTCAGAAATAAAGCATTCACACTTTGGCGTAACTTGAGTGTCAAGGGTGTGGCGGATGTGCACTTGGGGTCAACATTGGCGTACTTTAATAACTCCTTGTTTCTTTTCTTTTCTTGCCTTAGGGTAGAGTGACAGAGCATGTCCCCTTTTGACAATGAGGATGAATAGTGAAGTGAATTGTGCACAGATTAGCATTTGGTCATGTCTACATCACACTTTTTATTAATTCGTTCAAGTTAGACAGTTTGAGGACAAGACAGCATTTCAAAAGTTGGGGCATAGATGTCTGCCACAGAAATTCGATCCTTCGTCTAACATACTGTATCCTTAACCACATAAATTAATTCAAAAGTACTGTACTACTCAAATGTCTTTCAAATTAATACCAATAAATAGAATTTGAGTATATAAATGATGTGCATATAATTTATTTTATTCATTAGTTCAGTTATAACCACAGTATCACTGACTTAGCAAGATATCTCTTATTCTTAATTACAATGCAATTAAAGTAATCAGTTATTTAAGCCTAATTAACTGATGAAAGGCTTATTAAATAATTACACATTTTACAATGGTAGAGTTAACTATCATCTCTTTTTCATGATTACATTGCTACATCAGTTTTTTGCTGCTTTTTATTATTACAGTTCATACAACACACTACCTTCCAAACATAAAAAGGACAAATTACCAGAATTAGTTTAGAGGAAAGAGAAAATGCAGCACTTTAGCTTAATTTACACAACTTCCTGGACAGCAACATCATATTGTTGCCCAAATTACATTTTTTTTGTATAATAGCATGACAACAGATAACACTGCTCTGAACAAATATCCTCACGTGCAAAAAACTTGCTGCATTTTATAGATCTCAGTGTGCTGAATCCATTTCTGAAACCATGTCCATAACACAAGCCATTTCCATGAGATTTTGGATTCACTGTTTTGAAAAACATTGTTGATTTTTTTCAATTAGTTACATTTGTTTTATGGCATATTTATTTTTCATGCTCGGAATATTATTTGAAATATATTTTGAGCTGTAAAGTGGTGGCCTTCCTCATTCCTAATGTTAGCTGAGGCTGAAGCAACCCAAAATCAAGTATTTGCTACATATGTTTTGCTCTAAATCAATTTTGTTTCCTTCAAAACAGCCAGAAATTTATATTTAGATTGTTAGAAAGATGCCCTTTAATTGTCTACAAGAGAGAAAGTTGTTTAAATGTTTTTACAGAAACGTGCAAGGTTGGTTTGATCCATCCTTTTTCTTGCTCAGGTAAGAGGTAAGAGCTTACACAAACTTCCTTTACTGAGACAACAAAGTTACTGGTTTTACAAGTTTTAGTTTTAAAGTTGTCCTTTCATAGATGTAAAATATGTAGTATTCTTGCACAGACAAACCAGAATGTTTTTGCTACATTTAGTAGGGAATTCAGGGTGGCATAGTGGCGCAGTGGTCCCTCCCTGCATGGAGTTTGCATGTTCTCCCCTTGTCTGCGTTGGTTTCCTCTGGGTGCTCTGGTTTCCTCCCACAGTCCAAAGACATGCAGGTTAGGTGCATTGGCGATTCTAAATTGTCCCTAGTGTGTGCTTGGTGTGTGTGTGTGCCCTGCGGTGGGCTGGCACCCTGCCCAGGGTTTGTTTCCTGCCTTGCGCCTTGTGTTGGCAGGGATTGGCTCCAGCAGACCCCCATGAGCCTGTAGTTAGGATATAGCAGGTTGGATGATGGATGGATGGATAGTGTTTTTTTCATATTAAACCTTCATAATGGGCGGCAAGGTGGTACAGTGGTAGCGCTGCTGCCTCAGAGTAAGGAGATCTAGGCCCACTTGCCGGGTCCTCCCTGCATGGAGTTTGCATGTTCTCCCTGTGTCTGTGTGGGTTTCCTCCGGGTCCTCCGGTTTCCTCCTACAGTCCAAAGACATGCAGGTTAGGTGTACTGGCGATCCCAAAGTGTCCCTAGTGTGTGCTTGGTGTGTGGGTGTGTGTGTGTGTGCCCTGCAGTGGGCTGGCACCCTAGCCAGGGTTTGTTCCTGCCTGTGCTGGCTGGGATTGGCTCCAGCAGACCCCCGTGACCTTGTGTTAGGATATAGCGGGTTGGAGAATGACTGACTGACTGATCTTCATCATTCAAGAACCAGATATCATGTAGTTTGCTAACCTGTTTAGGTTAGCATATGGTACAAGGCAGAAACAAACCCCAAACAGGGTGCCAATCCATTGCATAAACACACACCACACACTAGGGCCAATTTAGTGTCACCAATGCACCTAACCTGCCTGTCTTTGGACTGTGTGAGGAATCCAGAGCACCTGGAGGACACTCACACAGACATGGGGAGAACATGTAAACTCCATGCAGGGAGGACCTGTGACATGGAACCTGGCTTCCTTACTATGAGGCAGAAGTGCTATCACTGCCATCTAAAAACTGAATGTGATAGAGCAATTCTGTTGCCAGATTTGGATTCAGCACCCTCAAAACTATAAAGAACACCTTTTTTTTCTTTTTTATGGGAGTGGAAATAATTCTTTGCTGATGAGTGTATCAAGACAAAAACAAAGCAAACATCAGGCACATAAGGTACAGCAATAATTAAGAAAACCTTTTCACATTGACTGTCTAAAATATCTACCTTCTTCATCCATTTATATATGTTTATTTATTTTTCTTATCTACCTTTTTCTTGATATTTTGTCTTCTTAGTTCAGCTACGTAAAATAGGCACAAAGTTTAAGTGTTGAATGGCTCTGACACCTGTATTTTATAGACACCTATAGTGAATGGAAAGGTAACCTTAACAATCACAACCTGATTGTGGGTATTTTCACATTTAGTTCTTCCTACTGCTTCAGCTTTCTGTGTTCCCAAAGTGAATCTGATGATCAAAACAGACCATTCAGCTCAACACAGCCTGTTAATCCCTATTCACCTATTATATCCAAAACATTATTGGCTGAGATTCAAAGGTTTTCTAAAAAAAACTGGTTAATGTTAAAATAATGTAATTGCCTTCTTATTCTTTAATATTCTGTTTTGTGACTATGAAATATATGCATTTTTGGAGAGTGCCTGGTTTCCTTCCATAGTCCCAATTGCATGTATTCAGGTCAGTCAGTATCTCCATTTGGCTCCAAGTGTTGAACTTAAGCCACATGCACTAGAGTCCTGTCCCTTATACTGTCCAGTAGGATCTACAGTATCTTGCATCTGTTATTACTGCTGTAGGATTATCTCCACACTTTTCTTAACCTTCAAATGTGTTAATTGTTTATAGCAATTGGAGATTTAGAAAATATTATTACTAAAACATATATAAAAACAACACATTGAGGCACTGGCAGAAAAAGATAATTTGAATATTACTGTTCACTGGAAACTTCCTTTAATTGGCTGTCTGGAGGTGCCTGAGGGCAGACACTTCAAGATACAGCAAAGCCCTGACAGACACACAACTGAACCTAGATTCCTTGAGTTGTAAGTCTCTACTACCATCCCCACTAGTAATATTCGTCCATCAGTTACTTGAAATCTGTTAGTTTTGTTTTACGCATACAGAGGACTAGAGGTATCCTGTCAGCAATAGGCACAAGGCAAGATCTAACCACAGAGAGAAAAGCACTCCATTGTGGACACATTCGCCATAGCAACCTCTCATCTGTAGTTTTGAATTAGCCTAAAGTGCAGGTGTCTGAGATAAGGAAATTCCATATGGACACTGGAAGAACAAGAAAACTGCATAACAGACAACAACTGGGGAGTCACTTTTCAGGAGACTCATGGTAGTAGGACTAACCATTGTGCAAACTGCACAGTAAATATATAAGTGAGAATTCTTTACTATACTGTTATATGGTTCTAACTATATATGTATTGTTACACACATGTAGATAGGCAGCGTCTACAGGGTCCTAGTGAGACAAGTCAGTCCCCAGTGCACAAGGAAACATGGTCATTAGTATTTTCTTCTATTAACCCTGCAGCCCAGAGGAAGAGCCCCAAGACAGACCATAATAACATGTCCGGTTTTGCTTAAAGCTCCTAACCCTTTTGCTCTAGAGACTATTTTAAGACAAATGGCACCTGAAGATGCGATTCACTTGAGAACCTGCTTTTGAAGATTATGGACCACTTTGGCAGAGACTTATTTTGAGAGTCATAGAGCACTGGCAAGCCTAGGCTGCCCTGGACATGAAACATGCGCCATTTTTCCTTGACCGTTATTAAATGGGGTATCTGGTTGGTCTCCAACCCTGTAAATTCTCTTTTGATCCTTATCTTTACATTATACATATGTTGTTTTATATAATGATGATTGTAAATATAATAACAGCCTATACATGACAACCACAAAAATCAATCCACACTAAGGATGGAGAAAAGCAGAATAATAAGGGAAGAGAGATTGAAGATTTAGTAAAAATAGAAACCTTCCAAAAAACCAGTTTTAGTGTCAAACAGGAAACCGATTAAAAAAGAGAAGAGAGACACAAACAGAATGAGGAAACAATGAAGCAAAATCAAAAAAATTAAAAGAAAATATTCTGGTTTTAGGACTTTTCTATTAAGAGGAGGAAGACTTGTAAAATCAGATTATTCTCAATGGTCAATGACTTCTTTGCTCATTTTTATTCAATCTCTTGGGGAGCTGCAGCCAGTCCTAGAAGCATCAATTACAAACAGCCCAAGATAAGACACTAGCCTATTGCAGAAAACCAACTGCAACAAGTCAATTCAGAACGACCAGTTGATCCTTGGATGATATGGGAGAAAAACAGGAATACACAGAGTACCCAAATCATTTGGCCAGGGGGGAAGTGCAAACTCCACACAGTGACTACAGTCAGAATTAGACCCAAGAAATGTGAAGCATTTAGGGTAAGCATTATACTACCTAAAAAAATGTCATTTCCAATCAGGGTTTGAAATTTTTCTATCAGCATGGCTGTCTGACACTAGTCATGGGAGGTATGCCAGCCTATTTTAGGCCACAGTAAAGCAACAGCCAAATTTCATCAATTTCAAGTTTACAGCCAAACAAAACTGCCCATCTTTCTTTACCCTTACAAAAACCAAAAGAGACACAAAATAAAATGTGCAAACTCCACATACAAAGTGACTGTGCCAGGTATTGGTCTCCAGTGTCACTGTGGAACCATGTGAAACAAAAGAATTAAAATAAGCAAAAAAAAAATAAAAAGATGGTTAACTAATGGCAAATTAAGATATGCAGTGCCTCTACAGTTCAAGTGAGGTGACGATCAATGTTATTAATGTGTAATGGCCATAACCAGACCCACTACTGTTCTATGGGGGTGTCACACCTTAGCATCCTTATTTTATTCATGAGTGAGCCACATTCAGAAGGCAACAGTCTGCCAGATGGTCAAGAACACTTTCACACAGACATGCTTCCGTCTAATCTGACCCCTTGCCCTCATTTTCAAAATGCCCGGCTCCCCCTTTCCAGACCCCAGGTTGGAATTTCCCAGTTACATGCCTGTTATGTTCAGCCAATCCTTGTCATCGAATGCCAGTTTTAAATTGGAGATAGCCTTATTGTCCATTTCATAATCCTTGAAAAAATTTTCCTGAGTGCTTTTTATGGCCACTTCCAGGATGGTTTCTGGTGGCAGCTGGAATCTAACCGTCTTTCCAAAACTAGGTGTCTTCTCCAGTTTCCTTTTCACCATGATTTCAGACGTCCTTTGCTCAGATGGGTGACAGTATGTGTCACCGTCTCTGTGGTCACTGTCCTGGGTGCCCCACTGGTCCTGACTCAAAGAGTAGGCTTCATCTCCACTGGAACAAAACCTCTTCATTTCTTCCCATGATGCAGAGTCTTTCCTCATTCTGACTGTTTGAATAAGAGATCGTAGTCCATCTGTGATTATTTCAAAGCAAGGAACACAAATATTGGCAGATCGTAAAGGTGCATGTGCTTTCGCTATGCCGACTCCAAGTTTGTCTGATGTGCTTTAAAAAGTATCCCCATATTGACTCTAATTGTATTAAAAGAAGGAGCATCACCCAGGAAGGCAAAGTAAATCCCTAATTAGAGAAAAGTAGCAAAGAAAAATACTGCTGCTGCCCATCAGGGCTTCTCACTGGACCCTTTCCCAACTTCGTAGTAAATGAACCCAACTTTGATGTGCCTTCTTGGGAACTGTGCAAGTGAAAATGCTGTTCAAAACAACTAGATAAATATATGATTATGCAAAAATACTAAAGCCAGGCAGAAGACCCCAGTAAAGAGATTATCTTGCAGATTAGCAGAGCAAAATGTAATCTGCTAGAATGGCTGTAAGCTTCTTAATGCCTGAGGATCCACAATGCAACCTGCCTCATGGGCAGCTTTAGCTTCAGTTAGCTTTGTCAACTAGCTGTCTGAAAGTTATTTGTCTCTCCGCTCCTGTTTAAGTCCTTCCAATGAACTCATTATTTTTTTTTAAAGTGGAAAGAGGATGAACAATGTTTACAATATGGTGGCTAGCATCCACATCTCTCAGCTCAAAAGTTCAGGGTTCAAGTCACAGTCCAGTCACCATATGAGGTCATTACGTGACCATGTGGCTTTTTCTACAAGTACCCTGATTTTTTTCCCACATCCCAAAGACATGTGGTTTTAAGTTAAGCTTGAGTGAGCATGGGTGTGTAGCTCAATGGACTGGCATCTCAATGAGTATTGTGCAAATTGCTACTTGATTTGGCTCCATCCTTTTGTGAACCTCAAAAGAATGAGATAGATTTAGTAAAAAGATGGATTAATATTTTTAAATTTATACGACAGTTTGAGCTTGAAATTGAGTAGTGCTCTATATAAAAATACATTGAATTGACCTGGTCATAATAATGAGTGACACAGCGGTTGATAAAACTGCCTTATTAAACGGGTTCATATCCAGGTCTGATCACTGTGTTCTTGGCTTCTTGGCACAATTGCTTAGGAGGCATCTTTAGGGCTCTGAGAGGGTCAACAATACCATCCTGAGCAGAGAGAGAGACACTGTCTTTAACTTCATCTTCTTTTTTGCTAACAGTTGCAAGGCTTGCCAAATCGAAGACGACTGCTCCACTTTTCACTTCTGCCAACAAAACTCCACCCTTTCTGGGTTAGTGCTATAAAAACCTTGAGGCTTCCACAAGTTGCTGTTCAATAAGAAACATGCAGCTGAGGAGGACGGAGCTTTCTCATATTTTTGTTTAAACGGCATCACATTGTGATTTTCATTTTTCTTTTGCATATTAAACTGGGTTAATGGCTGGTATCCCATCTCTTTGCTTTTGTCTTTTCCATTTAATTTTCTCAACACTGTGTAGGCTTTTTCTCGGTACACTAATTCTTAAAACTCTGCATTCGATAAAAGTGGGTTTCAAAATGGAAGAATGGAGGCAGTGAGTCAGTTCTACACTATGTTAACAATATCTACAATCTTGAACATGGTTCTGTGAAACAGGGGCTGTACATCTGTGCAGTGGCATGCACTGACCTTTTAGTGGGCAGCGGCTCAGATGAGTCACTATATGGGACAGGATTTGTTACATTATAATCCTGGACACAAATTACTATTCACATTTATTTCTGTGTTTTTTATTTAACAGATTAACTTTTAGGGCACTATAATATTCACAAAATAGCAAATATATTGGTGCATGATTGATGATTATGTTAGATTATCAAAAAAGACACTACATCCCCTCTACTGCATCTATACTAATAAAAGGCAAAGCCCTCACTGACTGACTGACTGACTGACTAACTCACTCACTCACTCATCACTAATTCTCCAAGTTCCCGTGTAGGTAGAAGGCTGAAATTTGGCAGGCTTATTCCTTACAGCTTCCTTACAAAAGTTGGGCAGTTCTCATTTCGAAATTCTACGCGTAATGGTCATAACTGGAAGCTAATTTTCTCCATATAATGTAATGGAGTTGAGCTCGAAAGCCGTGGGGGGAGGAGTTTTGTGTGACATAATCACGCCTACCACGTAATCACGTGATATGACTATTAACGCAGTACGTAGAATACCAGGAACAGCTCCAAAAAGCGCTGAAGAAAACATGCATTATGTAATTGAGAAGGCAGCGAAACAATAAGAAGCGAGCGAGTGACATATACAACTATATTCATGAGTAATGCTACTTCGGAAACAAGGCACGGTCTAAACCTAAAGTTTAAATTAAGTTCATAGACAGGCTGCCGCTGCCGTTTGTAATTTAGTGCCTGCCCATATAAGGCCGTCCGTCAGTGGCAATCCAATAGGAACACTGCCGCTAAATATTCACGGGTGAATGACTGTGCTTAATCAGAGGAAGATGTGATGGTCAGGGTGGTGTTTGGCACAAACTCAGCGAAATTGCGAGAGAAACTTTTAAGTGCCGGTGCTTCGCTAACATTACAAAAAGCCGTGGAAATCACACGAGATGGCACCAGCACAGCTGGGAAACTTTGATGAATGTACACCGAGCAGCTCACGTGAACTGACGCAGTGCACAGGCAAAAAGCAACAGTTCCAAAGAGTGCTGAACAAAAACCGAATTACACAATTGAGAAGGCAGCAAAAAAATATGAAGCGTCTGATACATACAAGCATATTCATAAGTGCAGCTACTGTGGAAACAAAGCACACGGTGGAAAAAGTCAATGTCCCGCTAAAGGAAGACAGTGTAAAAATAACCTGTGCTTGCAGTGTGTCACATCTCAGATAAAGAGGAAGATGAGCTGTTTATTGATGCAGTAAGAAACGAATCGATGAATGAAACCTGTCATCTTTACAACGATTGACAAACAGGGAATGTAACTTGAACACAACACATCGTACAAATATGAACCCGATTGAAAGAAATAATGATAATCAAATCCTTGATGACAGCAACACTCAATAACACTCACAAAACAATTACTGTATATTGACAATCATGTTACGTTATTATTAAAATGTTTCCTTTACTTTTTACTTCTCCGCTGCCAAGCGTGGGTATTTTGCTATATATATATACGAGCAAAATACCCGCGCTTCGCAGCGGCGAAGAACTGCCTTAAAATTTTTATTAAGAAGACAATTAACCCTTTTTAAAACTGAGGGAAAATATACCAATAATTATTTGTTAAGGATATCTTTGTATGCCACGTTGTCAGTTCAGCCCTCCAGTTGTAATATGACCAAGCTGTAGCTGTGCGCTGACCTTACTCTTGAGCATGCAACGTACAGTTGGCCATGTGAACAGTAATCTTGTTTCAAATCTCACAGCTTGGATTGCTGCTGTCATAATCGGTTTGAGTTTCATTGTTTGTTTCAATTACGTCAGTATTTGTAGGACTTGTGTTGAAGAGTCATTCGGCATCTGTCAAGCGTTTTAAGTATACAACCAGATTCATTCATAACTTCACATCCAGCTTTTGAGAGTTTAAACATTTCTAAACATCAAAGTGTCCACTACTGAAATTGTCACCTGTGAATCTAAGATGTTTAAGAGGCATTGGCGGTTGTCCAAAGGTGTAAAATATTTGGCCATTTCAGTACACTTAAGCATTTCACTCTTCTAGTGCTCCTGTGTAGTATAATTATCTCCTGTACCGTCATCAGTCTACACCTTGAACCTGTCCCAGTCATTCAATACATAAGACACAATGTTCCTCCGGATATCAAGAGTGAGCCTGATATTGCCATGCAATATGTAACAAAGAGAATGGAAAAGACAGGTGCCATCTCCGGGCATGGAAACCACTTGGTAAGTGACAGTTCTTTGATCGATGGTGATCACCTCGATAGACATGTTAATGGGGGTACGGTTGGAATAATAAAGGAAATGGGTACCTGAACAATGTAAAGTAAGTCTAAAATACCTACACAATAACTATAATCGTAATAAATAAACAATAAAACAGCGGAGAAGCTGTGGATTAAATAAAAAGGCTGTAGTTATCAGCAAGGAGACGTGAATACCGTGGCGAAGCAAGGAAGGGAATGTAGAGACTGGAGCGACAGACGGCCTTATATAGGCAGGCAGCCAACAACGTGGGAGGCGTTGGGATGTGGGACCCAACGCCGCCTCACATGGTGACCGAGCTGCAGGCTATGGATGTATATATGTACGTAAGTAGGATTCAGTTAGCGTTGGGAACCCGCGTACCAAATTTCTTGAAGATGGGCCCATAAGTAACAAAGACCATTGAAAAGTTCAATATGACGGCCGACCGTGGCATCATATCACTGAAATAAGTACCAAATTTCAGCCTTCTACCTACACGGGAAAATGGAGAATTAGTGACGTTGGAAAGTTCAATATGGCAGCTGACAGTGGCGTCACACCACCGAAATAAGTACGTACATTGGTTTCGGTTAACGCAGGGAAGCCGCCTACCAAATTTTGTGAAGATGGGGCCATGAATAAGAAAGTTCAACATGGTGGACGCTCTTGACCGTTATGCGTAAAATTTCGAAATGAAACCTGCTTAACTTTTGTAAGTAAGCTGTAAGGAGTGAGCCTGCCAAATTTCAGCCTTCTACCTACACGGGAAGTTGGAGAATTAGTGACATTGGAAAGTTCAATATGGCGGCTGACAGTAGCGTCATACCACCGAAATAAGTATGTACATTGGTTTCGGTTAGCGCAGGGAAGCCGCCTACCAAATTTCGTGAAGATGGGGCCATGAATAAGAAAGTTCAACATGGAGGACATTGTTGACCGTTACGTGTAGAATTTCGAAATGAAACCTGCTTAACTTTTGTAAGTGAGCTGTAAGGAATAAGCCTGCCAAATTCCAGCCTTCTACCTACACGGGAAGTTGGAGAATTAGTGATGAGTGAGTGAGTGAGTCAGTGAGTGTGTCAGTCAGTCAGTCGGTGAGGGCTTTGCCTTTTATTAGTATACTAGCAGAATACCCACGCTTCGCAGCGGAGAAGTAGTGTGTTAAAGAAGGTATGAAAAAGAAAAGGAAAAATTTAAAAAATAACGTAACATGATTGTTAATGTAATTGTTTTGTCATTGATATGAGTGTTGTTCCCATATCTATATGTATATATATATATATATATATATATATATATATAGCAAAATACATATCTATATACATATCTACATATACATATATATATATGCATACCTATCTACATCATATATACACACACATATACATACATACACAGACACACACATATATATAATTTGTGTGTGTGTATGTATGTATGTGTGTGTGTGTGTGTATACACATACATACAAACATACACACAGGTATATATAAATATATGTGTATATATAAATATATATGTATGTGTCTATATGTGTGTGTATAGCTTTGATCACTGAGTGCAAGGGAAAAATAATAAAATGTAGTCTATAAGTTATTAAACAGTAAAACATTAACGTTTTAAGAAGTAAAGGTACATTGAGCACTACTGGAGTGGTTGCGGGTAAACTACATTTTAAAGACGGTATAACAGAAGAGGTAAGTAGTACTAACAGCAGCTAAAATGTATATGGATCATCTCTCGGTAGTAGATCCCTTTTGAAAGGCGCTACACGACGGCTATGGTATAGAAATTACATTTTCTATGTGAAAGTCCAAATTTCTGCCTCTAATAATGTGCCTTACCAGCAATTAAAGAAAATTAGTTTTGTGTCCTCTGCAGTGTTAAGAGAGAAAGGCTTTGGTTTGGGATAAACGGAAAAAAGGTGTAAAGAAAGGAAAGTTGCCTTTTTCTTTTCTTTTATATAGTATAGAGAGATGTGTTCGCTGACGATATGAGCGCCTTTTGGGGACAGTCGCGGTGGGTCTTGTGCAGACTGGTGAGACGTCCCAGCTATTAATCGGCTGTGATGGCACTGTCAGTCCTTCACTCCTGTGCGTGTCTTCATAA
>JANRMT010062829.1:10808776-10822746 GCA_026402145.1 Polypterus bichir lapradei
CTCCAAAATCTAGTGCAGCTAGTATTATAACCTTGATGGCAATGTATTTTAAAGTTATTTCAAAATGAACCAAATTGCATTTTTTCCCTTGCAAATTATATTTCCTTTCTTGTACCAAGAGTTGTTTTTTTTTCTATTAGCCATTGTTAAATTTTTGGTTTGAAATGTGAGGCTGTACAGACATCTGTTATTTTCATGCTTGCCATTGTGAACAGCATATATTTTGGCAAATTTACACCTCAATAATTATCTGAAGGCTTAATTGCAAATCAGGTGATACTGAGACAGAGTTTGCTTTCTGCTTAAATTGTAAATGTGTTACATAGCATATATTTGCAAGGGAGGACAATTTCTAACTAAAAATATAATTCCTATTTGCTACAGTTGCTTTGATATTAAATGCATAGGAGCTGAGTTGAAGTGAAATCTGTTAGAAACTGAGGCCAAAAATGAAACTTTTTGTGTATTTTCACATTGCATAAAGCATGGCTAAGAGGTTCTAGCTAATGCTGCCAGCTCATGACTTCTGATTGGTGATTGTCTCAATCATTATCTGATCTTATCCAGTATTTTACCGACTTTCCCAGTTCAGGGATCACAGTGATCCCATGCCTATCTTAGTAGTACTGGAGATGGAATAGGAGTACTCTATTAACCTAAAGTGCACATCTTTGGCTGGTGAACCAAGTACCCATTAATACAACTAATAGGTATTGTGAAAATCTCCAAATTCAGCTTTTCAGTATCACTATAATAAAGAGTTGAAGCAATATTGTCCTGTTAAATGCCATCATGCTTTTTTTTTTTTTTTTTTTTTTTTTTTTTAAATAAACTATTAAAGTTGTAAGGGAAATGCCGCAGGGATTCCCATGTACTTGGTAAAACACCACTTCACTGTAGCTCTTCATCTACAGAATTATGCTTAGTGTTGGATATCTGCTTTTCTGTTAACTGTTAGAGGTACCTTTTACAAAGTTAAATTCACCTGTCTCTATGACTTTGTGCTATTGGTCATTACATACAAAACAGTTTGGTGAGAAAAGATTTCCCAGCAGCTGAGAAATACAGTTGTTAAAGGAGATGTGTGTGGTGCAGTACATAATAAGATTTCAATGGATCCCAAGGAATGATTAAATTAAATACCAAGAAATGAAAGACATGTATCATCACCCATTCTTTGAAGAACAGGATGTACACCAAAACCAGGCATCAGCAGAAGAGGAAAAACATTGGTCACAAATGTAATCATGTCCTAAAAGCAACTCTTAAAGTTCTTCAAGATGTCACGTTTGAGATGGTGAAGCTGTTAGTCATTAAACATGTTTGGGTACCGTAAATACCTGTATATAGGACACATTTTTTTTTCTTAAGACGTAGGCCTAAAAACCCAGGTGCGTCTTATACATGGATACTTTTATTACAAAAATAAAAAAAATCAAAAAAATCTATATATATAATTCACTAAGGGCACGCAAGACAGTAAGCGCAAGCAAGACAGACCCCCGCCCACCAACTCTAACCCTCGTACCGCATCATGGGATATGCACAACAGAGCCACGCACGCCAACTGTAACCGTCCTCCCGAGTCCAGCGTCGCTCTTGAGGCATGCAACAACTCGCCAAACACAGCCTCAGCCGCTTTTGTCTGTGCCAAAGTCCACATGAACCTTTGAGCCACGTTGACTTTACACCACACACAAGACAGAGAGCCCCGCCCGCAAACTCTAACTAAGGGCAAGCAAGACAGAGAGCCACGCCTGCCAACTCACAGAGCCCCGCCCACCAACTCTAAGACCATGGGATATGCATGCATTTAGTGTATAAATGGATATAAATAATTGCATGTAAACAATTCGCCAAAATCTGTTGTATGTAAATGATTCTGTTTAAAACCCGGTTTCCACGTCAACCTGTAATAGTTTAAATGGTACTTTTACCACTTTCAATAGGGTGGACGCGCTGACTTATCGTGTCGACTGGGCAACACAGTGAATGCAGTGTCTATCTATATAGTTTATTATAATATCAGAAATTTATTATAAAAATTTCAAATTACAATACCGTATTCATAAATATTTATCCTTGTCATCAATGTCCTCATTAAACAAAGCATCCCACACCTGTTGTGCTGTACAGTCACAGGGCTCCAGACAGAAAAAAAATTTGGGAGCCATTGGCTCCTAAACCCAAAATATTTAGGAGCCAAATGCTTTTTTTGAGAGCCATAATCTCTACCGCATGCCAAATGTGAAATAAACAAATAATATTTACTTGTATTGTTTATTTGTTTCTTAGGTCTACCTCACACTGCCTTTCCTTTCTCCTATCTGAGCTATTTGACCTGCTAGTGTCTTCTGCAAGGTCTTATAGATAATAATAACAGAAGAATAACTGACACATAAATGTGAACGGTGCAAATGTTTACTAATAAGCAATACTTCAAGTCCAGAGTCTTATACAAAACATGTGTAAGGAACACTACAAATACAAACACTGAAAATGTCTTACACATAATAACACAAGAATAAACACAATAACAAACATTATAAATAATTATTTCTGAAATAATCATTTCGCAATGAGTGTACAAATATAAAGAAATGAATTACTCTTCAAGTTCACTGTCACTAACCATTACAATGTCAGCATCATTAGGCCAGCCAGTATACTTTGGTCTGTGCTTTTTTTTGTTGGCTGACAACCAGCGCTTTACACTGGGCTCTGGGTCAAAAAGTTCAAGTGTAGGGCCCTCTGTACTGATCCTTACCAAGTCTTCCAGTGTTTCTACACTTAGGGAGTTGCACACTTTTGATTTTATTCTGTTTTGTGCTGAAAATCCTCGCTCGCACCGAGCTGCAGATATCGGAAGTGCCAGCACAATTTCGAATAAGTGAAGCAGATTTTTAAAATCTGTACAGAACGGCTCCTTGCTCAGCATCACTGTCCATAGGTCACCATAAGTCTTATCCATAAACTGACCCTTCATTAATATTTTCAACATTAGCCATTCCTTCTGCACAGCTGTGACATCATAGCCATTGTTTGATAAGAGCTCCCTGTACCATTTAACAAGTGTGTCTATCTCACACTTGCCATAGCTATCAATGTCCTCTGGCCATGCATCATGACAAAAAACTGAAAATGACTTGATGATTTCTAATCCCTTTGAATATCCGTGCTGTGTAACACTTGACATCATGTTTGCAAACCTGATCTCCAATTCTTTAACAGTAATGTTAACTGTTTTTTCAGTTGCAGCCTTTAGATCACTTCTGAGTGTGGCCTGATTTTGGGGGCCTTTCAATTTAACATTTTGGAAGGTTATGACTGTGTGGCTACTTGCAGCCCTCTCACTCCTGCTTGTTGATGGCCCTTCCTGTTGCACTGAACCTTCAGGCTGAGAACCTATGTGCTGTAAGAATTCCTGCAGCTTCCCTTCTCTCAAAGCATTTTCCTTCGATCCTTTAATTGTTACCACACAGCCCACAATTGCAGCAACTGCCTGAGGAAGTATATGAGAATTGTTTTGAAGTGTAAGGCTCAGCTTTAAGACCTCTGAAAAAAAGGTCATGTAAAAAGTGACAAAAGGAAACGAGACAGGCTTTCTATTTGCTGAACAATGTGTTTGGCTCTTCCCTTTATGTCTATGTTTTTGGACATGACTGCAAGGTGCTCCATATGATGATGCACAGCAGTGTACTGCCCCTGACCTGTTGCATAGTTTGAATGGAGAAAAACTGAGAGTGCCCGATAAATGTGTGGCAACCAGTGCTGAGTTTTTACTGCTGATGGGTTTCGCACTGTGCATCCTAACTCTGCTCCTGTAGCCTTCAGCTCCCACTTGCTTTTGGGACTGAAATGATACGTTTTCCACACTAGTTGTAGAAGGTCATAAACTTTTTCAATCATTGGCACTAACCTTTGTGTGTTTAGCATTGCCAGTTCTAGCCGATGGGGTAGACAGTAAAAAGACAGAGCATGTTCACCTATCTCTTTTCTGAAAAGTGCCCCTATTCCCCCTGTTGCACTCATGTTCACGCTTGCACCATCAGCTCCAAAAGCACTCATTTTATGTACCCACCAATTTGGGTTGGTTGGGTCAGCATTCTGAAGCCGTGGTTTAATGGTGTTTTGAATCCCTTCTGCATGACCATAATCAATCTCAGCCAAACCGACTAGATGAGTCTTAGGTGTTCCATCAGATACATACCTATAGTATGTTCCACAATCTATACTAATAAAAGGCAAAGCCCTCACTGACTGACTCACTCACTCACTGACTCATCACTAATTCTCCAAGTTCCCGTGTAGGTAGAAGGCTGAAATTTGGCAGGCTCATTCCTTAACAGCTTCCTTAAAAAAGTTGGGCAGGTTTCATTTCGAAATTCTACGCGTAATGGTCATAACTGGAAGGTATTTTTCTCCATATAATGTAATGGAGTTGAGCTGGATGGATGTGGGGGGCGGAGTTTCGTGTGACATCATCACGCCTTCTACGTAAGTACGTAGAGAACAAGGAAGACCTGCAAACAGCGCTGAGCAAAAAATGCCATTTCACAATTGAGAAGGCAGAAAAAGATTATGAAGCAAATGATGTCTACAAGCGTATTCATGAATACAAGCATATTCATAAGTACAGCTACTGCGGAAACAAAGCACGGCGTGAACCGTAAGTTTATATTAAGTTTATAGACACACTCCCACTGCCGTTTGTCATGCCTATGGCAAATGACGGTTTTCGCGAGATACAAGTTTACTGAGAAGACACGAGGTATAAACGACACTTTGGATCACTTTGTAACGGAGTTAAAATTGCTGTAGCAAGAAACTTTTAAGTGCCGGGTCTTAGCTAACATTACATAAACACATCCTCCAAATACGAACCTAATTGCAAGAAATAATGATGATCAAATCCTTGATGACAGCAACACTCATAACGGTCACAAAACTATTACTTTCACAATCATGTTACGTTATTTTTAAAATATTTCCTTTTCTTAGCACAAGCACAGCTGAGAAGCTTCGATGCATGTACTCCATAACGCGTTAAAAAAATAACGCATTTAATCACTCTTTCAATTCCAAGCAAAGGGGAACTTTTGTCAGTGCATGATTTCCTGGTGCATTGATTACATTCATGCACACATCACAACTACAAAAATGTAAGAGTCGAAAGAAAGCGCGTTGCTGGGACTAATCGGAGGCAAATTTCATTTGAAAAGACTATTTGCCATCAATGATTGTTTTGGTAAAGCCATACTCGGTGTATTCATTAGATGAACAGTAAAAAAGTAAGAGCGAGGGGAGGGTGACTTATTGAAACCACAAATAGCACGCGGGCTCGATGCGTCGGTGCGCGTCAACTCGATCTGAATTGCGTGATCACATTCGAAAAAATATATCTTTTCAAGTTGTATTTAGTCCTTATGTGTCAAACTCATCCGGCCCGGTGTGTAATTATATCTGGCCCGCGAGATCATTTTATATATTATTGTTACTAGCAGAATACCCGTGCTTCGCAGCGGAGAAGTAGTGTGTTAAAGAAGTTATGAAAAAGAAAAGGAAATATTTTAAAAATAACGTAACATGATTGTTAATGTAATTGTTTTGTCATTGATATGAGTTTTGTTGTCATATCTCTCTCTCTCTCTCTCTATACATATATATATATATATATATACACATAGCAAAATACCCGCGTTTGGCAGCAGAGAAGTAAAAAGAAAAGGAAACATTTTAATAATAACGTAACATGATTGACAATATAATTGTTTTGTCATTGTTATGAGTGTTGCTGGCATATATATATATATACACTCACACACACATATATAAACATATATATATATACACACACACACACACACACACACACATACTTGTTTTTGTGTTTTGTGAGGACACAAGTCAGGAACATGCTTTCTGGGGACACCACTTTCCTGTGGTCCTATACATGTGAAAAAAATTCTGGATGTTTAAAAAAAATATGGGAACATAACCAGCACCTCAAATTTTAGCTTCCTTTAAGTAGCATTTTCACCTTGTTTTATCACACTGAATGGGGACAGTAACACTCATCACTTATAAGGACATGATTTGCATACACACAAAATATCTGGTATACATACTAACTGGGGACATTTTCAGTGAACTCATTTGCATACAAACAAAATATTGCTTTTCATGACATCAAGGGGCATATTTTAAAACCATTTAGATTTACATAAATATTCTCAAAAAATCAAGTACTATCAAGCTAAAAGCTAAATAAAAATTAAACCACTCACATTTTTTCCCAGTCAAGATTTATTTGGAAATCGAAACCACTGAGTAAGACAACTTTTACCTTATATATTGCAAAAAGAAAAGCAAATGAAAAACGCAGTGTAGCAATTGTAAAAAAAAAAATAAAAAAATAATCTCTCTTTTACATAAAAACTAAATATATATATAAAAAAAATCTCTTTTACAAGCCACAATGCTTGGCATTCTCAAAATATTCTCAATATATTCTTAGCATTTAATGAACAGACCAAATGAAAAAATACAGTGTAGCAATTGTAAAAAATAAATTAATAAAAAAAAATCTCTCTTTTACATAAAAACTAAATAGATAAAAAAAATAATATCTCTTTTACAAGCCACAGTGCTTGGTATTCTCAAATTATTCTTAGCATTAATGAATTATCCAAATGAAAAATGCAGCGAACCAACTGTAAAACACATTAAATATTTTTAACATCTCTTTCATAAGCCACAGTGCGGTTGTATACATAAAACTTCACACTTTGCCAATCTCGATCCTGAGTTAGACAACTTTTGCATTATATATTGCGAAAAGAAAACCAAATGAAAAATGCAGTGTACAAATTGTAAAAACTAAATAAATAAAAAAATATCTCTTTTACATAAAAAATAAATAAAAAAAATAATCTCTTTTACATAAAAAATAAATAAAAAAAAATATCTCTTTTACAACCCACAATGCTTGGCATTCTCAAATACTCTTAGCATTAATTAACTGACCAAATGAAAAATGCAGTGAACCAACTGTAAAACACATTAAATATTTTTAATATCTCTTTTATAAGCCACAATGCGGTTGTATACATAAAACTTCACACTTTGCCAATCTCGATCCTTGAGAGCTAAGGGTTCAGCTTTTATACACATTTCACATTCTGCTTTTCCCGGAACACGACATGATGTGATGCAGTTCTTAAGGTGTCTTTCCACAGCGTAGATCTCATTCACCTCCCAAGATTTACGCTTTTTTCGAGTCAATTTACCTATGGGGTTAAAAATAAACCCATTAGAATATATGGAAGAACTTGGAATAACTACACAACATTTTAGGAGAATAAAAGTACAGCTTTGCTATTTCACAACTCATTTTTAGACAATTTAATTGCATTTATTTATATATTTTGTGTTTATTCATTAATGAAGACATAATCGTTTTGCTTGCTTTGATTCTACAATAAAAGGCTGTTTAAATACCTCTGTGAAAAGTTGTATCATGGCTCTAGGTCACTTCAAATAAAATGTGTTGCAATGCTCAATAGCCCTTGCCATGACTTTTTTCAGACAAAATGCCTTGACAACATAACAGGTTTGTCCACTACCCTTTTTTTTAAAAGTAACATTTTACAGGGAAGCCAAAAATTTACACTCCCTCTCGCTCACTCAAGTCAGGAATCTAGAAGCACAAAATGGTAATTCCTTCCATTTCGGAAACCAAATATCAGTCTAGACTCTTTTTGTTCGTAAACTCCCATTGGAGGAATGAACTAAATACATCATTGACATTAGCTGGGTCCCTGTTTACATATGAGCTCAATGTGCTCAAATATTATAATTGAATGTTTGTCTATTATGTTAAAAATATTTATATTTTCCTGTTGATATTGAGAAGAAATAAGTAACAAAATGGCAAAACCTTTAGTAGAGGGCATTGGATGATGATTCCGTTTTGTTGGCTGGGATGTCACTTCCCTTTCTACTGGTAGTACTTCTGCTGCTGCTGGTGGCTCTGTGGAATTCATACATCAGTTTCAACATAAGAATCTTTACCAAGGTTATAAAATGTGCTTGTTCAAGAAAACACTGATGATTGTTAAAAACTGAACACAATGTCTCTTTCACTTACCTTTCTGAAGGACAATGCTTGCCCAACAAGAAACATGCACAAGCTTGTTTATGCAGTAGTTGCAATATTTTTATCAACTACACACTTTTTATCAGCTTTTACATTTATACACCAGTATGCAGTTGACTGCAAAGTTTGAATCCTCCTTGGTGTTTGCACAGAAATTTGAATCTATTTTAATATTGCCTCAAGTTGTTGTTAATGATCACTCTAAGGTGTGCCTTTATACTAAAATAATACAACAAATTAGTGTGATGAGGCCCGAAAAGAGGTGGTCCTTTAACAAAGCTGGATTTGATTATGTTACTAAAAATGCATGCCCTCAAGTTTCCTTTTTATAAAATAGCGACCTAACAAAAAATAATATAACAACTATTTATTGGAAAGTGCAATTTATGAAGATGAGAATGGTTCAAATAACTTTTAATAATTTCAATGTCAAATTAATAATTTAGAAATACTACATTTACTTAATTCAATAGTAAAATGTAATAAATACACATCAATGGAAACTACAGTATGTGGAAAGGGTCCCTGCCTTTAAGTTTCTGGGTGTAAATGCCACAGAAGGTCTGGTCCACAAACACCACAGTGGCAGTCAGGAAGGCACGGAAGACACTCTACTTCCTGAGGATCCTTAGGAAAAACAACCTGCAGGAGAAGATGTTGGTGTTTTTTTACTGCTGTTGAAAGTGTGCTGTCATACTGTATCTTTATGTGGTATGGCGTAACAGCAGCTCATTGGCAGACAGGAGAGCCCTTCAGAGGATCATAAACTCTGCCCAGAAAATCACTGGCTGCACTCTTTCCTCTTTGGAGGGACTTTTCAGCTCTCATCTCAGCAGAGCAGCCAAAATCGTGAAAGACCCTTCCCAACCAGGACATTACCTGCTTAAGCTGCTGCCCTCTGGGAGGCAGTTCAGGTCCTTCCCATCACTGACAGACTTAAGTACAACTTCTACCCCAGAGCCATACGAGAACCAAACACAGCTAAACAATTACTGGCCAGCACGGACAGCAGTCACTCTTGCACTACAAAGTATATGTTTATATTCTTTGCACTTTATTCAGTTTTTTTTAATAGTACCAACTGCACTCTCAATTCCTTATGTGCAATAATTCAGCTGCTGTATTGTATTGTATTTAATTGTTTGTATTGTAATGTAACTATGTCTATTATATGTACTCTGTGCAGGGACACTAAAGGAATCTTTTCTTGGTGTTAAAAGTACACTTACAATGTAAACAGGAAAGGGGAATTCAAGTTTTTAAACAATCCCCGTTAACAGTATTACTTACGGTATTGTCCAAATGTTTTGGAAATGTTCAAAAAGTACTGATACACAAACTAAAATTATTTCAATAATTTATACACTACCACAAATAAAAATAAAAGCACAATGTACTTTGTTTGCATAAACATTAATACAATACATTTACCTTAGCACTCTAATAAAAAACAAAATACAACCACACTTTTGACAATTGACACAAAATAAAACTATGTTGCATGCTGCTAAATTTGATTTGCAGTAGACAGTATTTAATGAGAACTTTTAAAACCAAAGTTATCAAACATGGTTTTAATGATAAAATTTTAAATTGTAATACTATCAGGAATTTTACCATGATTTATTGTGAAAGTGGTACCTTATTTTACAATATACAATGTACATAAGGTTCTGATAGCTATTATTATGAAGGCAAATGATAATGTACAACTATGTTTAAAATCACAACAAAAAATGTTTAAAATTTATTTTCCTGGGTTAAAGTAGGTAAAAAAGTTGCAGCTGTGTATGTTCTTACACTATGCAAAGTGCACTCTACTGCTAATTAAACATTTAAATAATTCTATAATCCTTCTAAATGTACACTGCTAATAAAGAGATCCTTTTTATGTATTTATTAATTATATACCTCTTTCATCTTCACATTGACCACCCTCCTCTTCGTCAGTGTTGTTTTCATCACTGCTGAGCTCAATCTTCTCTACATCCACACAGAAACACTTTTTTAGTATTAAACCACAATACTGTGGAAATAAAGAATAAACAACAGAGAAAGAGAGATATCTAGTATAATTACCGTTTGGGTCAATATTGACTTCATCCAAATTTTTCCCCTTGAACTCCCCAATTCTTCCTTGTTCCAGAGCCATGAGCACTTTGCTGACTTTTGCAAGTTGCAAGGTTTTTTCCGGCAGGCGGTAATATTCACGGTGGATCCTAATGTCGTGGCCAAGGAAATTTGCTAACTGGTCCATATCTGTGTCCCTCAGATTTAAAACAGTAGAAAGAGTGGCTGCATGCTTTCTCAGCTTTGTGGAAGTGAGAGCATCAGGATTCTTCGCACCACAAAGTACAGCAAAGCTCCGAAAACAGTCAGATCCTCTGTAATGTGACATTGCTGAGGGTCGAGCAAAAAGATAAATGTTGTCTTTTGGAACATTACAAGCCTCCCTTTTCTCTACAAGTAAGTTCAATGCCTCCAGCATATTGGGAGTTAGTAGGATGGGTACTGGACGTCCTCGTTTTCCTCGGATTACGACCCTGGAAAAGTGTCTGCAGAGTTTCTTTTCTATCTCAGACAGCCCCCAATCTACATCTGTATGTGGATCACTGGTGTCTCTGGATAAGAATGCACATAAAGGCATACTTGACACTTCACCCTCTCTACGACGATTGAAGAGTATGATCTGAGTCAAGACTACCTTTGCAAGGTCAGACCACACCTTTGACATGGACTCTGATGATAAGTGTTGCATATACTCTTCTTGTCTGTCACTAAGAAAGGAATGAAGCTTTTGTACATCTTTTGTAAAGGGAAAAACCATGGGTGCATTCCATTTTGCTTCATGTGTATTTCTTGCTGCTGTTGAGGAAACCAATTCACACCAGCGTTCTTTGTGAATATCTTGGAAATCACAGACTTTTTGCGCCAAACAGTTGTCTTTTGAAATCAGAGCTTTAGCCCTCACCAATTTGCTGATCTTCATAAGACTTATTCCAAGTTTTTTAGCAAGGGACGGTACTTTGTATGTGTCCGTTTCATTATTATATCCACATGCATGTCTAACGGCTTTCACTGTCTTCATATAGTTTTGTGGGTCTATGAACTCTTCAATTGTATTTAATTTTGCACTTTTCTTGCCACTGACCAGAAGTTTTCCTACTTCTCGTAATTTCTGTCGGACTAACATCTTATTCTTGTCAGAATGTCCACCCTTGCTCAACCAGTATTCTCCCAGCTGAATTAAGCAACTGTCATTTCTTACAGCAGCAGTTATTTCATCTGATTTCATGAACCTTAGTGTCTCCCACAGTACTTTGCTAATGTTTGCAGGAACAGGTTGTGAGAACACACACAGGGACTGTACACGATTTTTACCAGGTTTAAGAAGAAGATCTTTAGGACTTAGTTTACAAGACTTCATGTGTCGCCAAAGAACCTTCCTGGTGAATAACCCTTGACAATATGCACAGTGCATGAATTCCTTTCCTTTTGCTTTATTTGGTGGTTGTTTATAGGGAACCAGCTCTCCTTGGCCTGACTTTATCACTGCAGCATTATGTACATAGTTTCCTCTGTTACGTAAATCATCTAAATGCATTCGTCTCTCCTTCGATCCCTTTGGAAACATGAATGCTTCAGCCACCTCTTTTTCATTAGAATGTACATATTCCAGGTGCCTTGCCATCTTACTGAAAGGTTTAAAGCAAAACAGACAGTAATGCCTCTTATTATACATTCTTCTACCGTCACTCTTTCTTTTAACTGCAGAGACCACTACTGACCATTTTTTCTGCACAAATTCAGGACTGCTGCCACTGATATCCCTCTCCATTTTCTCAGATCTTGTACTAGGATACTGACTTGATTCTGTAGCCTCATGACTGCTTTCATTTCCTACATCGGTTGCATCCACATTGAGGTCAACTGTGCTATCAGGAAGAACATGAGATGGAGGAAATTGTTTATCTGTTGTATTCAGGCAAATACGTTTTAAAGGTCTGGAGGATGTACTGGATTTAGAACCAGTCTCATCTGTGGAGTTTGGAGCATATTCCTCACCACTGTCTGAAGGAGTGTCAAAGAACTCTTCTGAATCTTCAGGAGATCTTTCTGTCATCTGATAAATAGAATGTTATCAGTGGTACGAACATATTTGCACATTTCCCTTGGTTTTTAGTTTCCTAAAATAATGACATATACTGGTGCTCTTTGCTCATCAGCCTACAGAGGTTTGTAATCCAAATTCTAGTTTTATTAATCTAAGAATGTTTAGGGGAAAATGTTACTTGTAAAAGTATGATTCTGAATAGATCATATAGCTTAAGTTATTACAGAAAAATGGGAAAAAAACAATTAATGCCCAAGCCTATATGTTACAGTTAAGTACATTGTAAAATTCCAATCCCAACATTTTTTTTATCCTGTGTCAAATTTTTTACATTAATCACAGGAATTCAAATTCACTGTGTATTGGCATTTAATTGTAAATTAATAATGAAATAACATTTGATCACAAATTTTACATTTCCAACTATGAAGTGACATGAACTTACGGTGACACTTTTAGTCCTCCTTAACTTAGGTACAAATGTGTCCTCTTTATCTAAGATGGAACACTCTTGATCTGAACATGAACGCTAAAATGGAGAAAAAGTATTATGAATGGGGACTGAACTGTGAAGTACTGTACATAAGTCTATGTCTTATTATTCACAAAAAATAGACAATTTCATATTTAGATTTTCTATAATATAACTTAAATACAATGAAAAAAATGAACATTACTTATGTTATTATTATCTAGGACAGAAATTAATGCTGAGCACCAAATCTGTCCCAAATTGTGACAGTTTAAGTTTTATGGTTTCTATTTTTTATGTATTAAGCCATGTTAAGATTTCAAATGGCTTTTTAAAGCCCCACTGAATGGTGAAAATGGTTTTCTAAGGGGATCTGACCTGCCTTAACGATTGTTTAATTGACAGCCTTCTGGTTTCATAGACAGCTTTTTACATACTTATGGACAACATCCAAATCTTCAAGTCATAAACAAGTATTAACACTATACTTTATGAAATAAAAATAAAAATGTGAAAATTGAAGATACAAGGTTGTTGTTTGGTACGTAACCCAAACATCTTTATTATATATTAAATACTTACAATACCATATCTGTCGTCATCATATTCTGATGAAGAGTTCTAAAAAAAAAAAAAAAAGAATTTAAAGCTTAACCTCTTGTTGAAGTGCTAATCTATAGTACAAAAACAAATGATCCATATATAAGGAAATAAAAACATAAAAATTACTAAAAACTGCCATAAAAATGTCTTTGATAGTTGAGCGGTAAGAACAAAATTTTTACATACAATTTGACAAGCAATTAGCTTGATATGGAATCAAAACCTACATTTTGAAATTACAACATCCTATCTGGTTATAAAAGAATTAAGGTTATAATATGAATATTAGCACAGAATGCTTAGATTATGCATTTCCATGTAATACCATAAGTTCAGGCATTTAGTAAATAAAATAGAATTAAAAAATTAATCATGATGATATTACTAGTTACTATTTAGTCGACATTTTTATCTAAAGTGATTTACATTTATTACTAACTACAAGAACAATCCTCTGGAACAACTTAGGGCTAAGTGCTTTGCTCAGGGAGAAAGGGGTAGTGACAGCACCTGGATTTGAACCCAAAACCTTGTGCTTTAACTAATTATAAACTTATTAACGCTTCTAATTATTCACAAAAATGTGATAATCAGACATATACCTGTTCACTAGCTGAAGAACA
>JANRMT010062829.1:10829438-10841578 GCA_026402145.1 Polypterus bichir lapradei
GTGCAAAATCACAAAGTGATTTCAAGTGAAGCTGCTTTTATAGGAGACAAATGCACCAGTGCAACTTGCCCCACTTTGCCAAGTAATGTTGAACCAAGTCGGCACAACGGTGTTCCCAAATATGCACTTTGCTGATAAACTGAGCGCACTGAGTTCACACGCCGCTTTGGTGACTTTGAAGAACAAAAAAAGAATTTTGAGTTGTTTCACAACCCATTTGCTGTCGATGTGGAAACTTCACCTGTGCAGATTCAGATGGAGGTGATTGAGCTGCCTTGTAATGGCACACTGAAGGCAAAGTACGATACTGCAGGGCCCGCACAGTTTATTCACTCCATTCCTGCAGAAATGCTCCAGCTCCGTCTACATGCGGCTCGAACCTTGTGCATGTTTGGTAGCACATATCTGTGTGAGAAGCTCTTCTCAGTGATGAAGACTAACAAAACAGCACACAGGGAGTCGCCTCACTGATGAGCACCTGCAGTCCATCCTGAGAATCTCCACAACACAGAACCTCACACCAAACATAAACAAACTTGTTGCCAAAAAAAGATGCCAGGCGTCCAGCTCTGATAAAATGACATATGAGCCAAGACAACTGAATGATTTGATTTCTTATTGCTGAAAAGAACAAATTTTATTTATATTTCCAGGTTTTCTTATGCAGCATGTTCATATTTGAATTTTTATAATTTTGACAGGATATATTTTTATGGAGAGCAAAATCTTTTGGGATATTCAAAATTTAAGTTTATTTTTTATATAAAATTAAATAAGAGTAAAGAAATTTGAATGTTTGTTCTTTTAACGTTTACTTTATTTCTAACTTGTATAATTTAGACAGGGTATATTTTTATGGAGAGCAAAATATTATAAGTTATTTAAGGTTTGAGTTGATTTATTCCGGAATAATATTCCTTTCTGTTTTTATTCATATTTATGTTCAAAAAAGTTAAGTTTTAAAACTTTTAAAGTTTTAAAAGTCTAGTTTTAGTGTGTTCAATAAATGTTTATCCTGTTCGGCCCGCGATCTAAAGTGTGTTTTGGATTTTGGCCCCCTGTGCAATTGAGTTTGACACCCCTGATTTAGTCGACACAAATATCTTTGGTTGGAATGTAAGGCGAATTTACTCTTTACATTTGTATAGTGAAGAAAAATTTATGCAATGATGCCTACATTTAACTTACATTCCTACCAAAGATATTTCTGTCGACTAAATAAAAATTCCTTCTATTTAAAATTTAAATAGAACTTGAACAGATACGATAGTTTATAATATCCACGCAGACTTGCACGTAAGAGCGGGAGTCATTCGTTTTAACAAACAGCGTATTGCACTGATACGAAATAGCCTGCCCATTTAATTATTTAGGAATGGATAAATAAATTAAGATTTTGTACAAATAATGTTTTTCATTTTTCTTCCTTGATGGATTCTGCCACCCCCAGCAACAGTTGCTAGCACCCTAAAGTGTGTGTGTGTGTGTGTGTATATATATATATATATATATATATATATAATGTTTATGTGTGTGTTTGTATATCCGTTGCGAAGCGCGGGTATTTTGCTAGTCAGTTATAACAGAGATGTAGTTTACCTTTTAAGCTTCTTCCAGCACATTACTTTTTAATTCATCTGCAATGCAACCTACAAACTCTGCACATGCTGTATCATTATCATATGTTTTTGACACATCCATGCCATTCTTCTTCATCAGCAGAATTTGAGATTTAAACTTTGTGAATGGCATTTCTTCCAGTGCAATCATATATGCAGCATTGAATTTTATTTTTAATTCTTTCATCTCATTTTCTTTGCTATGGGGGTGTCAGGAGGAGCAGACCTAGCGATCACACAGTTTCTGGCATTCTTGTGTTTCTTACTCTCACCATGCTTTTTCACTGTTTCCTTTTTAAAATGGCTTGTACCACAAATGAATTCAGTTTTATCAGCAATTTCTTTTCCGGCTTGTGCACAAAAGCTGCAATACATCTTTCCCTTTTCATACCGTAACCAAGCGAACTCCTGTAACCAAGCCGCTTTAAACTGTCTTCCAGGCGTCGGAGCCGTGGGCGCAGAAGACTTTGCTAACGGGACGGAGTTGTCATCGTTTAATAACTGTACATTTCCGGACGCCAGTGGCTGTACCTCAGATAACCCACTGACTGAATTATCTTCGGTTCTTTCAGAAGTAGACAAGGCAGGATTTGGACGAGTGGGCATTGAGAAAAAGTCGGAAATGTTTCGTTTGGCCATTTTGCGTGTTACATGGAAACTTAGAACATTTCGCGTGTTATGTGGAAAGTTAGGATGGAATTCGAGGAGTAGTCGTGGCCCGATTCTCTTCTATTTCAGATCCCTATCCGCAGCAGTTAACGAGATGACGTTTGAAGCAGAGTGGGCGTGTCAGATGATGCCTTGCTTCGGTTTGACTTTAATCACGTGATAGTGTAATAGGGATGGCAGACGCGGACTGAGAGTGTTTGCACATAATTTAAAGCCATTTCTGCTACTTTAAATTTAAAACTTTTCTTAGATTGAGAGATGGAGTCGCCATCGGCGACTGGAATGAAAAAACTAGTCGCAAAATAGAAAATCAAGTCGCATTGGTGACCATTTTAGTCGCCATCTGGAGCCCTGAGTCATCATGATAGTCCAGCTCTTCTTCCTTTTGGTCATCATCATTGTCGTCAGCGTCGTCCATCCAAAGAATGTCGTCTTCCGTGCCGTCTAACATGGTGCTGAAACAACATTTTTTTGAATCCCTTCACCTCGGTCTTGATTGGCAATTCTTTCCAGGCGTCTACTTTCCATTGGCAGATTGTAGGCATGTCGACTTTCATCATGTTGCCGCCCTTGGTGAAAGTGTGTTCACCATTAATAATCCATTCGGCCCATTTTTTCTTTTTTGCTGCTTTGAATGGCTTATTCACGACGGCATCCAACCGGTTGCAGAATACTGGTCATGCCGCCTGGGATGATGACGAGGTCTGTATTGTGTCACTTCAATTTGGATTTAACATTGTCGGTTGTATGGCATCGGAAGGCATCTAACACCAGCATCGATCGTTGTTTCCCTAGACCACCGTCACTTTTCATCCATATTGTTTTCAGCCAGTCGTCCATTATGCAGTCATTGAACCATCCTTGTTCTTGCACCCTGACTATCACACCACTCGGAAACTTGTCTTTGGGCATGGTTTTCCTCTTGAAGACGATGTACGGTAGTAACTTTGTACCATCAGTCATACACCCAAGCATCATGGTGAAACGGTTCTTTTCGTTTCCAGTCGATCGCATAGTGATGGTCCTTGCGCCTTTGATGTTTACTGTGTTCTCGGATGGCAGGTCGAATGTCAACGGAGTTTGGTCGGCGTTTCCAATCTGGCTTATGCCATAGTCGTATTTCTGACGCATCTTGATGACATTACTTTGAAATTTCGTTAATAACTCCTTGTGGTCGCTGGGTAGTCGCTGACTAATAGTAGTTCTTCGTCTTGTTAAAAGATTATTTCTCCCAAAGAATCTCCGACACCAGTTCATCGATGCCTTGAATTCTATGATGCTTTGCTCTTTCGCCAATCTTAGAGCCTGTAAACGAACGGTAGTGGTGCTGACCCCCAGGCAGTCTCGACGGGTATCTTCAATCCATTTAATGAGCACCTTTTCCAGGTTAGGGTGGTGAGCCTTCGAGCCTCTGTTCACCCTCTTTACCTTTCGCATTTCTTTGATGGTACTTTCGGCTTTTCTCTGTTTTCTTATTACGCATTCTGTCGGACCAAATTGCTGCTCGGCTGCCCGGTTCCAGTGTTCTTTCGCGCACGTGATCACTTCCAGTTTAAACTTTGCAATATAGCTCTGTCGTGTTGTCTTCGCCATGTTGACTGGGTAATAATGAACAGCTATCTTTAAAACTAATGGGATATTTATATTACCGGTGTGTACATGGAAGCGTAATATCAACCAATCGTAGAGAAGTATTTGAATCAAAATTTATTATTGATTTATCGTCGGCTTTAGTCTCACTGAACACATACCGACGAGACTTACAGTGTGGTGCAAAAGTTTTGTCGCAGTCATTCAATTTGAGCCAGTGGATATGAGTGCTGCTCTCGGCGCGTAGACGGGAGCGTTCATTGGACTTTATGATCGTGTGCGCGTGTGTCAGTGCCTCTCCTTCGCCTTCTCCATCGCCTTCGATGGCTGTGTGACGGGACAGAGAGGAGTGGTTTGAATCCAATTTGAATTTCAAGGTTTGTTTTCAAGTGACAGTCGGTTAGCTCTGCTGCAATTGTAGCTACCGGGGTATGCCTCAGTCCGCGCGAGATTAGCCATCGCCCCCGCACTGGCATTTCACACCATTTCAAATTAAAGTATTTTTCAGGTATACGTAGCGTCGCTAATACTGTATCGATTTTGGAGAATGACACGGCGTTTGAAAGCTCATTTTACAAAACATCCACCTGTATGCCTTATTGTAACGTTTGGAAATTGTTTTATTTTGAATTTTCACGTCACTGATACTTCGTTTTCGCCATCTAGTTTGTTTCTTGCTCTTTGTTGTTGTTCAGAGAGACTCCAGCCTAACACAAACGCATGGATACAATCGCTGGCGCTGGCGGCAGCAGCTTTTAATTAGTATCTCAAAATCAGGATGCGTCCTATAAACAGATACACAGGTTTTTCCATGGTTTTTTGGGTCAAAAATCCACATCGTCCTATATGCGGGTATTTACGGTATGCCACCAATTTGGTGGAGTGCATGATAGAGTGGTGTGGAGAAAAAAAATTGAGAAAAGTTTTCATGAAGTAATATCTTAAATTAAAAAATATGTGGGCATGTGAAAAAGAATTCAGTCGTCTGATGTAATGAAAATTGGCATAGATTACTAGAGCTTTGCGAAGAAGTAAAAGAACATAGATCATTTGCATTACAACAGCCTAAGATGGAATATGGCTGTGGCAGCAGGATGTTATGGGGTCGTTTGTCTTCAGCAGGTATTAGTGCACTATTGCCTACAGTATTTTATTTTATTATTTAAATATTTATTTAGTAATTAATCTTTATCATGACATACTTGGTCAGTTGTGGTATTATATCTGACACAAGTTGTTTTTTGTCAGATATTTAAGGCTTTATTCTGTAGTGGTATTTTGGCATTGTCATCTGAAAAAGAAGTAATAAGCAGACATCTGAAAATATTAAATGTTTTCTGGTGATAATATTTTCAAATTTATATCTGGCTCAGTCAGTGTCTGTATGCAAGTAATTATGACATATGTGGATTTCACTTAGTTCTCCCAATTTAGCTCTCAAAGATATGTGTGCCCTATAGTGAAGCTGGCATAACATCAAGGGGTGATTTTTGTCTTGTGCATGGATGATGGTGGATGGATCCCCATCCTGTTTTGGAATAAAAAGAATTAGAAAAAAATAGACTAGTATGGGCCTTACACTTTGGAGTTTTGTGGGATTTTCTTGAAGTCTTGAAGGTGTACTCCTCTTACACTTAAGAATATGTTAAAAACCTGGACTTTAAAAAACAACTGAATACACAAAACACTGCAGAGTAATAAGAATTCAGTATAGTTTGGCTCAAAAGAGAAATAAAGTCAATAAACATAATGATTAGATACAGTAATCCCTCATTTATCGCGGGAGATAGGTTCCAAGGCCGGCCGTAATAACTGAATTTCCGCGAAGTAGGGACACCATATTTATTTAATTATATAACGTGTATTTGGACGTTTTTAAACCCTCCCTGTACTGTTTACAACCCACCCTTTACTCTATTAGTAACAGGGGCAACTGTTAAGCAATATGAAATCGGTAGATAAGTTTACAGTTACTGTATAGCGAAGTACACGTACCTATATATGACGTGATGATGCTGATGAATATGCTGTGCAGTAAAAATGATGACGATGAATGTGATGATGACTTTTACTGCACAGCCGATGACTGTATTTTACATCTCTTCAGACGGCGGTGCCATTTCCTGGGGCACCTCTTCCACGGTTTCCAAAGGTGTATCCGTAGTAGTAGTAGAAACTGGCTCTTTTTTGCGAGGCTGCAAAAACATTGTGATCGGCAGTTGCTGCCGCTGCTTCTTTTTCCGGTCGAAGAGCAGCTTGTAGGTGGTCATGACGTCGTCGACCTTGTTGCAAAATTGGACCGATCGAACCATATCGTCATCCCATTCCTGTGACCGCTCTTGCAGATCCTTAGCCAGTCTGCAGCCACAGCCGCGAACGCTCTCCCTTCCTTCTACAAATCCAGAAGTTTCACCTTCTCAGCGATTGTTTTCATTCTTCATTGGCGTTTAGGCTTAGCACCAGCCTTGGAAGAAGAAGCACGTTTGGGAGCCATTGCAGGGGGTGAAAATTGAAGCGAAGTTCAACACAAAGAAACCACAAAAAAATCACACACAGTACAGTGTAAAGTAAACCGCTCGGCGAGAAAGCTTGTAGCGAAATGGCCGCGACAGAGAGACAAGGGGAGACACACACACACACACACACACACACGCACACACAGAGGCAGCGCGCAGACACACAGGCAGAGAGGAGAGAAAGCTGGACGCATTAAGGTAGGAAGGCAGTTAAAGAATGCACTGGGCTTGATTTTGTTTTCACTTCTGTTTCCAGCGATTGGTTCGTAGCATGCATTGTTGCAATATTATTTTTCTTGGTGGTTTATTAAATACGGATTTTTCAAATGTTAATTTTTTTCCCTGTGCTTAAAACTCATTAAAAAAAGTGCTTTCAGCCAGCGGTTGGTAGCGCTATAGCGCAAACTATTGTAGTGTTAGTTTTCTCTGTTGTTCAAGGTTTTCTCAGTGTTGTTCAATGTTTTACAGTCAAAGCACCAATCACGGGCCCGATTAGAAAGTGGGAAGCTGTGATTTGTCGTCTCCCTCCCATGTACCAATCACAGCCCGTGTTACAACGCACTTAGTCACCAAACTTGTTTTGTTGTTCTTAGACTAGGAAATACTACTACTATATTTAAAAACCCGCAAAGTCGTGAATCCACGAAAAGTGAACCGCGAAGTAGCGAGGGATTACTGTACTCCTTTAGGCTACGTCTTTCATTCATGCTACCCTGGCGTTTTTTAACCCCAGAAAACAGAGTTTCGAAAATGCTCTCTAGAGTCATATATTTCCTTGACTGCTGTTTTAGCTTTGTAACGTACATGGGTGAAAATGTAGATTTTAAAAATGCAGACTCTTGTTCCCGTTTCGAACTTATTCATGGAAGAAAATCATTTTCCAGCATAGCAAACAAAGAGGAGTTGCTTTTCAGGACACTTATATTGCTTACACATATACTTACAAATTGCGTCTTGTAATGTTTGAGTGTTACATATATGCATAAAAGGCAAATAATATACTGTTCAGTGCAGTTTTCAGATTACAGTACACCCCCAAAATTCGTGGGGGTTACGTTCCTAGAGCACCCACAAATTGTGAAAAACCGCGACTTTTGGATGTGGTTAAAAAATGCATTTTAAATGCCTATTTGTATAGTTTAAACCCTAAATACAGTATGCACCAAAAACACTTTAATTTTGTTGCAAACTCGGCTTAACACTAGAATTACCAGAGCCTACGAAAAAACTCATAGATCCGTCCCATCTTAAATGCTTCTCACCTCTCTGTCAGCGTCTTTTGTCCTTTAAATGTGTTGATAAGCAGCAAGCAGTCTGCTATCACATTCCCCACCGGCGCATAGTTTTCTCAGCTCAAGTCTGTTTACCTGCATGTCAGTTGCTTGGAGTTGTATAGAGTGAGAAGTCAAGCAAAATCACACCTTTTATAAATACTATATCGTTATTTGGAACACTTACATTTCATGTGTGTTCCATGTCTACAACGATCTATGTAAACACATCCTTAAAAAATAAATGTTTTTCATGTTTTAGTAATAATTGACAAAATGTAGACATGAAGTTTTATAATGTGTGAAGCCTGAAGTCCATATATCAAAGAGACACTTTCACATAAGGTACAAACATAACAGAACAAGTGCGCTTTTATTCAAAAATATACCTTCAGCAAAACAACACACGTTAGGGTGCGACATTGACACGCATTTACTACGACTGCTTTGGTGGTGCAACGGTATCAACTGTTGACTGGTAATCAAAACTTGACGGGTTCGATCCCCAACGAGTCTGGTCCCCGACAAGTCCGTTTTGAGAAGTGTGCTGCTTTTATTCTTACGATTTTAGAATAAAAACATACATTTGATTTCAGTCTGTAACAGCCGGTGTAAATGTATGATACTTGTGAAGGTTAGCTTTTTTTTTATTCAGTTTCATTCTCTCAGTCGCGTTCACGATCCTACCCTAATTCCCATCCGCCCCCCACCCCCCCGATCTGGGTCTTATATACAAAGTACTGTAACTTGCTTTCTTTTTTCTTCGGTTATAGTCTTCAATAAAAGTGCACTTGTTTTGTTATGCTTGTACATCAATATTTATATGTTACTTGCATACAAGCCAGATAGAATGTATTTAGTTGCTTACTTCCTACAGCCTCAAGTCACAAGTACACTGCAGAGCTTCCTGTGTTTGAGCGACACAGGCATGCTCAAAAAATACACGTGTAATGCCTCGAAAAGTGCATGCAGACACTTTAGTTCGCAAGCATTGGTACAAGAATGCAGTCAGACTTCTTTTTAGGGCACATACACCATCCAGATGTAAACACTAGTGTGGAAAGTCCTTTGCGAACTGAAGATTGAATGTTATTTATTTGGGTTTAGTTACTTACTTCCTACAGCCTAAAGTCACAAGTATAGTGCATCTAAGAATAAGAATAACAAAATGAATACAATAACAAAATGGAAAACACGAGGACACTGGGCTGGAGTCGCGTCACAGGGCAGCAATCAATCAGCAACAAGTAGAAATGAATAACGGGTCTTGGATTGGCTACTTTCACCATCCCAAACCGTGTTTCTCTCAGCGGTGGTAAACCCACTCACCTGGAGACGCGTTATAGGGCAACAGTCAATCAGCAGCAAGAAGAAATGAATAGTATTGCCACAAAAAAGCCATAAAAAAGTGCGGAGGATATTTGCGCTTTCCACTAACAATTAATAGTTAGGTTCTAAGGAAAAATCTGCGAACGACTGAGTCCACAAACTCTGAAACGCAACTTTGCAGGGGTCTACTGCATAGTAAATCTTTTGGCCAACCTTATTACCATGCCTCAAGTATTTTTCCTCCAATGTGTGCATGTCCAGTGTAGACAAACATCTACATCATTTGCATTTTTGGTTGTTTTAAGTGTGGATGGAGATGCTTTTATAAACAATGTAATAATGCTAGTGTGGAAAGAAAACATTTTCATTTAAAAATGTTTTAAAAGAAAACATAGTAGTGTGGAAGTAGTTTTACTATGTTTCTGTTGATGCTGATGGTGCTGTTCTTGTGAAGTTTGGGCAGATATTAAATTGTACTTTGAGTGCTCAACCAACCAAACTGCAAGCCTATTAACAAGGAATTAAAGTCCAGTAAAATGAGCTTGTCTATTGCTATGCAAAACAATATTTATAAATAATAGTATATAACAAAATATAGTCCTTTCTGGGCGGCATGGTGGCGCAGTGGTAGCGCTGCTGCCTCGCAGTTAGGAGACCCGGGTTCGCTTCCCGGGTCCTCCCTGCGTGGAGTTTGCATGTTCTCCCCGTGTCTGCGTGGGTTTCCTCCGGGAAACGCTTGATTATCAAAGCACAATGAATGCATTTTTGTCGGCATTTTGCTTCACCACATTGAACCATTCATCAAACATCGAAGTGCACACCTCAACCCTGAAAGAACTTAAAAGCGGCTGGAGTAGCAAGAAATTCAGGCTGAAATTCCGGGTTTGAATGTGGAGAGTTATGACGATATTCCAGAAGAAGATGACATGACTGTATTTCGATAAATGTATAATGTACATTAATAAATATATAAGATATCCCCCGAAATTAAGCCCTAGTGCATCTTTTGGAGCAAAAATTAATATAAGACCCTGTCTTATTTTCGGGGAAGCATGGTAGTATGGGGATAGGACACATATCTAGGGATGGTGAAAGCCATTACTTCAACAAGTTGGACAGTTTAATAAATTAATGAAGTAATAACTACCGTTCTCTGAATGTTCGAAATAATAGTCATATTTGACTTTATGAGGCAGAAATCTGTATGTTCACAATACACACTTTTGGGGAGCATGTAGAAATACTAACTAAATATAAATTCTTTGTAACTGCCTAGATAATAATGTTGGAGTATTAATACAAAAATATGTACTCTAAAAATAATCAGAGAGATTTTTTTTCTCCCCTCAGTAAACTTATCACATTTAAAGCGGACAGGGATCTCATGCTGTCGTTCCATCTCCTTCTCATCTAGTCTTAAACCATTTTTAGTTTTCTGGCCTGGTTTAGCAGTCTTTCAAATCAAAATTTTGTAGTAATAGGGTGTTGTACTGTGTTAGCCATTAATGAACATCACATAAAGGGATCATTTTCCTGCAGATCATCTAATGTTGTCTACCTAATTCTCTGCATGAAATGTCCTGACACTGCACTCTATGTGGGAGAAACTGGACAAACACTCCTCCAGAGAATGAATTTACACAGATTCCACATTAAACATGGCAACACAGATGTTCCTGTAGCGGCCCACTTCAACAGCCATAGACACTGTGAGAGGGACTTTAAAGGCACAGTGCTTATGGGCAACTTCAAAACACAGCAAGAGAGAAAAGAATGAGAAGTTAAACTCATGTTAAAATGTAATACATTACAACATGGCATGAACAGAGACAAGAGTTTTATAGCCAGGTATGAGGACTGTTTGCATCTCTCAGACTGACACAGATAACCTGTCTACAGACCTATATTGTTTTGAAAAACTCATCACAGACTTCAAAGAACTTTGTTGGACAGTTATCTTATCCAAAGATGTAGACCATACATTGTTCTTCTCTCTCTTGTTAAATTAATCTTAGCCTGAATGAACCTATTTTTTACATTTAAGATTTTTCATTTAAAGATTTACCAATGTTGTCTCTTGTCCTAGTGTGTGGATATAAACACAGGGAACTTCAGTTTCTGTATTACATCTTGCCTAAAGAAGGGGCCTGAGTTGCCTCGAAAGCTTGCATATTGTAATCTTTTTAGTTAGCCAATAAAAGGTGTAATTTTGCTTGGCTTTTCTCTAAAATAAAAATTTAAAAAATCTTGAGTGTATTTCCAAAAATGTAGCCAAAATTGTTGAAGCTAATGTGGATGATTAGGCAAGTATATGTCAGAGGGCAATGTTGAAGAAACTGAAAAATATGTCCGCTGATGACAGATACCCATTACATTCAAAGCTTACCTTCGCTGGAGGATAGTCTCTTTAAAGACCCACAAGCCTCTCAAGAAATTAAATTTAATCCAGTGTTACATGGCTTTTTAATAAGAAACTCATTATGTCTGAAGTAAACGTTTAGGGGTTTAGGATGTTTCGTATGTATCATGTTACAATCTAGCTAAAAATCTGCCATCACTCATTAGAAGAACTTTGCAAAATTTTGTTTTCAAGTTATATAAATATTCTAGAATTTATGCAGCTTGTTGTTTCTATTTTATTTTTATCTTTTTTACATGCAACTGAATTGGCAAATCTAATTTTTTCTTATGTAAACAGGATTAAATAAAAGCTTAACTCTTAGGTGCTGTCTGATATGAGGGATGATCACCTTCATTTTATTTAAAACTAGCAGAATACCCGCGCTTCGCAGCGGAGAAGTACTGTGTTAAAGAAGTTATGAAAAAGAAAAGGAAAAATTTAAAAAATAACGTAACATGATTGACAATGTAATTGTTTTGTCATTGTCATGAGTGTTGCTGGCATATATATATAACTAGCAGAATACCCGCGCTTCGCAGCGGAGAAGTAGTGTGTTAAAGAAGGTATGAAAAAGAAAAGGAACAATTTTAAAAATAACGTAACATGATTGTTAATGTAATTGTTTTGTCATTGATATGAGTGTTGTTCCCATCTATCTATCTATCTATCTATCTATCTATCTATCTATCTATCTATCTATCTATCTATATATATATATATATATATATATATATATATATATATA
>JANRMT010062829.1:10868600-10881150 GCA_026402145.1 Polypterus bichir lapradei
TATTTTTCTTAAGGTAAGGATACATTGTCTATTGGAGTGTGTGAATGCCCACATAAATTAGGAAATTAATCAAAAAAAGACCAACCACGTGGCACAAACAGTTTACTGTGATTTGGTCTGATTTGGACTAAACCATTGCCCGTGGTGGTGAAACCTTAGTGGAATGCTACCAGTGCCACTAGTGAGCTCTGTGTTTTTTTTTTTGGTTTTTTTTTTTTTTTTAAATGGCTAAAACTCATAATATTGGTGTGCCTTTTTGTTCAGAAATGACATGTTTAAGCTATTTTACAATGTGTATATAATTGCAAGGCTCAGATTAGTAGTCAACAAGTGTCTTTACATTAACATATGTAGAGTTTTAAGACTTTTGTTTTGTGGTTTTACCTGTGCCCGATTAATTCCAGTGTTCAAGGCCAGTGTATGTGAGATATTTTTTTCACCTTTATAGAAACTGCTGTACTTCAGAACGTAATTTCATGTGGCATATGCATATATACTATGTTTGTGAAAAAATCACTTACTATAGTTAAAGGGTACGTTTGTCAAGTCAGAGTTAAGGTTTTGTTTCATTATGAGGTGTAACTGATTTTTTTTATATACCTATGGTAAGAATTTAGCTTTATTTTACTCTTTGTTTAACTAAAGCTATATTAGTATGTATGACAAAATTGAATCTCACATCTTAGTACTGGAAAACATTAAAAAACACTATTTATATTATCTGTGTCTTGGCAATTACTTTGGCTATTTGCTCTTAGACATAAAAATGATCTTTGATTGAGGTTAATAAAATATGTCAGTGTGTTTGTGGCCTTCAGTCCATTAAAACCTTAACTCGTATAACTCTTTTATATTAATTATTAATTAAATATTTATTTATTTATTTATACAGTCTCTTACAGTTCCATTTAAGCAACATTAGCTAAAGCTTATCTTTATTTCTTGTAACCAGATGCTACATGGAATTAAAACAGATTTATTTAAATGTATTTAAGCGTGTGCTCTTAAACATCTACTCTTGCATGCTAGACCGCTCATGATTTTAAGTGGAACAAAAGTATAACTTTCAGAAAAAATAAGCACAGCAGAGAGAAACAACAATTTTTATTAGTGACTTTAACTATGAAGTTTTCATATGTATCTTCACTTTGTAGTACATGGTATGAACTGCATTTTAAAGATATTTGTTAAGAAGTGCCTCTTTGAAGTAGGTTTTGGTGCTGCCTCTGTTGCTACTATTAACCAATACAAGTTCATGTTTGAGAAAAGGAACCTGTATTTTGGTTTCTTGCCAGATTTTGTTGCATCAACTTTGGCATTGTTTCCCCTCAGTAAACAATATACCAGTGTCTTTTTATATTTTCAGTCTATAAGTCAATAACTGGATGTACTTTTCAAGAAGGTTTTAATCCTGTTAAAATGTAGAACTAAAGTGCCAAACACAACCAATGTGGTTGGTGTTTTGGTCATTTGAATTAAGTTATCTAGTAAAGGTAAAAATCAGAATTTTTCATCATTACTCTTCAACTTTGTCTTAGAAATGTTCTGATAAATCTGATGAAAGTGCAGCTGGGAAAGTGATTCTAATACTGATGTATGAAGGATTGTTTGAATTTATTGGTACTGGGAAAGTTTAAGAAGTAAAAAGGTTTGTGTACAATGTCAACATAGTGAGTTATTTTTATTGGTGAGTCTTGTACCATTTGTTTGAACACATTTTTATAGACTGTGGTCTGCTTAACAGTTCAGGTTATTTTCAAGTGATTTTGATTTTAAAGGTTCATTTTCACCTCCATCACACTTCAAGAATGCTAGCTGCGATCCACCTAGCAATAGTCATTTTGGTGCAATTCCAGTTAAAACCCTGATATAGTTTGTTTTAATAAACTGCACTCTTAACCATCAGTAAATCTCTCTGTACAGCACATTGTTATTCATTAAAGATCAAGTTTGCTTCAGCAACTTTTCTGGCAAAATCATTGTTTTTGGCTCTCAATTGTGACAGCATAATGCAACCATCAATGACAAATATAATGAATCTTTCAGATGGGTCAATGATGTGGCTGATAAGTCTGCAGTTTTTCTTTCTTGTGCTGTTGTCCTCGTTCACAATATAATACTAGAGAATGTTTCTTGGCAGCAAGTTCTGTGAAGTAGCAGTATGCATCTGAAAAATGACTGTTGTGCTTTCTCTGGGTGCCTTTTTAGAATATTCTAATTTGAAAATTCTGAACCCAATATTTCATTAAGAGGAATACACAAATTCTGCCAGCTTAATTCTATTGAAGTAGATTTGTATGTCTGAAATATATTCCTTCATTCTAAATAAATTCAACTACAGCACAACATTCATTGATTAAGATAATGCTACAGGTTATCAATGATATAGCAACAATCACAGTTACCTTCAATATTTATTTAAATGTCTGATGCTTTTATGACATAACTCACTTCATAAACCTGGAATCTTGTCTTCTTTCAAACAGATTTGTTAATCAATATGTAAAAATGTCTTCAGATAGTTGAAACTTGGACTATGCTTTTATTTTTATCTTTTAAAACGATAATTGTGCTTATGTATTTGTTTCTCAAAAGTCATTCAAATAACTTAATTTTATTAATATTCCATATTTTACCCAGAATCATGTTTTTAAATATCAGTTTAACATTTTGTTTATTTGGTGGATAAACTGACCATTGTCTTCTTAGTCTAAAATTAATGTACTGAAATTCTTTTTTTTTTCTTTTTTTCATTCTTTCTTGAAACTAAACGTATGTAATTTTTGCAGCTCAGGACGTGATCAGCTTGAGTGCCAGGGAAGTATTCAAGACAAAATCACAGTATGCGCAACTGATGACTCCTATCAGATGACCCGGGAGAGGGTTTCCCAGGTGGAGAAAGAGACTTGGAGTAGATCAGCAATAGAAATTAAGCCAAGCTCCACATATCGAAGTAAGTGAGATGTCCAGCACTACAAAATTAAGCTTATATTTTGATCTTAGTCCATAGTGGGTTTTAACAGACAGATAGAGAAAAAAGAGAGGTGCCACATGGTCACACTTCTGGTGACCTATAGGTTAACTTTCCACTCAATTTCTTCATGGGAATTCTTCAGTATTATAAATGTTCATGCTTGACAGTCTAAAACAGGGGTGAGCAAACTACAACTTGTGAGCTACATTCGGCTCATGTCATGGGCTTGGACCAGCACATGAACTTCTTTTAGAAATATCAAATACTCCTGTCATCTTCAATGTTCTTAACGCTATTCTACAGTAAGTTGTTTAAGCTACCATATGATGTCATCCAAAAAAATAATTTAATAAACCAAGCATTTACTCTATGACTAAGGACAGTATATAGCACTGAATTAGGTATATTTATAGCTTCTAGCTTGTCTTTTTGTGAACAGCTGATTTTATTACTAATTTGGTTGGTTGTGGACCCTCCTGGAAGCTGAGCTTCAGTTGTGACTCCAGGTCTTTGCACTGATCAGTATTAAGAACACCATTTACTAATGTGAAAGAAGTAAGTTAGAAGGAAATCGATGTATTTCTGTACTTTAATCTTTTTGTTTGAAGAGGCAAGGAGTGAGATCACTTAATTGGCAGCGGCATCCCAACCATGCCTTTGTGTAATTTGTGTGTTTTCAGATGAGTCGGAAGAGGTAGATAGTCAAGTTTTCCAGGTGAGCTCATTTCAGCTTTGGTGCGGAACTCAATTTGTTTTTCTCCATTTTTTTTAAACTTTACAGTATTCTGTGTCAACTACAACAAGCAAAGCCTGTTTATCTTCCTATTTTTATAAATAAATTTGTGACAGAAGTGTGAACGTTGACATATGTACAGCTCAAGCCGCCGTCATTCGTAGTGAATCTGAATCTCGCTTTCAGGACCTTAAGTGCTGCAAAATATGTCTTTTGCAATTTTTCACCACTGAAAGTTCAACCTCCCACTGCATTATTAATCCTTGGACTTCTTAATAGATCAATATCTTGAGAACATAATATGCAGTCTCGGATGCACAGGTAAATTTATATAGGGTTGATGCCATTAAACTTTATTTTTAGAAAAATTAATTTTGAAATCAGCCAAATCTTAATTGGAAGCCAGCTTAAAGACTAAAAGCATACTTTCTAGTTCTAGCAATCATTTTTCCAGAATCATTTTTTATTGTGCATTAAGTTACTGAAAAAAAATATTAAATAAAAAAAAAAACCTTGTTAACAGTTAGAACAGCCTGTGAATAACACATTTCAGTAGTAAATTTTACAAGAAAGAAAGTAATAAATGACCTTCTTATTATTCACCACCATATCTAGAGACATCTTAATTTTGATATATTATAAGTTGGAAAAAAACAGGTTTAATAGTGTTAGTGTTTGTTTAAAAAGATAGACTGGTGTTAAAGATAATTATATCTTGCATGCTGATTCAACATAAAAATATGTTTGCACACTAATTTAAAAAGTAACCAAACATTGCTTCTGTCTGTATCATTCCCACCAATTAATAACACTTCTTTTTTTTTTTCTCAGTTTTTAACACTAGAATTACCAGAGCCTACGAAAAAACTCGTAGGTCCGTCCCACCTTAAATCGCTTCTTAAAACCATTCTCACCTCTCCGCCAGCGTCTTTTGTTAATCTAAATGTGCTGATAAAAGAAAAGCTGCAAGTAGCCAGCTATTCCATCCCCCCCAACGACTTAGAACGTGCACAAACTTCTCCCAGCTCATGCCTTGATTATCTGGGAGTGAAGTGGAGTTTTAGAGTCGAAATAATAGATCATTATTTGGAATACACGCATTTCACGTGTGTTCTGTTTCTACAGTAATCCGTGTAAACACATTTTTAAAACAGAAACGTTTTTCATATTGTAGTAGTAAATGACAAAATGTAAGCATAAACTATATAATGTATGAAGCCTGAAGTCCAAATATCAAACACATTTACAAAAGGTACAAATATAACAGAACAAGTATGCTTTTATTCAAAAATATAACTGCAGAAAAAAGCCACCTTAGCATGCCACATTGACACATACTTACTACAACTGCCACGGTAGTATAATGGTATCAGCCGTTCACTAGTATTCAAAAGGTTATGAGTTCGATCCCGCGCGATTCAGTTTTGAGACGTAAACTGCTAATATTCTTACTATTTTATAATAAAAACATACATTTGATTTCAGTGTGTAACAGCCGTGTAATTTATGATACTTGTAAAGGTTATTTTTTTTTTTTATTTAATTTTCATTTTCTCAGTCGTGTTCAGGCACCTTCCCAACACCCCCCCCCCCCCCCACATTGAGAATGCTGTTTTCACATAAAGATGCGCTATAGCTCTGCAGCGTATTTGTGACTGCATTCTCGTACCAATGCTTGCGAACTGAAGAGCCTGCGTGCACTTTTCGTGGCATTACACGTCTATTTTTTTGAGCATGCCCGTGTCGCTCAAACCCAGGAACATATGTTGGTGTACAAGAATAACAAAACAAGTGCACTTTTATTCTAGACTATACGTGAAGAAAAAATAAAGCAAGTTACAGTAGGCGGTTGATACGACAGCTTGCGTGGTGCAATGCTAAGAACTGCTGATTTCCGATCCGTGCTATATAAAATCATCACATTCAAATATTAACAATTCCCACACACCCTTCCTACATTCACGACATGTGTACTTGTTGCAGTGTACACATCTCTCTGTGCTATGGTTCCTATTACACTGAATGAGCATCTGACATTGTACTTTCTTCCCTATATAAATAACATTCGAGTATAGCGCGTCTCCAAATAAATCACATTCGAGCTATATCGCGTCTCCAAATAAATCACATTTGAGTTATAGCACGTCTTTATGTGAAAAAAAGCAGTGTCAGATGGGGGGGGGGGGGGGATCGTGGACGCGACTGAGAGAATGGAACTGAATTTTAAAAAAAAGCTAACCTTTATAATTATCATGCATTTACACTGGCTCTTACAGACTGACTGAAATCAAATGTATGTTTTTATTCTAAAATAGTTCAATACATGCAATATTATTTGAAAAAGAAGAGCGTCAGATCGGGTTTGAATACACTCTGACGCTGTTACAGAAGGAGTCTGCTTATTCAGTGCAGCAGTTTCAACGCACAGTACATGCAATATTATTTGAAAATGAACAGCGTCTGATCGGGCGCATATTCAAACCCGATCTGACGCTGTTTGTTTTCAAATAATATTGCATTATTGCGATGATGTTTTTACATATATTGTCTCTTTCATTCATCTTGCGGTTTGTAATCAGTGACAGCGTGTTTTTTCCCCGATCTTGCCAGTTCGCACATGTTGCTGTATGGTGGTGTTTCTTTTGTACTCCAGGACATGCAGAAGACAGAATAGTACAGAGCAGTAAGTTCAGCGCTATATGCAATCAGACAGGCAGAGAAGGCACTAGATATATAAATAAACAGGGAAGGCACTGTATAATAGATATATAAAAAACAGCTAAGGGGATAGATATATAGATAGGTAGGAAGGAAAGGCACTATATGATAGGCTGACAGGGAAGCTCCTATATAATAATAAAATTACTGTTATTACTATATAGATAGACAGGGAGTTCAGGCAGGCAGAACAGCGAAAGTTAAAAATAAATAAATTTTCTCCCTAGCAGAGATTCGAACTCAGATCTCTTGAGGTACAGCAAGTCTGCTGCGCTCTAAGTGACGAAATCTTACCAGTACGCCATGGAAACTGTTGTAAAAGTCTTGATCCTTTTATGAAAGTGTATTTGCTCTTTGGCTGTCAGGCTTCACACATTTTATAGTTTATGTCTACATTTTGTGACATTTATTACTAAAATATGAAAAAGTTTCTTTTTTAACATTGTGTTTACACAGATTACTGTAGAAACAGAACACACATGAAATGCGTGTGTTCCAAATAACAATCTATTATTTCCACTCTAAAACTCCACTTCACTCACAGATAATCGAGGCATGAGCTCGGAGAAGTTCGTGCACGTTCTGAGTCGGTGGGGGGATGGAATAGCCGGCTGCTTGCAGTTTGTTTTTATCGGCACATTTACAGGACAAAGGAGGCTGGCGGAGACGTGAGAGCGGTTTTAAGAAGCGATTTAAGGTGGGACGGATCTACGAGTTTTTTCGTAGGCTCTGGTAATTCTAGTGTTAAAGAAAAGTAGTAATTTTCCATCTCCTCTTATTGACTCACTGACACAGTTAAGAACACTGTAGGAGAAATTACATTTGTGTTTCCCCAGTTGTAATTTTGCAGTTGCTACATTGATTAATTGAAATTACTTATTTTTTGTATCCATTTAAATTAGTTATTGATTTATTCAAATTATAGTGAACGTTTCTGGAGTGAATGTTAGGTGTGAATTAATTGTTATTTCTGATGCACTAAAAATTTCCTTTACCATTTCGTTATATTACTTATCAAGCCTTAATTTCTTATGAAGGCCATTATGATCTTGTATTTTATTGCAGTGTGTCAAGATCAGATTGATTGTAACTGTAAAAAATATGAAATTTTAGAACTAGCGGTTCTACCAGTCTAAATGGATTGAAATCTAAGTAATCAACATAGACCTCAGCAGAGATTTCAAAGAAGTGCGTCTGTTTGATTGCTGTGTCTTGGCAGCATATTTGGTACAGGATTTGTAAAAGCATTGCTAATATTTTTGATGCACCATTTGTTTGATAGCAGAGACATTGCAACTGTTCAGATACACAGGCACTTGTCCTTTTATTAAGGTGGATTTAGAAAGCAGTCCAAAAAGATGTAATCTGTGACAAGATGAATCTTGTTTATCAGTCATTTAGAAAGTCGTTCTTCTGAATTATAGGAAGCTGAGCTGGAGTGCTCGTCCCCATTGCCAAAATACTGATTTGATTAGTTATAATGATACAGGGCAGAGGTCAATACTGTTTTTTTTCTGAGGCAGTTAGTCAGGGGGCATGGTTTAGCCATGGGAAAGACAAAGGTACACAAGAACTAATGTCCTGCCAGAAACTCAGAGCTGGTTTTAAAGAATGTCTTTTAAAAGAGTAGTAGTCATTGTGATCCCAGCACCCTAGATTTTTATAGGCTTCTTATAAGACTCAAGAGGAAGAAAATGCATCAGTAAAATTACAAAGTATCATAGTAAACAATTTAGTTGCAAGCGGGAAGAGAAATTACATTGTTTAGACATTTTATAGTGGCTTGCTAAACAACAACACTTTACTTTATACAGCACCTTTTTGTGTAGTGGTCATCCTGAAGCACTTTACAAGTTTATAACTATACTGCAGTTATTTACTTTAATTGGAGTACTCATTAGCCAGGACGATGTTAGTCAAAAGTAAAGATTAAGATGGAAATCTTAGAGTTGGAGGCCATTTTCTGCCAAGTCGTAATCAACAACTTCCTGGATACATGTATGCAGATTCATACAAGTGTGTTTTTTTTTTTTTTTGCAGACTTCCAGTATATGCTGCATTTTCAGTTCTGTAAATACCTTTTATGTTTTTTACAATATACCAATGACTGGTTTCTAGTTAATCACTCAAACGGTTGTTCAAAAATGGGATTAGGTCATTTTCTGCTTCTTGGCATAAACTCTTGAATTATGTACTGACACGATTATGTACTGACAAATCTGTGCAGATTTGCATATGCATTGCTTTTAGGTTTACCAGAGGTGTGTATTATACTAGCCCAGTGAATATTATTACAACATTAATGCTCCCATGTTAGCCTTTTTTCAGTATAGGTTTTTCAAGTTCATTTAGACATTGCAGTATAAGGAAGGGTGACATGGCAGAATTATTGGCTTTGACAATAGGTGTAGCTATCAGTAAAATTACAAATGTGGATTCAAGTAGATTATAAGTAAAATATGGTATACAAATAGTTATTTTTTGTCCTCCAGTTAATTATAGTAATGTACATCGATAAAACAAGGTTTGTGTTTTACCACTTGTTTGAATGTTGCAGCAGATTATTTCTGTTGGACTAATTTGTCTTTTTATTTGTCCATTGATAAATATCTATCCATCCATCCATTATCCAACCCGCTATATCCTAAGTACAGGGTCACGCTAATCTGCTGGAGCCAATCCCAGCCAACACAGAGCGCAAGGCAGGAAACAAACCCTGGGCAGGGCGCCAGCCCACCGCAGCATTGATAAACAGGAATATAGAAAAAGTACTTGGCATGAACTCTTAAGTCTTGTAAAACTACACTTCTACCCCATTAGTTTTGATTCATTAGGTACAGTCTTGGAATTTTGATCATCATATTTTGATATTCTCTGCAAGTGTGTATTTATTGTGAGTGTAAGCTTAATTTCTGCATGAGATCTGTCTAGCTTCAAGTCCAGCTACAGTATTTTATTTTCTTTGTCTATCATTGATATGTTTGCTGATACTCATAAGTCCTACTAGACCTTTGTTTAACAACTTCTGATGATTGTAATGATGTAACATGTAATGCATGTTTTTGAAAGACCAGTGATTTCTGGCAAAAGATGTTTATTACCCTCGCCAAATGCCCCCCAACACTTGAATTGCTATATTGTATTAAAATTACTCCCTTAAATCTCTCTCAGAACCATGTTGCTGTTTTATAGAGTCATTCATGTTCAGAATCTATAAGCTTGATGTTTCTTTTGCTGTCACTAGCATTATGATTTAAAATTTTAAAATGAGTCCTAATGATTCACTGTAAATTAACATCTTTATTTCAAAAATAACACAGAAAGATCTAGTAAGTTAATTGCTTACCTGTTAAGGTGATTTGTAAAAATAATTATATTCATTGAGATTGTAAGAAATGCAAGATATTTTGAGTCTTAAGTTTTTAAAATGTTTGTTGGTACTAAGTGAAATATTATTTATATATTTAAAAACAAAATGCATATTTCCCAGTGCAAATGTAAAACAAATACTTGGATTGTACCCTGCATTTTGACAGCAAAACAGAGTTGGAATTGATTTTTAATCACAGGCATTTGACAATATATTTCTATGGACAGATACAGTATGTACATGTTCCATCTACATAGTCAGTGATGTGGGTGCTTTTTGTAAATTGGTCATGCTGGAGTAGAATATGATGAGGTATGATGATGCTAGAAGTATCAAAAATAAGGTAGGTGAGTTGGAGTTGTATGTAGCAGAGCATAATTATGATATTATAGCAATAACGGAAACCTGGCTAAATAACAACGATGGGGATGAGTGTAACATAGAGGGATACACATTTTTTAGGAAGGATAGACAGAACAGAAAAAGAGGTGGGGTTGCTGTTTATGCCAAACAGGGCTTAAATGTAAGACCTCTTCAGTTGGATAATGAGCCCCATCTTAGTGAGGATATGTGGCTTCACCTGGAAAATATTAGGGAAACAGGAGTGTGTTATAGACCACCCAATTCAGACAGTAATTTTAACATACATCTTTTTAGTAATATCAAAAATGCAAGTTTACAGGGAGATATTATAGTCATGGGGGACTTTAATTATCCAAATATTAACTGGGATAACCTTGCAGATGGTTTTTAGAAGTAATCAGTGACCGTTTTTTAACACAGCATGTTAAAGCACCAACACGGGGTGAAGCCTGTCTGGATTTAGTATTTTGTAATAATCAGGATAGAATTGAGGGCATAGAGGTGATTGAACCACTAGGGTCAAGGGACCATAATGTAATACAATTCTCAGTATTTTGTAAGAGTGCAGATGCAAAGACTAAAATTGTTTAGTTGAACTTTGGTAGGGCTAATTTTGAGCAGATGCGACAATGTCCAACTAGGATACCCTGGGATAAGCTTTTAAGTGTGGAGACAGTCAAGGAGCAGTGGAACAGGTTTAAAAATGTTTTACATGTAATGCAGGACAGATACGTACCTAAATTTGGAATTAATAGGAAACTAAAAAAACTCCACGGTGGATTAATAAATATTTAAAAAAGAAGTTGCAAAGGAAAAAAACTGCTTTATAAGGCATATAAGACTAATGACTGCAAAGTAAATCGTAGAGCGTATGAGAACATGAATGCAACCATTAAGAAGGATATCAGGGAGGCTAAAAGACCATGGGAGAGGAATATAGCATATAAGGCGAAAGAAGACCCTAAGAGATTCTTTCAGTATTTTAGTAGTAAAAGAACAGTCAAGGAAGATGTCAAGTACATCAGGAATAGTAAAGGGGAATTAAAAGATACATACAGTGAAAAAGCGGATGCCCTAAACTTACATTTTTCTGAGGTGTTTACAAGTGAACAAGTGGATAACCTCCCGGAGATAAACGCGACTACTAAGGAGGTACTGAGGGATTTGGAAATTGTAGAGGGAGAAGTGCTGCTCAGATTAAATAAGATAAAATCAAACACATCACCAGGACAAGATAATATTTATCCTCGTGTTCTTAAGGAGGTTAGTGAGTACATATATAAACCCTTGACACATATTTTTAAGAAGTCACTGCGCACTGGAGAGATTCCGAAGGACTGGAAAATGGCAAATATCATCCCATTATATAAAAAGGGTGACAGGGCAGATCCAAGCAACTATAGGCCAGTAAGCTTAACATGCATCACAGGAAAATTAATAGAAGGAATTATTAAGGATAAGATTGAGCAACACATGGCAAGGACAGGAGTTATTCTGAACAGTCAGCATGGGTTCAGAAGAGGGAGGTCATGTTTTACTAACATGCTGGAATTCTATGAGGAGGCAACAAAAGGATACGATCAAAGTGGAGATTATGATATTACTAGCAAAATACCCGCGCTTCGCAGCGGAGAAGTAGTGTGTTAAAGAAGGAAAGAAAAGGAAACATTTTAAAAATAACGTTACATGATTGTCAAAGTAATTGTTTTGTGTATTTGGCGGCAGCGTCACGAAGTTGTTTTCGTCTAGCTGCATCAGAAAATGTACCATGACGTCTGACACGCCTCCTTTTTACTGTTTTCTCACAGCTTGGATTGCTGCTGTCATAATGGGTTTGAGTCTATATATATATATACTAGCAGAATACCCGCGCTTTGCAGCGGAGAAGTAGTGTGTTAAAGAAGGTATGAAAAAGAAAAGGAAAAATTTAAAAAATAACGTAACATGATTGTTAATGTAATTGTTTTGTCATTGATATGAGTGTTGTTCCCATATCTATATCTATATCTATATCTATATTTATTATATATATATATATATATAGCAAAATACCCGCGCTTCGCAGCGGAGAAGTACTGTGTTAAAGAAGTTATGAAAAAGAAAAGGAAAAGTTTTAAAAATAACGTAACTTGATTGTTAATGTAATTGTTGCGTGTATATATATATATATATATATATATAGTAAAATACATATCTATATACATATCTACATATACATATATATATATGCATACCTATCTACATCATATACACACACATATACATACATACATACACAGACACACACATATATATAATTTGTGTGTGTGTGTGTGTGTGTGTGTGTATACACATACATACAAACATACACACAGGTATATATAAATATATGTGTATATATATATATATATAT
>JANRMT010062829.1:10889376-10902561 GCA_026402145.1 Polypterus bichir lapradei
TTTGACACATATGGACTAAATAGAACTTGAAAAGATATATTTTTTTCGTACATCGAGCCCGCGTGCTAATGTGGTTTTGCCTGCATGCCTCAATAAGTGACCCTCCCCTCGCTCTTACTTTTTATCGTTCATCTAATGAATACACTGAGTATGGCTTTACCAAAACAATCATTGATTGCGAATAAAGTATTCATTATTCGAGTATGTAGATCGGGGTATATATATACACGTTTCTTACTGCATCAATAAACAGCTCGTCTTCTTCTTTATCTGAGACCTGACACACTGCATGCACGGGTTTTTTTTTTAACACTGTCTTCCTTTAGCGGGACATTCACTTTTTCCACCGTGTGCTTTGTTTCTGCAGTAGCTGCAGTTATGAATAATATGCTTGTATGTATCAGACGCTTCATATTTTTTTGCTGCCTTTTCAATTGTGTAATTCGGTTTTTGTTCAGCGCTCTTTGGAACTGTTGCTTTTTGTCTGTGCACTGCGTCAGTTCACGTGAGCCGCTCGGTGTACAAGCATTGAAGTTTCCCAGCTGTGCTGGTGCCATGTCGTGCTATGTCCATGGCTGTATCTAATGTTACCTAAGTCCCGGCACTTAAAACTTTCTCTCGCAGTTTCGCTGAGTTTGTGCCAAACACCACCCTGACCATCTCATCTTCCTCTGCATAAGCACAGTCCTTCACCCGTGAATATTTACCCGTGGCAGTGTTTCTATTGGATTGCCGCTGACGGACGGCCTTATATGGGCAGGCACTAAATTACATACGCTAGCGGCAGCCTGTCTATGAACTTAATTTAAAGTTTAGGTTTACATCGTGCTTTGTTTCCGAAGTAGCAGAACTCATGAATATGGTTGTATATGTCACTCGCTCGCTTCTTATTGTTTCGCTGCCTTCTCAATTATATAATGCATGTTTTCTTCAGCGCTTTTTGGGCCTCTTCCTGGTTTTCTACCTACTGCGTGATTACGTGGGAGGCGTGATGATGTCACACGAAACTCCGCCCCCACGGGTTTCACGCTCATCTCCATTACAGTAAATGGAGAAAAACAGCTTCCAGTTATGACCATTACGCGTAGAATTTCGAAATGAAACCTGCCCAACTTTTGTAAGGAAGCTGTAAGGAATAAGCCTGCCAAATTTCAGCCTTCTACCTACACGGGAAGTTAGAGAATTAGTGATGAGTCAGTCAGTCAGTCAGTGAGTGAGTGAGTGAGTGAGGGCTTTGCCGTTTATTAGTATAGATCACTGAGAAGCGATCACAACGCGAGCAGCAGAGACATGAAGTGGCAAAAAGGACAGCGGCTGTGCAGGCTTTAAAATGATCGAAGGGCAGTGCAACAGCAGCTGTGTTCCCCACCAACCCCCCTTCACAACGTGAGCAGCGTTGTACGTCCTGCAAGAAAGAGATTTAACAACGCCCGGGGCCGGAAATAAAGGACAGTTATTGTTTTTACAACATTATGCGAGACAAGGCAGTGAGCCATCATTTAAAACAAGTCCACAGACATCTAACCTAGCAGTTGTTGGATTGCTTTTGGCAGACAAGCATCATGTGCTCCCAGCTCTTAAAACAACGAAATGCGACAAGCAGAACAGGCAATTTGCAAGCAGCAAAAAGACAGCAGATGATCCGACGGCATATCCTTAGCGTGCGTTCAGCCGCCCCCCCCCTTCACAACGCGAGCAGCATTATACGTCTGGTGAGAAAGAGATGTAACCACGCACGGGGCCGGGAATAGAGGGCAAGTATTGTTTTTACAAAAGTTTTTAAAGTAAAAGTGAAAATAATGCATATGTAACAATTCCCATGAAAATAACAATCTCTTTAAATTGTATATCTGGTAAACCAAACACGGGGGTGGGTGAGCGAAGCGAGCAGGGGCAGAGCCCCCTAGTATTTAAAATATTTTTTGAATGTACAGTTTACAAATGCACTTTTCAAGTTCTTGGGGCTATTTACCTGTAAATTGCCACAAGGTACGTTAAGAAAAAATTAAAACATTGGCATCCATTTAATTTATTTTCTGAGCCTAGATACAGTTCTTTTGGAGAGGACTGTTATCCTTTCAGGACAGAAGCAAACAAGGGATCCATAGGAGCTTTCATATGATAAGTGACTTCAGTTAAGATTTCTAGCTAAAAATCAAGCCTCATATGCAATATAAGCTTGACAGATCATTCGATACACAAACCCCTGCAACAATTCTAATCCTTGTGTTATGCTATTGGTATCCATTTTTATGTATGTACTAATAAAATGCATTTTTCCAAATGATAGGTTACTGTACACATTAGCAGTGTTGCACAGATTCCCAAACCAGTACATGGCACGAAAATGGGGGAAAAAAACTATCCAAATACTTGTCCAAAAATAATGTTGTGTTCAAAGTATTAGAACAGAGTTTATGATATTTTTAGTCTGAGGTATAAGATAGGCCAGACAGAAATCATAATGCATAGCTATTCTTTGTAATCTATGGCGAATTAAAATTACACACTTCAGAGTCAGCAGGATTAATCTGTGGCAGTAAATAATTACTGAAATTTAAGGAAGTGTTATGTTTCTATGAAAGTAAAAGTTTTAGTCTTATTACCACAGTTTCAAAAATCAATGTATCCATCCATCCATTATTCAATTTTCACACACTTCCATTATATGGCCATAGGTTATTTTGGCAGTACAGGCAGAAACAGTAGATGGAATGCTTGTCTGTCACAGATAAAGATCAAACACACACCGATACTCACACTCACTAATGTCTGGTCAATTTAGAGTCACAACTTAAACCTTAAATACATATCTTTGATATGTGTGAGGAAATCAGAATATCTCAAGAAATTCCCACATTAGACCAGGCCATGAATTGAACCAGAGGCCTTGTCAACACATAAAAAAAACTGGAATCTTATCCACACATTCGCCAGTTTTTAAAAAATTTCCATCCACATGAAAACAAAAAAATTCACTTTCAAGAGCATGAAACAGGCATAGATAACAAAGAGAATCTTATCTAGATTAATGTCACATCAGCCTTTTTTTTTAATATTTCAAATGTGCATTCAGAATGGAATTTGTGAAAATATAGGAGTCATGAACACTACCGGGCCATTTCACTACGACGTCAATAAATTAACATTTGTAATCACAGGTGGCCTGTATGTTAAGAGAAAACGTCCCCTTTCTTTTCAAATAATCCATGGAATTTGTGGCTAGCTGCTTTATTTCTATGGAATGTTTGATGTAGCAGTTACCTCTGTAGCGCATTCTGATACCGCTGTTTCTTAATATAATGATAAAGTAATTGTGTGTTTAAATATAAACATGTTAAACATGTCTCGTTAACAAGGTTAACACCAGCACTACTATGGTGCACACTCTGATGTCAAGCAAAGAAGATATAGGCGTACATTCTGATGTTACAAGCCAAAACCTCTGCTTTCCCTTTCTACACGTACTGTAAGCAGGGAAAACTGAGGTTTTAAAAGTCTTCAACCAGGCAGGGGTTTTTCAAAAGCTTTGTTGTCAGGGACCTAAAACTCTGTTTGTCTGTTGACGAAAGGCCAAAACACATACAAAAAGCTACAATTAAAAAAAAAAAAAATCCCAGGTATGTGTGGACAAGGTCTGAGTTACTTGCATGTGTTTTTAAGTTTGACAGATGATTTTGATCTTTTTTTGGTGTGCTTTGGGATATACAATAATTAAACTACTGTTGTTTTAGAATGGTAAATTATTTTGTAAAGAAAGATATTTTGCTAGTTTTAACTGTCAGCTTTTGTAGATAGGTTCCCATTATTTACAAGCCAGCATATTTTTAAAACGTAAATTTAAATTAATTAAATTTGGGTCCAGACAGGTTTCTAATATGGTCTTAAGGGAAAGACTTGAATAAAAAGTAACTCTTTGTGCTGCTAAAAAAGTGCTTTATATTATTAATCTGTATTCATCAGTGTCACACACATTGAAACTATTAGACTGCATTGTTCCCCATTGAATAGCATTGCTCATCAGATTAAACTGGATTTCAAATATTTTAAGGGTTAAGGTTATTAAAAACACTTAAAGATATGTTAAACTTAATGTTTGCAGTCTTATGAAAGTCATTAAATAAGTTGATAATAGATGGTTCTATCTGTCAGTAGGGAGAATTAGGACTATTTCTACCGCAACTACTACTACCAAAAATTGTAATAAATGTCCTTCCTAGGTTCTTATATCTTTAATTAAAAAGCTGTAATTTAGTGGCATGGTACATCTAGGTCAGCAGGTATCCACTAAAACCCCTTTGACATTATATAAAAAAGAAAATTAGCTGACAGGTGGTGTTTTTTTTTCTTGGATTATTTAAACATTTTTTTATGATATTTATTAATATTATGCTAATTTATGTGTTCTTTACTTGCCTGAATGTGTGGTTTGGGGGATGAAAAACTGAAGACTCAATTTCCTACACAGAAAAAAAGAGAAGTGTTCATGTTTGGCATCTACATTCAAGTATAAAATGGAAGGAGAAAGTTAATCAAAGCTCCAAAAGATGTGAAGGTCAAAGGTTATCAAGCACGCTAAACCTCGAGTGCTGGTGCTGTGGCTGTGAAGGGAAGTTGCTTTCCTAGCAGAAAAAAGGGTGGGAGAGAGAAGTAGAGACTGAAATTGTATTATCAGCCAGGATCGACACAGTGACATTGGGAGGGTGGTAGGGGCTTCAAATATTTAAGCCCCTGAAATATTTCACCCAGCTGCTGATCTTTTTCTCTGTTATATACGTGACAGCAGTAAGCTCCCCTGGTAAATCCCCAAACCCCCCTCCTCCACTCTTAATCTTGACTCTTAAATCACACAATGTCCCAGTGCCATTCTTACATTGTGACGCTTGAATTTCTAACAAGAAGCCAAGAAATTGTGTCGCTACTGCTCCTCGCTGTTCACTTTAATCCATCATTATAACACATAGTGGATGTATATCCACTTCGAGCAATGCTTTGCGTATACAGTAATCCCTCCTCGATCGCGGGGGTTGCGTTCCAGAACCCCCCGCGATAGGTGAAAATCCGCGAAGTAGAAACCATATGTTTGTATGGTTATTTTTATATATTTTAAGCCCTTATAAACTCTCCCGCACTGTTTATAAATATTCCCCGCAGAGTTATACAGCATAATCCCTTTGTATTCTCTTAGATATTAGGTAAGAGTCATTGAAATTATGTATATAAACACACTGTTTATATACAGTAAAACATAAATATTATTTTAAAGATATTGAGTGTCTCCGATATCACATATGTTACAGCCATTACGATAGACAGGTCACCAGCAATAAATACGTACAATGCAAGAAAAATAGTATACAGTAAATGTGTGTACAGTGACACTAAACGTACGTACATGTACTAAGCACTGTAAGAAGAAAATTAATTATGGTTACTCACCAACAATGACACGATGACTTGTCCGATAACAATGAGTTTAATTTTACTGCACAACAAAGGAGAGCGTTACAGCCCTTGTAAAGGAGCCACTTCAGGCGATTGTGTAGCACTGCCGTTGTTCTTCTTCTGGCAGTCTTCAATCCAAATCCCTAAAGCAGATTCCATCCAGACTACTGCCTTATTACATCCACTTACAACTCGTTTTGCACCCTGGTTAAAAGGACGCTGCAGCCGTAGATCTTATATTCCTTTCCTACTTTTTAAATAAAAAGAATCGTAGCCTTCAACAAATCCAAAACGTTTACCTTTTCGGCAATCGTTAACATCTTCTTCTTGCGCTTGGGCACGGCCCCTGAAGCAGTAGCAGATTGTTTTGGAGCCATAATGAAGGGCTTGACTATGCACAAAGATAAACACTAAAGAGCACAACTCTTTACACAGCGAAACACGTTGATGCTGAATGAGCGAGATGAGACTTCCTGGTTCCTGGTTGACACTGCATTCAGCACGCAGGAGCTCAACTGCATGCTCTGATTGGTTAGCTTCTCAGCCATCCGCCAATAGCGTCCCTTGTATGAAATCAACTGGGCAAACCAACTGAGGAAGCATATACAGGAAGTAAAAAGACACATTGTCCGCAGAACCCACGAAGCAGCGAAAAATCCGTGTTATATATTTAGTTATGCTTTCATATAAAATCCGCGATAGAGTGAAGCCGCGAAAGTTGAAGGGCGATATAGCGAGGGATTACTGTATATATTTACACTTGTGAACTTTAAAGGGGGGCCCCATACAACTCAAAATAAACATGAAAAGAAATACTGTACTTGAGTAAATGATATGAAGAAATGAAAATCACAAACATCTAATAATGATAATAATATATGCTCATATTTCACATTATTCCTTTCTGATTACCCATGTCAATTCGATTGAATAATCTTTCCTGTGAGATGGTATTTGTTTATGGTCATTGCAAAAAACAAAGTCACTAGGAAAAGCAGGTATTGATATAATGCAGGAATGTTTTTACTCAAGGACATTCACAGAGTTGTCCTGAAGCCACTCCTTTGATATCTTGGCTGTGTGCTTAGGGTCGTTGTCCTGCTGAAAGATGAACCGTCGCCCCAGTCTAAGGTCAAGAGCGCTCTGGAGCAGGTTTTCATCCAGGATGTCTCTGTACATTGCTGCAGTCATCTTTCCCTTTATCCCGACTAGTCTCCCAGTTCCTGCCGCTGAAAAACATCCCCACAGCATGATGCTGCCACCACCATGCTTCACTGTAGGGATGGTATTGGCCTGGTGATGAGCGGTGCCTTGTTTCCTCCAAACGTGACACCTGGCATTCACACCAAAGAGTTCAATCTTTGTCTTATCAGACCAGAGAATTTTATTTCTCATGGTCTGAGAGTCCTTCAGTTGCCTTTTGGCAAACTCCAGGCGGGCTGCCATGTGCCTTTTACTAAGGAGTGGCTTCCGTCTGGCCACTCTACCATACAGGCCTGATTGGCGGATTGCTGCAGAGATGGTTGTCCTTCTGAAAGGTTCTCCTCTCTCCACAGAGGACCTCTGGAGGTCTGACAGAGTGACCATCGGGTTCTTGGTCGCCTCTGTGACTAAGGCCCTTCTCCCCTGATCGCTCAGTTTAGATGGCCGGCCAGCTCTAGGAAGAGTCCTGGTGGTTTCGAACTTCTTCCACTTACGGATGATGAAGGCCACTGGGCTCACTGGGACTTTCAAAGCAGCAGAATTTTTTCTGTAACCTTCCCCAGATTTGTGCCTTGAGACAATCCTGTCTCAGGGGCCTTTGACTTCATGCTTGGTTTGTGCTCTGACATGAACTGTCAACTGTGGGACCTTATATAGACAGGTTTGTGCCTTTCCAAATCATGTCCAATCAACTAAATTTACCACAGGTGGACTCCAATTAAGCTGCAGAAACATCTCAAGGATGATCTGGGTAAACGGGATGCACCTGAACTCAATTTTGAGCTTCATGGCAAAAGCTGTGAATATTTATGTACATGTGCTGTCTTATTTTTTTTATTTTTAATAAATTTGCAAAAATCTCAAGTAAACTTTTTTTACGTTGTCATTATGGGGTGTTGTGTGTAGAATTCTGAGGAAAAAAATGAATTTAATCCATTTTGGAATAAGGCTGTAACATAACAAAGTGGAAAAAGTGATGCGCTGTGAATACTTTCCGGATGCACTGTATCTTATAAGCAATGGTGGAATCTTCAAAAAGCAGTACCCTCTGTCAGATAGGAGATTTAGTAAGTGGTGGGATAATTTTTGAATGTGAAACACTCTTTGTCTGTTGCTTCAGTCTGAGCATGTAACACAAAGAGGTAGCAGCTCTTACTCATTTTGTTTTTGTTTTAGTATTTTTTTTTTTGTTTTTTGTTAGTAGATCAATTTATAATCCGTCAGACAGAAGAAGATCCAAAAGCCCTGAATGATTTTGCTGTTTGTCTGTTCTTATCTCTGGCACAAGATCTTGGATTTGGAAGGGTCATACTGTACAACCTTCAGGATCTCACTCAGCAGGACCATGTATAGTCATGGCAGGGAGAAAGAAAGAAGTGAGGGAATTGACAGGTGTTAGGGAGGGAGGCACCTGTTATGCCATGTGTTGATTTAGTGATCCATTTGCATGGAGCAGTGGGCGGTGTCCATAGGGCACTTTGTAAATGCTGAATAATTTAAACTGACTGTGATGGCAGCTTCTGAATTTTGTTGATTTAAAATGATCAGAAGTTATATTTATAGCTACCTTTTGCGGTCGCTAACTTACTATCACTAAAGAATTTGTTCCTTTTATTTCTAATGTCGGTTGGTGAATTGCTGTATGTGATAGTGATTTTCAAAATTGTTTTGGGCACATTGAAAGGCTCTAAAGTGGAAATCTTGGATAAGCCTTTATCACTGTGTGGCATAAGAAAAAAAAATTAACAATTTATTTCAGGAAAAGACATATTATTTTTGTTATTGGCGACAAGTAGCTTTAGAAGAGGTGGATTTATTTTTACTTTTATTTTTTCCACTGTCATTAGGGATAGCACGGTTTGAGGATTTTATTTATTTTTGTTGTTCATCCTGTACTTGCCTCTTCAGTGTCATTCAGATATCCCACCTGTGACTGTAGCCTAGTTCTTACATGCCATGAATTCATTGAAAGACGTTTTGTCAAATGATCTTTTAAAGCCTAAACTTTTTTTGATGTCATGTAATCTGCTTAAGATAGCCGATAGTGTCTCTGAAGAGAATATAGTAGTTCTCAGCTGTTTCAGCTCCATGTTCTCCAATGTATCAGAGATCCGGATCTTTCAGTGTAAAATGGACAGAAGAAAAAAAAAATGGAACGGATCATGTATTGAGTATTATTTGATTTCTGCAGTTAATAATACTATGTTACATTTTAAGGATTAATTGTGCCTTTGTATGCACTACAGCGTTCCTGGAAATTGTGCAGTAGTTTAAATATATCTAATATATTTGTATTTAACAAACATTTGTGCCATGCCCACCACAGATCAGTTTCTGGATATACTTAAATTGGTAACTTTGTACTTCCCCCTTAGAGCCAACAAGTGATAAATCAAATAATATGACCTTGCACAGTTCAGCAAGGTTAGCATTTAGGAAACCCCACAAACACCTGCTAGAGTATCTGCAACTAATAGCATATCTTTACACAAATTATAACTAAATTCATAATATATCTTAAAAAGTAACAATAAAGTTAAATCAACACTAAAAGAGCAAACTGTATAATATTTAAAGTGTACCTATTAACAAGCCATTTCATAATATATGCCATGCAAAATACTTGCCTGGAATACTTCATTATATTTGCCTTTTCAGTTATTTAGAGATAATGTACAATTTTGGATGTCACATATTTCAATCTGTAATTCCTTAGTAAGCCTCAGACAAATGAAAAGGATGATGCCTGCCTCAACTTATAGAAGAAAATAAATTTTTGAGAATTATATTGTAGATGTAAGATGTGCGTTTAGGCAAAGAAGGAAACAGCAATTCTTTGTCTTCTTTTTCTGGTGATACAAATCATGAAGCCTTGCAAAGATAGTATCTGAGCTCCATTATAATTCCAGATAGACCAATTGAAGTAGAAAAAGGTACTGTCATTAAGAAAATGTGTCTGCATGGGCTCTAATAGTGTCTATTTTTCTATACTTTCTTACAACTGTGATTTACACTCCCATTGTGGTCTCCCACCCAGCTGAAGACCACCCATGAGAGCAACTGTTGACGGCATACAGTAGAAGCAGAATGGCAGCCAAGCAGGAGACGATTTGTTAAAGACAGTTACCTGCAGTGCTGCACACCAGGGCCTTCTATATAGGTCCCAGTAGTTCATCTTATAGAATAAACTTGTCTTGCAAAAGACATCTATTTGTGCCATTTATTGTACAAGGCCTACATTCAAACACTAGCAGTACTGCATGTGTTGTCTATGCAGTATGTTCTCTGCTCTGCTCTTTGTTACTGTAGCTTGATTTATTATACTTTAGAAAGCTAACTGGATGATATCCCACTGAGCTTTAACTTGGCTTTAAGGCTTTCATGGCAGAGTTACTGTTTTAAGGAAGAGAAAGGATATATATTATAAGAATATAATAATAATATTGCCCCACTCGCAATAAAATGAAATTGTGGTAATAAAGACATTCATAAAAATGTATAATACTGTAATGTGAACCTTAGTCATGTGTCTCTAAAGTCGCAAGACTGCTTAATTATTGGCATTTCATTTTATTGCAACTGGTGAAGAGAGAAACTTTGCATGAAAAGTAACAAGTAGTGGAGAAGGTATCAGAAAACTGTGGTAAACTTGGCATCAATACATGGTAAATTGTTTTCTCCCAAACACAGAGTAAAGCCTATGCTAAAAAATAGGGAGAAATCTTTTAGAAATATGAGTTGATTTACCTTGCTCACATACTTTGAGAATCTTGTCAAAGCAAAGAGGACCCATACTTGTCCCTGGCACTGAAGTTTCTAGAGTACAGTCTGGTGACACAAATTTATGTCTGTCTGACCTTAAATACTCTTCAAGTAGTTCATTCATTTGAGTAGAAAGATTTTTAGATTTAGAAAACTACAATTACAATACTGTGTATTTTTTTTAACATCCCGAGCTAAATCTTTTATTGATTGCATTTCCTGACTCTTACACAACTCACACATAATATGGAATGCAATCTTTACCCATCTTGCTCAGCTTGTTGCCTGCATTCTGTTTTTAGCATCATTGTCTTTTTGACATAGGAAAATATTTTTCTCCCACTTTAAACTCAGACATACCCAAAGCCCATAAACATTGACCTAATTATTGGGTACGCCAATACACAGTATTTAATGGAGTACCATTTCTGTAAATATAGTTTATTATTAATTACTTAATTAAGAGGCAACATTGTCTTTGTTCATTAAAGCGACCTTGGGTAATCTTCAAGAGAATTTTTACCATCGCCTAATTCTGCACCTTATCTCTTGACTATGTCATATGAAGGGGGGCTGGTGCTGGTACACATTGACTGTGTGAGACCGATTGTTCAGTATCCATGTTGATTTGGCACTGAAACAAGACATGAAAACAGAAACTTGTTATTCATTTTTTATTACACATGTTGGTCACATACAACATCAGCACCTTGAAATACTCCATGCTGAAAATGTTTTTGACCATCTCTCATATGTTCATAATTTAAATCTGCCTAATCCAATTCAGTGCTGCAGCTAGAAGGAACCAAAAACACTGAGAGCTAAAACCTAGTGCAGTTCATTCAACTTTGGCAGTTTTCACACACTGAAATTTTAAATGGTGGTACATGATTAAAAGTTTCCAAAGCGAAACAAACATTGAAGAAACTGTGTCCCAAATTTAACTTGATCTTTTTCAGTTTCCAAAGGTGCAGTGAATTTAGAACATCGCAGTTAATCATCAAAAACTCTGCTTGCACAGCTTGTGGTTTTCTCTTCCAATAATTTCTTATCTGTTTTTTTTGGTCCCTGTACAATATATAGATTTCTTGTCAATTTTTTTCAACATTTTTGAAAGTATATGAGGTTTGGGGATATCACATGATGTTTTTAATAAACTAACTCGAAAGCTACTCTTTAGTATTGAAGCAGTTACTTGATGAACATGCAGTGAGCACTCATAATCCATTTTAACAGAGATGGAACCCTAAACTATTCTCATCAAAAGTGATTGCCACTGTGTGCCTTTTGGAGTGAATGTAGGATCATCAATTAGCAAGGTTCTGGTGGCATGTAGTGTTCAGTGTCACTATCCCTCACAGACTTCATTGCTCCTTCTCCTCCTATATATTGATTTAAGTTCTTGCCAAACTGATACTTACTCTTAAGGCACCATTCCACATGAAGTGAGCACATTTAAATTAAGGAGTAGTCGGTCACTACTAAAGTACTTTGCATTACAACAGTAATACAGGTCCATAGCTTACCTTGAACCCAAATATGTCACTGACATTTTGTTAAATAAGTATGTGACGTCTTTTGTACATTTTTTAAACCATTGCAACATTAGCTTTTAATGCCTGTTTTAAAAGGGAGTTTACATTCAGCAAAAGGCCATAACTGCTGATGCCATTGTGATATCTGCATAAGTGAACAGATAAAAGTGTTGCATCCAAAGACAGCCTTCTCTGACCAGTTGATAATATGAGATAAGAATTGCAGTCATTTAATTTGTAGTTTGATCAAATCTGCAAAAAAGTAAGTTTGTAGTTGTGAGGTAAACATGGTGACATGAGAGGCTAAAAGTAAACTCTCGTCTTCTGTAAACAGGAAATTACCCAGTGTGTTTTATCAGAAGAATACAGCCAGCAGAGAGGAAAGCAGAAAAAAAACAGACTGCATTGTGTGTGTGCATTAAAGCCCTTCATTACTGCTATTTTCCTTTTTATGAAAATTCAGCAATACAGTGGTGCTTGAAAGTCTGTGAACCCTTTAAAATTTTCTATATTTCTGCATAAATATGACCTAAAACATCATCATATTTTCACTCAAGTCCTAAAAGTAGATAAAGAGAAGCCAGTTAAACAAATGAGACAAAAATATTATACTTGGTCATTTATTTATTGAGGAAAATGATCGAATATTACATATTTGTGAGTGGCAAAAGTATGTGAACTTCTAGGATTAGCAGTTAGTTTGAAGGTGAAATTAGAGTCAGGTGTTTTTAATCAATGAGATGACAATTAGGTGTGAGTGGGCACCCTGTGTTATTTAAAGAACAGGGATCTATCAAAGTCTGCTCTTCACAACACGTTTGTGGAAGTGTACCATGGTATGAACAAAGGAGATTTCTGAGGACCTCAGAAAAAGAGTTGTTGATGCTCATCTGGCTGGAAAAGGTTACAAAACCATCTCTAAAGAGTTTGGGCTCCACCAATCCACAGTCATACAGATTATATACAGACTAGCAGAATACCTGCGCTTCGCAGTGAAGAAGTAGTGTGTTAAAGAAGTTATGAAAAAGAAAAGGAAATATTTTAAAAATAACGTAACATGATTGTTAATGTAATTGTTTTGTCATTGATATGAGTGGTGTTGTCATATCTCTCTCTCTCTCTCTCTCTCTATATATATATATATATCTATATCTATATCTATATCTATATATATATATATATATATATATATATCTATACTAATAAACGGCAAAGCCCTCACTCACTGACTGACTGACTG
>JANRMT010062829.1:10922628-10942697 GCA_026402145.1 Polypterus bichir lapradei
TATATATATATATATATGACAGCAACACTCATCACTCACAACAGTGACAAAACAATTACATTGACAATCATGTTACGTTATTTTCAAAATGTTTCCTTTTCTTTTTCATTGCTTCTTTAACACACTACTTCTCCGCTGCGAAGCGCGGGTATTTTGCTAGTTAATAATAAAAGGAAAAATAAAAATAAACTAAGGAACAAACCCTGGCTGTAACATAGCACATCACAGGACACTATCGTAAGAGATCCACCTCCTAGCATGATAGAAAAATATTTGTAAAGTAAATAAATAAATGCAAAGAGGCAATATAAAAGTGAAATGTGAAGTGTTTTGGTTTAAGAAAAACAAAAGACATAAGATTAAATGGACTTGGAAATTAAAATATTTGAAAAGGATAGAAAGAGAATAATTGTGGAACAGGAAGAGATCAAAAACCAAAAAAAGACTAGTAAAACCAAGCATGAAAATCATCAGATATCAAAAGTCAAAGATGCTTGGTCCCTTTCCTATCATTAGAATAAAGAAAAAATTGTGCAAGTAATTTGAAAATAAAGCAAAATGTATATAAAGTCCAAAACTGAAAACAACAGGGACCCAAACATAATTACAGCAGAGTCCCTCTGTTAAGACATGCGCTGTGAACATGTGGATCCAGCATGACAGAATTAAAATTGTCTAAGCAGACTTGGACCATGTATGTCTCAAGTGGACACCCAGGATTGACTTTCATGGTCAAAACCCTTCCAGTGGGTGAGATAAAAATCTTTCAAACTATGTCTTTTGGAATTTAAAACCTTTTGAGTATCATATTCTTGTGCCCTGGCCACATAAACAGTGTACTGACTTGAGGAGACAATAGGAGGACCAGTTCAGGAGATGTAAACAGGGCCATGCCAAGATCATTAACTGGAAAACAATCAAAAATCATAGTCAAAAAGTCAGAAAGCAAAGTCTTTAAATCAGAAGCATGCTAAAGAGAAGATTGCCAATAATTTGTAGCATTTATCCAATCTCAAATAGTGCAGAAGTGAGTGTTAGTACTGACCTTTATAGAATCAAGTTGATGATGTAATGCCCTGCGTATCCCCAGGGAATTCTGGGGAATATTATGTGGAAACAACCAATGCAAATACTAGAAAAAGCCAGCATCAACAAGAAGAATAAAATGGAGTTGTGGTAAAATGTGAATAATAAACACTCTCAAGATATCAAATCTTAAAATAAATACCAGAATTAAATTCCCTTTGTATCAACACTCTGGACACAGACACATAGAATGCCATAAACATGAAACCATAAAAATATTAATAATAATAATCTAAGATAACAATCATAACACACAAGAGTAACACTTTGACTTTACTGAGTAATGTACACAGTGATGATGATAATGATGATGATGATGGTGATGATTATACAACTTTATTTGTCCCCTGGCGGAAAGTTGGCTTTTTACAGAATAAATAAATAAACAAACACAATTTGGCCTGAACATCAGAATGACTATAAAGCAAGAAAATTAAAAAGAAAGAAAAGTTCTGGCTTGGCTGTCACAGTTCCAGGGAGTCATTATACACACATATTTCTGTTGGTATAGGATTTCTTGACACACTGTTAGTGTGTCAGTGAGACAATGTGCTGCATTGTTCATAATGGCACTCAGTTGTGTGTTAATTCCCTCCTTTGCTACAACCTCCAGGGGGTCCAAAAGTGTCCTATAACTGAGCTTACCCTTTTAATTAGCTTATTGATTTGGTTATTGAGTTAATTAGCTTATTGATTAACACAGCCACAGGGGATGCACAAACCAGTGTGTTTCTTCATGCCTGTCCCAAGCCCGGATAAATGGGGAGGGTTATGTCAGGAAGAGCATCCGGTGTAACATTTTGCCAAATCAATATGCAGACAACAATACAAATTTCCATACTCGATTGGTTGAGCCCCAGATTAACAACGACTGCCACCAGTACTGTTAGCCAACAGGGTGCTGGCGGAAATTGGGCTACTGTTGGCCGAAGAATAAGAAGGAGGATGAGAATAAGAGGGGGGAGACGTGTCTGGAGGCAGGAGGAGAGGAGGAAGGTAAAGAGAGTGGAACTGAGGGTAGGAACTTTGAATGTTAGCAGTATGACTGGTAAGGGGAGAGAGTTAGCAGATATGATGGAGAGAAGGAAGGTTGATATATTGTACGTGCAAGAGACTAAAGGTAAGGGGAGTAAGGCCAGGTGGATCAGAGGTGGATTCAAATTCTTCTATCATGGTGTGGGATGTGAGGTGAAATGGGGTAGGGGTTATTCTGAAGGAACAGTATGTCAAGAGTGTTTTGGGCACTCAGAGAGAGTAATGATTATGAAGCTGGAAATTGGACGTGTGATGATGAATGTTGTTAGTGCATATGCCTCACAAGTTGCTTGTGCAATGGACAAGAAAGAAGATTTTTGGAGTAAGTTGGATGAAGCGATGAACAATGTACCCAAGGGACAGAAAGTGGTGATTGGAGCAGATTTCAATGGACATGTTGGTGAAGGAAACAGAGGAGACGAGGAGGTGATGGATATGGTGTCAAAGAGAGGATTGAAGAGCAATGAATAAGGTCAGAGGATAGTGGATTTTGCCAAAAGAATAGATATTGTGGTGAATATCGTATTTTAAGAAGAGGGAGGAACATAGGGTTACCTACAAGAGTGGAGGAAGATGCACACAGGTAGATTACATCCTATGCAGAAGAGTCAATCTGAAGGAGATTGAAGACTGCAAAGTGGTGGCAGAGGAAAGTGTAGTTAAGCAGCATAGGATGGTGGTTTGTAGGATGACGTTGGAAATCAAGAAGAGGAAGAGAGTGAGGGTAGAGCCAAGGATCAAATGGTGGAAGTTGAAAAAGGAAGACTGCAAGGTTGAGTTTAGGGAGAAGGTGAGACAGGCACTGGGTGGTAGTGAAGAATTACAAGACAGTTGGGAAACTACACCAGATGTAGTAAGGGTGACAGCAAGAAGGGTGCTTGGCGTGACATTTGGACAGAGGAAGGAGGAAAAGGAAACCTGGTGGTGGAATGGGGAAGTACAGGAGAGTAAACAGAGGAAGAGGATGGCAAAGAAGAAGTGGGATAGTCAGTGAGATGCAGAAAGTAGACAAGAATACAAGGAGATAAGGCACAAGGTGAAGAGAGAGGTGCGAAGGCTAAAGAAAAGGCATATGATGAGTTGTATGAGAGGTTGGACACTAAGGAGGGAGAAAAGGACCTGTACCGATTGGCTAGACACAGGGAACGAGCTGGGAAAGATGTGCAGCAGGTTTGGGTGATAAAGGATACAGATGGAAACGTACTCACAAGCGAGGAGAGTGTGTTAAGCAGATGGAGAGAGTACTTTGAGAGGCTGATGAATGAAGAGAACGAGAGAGAGAAGAGGTTGGATGTTGTGCAGATAGTGAATCAAGAAGTGCAACGAATTAGCAAAGAGGAAGTAAGGACAGCTATGAAGATGATGAAGAACGGAAAAGCCGTTGGTCCAGATGACTTACTTGTGGAAGCATGGAGGTGTTTAGGAGAGATGGCAGTGGAGTTTTTAACCAGATTGTTTAATGGAATCTTAGAAAGTGAGAGGATGCCTAAGGAGCGTAGAAAAAGTGTACTGGTGCCGATAGTTAAAAATAAGGGGGATGTGCAGAACTGTAGTAACTACAGGGGGATAAAATTGATGAGCCACAGGATGAAGATATGGGAAAGAGTAGTGGAAGCTAGGTTAAGAAGTGAGGTGATGATTAGTGAGCAGCAGATTGGTTTCATGCCAAGAAAGAGCACCACAGATGCGATGTTTGCTCTGAGGGTGTTGATGGAGAAGTATAGAGAAGGCCAGAAGGAGTTGCATTGCGTCTTTGTGGACCTGGAGAAAGCATATGACAGGGTGCCTCAAGAGGAGTTTTGGTATTGTATGAGAAAATCGGCAGTGGCTGAGAAGTATTTAAGAGTTGTACAGGATATGTACGAGGGAAGTGTGACCGTGGTGAGGTCTGTGGTAGGAGTGACGGATGCATTCAAGGTGGAGGTGGGATTAGATCAACGACTGGCTCTGAGCCCTTTCTTATTTGCAATGGTGCATGGTTGACAGACGAAATTAGACAGGAGTCCCTGTGGACTATGATGTTTGCTGATGACATTGTGATCTGCAGGGATAGTAGGCAGCAGGTTGAGGAGACTCTGAAAAGGTAGAGATATGCTCTAGAGAGAAGAGGAATGAAGGTCAGTAGAAACAAGACAGAATACATTTGTGCAAATGAGAGGGTGGTCAATGGAATGGTGAGGATGCAATGAGTAGAGTTGGCGAAGGTGGATGAGTTTAAATACTTGGGATCAACAGTACAGAGTAATGGGGATTGCGGAAGAGAGGTGAAAAAGAGAGTGCTGGCAGGGTGGAATGGGTGGAAAAGAGTGTCAGGAGTGATTTGTGACAGACGGATATCAGCAGGAATGAAAGGGAAGGTCTACAGGACAGTAGTGAGACCAGCTATGTTATATGGGTTGGAGACAGTGGCACTGACCAGAAATCAGGAGATAGAGCTGGATGTAGCAGAGTTAAATATGCTAAGATTTGCATTGGGTGGGAGAAGTATGGATAGGATTAGAAATTAGTACATTAGAGGGTCAGCTCAAGTTGGATGGTTGGGAGACAAAGTCAGAGAGACCAGATTGAGCTGGTTTGGACACGTGCAGAGGAGAGATGATGAGTGTATTGGTAGAAGGATGCTAAGGATAGAGCTGCTAGGCAAGAGAAAAAGAGGAAGGTATAAGAGAATGTTTATGGATGTGGTGAGAGAGGACATGCAGGTGATGGGTGTAACAAAACAAGATACAAAGGACAGAAAGATATGGAAGAAGATGATTCACTGTGGCGACCCCTAACGGGAGCAGCTGAGGAAGAAGAAGACTGATTTGGTGGGCCACTCTTGAAGTGATGTTGCCAGCACAGCTTACGAGAGTGTAGAAAATTGCACTGGCCAAAAGAGGGTTAAAGACGATGTGAAGAATGTCACTTCCCAAATTAAAGCAATGCAATCTTCTAAGAAAAAAGTGCCTGCTCTGGCCTTTTTTATACTGTTCCTCTATGTTCCGAGACCACTCAAACCTGTCTGTACTCTGGACCCCTTGTAGTAGTAGATCACCTCTACATCTGTAAAATCTGTGAGGACAGATGAGGGGCACGCAAGCTCCACAAAGATGAGGGTCAGGGAAAGATAGGGGATCTCTAACCAGTGTGCAGCTGCACCACCTTGCTCACTACCTAAAAACTGGAATGAATTGTATGTTTAATTACTGGAAGTCAAATAAGGCAAAGTCATCTTTTAGCAAATAGTTTCATTTTTCTTTCACCTTTCTACCAGCTTTGTAATCTGGACAAGTGGAAAGGGCAATTTAGTGTGATCACCTACACATCTGACCTGCTTGCCTTGGGTCAGTCACTAATTTCTTTCCTGGTATGATGGGACTTTCTAAACTTATAGCATCTGAAGCAACATTACTTGCCCACTCTGCACTACAAGCATTGTCCTCTCCCAAGGCAGATGTTAGCGACAGCATTTAATACACCCTTCAGCAAAATATTTGAATCAGGTTCCACATGTCAGTAAATTGAATGTCATATTGAAAAATCAAGTGTTTCTGTCATTATTTAGCTTCTACATTACCCTTATAGGCATTCCTGGATGCTCCTAACTTATAATCTCAATGCATTGTGTGAGTGTCTGTTGAAGAGAAATGAAAACCGAAGAATGAATTTGGAATTGAGTCTGTTTCAGAATAAGCACTTTAAATTATGTTGGATAGATAGCTTATGAGGTGGAGCCCTCCACAGAATTATTAAACAGGCAGACAAAAAACAATAGTTATAAACAAAGGCCAGGATAAGATTGTTTATGTAACCCACCTTTATCTTTTTTGTTGCAGATGCCTATCACATTCTCACTAATATTATGAATTGTGAATATGAAACATTTAGTGATAGATCTGTATGTATAATTTCTTTAATCTATATATTTGCCATTTATTGGAGAAATGCTGTTGTTGTTATGCTAAACATTGCAAGAGAAAGACACTCTAATATGTATAATAAAAATATCTTTATTTTATTTTGTATGTTAATGACAAAAATTTTTCAGGAAGACAGAAGTTTTAGGTAAGGTTGTTATACTCACTTATCTTGATGCCAGAGAGTAGTGCGGGGATTTTATGTATTATCCCAAAATATGATAGCAAAGCTGCCTGGTTGACTGATTAGAACACCATCCAGGCCGCAGACATGTGATCTTAAATCACAGGCTGTTGTTTATCCCACCTGTTACTATCCTGAAGCTGTTACCCCTAATTCCTGTTGTGGGGCATCCAGTAAATTTAGTCATGATGCAGACCTTAAATTACTTGATAACCAAAAAATAAAGTGTACAATTAAACCAAGAGATAAAACCAGACCCCCCCACCTGGGGCATCTATAATAGAAACTTACTTCAAATTAAAACAAAAAATATATCACCAGTTCAGAAAGAAGCATGTAGTTTTAAATGCTGCTTATTGAACATTCGCTCTCTTGGCAGTAAAGCTGTTTTGATAAATGATATTATATTAAGAATAAAATCTGATCAGTGTCTTCTCACTGAAACCTGGCTTAGTATAAATGTGACACTGTTCCCCTAGCTGAGGCGTCATCAGATGGATACTCATTCCTTCATAAGTCCAGAGATTCTGGTCGAGGAGGAGACCTTGGAATAATTCATTGTAACAAAATGCAAATCACGTCTAAAAATTTAGGTGACTTTACATCCTTTGAGGCATTCATTTTAAATGTTAAAACAGATTCCAACACAATTATAGTGCTAGTCTACAGACCACCAGGGCCATATTCATTGTTCATGACTGAATTTAGCAACCTTTTATCTGATTTGGCTATAAATTATGATCACGTAGTACTGATGGGGGATTTTAATGTACACATTGATGTGGAAACTGACACTTTTAGCAAATGTTTTACTTATTTGTTAAATTCAGTAGGATTTTGTCAGAATGTCAAAGTTCCAACTCATAATCATAACCATACTTTTATGTCTAGGAAAAAGAGACACTGACAGCTGGTAAGTGCAACAACTCAAAACCTTTTTTATTGTCCTCCCTCCTTTTCCTCCTTCAGACCAAAGCAATCAAACTCATCTCACCAAACAGCAGACCTACCATACATGGCTGCATAATCTAACCCTGCAATTAATATCACAGTGCAGATATCTAACATTTCTCCCCCCTCCCACCAAAAGCAAAGAAATCCAAGTATATAACAGAACAGTTAAACATGAAATGTAGTAACAAAATCCTGCAAGTGTCCAGGGCGAGAACGCAACCGAGTGGGACGTGGAGATGGCTCCTGGGGCTGAATAACAGGCTCGGTTTCATTTTGTGCTACATCAGGCTGGATAACAGAATCACCCAGCCATCCGTTTGGAATGGCCGAAGAATTTTCATTGTGTTTGTCAGCAGGATGAAATTCTACAACAGATGATGGTGGTGACACCTTTCGAAGACATGTGGCATGCCACCGAGAACCATCAGCAAGACCAAATGTGGCTGGGCCAAGCTGTTGGGTGACTTGTACTGGTGAGGACCAGAAAGAGGCCATTTTGTTATTGCGATGAGGCTTCCGAACTCTTACCCAGTCCGAGACTGCTATGCTGACCTCCTTGACCCGTTTTGATTGATCAAACCTTTGTTTCATTCTGTGTTGCTGTCTGGTGACAGAGTGCTTAACGTGAGGAATTGAAGGAAGGGCACAGGGAATACTCTGACCAAAAAAGGACGAAGTCTGTCGAGAGGTAGGGTAAGCTCACGACCTAGCATGAGGAAGGCAGGCGAGACTCCAGTTGTGCTATGCTGGGATGATCTGTAGTGCAAGAGGGTATTACGCAGAGCCTGATCAAAAGAACACCCTTGTGCCTGGTGTGCCCTAAGGCCATTTTTTAGTGTTTGGTTGAAACGTTCCACCCCTCCATTAGACTGTGGATGGTAATATGCAGTGCGAACATGTTTAATGCCTTTTGATTCCAGAAATGAGGCAAATTGATTACTGGTGAACTGAGGCCCATTATCCGTAGTAATGGTCTTAGGGAGACCCCAGCGAGAAAACAGTGATTCCAGAATGTTAATGACGACACAGGATGTGACTGTGCCAGTTGCAGTAACCTCTGGCCATTTTGAGTGTAAGTCATACACAACAACCAAATACCGCTGATGGTGAGGGACACCATGGATTTCTCCCGAGATGTCCATCTGTATATGTTCCCAGGGTTGGGTCGGCCAGGCAATAGGCTGCAATGGGGGAGGGGCCTGGAGACCTGTCTTGCCACTTACCAAACAGGCCACACAATCTTTAACCAGAGTCTCAATATCCCTGTCTATGCCAGGCCACCACACCAAGTCACGACATCTCTGTTTTAGTTTCACTATACCTAAGTGGCCCTCATGTGCCATTGACAACACACGTGCACGAAGCACATTTGGAACCACAGTACGAAACCCTCGTGCCACACAAGAACCATTCCAGCAGGAGAGTTCTTCTTTCACTCTAGCAAAGGGTAACAGATCCTCAGGTGCCATGCTAGGCCAACCATTCCTGATAAAGTGGCATACCTGGGATAGTACTGGGTCATGTGCAGAGGCCTCCTTGAGTTCTTGGAGAGATATAGTAGTCTGAAGAGGCATGTGCATCATTTGGACAATCTCATGTTCCATTTGGTCAGAGTCAGAAGGCTGGGCTGAAGCCGTAACTGAGCGAGACAGGAGGTCTGCAATAACATTCTCACGCCCCGGGGTGAACTGGAGAGTAAAGTGGTACTGATGAAGACGGTCAGACCAACGATGTAACCTCAATGGGCGGTGTCCAGTGCCAGATGCCGACAGCAGGGTAGTGAGAGCTTGATGGTCTGTTCTTAGTGTGAAATGTCGGCCATACAGGTAAAGGTGCCATCTCTCACATGCCCAGACACATGCCAGTGCCTCACGTTCACCCACCGAGTATTTCCGTTCTGTTTCAGTGAGGGCACGAGAGGCAAAAGCTATGGGCTTCTCCACTTGACCCTGACTTTGTGACAGCACAGCCCCCACTGCTATAGCAGATGCATCACAGGTGACAAACGTGGGACTAGAGATGTCAAAGTGGGCTAGAATTGGAGGGGAAGTAAGCTGTGATTTCAGGAGGTGAACAGCCTTGGCACAATCAGGAGACCACACCCATGGCTCATCCTTCCGCAGGAGCTGGCGCAATGGTGCTGTAGTAACAGAATACTGGGGCAAAAACTTCAAATAGTAACTGGCCATGCCCAGAAAGGAAGCCACCTCAGCTGCAGATGTAGGCTCCGGAATGGCATGGATTGCATCAACATTTGATTGGAGTGGAGATATGCCAGCAGCTGATACTTGAAATCCAACAAATTCTATCTCTGGCACTGCAAAGACACACTTCTCCGCATTCAATGTGAGTTTGTGTTTAGACAGAGCTGAAAAGACCATGTGAAGACGTTTGTCATGAACAGCAGCGGTGGGCCCATGTACAACAATGTCATCTAAGTATATGACCACTCCAGGGATCCCAGCAAACACTGAGGACATGACTTTTTGAAAGCTGCTTGGTGCTGAACATAACCCAAATGGTACTCTTGTATAACGAAACATGCCATCATGTGTCACAAAAGCTGTGAGGTCTCTACTGCTGGGGTGGAGGGGCACTTGCAAATAGCCTTGCCTAAGATCCAATTTAGAAAATAAAATAGAACCATATAACTGTGATGTGAGTTCTTCTGAAGTGGGAAGTGGATATTTGTCTGGAATTATTGCCTTATTTACTGCTCGAAGATCGACGCAGATGCGCAAGCCACCAGACTTCTTCTTAGCTACTACTATGTTGGAGACCCATGGAGAGGCGTTGACAGGTTCAATGATGCCAGCTGCTAGTAGCTGCCGCAGCTCAGTGGACACCCCATCTCGAAAGGCCAGCGGGATACGTCGTAAAGGCTGTATAACTGGTGTGACAGTGGGGTTGAGTAAAGGCTTGTGAGTGTAGGCAGTGAGGCAACCCAAACCTGTAAAGAGTCCAGGCCATTTTTGTTGTTGTAGTGAGGTTACCTGTAAGATCTGCATGCCACTTTTATCTAAGACAGAAAATCCCAGGGCAAGAAACAGATCTAACCCCATCAGATTTGCCCCTTTTTTTGTAACATGAAAACAAACATTAGGCAGAACATCTTTGCCATACTGAACAGTGAGGTAGACTGAACCCATCAGGGAGATCCAAGAGTCCCCATAACCATTGGCAGTAGTGGTAGGTGAAGACAAGGCCATAGAACTGAAAAACTGTTTATATGTGTGTATATTTAAGAGAGACATTGTAGCACCAGTGTCCAACAAGAGGGAAATGTTCACACCATTTAAACTAACTGTGCATGACTTGAAAGCTGCTGGTCCTGAAATCACATTGTGAATTATAGTTGCAGTCTGTCCGTGCGCACTGATTGGAGAAGAACGACATACCTTAGCAAAGTGGTTCTGTTTACCACAGCTGCGACAGGTCTGGCCGCGTGCTGGGCAGCTTTGAGCTCTGGTCGCGTGTGATCGTGATCCACAGTTTCCACAGTGCTGCTGAAATTGTTTTGAACGCCTGCGCTGCACAAACTGCACTGTCTGTTCTCGGTCTGTTGCGTTGACTTCGGATGCTGCGGAATCGTCCGTCTGCGAGTGCTGCGCGTAACTGTCTGATGGGTAGGCAGAAGCAAAGCGTTTCGAAAGCTCCGCCGCACAAACAGCTGCAGATTCCACACTGAATGCTATTGCGACTGCATTTGGTAATGTCAAATCATCCTTTTCAAGCAAAAGTCTTTCGCGAACTTTATCATTGCTAGTGCATTCGATTAGCTGGTCGCGGATCATTTCCTCTTGTAATGCCCCGAACTTGCATGAGCTAGCTAGTCCTCTTAAGTTTGCGACATACTGATGCACCGTCTCCCCAGGAAGCTGACGGCGCTGTCTGAAAATAAATCTCCGTAGTAGAGCACTTTGTGGGGTAGAGAAGTGGGCATTCAAAAGTGTAACTGCAGTATCGTATGTGTCAGCTAGTCCCAAAGTCCCAAGCACTCGCTGCCCTTCCGCTCCCAAGCAATGAACGAGTAGCGCCCTTTTGCGAGAAGCCGAAACATCCTCAAGCCCCAAGGCAGTGAGATAGACTTCAAAGGATTGTAGCCAACGAGTCCACGGAATCGGAGGCTCACCGGGTAAAAGCAGGAAGGGAGGTGGTGGTGAAAGGGAAAACTCAGCCATTCTCGTCGCCAAATTTTATGTCTAGGAAAAAGAGACACTGACAGCTGGTAAGTGCAACAACTCAAAACCTTTTTTATTGTCCTCCCTCCTTTTCCTCCTTCAGACCAAAGCAATCAAACTCATCTCACCAAACAGCAGACCTACCACACATGGCTGCATAATCTAACCCTGCAATTAATATCACAGTGCAGATATATAACACATACATTAAATTTAATTAGAACTTACAAAGTTGAAATTCAAAATTTAAATATTACTCCATTAAATGAAGTTATTTCCGATCACTACTTAGTTACATATGATTTAGTCCTGCCCTTGCCAATGCACTCACAGATTAAAACAAAGACAGTGCAACATCTAGATTGTAATTCTTTTTCAAAATTTATAGATACTTTGAGTAAGTCGAGTGTAATTGTGGAAAACCATTTAGATCAGTTAACATCAAATGTAAATGTGGAAAACGATTTAGATCAGCTAACGTCACATTATAATGTGACCTCGAGAGATGCTCTGGACACAGTGGCTCCCCTTAAAATAAAAGTGATCAACCATACGTACCATACGCCTCATAATCAGGCCAGTTTTTTAATGATTTTTAAGCACAGGGAGAAAACATTTGAAAAATTGGTAATGTAATAAATCAGCAAGAAAAGCAACATTGTAACAATGCACGGAACGAACCAACACACAATCGTCCGTGACTGAAAACTGGCGGACCGCCATCTTGCCTTCTCCTGCCAGACGGAGGGATGGGGGTGCATGGCGCTCTGGGAGGAGAGGAGAAGGATGTCTATTCCGCTCCCTCCATCATGCTAGTCTTCTTATTTCTTGTTCAGTATGCACTGCCTGCTCATGTGCCCACCTCCAACTCATCACTTGAGTCGTTGTCGTCTTTGCACAGTGCAGATGCACCTGTGACTCACGTAGACTTTTCATTGCTCTGTGCGGTTTTGGCTGCTTTTCTATATATAATCCACCAAGACACCCGACCACGGTAGTAGCGAGGTGGGAGGGGGGTGTGTACAAATGGTAGGGATGTAACCAGTGGGAGCGTATGAGTCGCACTTAGTGGGAATTCCATGGTTTGCAGCCCGAATGGGGTTCAACGGCTTACCCACGCCTCTCTGCGCCGGGTAGACACACGCTCAATCTCATGCATAATTATTTATTGAATGCTAAACACTTGTGGAAAGACATGGTTGTCTACAACGGGTTGGTGTGAGAATACAACAGCAAGTGAATGAAAAGATGGAACTCTGGAGAGAGCAACATATAATTGTCCGTGAGTGAAGAAGACGCATGTTTGTCGCGGATGCGAATCGCTGTATGTAGCGTGTAAAACAGTTTGCTATGGTGCACGCGGTCATGCGTCGTAACCGAAAACTCGTTTTTAAAGACTGCTTACTTCATTGTGTTTTAACCTCAGTTGTAAAAGATTGTTTTAAGAATCCCATGGGATACCCCTCGCAAACTGTTTTACACGCTGCATATGGCGACTCACCTCCGCGAGAAACATGCCTCTATGAACAGTCAAGGTGGCTCAGAGGTACATGAGGCCTCTACGACAGACGAATATAAATGACGCCGTTCTTTTTGTGTCGTCGCGTCTGAGTTGGTGGGCGTGGCTCTGCGAGTTGTCGTCATATCCAATGGTCTTGGAGTTGGTGGGCGTGGCTACTCCTTGCGTGCGCCATAGGTGTCTTACTTGTCGGCGGCTTAGTGAATCCACGCCCCTTCCGGCGTGCTTTCCATGGGTGTCTTGCCTTAGTGAATTATATATATAGATACTCGAGTTCTTAAATTAGAGTGTTGAAAACTGCAGCGCAGATGGAGAACAACACAGCTACATGTCTTTCAAATTGCATGGAAAGAGAGTGTTAAAAAATATAAAAAGCTCTCTTTAAAGCTCGCTCAGAATACTATTCTACAATAATAGATAGCAATATTAAAAATCATCGGGTACTGTTTAAAACAGTGGCTAAATTAACAAATGGAAATTCAGATCTACAGTGCAAAATAGCAACAGATATTAGCAGTACAGACTTTATGAACTTCTTCAATGAGAAAATTAAAAATATAAGATCCCAGATCTCAGCATCACAGTACAAACCAAATATTAGCTTAGCAGACCCTGTCTCACATTGCATTCAGTACTTTAGTAATTTTAATCCTGGAACTGAGCAGGAAGTCTTAATTTTAATTTCTAAAATGAAGCCCACTACTTGTTCCCTAGATCCAGTGCCAACAAAACTAGTAAAAAGTTCAATGGATGTTCTTGCAGCGCCTATTCTAAACATTATCAATAGTTCGTTATTGCATGGCACAGTACCTGATGCACTAAAAGTGTCAGTCAATAAACGATTACTTTAAAAGTCAGACCTAGACCCACACATACTAAATAATTATAGGCCTATTTCAAATTTACCGTTTCTCTCTAAAATACTAGAAAAAGTAGTCGCCAATCAGCTTCAGTCATACCTTACACATTACAATTTATTTCAGAAATTCCAGTCTGGTTTCTGCACTGATCATAGTACAGAAACGGCACTAACACGGGTTGTAAACAACATTCTGATATCCTCTGATGAAGGAAACTCCACTGTAATTATGTTGTTAGGTTTAAGTGCAGAATTTGACACCATCGACCATTCTATTTTACTGCACAGGCTAGAAAATGATGCTGGGCTTACAGGCACTGTGCTCGCTTGGTTTAGTTCTTATTTATTAAATCAATTCCAATTTGTACAGAAATGTGCTGACAGTACTCCATCATTATACACAGAAGTGAGATATGGTGTCCTGCAGGGCTCAGTACTGGGACCTTTACTATTCTCAATTTACATGCTTCCACTGGGATCTGTCATTAGGAAACATAATGTTAATTTTCACTCGTATGCAGATGACACCCAGTTATACCTTTCATTTAGATCAAACAAAGTTTCTCCGATGTTGTCTTTAATTAGTTGTGTTAGTGAATTAAAGGAGTGGATGGGTGAGAACTAGTCTTTAAACACAGATAAAACAGAGATTGTAATTGTTGGAGGGAATGACGCTGATCACAACAATATTCTGTCATCATTTAACTCAGTTGGAATCACCATTAATTTTACTGAATCAGCCCGAAATCTAGGAGTTATCTTTGACTCTAGCATGTCATTTAAAGCACATATTACAAAGTTGTCCAAATCATGTTTCTTCCATCTTAAAAATGTTGGGAAATTATGGCGCTTTCTAAATAAACAGGATTCTGAGAAATTAATTCATGCATTTATTTCTAGCAGGATTGACTACTGCAATGCGATGTTCACTGGATATTCAAACTGTTCTTTATACAGCCTCCAGTTAATCCAAAATGCTGCTGTAAGATTTATTACAAGAACAATAATATACGAACACATAACTTCAGTTCTTAAATCCTTACACTGGCTCCCATTTAAGTTTAGGGCAGATTTCAAAATCCTCCTTTTAACATATAAAGCAGTAAATGGCCAAGGTCCGGCTTATTTGTCTGAACTTATCATGACTTACAAACCAGAGCGCACATTAAGATCTCAAGATGCCAGTCTGCTTATGATTCCAAGAATTAATAAAATAACAGTGGGAAGTCGAGCTTTTAGTTACATGGCCCCTAAACTGTGAAAAGGTCTGCCTCCTACTATAAGAGATGTCCTTTCAGTCTCAGCTTTTAAATCCCGGCTGAAGACTCACTACTTCAGTTTAACATATCCTGACTAGAGCTGCTGATTAACTGTACAGACTGCATCTCTGTTGTTAGTCATTAGCACTAAAACATAAGTGACATGATAGTTATAATTTGATAGTAACCCTCACCTATTCTGTTTCTATTCTTGGTACTCAAATGTGGCACTTGGTGCCACGGCCCACCTGCCAAGTTGTTTTGCCTTCTTAAGGTAAAGTCATCCCTGATGGAAGATCGCAGGAATCATGTGAAAGAGGGGTCCTTTCATCGGATTAGCGTTATTTCAGCTGTGGAATGGCCAAATGGGGGAGGCAGCTTGATGAACGAGGTTTCACAGGACTCTAAAAAAATCCAAATCATGGTATGTGATATCATCTACTGTTAAATTCTACTCCGTACTTCTAAAATTTTTATTTTTATACTTTATTGAGGATTTGTTCTGTTCTGTATATTGTACTGTATTGTATTGACCCTCTTCTTTTTGACACCCACTACACGCCCAACCTACCTGGAAATGGGTCTCTCTTTGAACTGCCTTTCCCAAGGTTTCTTCCATTTTTTTCCTACAAGGGTTTTTTTTGGGAGTTTTTTCTTCTCTTCTAAGAGAGTCAAGGCTGGGGGGCTGTCAAGAGGCAGGGCCTGTTAAAGCCCATTGCAGCACTTCTTGTGTGATTTTGGGCTATACAAAAAATATATTGTATTGTATTGTATTGTAGTGATATGTGACATTTTGATTAGCACATGAATTTCATGTGATCTATACACGTGACAGTAATGACCCAATAAACCTATTACTGAGGTCTGATTTAGTTATAAGGCCATGCTCAAACTAAACTTAAATAACTCAGAAAACATCCAACCATCTGTTAACCCCATTGCATCACTGCAGGAAGCTGGAGTCTTTCTTAGCACTACTGGGGAAAAGGCAGGAACTGATACAGAACAGGTCATACACACCAATAACTATTTAAGAGCGAAACAGGTAAGCTTCAAATCGTTGAATAAAATTGACATGCAAAATGAAAAACTAACCAAAGAGTTTTTGATTGATGAGATTAAGGAATACTATTGCCTAAAGCCATGTTCACGCATCCATGTTTACCTTGATCCTTTCTGCAGCTACATGAAGCATGTGATGTGTACCACACAAGTAAAATCAATTCTATTTATGAGTCTACTTCACATCACAAACGAGAAGGGCAGTATGATTTTCAAAAGAAAGACAAACTAAAATGTACCTTAACGCACATTACTATGTTTTCTTCACCCATCAAGCACATTACTGGGTTTTCTTCACAGAAAACTTCAGTGCACAGAAAGTCATTACTAACAAACCTTGCCTATTCTGCCCAAAGGCAAGAAGAAGACCAAGGTCCTCATTTATAAAACTTGCATACGCACAAAAAGAGGCTTGAAATGTGAGTATGCAACTTCCCACACAAATGTTAGGATTTATAAAACTTCATGCAAAAGCTTGCGTATATTTAAAGGCAACTTTGACCCATGCATATGCAACCTTTTGGATAAACCGAAAATTGATGAGACTCTTAATCAGGTAGGGAAATGAAGTGTAAATGCCATGTGGGTGGGACGGCCATCCCGACTAGAGAAGGGGATGGTTCCTTACCCACATGGGAGGCTCCGGCCAGACAGACAGGCACCCTGACCAGCAGAAAGGAAGGAGCCAGACCCGGAAGTGATGGGTGGAGTGGATCGACAATAAGCCCACCAGAAGACGCTGCAGGGGATGTGTTATTCCCCCAGAACACTAGATGGCAGCAGCCCTCCCAGCAAGGAATGCCTGGAGATGTAGTTCGGCAACACAGCCCTCCTGCGGACCATGGGTGCTGCAAGGGGGCGCTGCAGGGAGATGAGCTCCCTAATAAGTGGGACTTCCATATGACCTGGAAGCAATTCCATCGGGCAGTAGCCCTGGCACCAGAAGTACTCTTGTGTCCTTAATAAAAGGGACCACACTCCCTTGTCCAGGCGAGTTAGAGCTGTGAGGATGTACAGCAACACTCGACTGGAAGAGGGCAGTGCAGTGGTGAGAGGAATTGGGAAGAGATATTGTGTTTTGAGAACTGGTAAATAAACAATCCTTTATTTGATCCCGAGACTTTTTGGGTATTCGTGTTTTGGGGCTTGGGGCTTGCTGACACCCCAATTTCCTTCACAGCAACTAAATAATGACTCATGTATGTAATAATTCATAGGGCCATTGCTACGTATTTGCACTAAAGAAATATTTTGGGTTTTCTTAAGTTTCTTTCTGCAACCTGTTGTCACTTCTCAGGTAACTTGCTGACAGGTCAGGAATATCTCAGCCAAGTTTCATTCTATCCTGCCTGCTGTGCTGGGAGCCATTAACGGACTGGTGAGGTATTACATCTAGTTTTCGTATAGTGTGGGTATACAGTACATACTGTACATGAAAAAGCAGCATTATTTGTGCCAACATGAAAAACGCATTTTGTATTAGTGTCCGGCTCTCCTAATGTAACTGGAATCATATTACAGTAAGGGCACCCAGGGAGAATAAAGCTGCTTTTGTTAAACTGTAAGCAGTTACATTCCAGTAATGCACAAGTCATCCAAGATGTGGCTGGCAAATATTGTGCTTCAGTAGACTAAATCAACCTGTGATTCTTTTATTTTGAGGCAAAGTAGCTTTGGCAAATGTGATGGTGCTCTACAAGGTGGATTACTTGTTTGTAAGGTAACTGGATGAACCTTCAGTGTTTCATATGGCTTGTACTATCAGCAATCATGTCATTACATATGACAAGTGATAGTGACTACCTGCCTCAATGATCGTGCCTTACAACTTTCTGGACTACAACAGCACAGAGGAGTGGTGTTATAACGCTGTGCATGATCATGCGCTCTCAGTTGAGGAACATTATCTTAAATCATGGGTGAGCAGATTCAGTTCTGGAGGCCCGCAGTGGTTGCAGGTTTTTGTTCCAACCCAGTTGCTTAATTAAAAACCAATCCTTGTCAATTACTTAATTTCATGGCTTGCTAGTGCTTTAACTCTGCCATGTCAAGTCATTCTCATATCCTAGACTTTTTTTCTTTCTAAGGATATCACCCAAATGATTTGAAGTATAAAACAGAAGATTTATTCTCAGTACTTCATTTTTTTCTCTTTTATTTCCTTCCAAGTATTTAATTAAACCCAATAATGCACGATAAATACACACAGGTGTAAATGGAAACAAGCTAAATGGAGAAATGCTGGTTTATTTTGTCATTTGCATCTTATTGCTAATAAGGAGCAATTAAAAACCAAGACTACAGCTGTTTAAGACTAAAATAAGCAATAAGGGTTCAAAAGTTTAATGAGCGAGACAACTAAAGTGAAGCAGAAGTGTTACTTGAGCAATAAGTGCTTCTTATTGAGCATTTGGGTTGGAACAAAAACCTGCAGCCACAGCAGCCCTCCAGGACTGAATCTGCCCACCCCTGTCTTAACTGTTGGTGGTGGGGTTTTGATGCGTCAGTTTTGGAGGTTGCTCTACCAGCCAATGAAGCTCTATAGCATCATGATTGTAAATGTATGAGACTGATTAGCATGATGTTTTAGGGCAGCATTCGTGTTGCACTCACATACTCATATTTACAAGTTGATTGTGATTTATAAGCGGTAAATTGCATAGAAATGAACATATACCAGGTTTTATAAATCACTTTTTTGTTTCTTTTTTGCCGTGAATGTTCCTTTTTTTTTCGGTGTGTACATATTTTCTTGCTCAAATCCATGCATTTTATAAATGAGGCCCCAGGAGATGAAATACTTGACAAACCAGAAGTGAGTTGAAACCATAAAGACTAAATCTTATATACCATAGCCTACTCATAAACCAGAAGTCAAATTCAGAGAGAGAAATGATAGAATAAAAAACTAGTACATCATTAATAAAATATGTTTCTTGTTTAACAGAGTTTTTATCCCAATCATGGATACCAAATGAATCTTTGCATTGATCACACGACATGACAAGTGGAAGCTGGTTTCCTCTTCTTTTTTATTTAATAAACTGAGTAATTAATAATTTTGTTGTGGCCAAACATTTCTCTGTCCATGTGTACCAATTCATAATACAAGCAACTTATAAAAACCTTTCAATATGTTAAAAGAAAAAAAATGTGATTCTCATGTTGCTTGATAACCTTCATTTATGTGTTGAGATCAATTGCCATTTTTCCTGTAATTGAAGACAAATATAACTGAACGTAGTCAAAACAACTGCAGGTAATAAACTGTGATCGAGATGAATGAGTCATGGCATACAGAGCTGGTGTAGCGAAAACTGTTGTTTGCCTGTGAGACTCAGTAACTGTTGTAAGTTGAATGTTTGTAATACGCATAGGTTGTAAGTCGATGACTACCTGTATTATGTAAATGTAATGATAATAACCAAATAACTCCATAAATATACATATATATTGAGTTCCCTTAATTCAGTTTCATTCTTGCCAGAAGGTAAAGCCTGCCCTGTTAACATCATTTACAAAAAAATAACCAAGTCATCATTGGTGAGAGTCACTCCAATAAACAACAAAAGCATTAGATGTGTTAAGTAAAACAACATTACCAGCAGTTGAAGTCTATCCCAGCAACATAAAGCCCAAGGAATGGAATGATCATAGAGTGTTTGAGGGGGGCTATATAAATATATATATATATATATATATACTCAGCAAAAAAAGAAACGTCCCCTGACTTTCAACTGTTTTTACTTTCAGTAGACTTAATGTGTAAATATTTGTATGAACACTAAAAGAGTCAACACCATAAGACATAAACTAAAAATGTTTCACAATGTGTCCCTGAATGAAGGGAAGCTCAAAATCAAAAGTACCAGTCAGTATCTGGTGTGGCCACCAGCTGCTTGAAGTACTGCAGTGCATCTCCTCCTCATGGACTGGACCAGATTTGTCAGTTCTTGCTGTGAGATGTTACCCCACTCTTCCACCAAGGCACCTGCAAGTTCCTGGACATTTCTGGGGGGAATGGCCCTAGC
>JANRMT010062829.1:11045530-11073631 GCA_026402145.1 Polypterus bichir lapradei
TATATATATATATATATATATATATGTATATATATATGTGTATGTGTGTGTATATATATGTGTATGTATCAAACACTATCATTAAACTCTGAGGTCCTTAGGATCCTGCTAGTTTAAATATATTTTCTACAGAACCTGAATCTCCAAAATTTTTTTATAATCTTTGACTGCAGAAAAGGCTGTTGATACAGCTAAATGGGGTTATATTTCTACTACATTGTACAAATCTAGTTTTTCTCCAGTATTTCAGGGTTTAGCTACTTCATAATAGTTCAGACTCCTGAGTCCATAATAGTAATAAAAACACTGAGTACTTCAGATTAGAAAACAGAACCAGACAGTAGTGTCCCTTTTTTACCAGTGCTCTTTGCTTTTGTTATTAAATCACTTTCTATTTATTTCCGGAAGCAGTCATTTTATCAAGAGATAAAAAGAATCATAAAGGAAGGACTTTGATCATATACCGTGCCCACCATAATATTTGGGACAAAAACACATTGTCTTGATTGACCCCTCTGCTACACGGTTAATAATTACAAATGAAACAATTCAGGTGTGATTAAACTGCACATATTTTTATGTTGATAATATGGTGCTTTGTATCTGATACCCATATTTATATAGGCTAATTAATACTTTACAAGCTAAAAAAATGTCATGATATTTCTGGGATTAAGAATTAGTTTGAATAGAAGTGTGCCTTTTCCTGTGAATTTTCTGCCATATTAAGCCAGACTAAATAACATTTTGTTGATTGTATTTAAACTGTTTAGTTCCCAAGGAATTATTATTACTATAGAAGGAAATATAAATATCTCTGTGAACACAACTTTGGTAGTAACATGGAAAACATTAGGCAAGGTATTAATTGATCGTCTTCACTTTATTTTAGCTAACAGAATCAATATTTTCAAAATGAATATCTTTCCAGAGCCTCTATATCTGCTTCAGAGCACGTCTATATACTTCAGCAAGACAGTCTTTAAAATGTTAGACTCAATTGTAAAACCATTTATCTGGATCTCCAAAATGGCCATACTTGCTATAGTCAACACTAATTATCTTCCATTTACCAACAACCCAATTTATTAAAAGATGTCGGAAAAAATGTAGAACACATAAAAAGCTCCTTGTTGTTGCTCCTATACATAATTGTCTGCTTCAGTCTTCTTTAACTCACACAGTTTTCAGACTTTGGGAATTTGATATTTTGATATATTAATACTGTACTTGTATCTTTTGTAGTATTAAGTTCCAAATTTAGTCTTCCAGTGAAAACACTTTTTTTCTATGTACAAGTTAGAAAATTTTCCTCATCTATTTGATCTCCAGAGTGTATTAGCAAATTTTAATGAATTTACCCCTTAATGATTTTAGATAATGATGGGAAAAAGTTCTTGTTAGAAAGGTGGGTGAATTTTCTGAATAGCTTTTGAAACATACTGTTGTACCAGTTATGTTATTTTCATTTGTTTGGCTGAGTTGAGTGTTATTTAGATGTTTTGTTTCCGAATAAAATTAATTAATTATTGTGTAAAACAAACAAACAAAGTTCTTCTCAGTCTTCATAGTACTATAGGTCCTGGGGATACCATTGTGGTTTGGGATGCATTTTCAAAGCTGTCCATTTTACAAATGAAAATTTAAGCTAACCATCTAACCATTTAAAATATTTTTTAAAAATGTTGATCCTGTAAGTGATGTCTAAAAATACAGTAGATCTATAAAACACTATGCAATATATTGTATGTTGTATCTAGAATATTATAGGTTTATGCGGTCAATATAATGCTAGAATTGGTGCTAGGTAAAACAAGAAAATGTCCTTTTACATTCCATTATCAATGTTTGCCTACAAATGAACAGATTTGAAAAAGTTATGTTTCATTACATTTAATTTGTACTTGAATGATGAATTATGATGTGTCAGCCTTATGTGTGACCCTTCAAATGGTCTGGGGAGTGTAATCAAGCATTCACAAAGGAAAAGTCTGATTTTTGTTATTCAGCAAAAATCTAACACTTTAATTGATAACAACAGCAGAAAGTGTCCCAACTAAAAATCCAAGTAGACTTTGCTCTGCAAATATGGGTGCAGTTGCAATATGAAACAATTCTTGAAATAGTTTTGCACTGATGTGGATGCCGCTATTGCCTATCTCTTCTGTCTTTCTTAGCTTAAAGATTTACACTAGGTAGCACAGATTGAAATGCCATTTCCAGAGATGATCTTGGGAAGTAATCCAGAGGTGGTATTTAGCTTGAAGGTGTTACGGGCATCTATAATAAGGGGTACTACAATTTTTCATGCAAGTAGTAGAAGCATTATATTTATGTTTTCTCTCTTTCCTTACTAACTTAGTAAATACTGTTTTGAAACCAAACATTAGAAGAAAATTCTAACTTGAAAGTGAGACAATAAAAAGGGAAACTTTTTTGTTACTTATTTAACCTTAAAACTGGGCAATTCATTTAAAGGAAAAAATAGATGAGAACTTTTCAAAAATTGTCAGCATTTCCTGAAAACAAAAGCAGTCAAAGGCTTGTTTCATGCCCACAGTACACAGAGAAAAAAAACGCACAATTTTACATTTAGTAAGCAATAGTTTTGTGTTTTTGCATTTACAGTTACTAAAAATATTACCAATTAAAGCTTCCAGTGTTTTACCTCATCAGTATTGCTTTTTTAGTTTAACTCTGATTTTTTTCTACTGAAAATGTATACAGTATATGCTTTTAATAATAATAATAATAATGGATTTTATTTATAGGGCAGTTTACATTAGCAGTAAATCTCAAAGTGCAACATAAAAAGATTAAACAAAGGCAAGGCAAGATAAAAACAGAGATTAAACAACAATAATTATAGCATTTTTGTTAATAAGCTTTCCTAAATAGAAAGGTCTTTAGCTATTTTTTAAAACAGCCCACAATCTGCTGTGTTCTTAGGCTCTCTGGTAGGGCATTCCAGAGCCGTGGAGCAGCGGCTGCAAAGGCTCGGTCTTCCATTGTATGAAGTTTGGTCACAGGGGGGCAAAGGCAGTAGGTATTTATAAAACAGAGGTTTCTTGTAGTGGATTGTAATATAAGGAGCTCTTTGAGATGTTGTGGAGCATTTCCATGAATACACTGGTGAGTAAACGAACGAGTTTGAATTCGATACGGAGATGGATAGGGAGCCAATGAAGTGACCGAAGGATTCGTGAGCTATGTTCATATTTCCGCAACCTCATCAGGATTCTTGCAGCACTATTTTGAATTTGTTGGAGCTTTTGAAGGCTCTTTTTGGGTATCCTGATGAGGAGTGCATTACAATAGTCCAGTCTGGATGAGACAAAGGCATGAACCAGTTTTTCAGCATCACAGAGAGAGAGGTAGGGATGGAGTTTGGCTGTATTTCGGAGATGAAGGAATGCAATTTTACAAAGGTGATGGATAAGTGCTGTTCAGTTTGAGGAAGTTCTTGGACATCCAGGCCTCAATCTCATCCAAGCAAAAGGGAAAAGTTGATGAATGTGTAAGAGAAGTCGAATCCAGTCTCACATAGAGCTGCGTATCATCGGCATAACAATGGAATGAAGCTCCATGCTTGCAGATGATGTAACCCAGGGGTAGCATATAGATATTAAAGAGGGTCGGCCCAAGGACTGATCCTTGTGGGACTCCACAGGTGACAGTGTGGGTATGAGATTTAGCATCCCCTAAGGCCACATACTCGGTCCTGTCTGTAAGATAGGACTCAAACCACTCAAAGGCAATGCCAGAAAGTCCAATTGTATAGTGAAGATGATGAAGGAGAATATTATGATCTACCGTATCAAATGCCGCTGTAAGGTCCAGGAAGATAAGGAGTGATGGAGAGTCGTGGTCAGCAGCCATCAGGAGGTCATTGGTGAGTCTAATTAGGGCTATCTCTGTGCTGTGAGAAGTTTGGAAACCAGACTGAAATTTTTCAGACAGATTGAATTTTTTGAGGTGATCCTGAAGCTGAACCAAAACAACCTTTTCCAAAACCTTAGACAAAAATGGAAAGTTGGAGATCGGACGATAGTTTGCTAACAATTCAGGGTCCTAAGAGGATTTTTTTAAATGAGGTCTGATTTTTGCGGTTTTCAAGGCCAGTGGGACTAAGCCGCTCTGGAGAGAGAGATTAATGTCGGCAATAAGAGGGCTTATATCTGATAGATTAGCTTTTACCAGAGGAGTAGGAAAAGGGTCCAATGAACATGTTGAAGGTCGCATCCTCTGTATGATGTCCTCAACCTCTTTAACTCTGGTACAGAGGAACTGGGAGAGGCAGCCCATTGGTTTTGATGTAGAAACATCCAGCTATGGAGGGCTGGAGGCAGACAATGAGGAGTGAATGCTGACCACTTTAGAGGTGAAATATTCAATAAAATTGTTGCACTGCTCCTCTGTGAAATTATTACAGGCATAGGTGTGAGGATTGGGTAAATGGTTTATCACGGGAAAAAAGTTGTTTGGAATTTCTAGGACTGTTGATTAAATTTGAAAAGTATTAAGATCTAGCAGTGGTCAATGCCCAGGAGTAGTTTTTTTTGATGTTCCCGATAAGCTAATTTGTGGACTGCTGAACTGGTTGCAACAAAATGCCGCTCGAGGGCTGTTTTCATCTGTCGAAGCTCACTTGTAAACCATGGGGCAGATTTTACAAAAGAGACCACTCGTGATTTAGCTGGGGCATGGGTCTCAAGGATGTTGTGGAGCCAATTGTTGTAGTAATCGACTAATTCACTGACAGAAGAAAGGTTGGGAGAAATGGAGAAGATCTTAATGTCAGCATTTAAATCAGTCAAATTTTATTTTTTTCAGGTTCCTGAAGCGGATACAGCGCTGTGGTTTAGAATGTAGCGAACTTGTGGGTAAATCCATTGAGACAATTTTGTGATCGGAAACACCCAGATCAAGTACTTGGAAGTCTGAGATGAGGACTGAATCAGTAATGACTAAATCGAGGGTATGGCCCTTGTTTTGAGTGGGGACCTCGACAAGTTGCCTCAGATTTAGACAGTCCAGGAGCTCTGAGCTGGGCAGCAGAATAATTAGAGGGAGTGTCCACATGGATGTTCAGATCTCCAAGAATCAGTACATTTGATGATGTTGTACAGAAAGATGAGAGCAGCTCATTCATTTCTGTAATGAAATCAGGGTCTTGTTTTGGTCGTCGGTAAATAAGAAGTATTGTTATAAAAAGTGGATGCTTACAATTTATTGCCAAGCATTCAAAAGTTGAGAATTTAGGAAGGGATAGTAGTGATAATTGCAAATCAATCCAATGAATTACAGCCAGACCACCGCCATGTCCGGAGCTGCGGGCCTTTTCAAGGTACAGTAGGTGTACCCAGGAGGGCAGGACTCGTTGAAAACTGAGAATACCTCGGATTTATGCCACGTCTCAGTCAAACAAATAATGTCAATCCCCTTGTCTACAATATGATTATGAATTAGACAGGCTTTATTTGTCAGGGACTGAACATTAAAAAGTTCAACTTTGATGTTTAGCGAGGTGTTACTTTTAACCAGAGGACGAAGAAAGCTGAAACCCTCTCCAGGCTTTCCGTCTCGCCTGGACCGCCACCGAGCAGTGTTTTTAGACTCCGTGGTAGTGGCGCTTAGATGACATGTTCGGGCTGTCACAGAGTAAGGTGCTGCTGACCACAAGGACGGAATGGAGCTCCCGGTCTTGATGTAAACAAACCGCCAACCAGATCCCCTATGGATGTAGCGGGGGCGACAAAGGAGTCCAAGTTGTTTGATCACTGTGATGTCAAATGGAAGGCTGTGGTTGCTGAGCTCCAACAGTTGCGGTGGCAGATACCAAAGCATGCTGGCGAACGGAGGAGATATGCCCCCGATGTAAATAGTCGGTCGTAGTCCTTAAGTGTACAGTTGGACAACTGTGGTGCAAATTGCAAAGGACTCCAGAAGCAAGACAATCACCAAAATCCCAACAACAGAGCCGACATTCAGGAAATGTAATAGCAGGCCGATTGGCCAGCGGCGATGACACAGCAGAAGTCGGGCCAACAAATGTCACAAGTAGAATTTCTCTGAAAGCAACGATAATAAACACTGTAAGGTGTTAACAGCAAATTACAGCCGCTAAATGCTATAGTTCTGTATAATATCAGAAAACAGCTAACAGCTACAATTAAAATGATATTCAGGTAGTAAAAAATACTTAAGTAATGAGTATAGCGTGGAGAAGCAGCGAACAGCCAATGCCTGCGTCCTCTCCCAAGCCAAGCAGAAAAGAGAATATTAAATGTTAAGGTATCCCTGATGCAGTGACTGAGAGATATACTGCATATACTATACTATATACTATAGTTGTGGATATAGTGGAGTTAAATGTACTTTAATCTAATTGGCAGTCCCTACATTCCATTCAGCCTTAATGCCATCAAATACATTTTAGGGTGGAAGAGGGAAGAGAAGAAAGCACTTTGCAATTGTTGAAGACAATATGTTGTTTCATTTATTTAATTTCCAGGCACCCATTTGAAATTTCTGTCTAATTCAGATTTGATTAGAACACACCATTTTTTGTTAACATACTGCAGTGACTTTGGAGGTATGATGGTTGTCCTATTAATCAGCTACTTGTTTAACGACTAATATGTAACCTGTCCTGGTGAATGTTTTAGATATCTTTGTTGGCAGATACTGCTGACGGTTTTTGGCCACTGATTAGAAAAATATGTAGAATATACAGTATGAAATGTGTGCTAAGTTATAACTGGAGGACTGCTAAATAATTTTGTTTACTAATTGCTTTGTAAAGTTTTTTACATTGTGTACTTTCTTTTATAAAGTGCATGTAACAAAATACAAATGTTATGTATTTTACTTCTATTTCACTGTTCTATTCAGTTTCACTGAAATGTGCATTATTGGCATGGGTTATTTATCAGTACCAGAATAGTAACATGAAAGACAAAAGTAAATTAACATCAGTATATTTACCAGAAAAATGTCTGTTAAACAAAAAAAAAAGTTGAAATCTTGTTCTTGTGCGTTTTGCACTTTGATTGGCTTTACCTGGTTTAAAATATAGCTGTTCTGTGAACTCTTCCAATTGAATAATAGGTGTTCAGTTGACCTTCATAGTGTAGTACTTGAGATGACTTTTACCACATTCACAACATTTTGTAATGACTTTGTTTAATTTCTGTTTTTCAACAGAGCATGAGAAAGCAAGCCCTCTGTCCACTCCTACATCTCCTTCAGAAATGCCTGATTATTTAATGTAAGTATCACTAAGCCTTCCTTGTGGGTTTTATTTGCAGATTTTTTTTTTTACTTCTTTTAATCTAGGAAGTTGGATTAGTTTATTTTTTTCTATTTTATAATATGACACAGTCGGGCAAATGTCTTCTTTGGCAACTGTCATAACTGAGTTATCCTATGCTGTGAGTATTTTTTGTTTCAAGTCTTGAAATTCATCTAGTTGTATTGAAATGGGTTCATGTGTTTGCTGGAAATCATATTTTTGTTACTCTCTATAGTTGGGTTCTTTCAATTACTTTCAGGTGAGGTAGATTAGGCAATCTCAAAGAAATTGCCTTGAAAGAGAAATAAGCATTATCACTCCACAGACAAATGTGTATGGCATAATAATGTTTGCAGAAAGTTCTGTAAGGGTGCTCTTGTAATAAAATATATTGTAATTCAAATGAGATAATCTTGTAGGTTTTCCTCTAAACTTTAGGAACTGCTTATTCAACAGCTTAGTTAAAATAGGTCAATTTATTTATTTATTTATTGAGTATACAAGACACATTGACAAAGTTTTTTCAAATGTTAATTTATGCACAGATTATAGAGTACAATTTTATGTATTAATTTTAAATATAAAGTATAATCTGATATGGTATTCACTTTTTTGGTAAATCCTTGGGTTTAATGTAATTGAGGCTTCAGTTACCAGCCTGAAAAATAATTTTAAACATAGTAAAAATTCAGTCCCAGGTAAAATTCAGTTATCTCTTGCTTTCGTTAATTCTAATTATTTTATGATTGCAGCAAATACATTACAATAACATCTGAGAAGCAACGGCAGGATTACAAAAGTGATTTTTGTGCAGAATACGATGAATACAGAGACCTACATTCAAGGATAGGCAATGTAACAGAAAAATTTGTTCAGCTTGGTTCCCAAATAAAAACTCTCTCCCCAGGTACTAAGGAATATAAGGTAGGTCTTCAGATGAACTTCACGGTATTTTACGTTATTTTAAGTTAAATATGCTTCACAGTGCAACAGTATATTTTTTGTGTTGTTTTATTGTCCGGCACTTCTACACTTTTAGCTTTTACTGTTCTTGTTTTGTGAATACTTTTAAGAAATGGTGGTGTAATATGTCATAAGAGCAAAATCTTGACAATATTGCATGTGGTATCTTTTAAAAACGCCTTAAAATTTTGTTTAACAACTTTTATCTTCAAAGAGACAATAAACTGATATAACAATACCACTTAAACGATATCCTGCTTTGGCTGCATTAAAAAACTGAGTACATCTGCCTTAGTGCATGGAAGCAGTGCACTTTTTTTGTATTTCCTTTGCACCTTTTTTTTTTTTTTAATCAGAACTGCGGCATACCACAAGATGGCAGCAAACCTAAAGCATCCTTTTTGTATTTTGAACAGCCCATGTTACATTTGCTTTTGCTATTTCATAGCATGAAATTCAGGTTTATCGTAAACATTACTCTTAAATTGATTTTGGGCATTTATCCCTTTATTCCAAGGTAAATGTTGGCCAAAAATGTAGGTAGTGTAACTCTGCAAGTCCAGTATCTTATGTTGAAAAAGAATTATGCAGAAAACCACTGTGTTAAAGTGCATATTATTTTAAGACTAAATGCACATTCAGCTTATTTAAATTGATATAAAGTGCACTTCCATTCAGAAGCTCAGAAGAGTATACAAATTTAAATGAAAAGTAAAATTGATAAAAACACAAGTGACAAAGCATAGAAGCACCCTGCCAAACTCAGCACATGTCAAAAAATACAGAGAAATATTCAAAAATATATATCTTTTCATATTAGTCACATTTGCAAACCCAACAGTATTTACTACAGTGAGTGTCAACGCTGAAATCTGCCAAGGAACTAGTTATTCCTACTTCTATGTATTACCCAAAATTAATAAAAATTCATTTTAATGCTCACTAAATGGAAGGGTGTGATCTGTTTTGAGTCCATTATTATAAAATCCTAAACATGCATAAATAAATAGTCAGATAAAATATATATTGATTTTTTTTTCTCTCTAAAGTTGGAGACTTGTTTAGAATCACATAGGAATTGATTGGTGGGAAGTCAGTAGGACAGCTTGTGGGATAAACTCCAACGCCTTAACCAATACACCACAATTACTGCCTCCTGTTACGTTCAGAAAGATTTTATTTTTATTAATCTATGGCATGATTTGTCTACATTTATTTTAGCTCTTTCAAAATGTTCTTAGTTAATTTAAATTAAGGATGGTAAAACAATGTATATTTAAGTAATTTAAAAATTTTTTAGGGATAATGTGCTGCTGAAAGAAAAAAGATATCTTTGGGAAACGGGTATCTAAGGCTCATGATTCTTCATTGGTGTGTATTGATATACTGTGTATGTATATATATATATATATATATATATATATCTGTTTTTTTAGGTTATTGAGGACCAAGTAATTGAAGAATACCGCAAGTATAAAAAGGTATAAAATGTTCATTTTCTTTTGTATTTTGTCACTATAAGATGCAGACTTTTATGTGTATCTCAAAGTGCATGTCTGACTGCAATTCACATCAAGCAAGTACCACTAGGCCATTTACTTTACAAGGTAGTGACTTGTAAAAAGCAAGCCGCTTTTAAAGCTAATGTCAATTATAAAACTTTCAGACAAAAAGCAACTTTAATTAGGTCATACCCCCGTACCTGATCAGGCATTTATGGTAGAGGTATCCATGTAACATGATGGGGGTACTAGTACCATTTCAATATTGTGTGATGGCAGAACAAATCATTTGCAATATATCCTTGGGGAAAAAAAATCTATGACTTAACATAGCAGAGTTAAAACACTAACAAGCCATGAAATAAGACCTGTTAGAGTCAATGATTGGTTTTTAATTAAGCAACCGAGTTGAAACAAAAACTTACAGCCACTAACCAATTGACCATGGTGATATTTAAGGCTCTTTCTAACAAATTGACTTCAAAAAGCTTTTGAATTTTTTGCTTTGGAAATATCTTTTAAAATGCTGTCTGTAATAAGACTCTGTTCTCTTGATTATTTTTTTTTTCTTTACTAATGTTTAAAAATGCTAAACGGACTGCTGAAAGAATAAAAATAATATAAAGATATTTTAACACATGGGGAGGTAATGGCTTACATTGATAGGTTATACATAGTTTATGTGGTTACAAAAAATGTGGATTGTCTGAGGAATATTCAGGAATTCTGACCTCTTTACCCTTAAATCCTTCCTAATTAAATTTTATATATGTAATATACATCAATCAGCCACAACATTAAAACCACTGACAGATGAAGGGAAATAATATTGATTATCTCATTACAATATCACCTGTCAAGAGGTGGGATATATTTAGGCAGCAAGTAAACAGACGGTTTTTAAAAGTGATATGTTGGAAGCAGGAATAACGGGCAAGTGTAATGGACTGAGCGGCTTTGACTGAATTGGGATATCTAGACGACTGGGTCAGATCATCTCCAAAACAGCAGCTGTTATGGGGTGTTCCTGATATACAGTGGTTACTACCCACCAAAAAGTGATCCAAGGGAGGACAACCAATGAACTGGCGATAGAGTCATGGGTGCCCAAGACTCATAGATGTGCATGAGGAGCAAAAGGCAGCCCATCTGTCCAGTCCCATAGAAGACCTGCAGCACAGATTGCTGACAGACTTAATGCTGGTCATGAGAGAAAGGTGTCGGCACACACCATGCTTCGCAGCGTGGTTTGGAAGGGGCCTTCACAGTTGTAGACCATTTCAGAGTGCCCATGCTGATTCTAGTCCATTTCTGAAAGTGCCTACAAAGGACACAACTGCTGGATCATGGAGAAGTGGTAGAATGTTCCCTGGTTTGATAAATCATATTTTCTTTTGGATCATGTGGGCAGCTAGATGTGTGTATGATGTTTACCTGGAGAAGATATGGCAGCAGGGTGCAATATGGGAAGAAGGCAAGCCAGCGGAGAAGTGTGATTCTCTGGGCAATGTTATGCTGGGAAACCTTGGGTCCTGGCATTCGTGTGGATGCTACTTTGAGACGTGTACCACCTACCAAAAGATTTTTGCATTCCACGTACACTTCTTTATGGTAATTGTATTCCCTGATGGCATTGGCCTCTTTCAGCAGCATAATGTGATGTGCAACACTGCAAAAATTTTTCAGGAATGGTTTGAAGAACATGATAAAGTGTTCAAGGTGTTGTGGCTGATAGGTGTATACTGCATATTATATTGTTTGTCTCAAAGCAGTGGACCCTTCCTAGTCAAGGGTTAATTAAATTAATATTCTTCTTTCAATTTAATGAATTCACTAGAATGTTCTTTATTGTGAGGAACCAGAGCACGGGTTGGCAACAATAGGGTCAATAATAATTAATTACATTTATATAGCGCTTTTCAAGGCACTCAAAGCGCTTTACATACAAGGGGGGGGATCTCCTCAACCACCACCAGTGTGCAGCATCCACCTGGATGATGCGACGGCAGCCATAGTGCGCCAGAACGCCCACCACACACCAGCTTACTGGTGGAGAGGAGACAGAGTGATGAAGCCAATCAGTGTATGGGGATGATTAGGAGGCCATGACGGTCAGAGGCCAATGGGCAAATCTGGCCAGGATGCCGGGGTAACACCCCTACTCTTTTCGAAAGACATCCTGGGATTTTTAAAGACCACAGAGAGTCAGGACCTCGGTTTAACGTCTCATCCGAAAGACGGTGCTTTTTTTTTACAGTATAGCGTCCCCATCACTATACTGGGGCATTAGGACCCACACAGACCACAGGGTGAGCACCCCCTGCTGGCCTCACTAACACCTCTTCCAGCAGCAACCTAGTTTTTCCCCAATGTTTTTCATCAATGTCACATTCATGCACACAGAGCCTTTTTAGAGTTGCCGGTTAACCTACAACACATGCTTTAACATTTGAGAAGACACCTGGAGTATTCTGAGGATATCCCTTGCAAACACTATGAAAGATGTATATGCATGCCCTTACTGAGATTTTAACCCAAGACTGCTTGATCGTGTCTCTTTTATTAAAAAGTGTTGGACTATATCATTTCTCAAGTGTATTTTTAAAGTATCAGACTTTTGCAACAGAACCAAATGTAATTGTTTGATTAACACTTTAAAATGATTACCAGGATGCTTAACCTTGTATCTGTACCAAGGCTACCACCAAAAAAAATAAAGTGCATTAATTATTTGGACACAATGTATATGTCTAGTGCATAGCATACTTTTTTTTATACTGATACTTAATATTTTGTGTTTTAATTTTTGTTCCTCCAAGGTGTTTATTGTAACTGTTTTGTTGTTATGTTTCTAAAAGATCAGCCAGAGGCTGTTTAAAACAAAGGTGTGCAAAGATTTTATGTGAAATCAAAAAATGGTTTCCTGACATAATTATCATCTTTTGAATGGGAATTATGCCTATTTTAACATTTGGTACTTCATTTAATTCTGTATTCTTCATGACTTTTTTTTTTTTAAGAAATGTCCTGGATATAATGAAGAAAAGAAGCGCTGCGAGTATTTACATCAGAAACTGTCACACATAAAACGCCTCATACTTGATTATGACCAAACCAATAATGCGCCTTAGGAGTGTTAAACTGAACAGTCTCTGAAATGGACCAAAACACTGTCTACAACTAGCACTGGAGTCATGCTGAGAAAGTGGAGAAAACTGCATATTTCAAGATGGAACGTTCACCTCTCAAGACATGGCCCATCCTACCTCAGCGGGGACTGTGTAGTGTAGGGGTGGCATTTCTCCTGTGGATTGCGCCGTCTCTATTACTGCCATGTTCATATTTAAATACAGTAAAGGATGAATATGGCAGCATATCTGCTAATGTATGTACATCAAGATGATTTTGATTGGATGGTGCCAGATCGCCTTCATTGTTAGATACTTTTAATGGGACCTTTACCGTAAAGTTTTGCCAGAAAAAATATTCACCAGTTTGGATTAACATTTTCTGTACACAGACATGGAAAATAGATTTTATTATTGTTTTGTGGATAAGAGATAGAGTCCAAAGATTTGTTTACTGTTCTCAACTTTTGACCAGTCATCCACAACCAAAATGCTGTTGCTTAAAGCAGGCTGACAGAAGAGGTCACCAGGTAGCACGGATTGCCTCCACTGTTGATCTTTCCAGCTTTCTGCACAGATGATAAGTAAGATTAAAAACAGTTGTGCAGATATGCCGGTGGCTTGAGTGCTTTATCTTCCATGGCAGCAATTATTGTATAAATAGTTTGCACATGTAAACATGGACTTATATTCCATAAGCAAAACAAAGCTGTTAATTTGCATTCAGTTAAACAACTGATAGCACACATTTCATTCAGCTAAATAGACAACAACATGAATGAAAACAAAGAAGTTTCCTGGTGCAGAAAAAAAATACATTTGCTGTGAATTCATGCCCCATCATCCCCCCTCAAATGTATTAAGAAAAAAAAGGAAATAAGTTAAACCAAGGATACAACTAGTTATTTTGGTCTTGGTTAATATATCAAAAATCTGTTGTGACAATTCTCAAATATCTTGAATTGGCATTAAATATGTAGATATCGAAACGTAAAGTTATCTTTCTGTGACCCTGCCACCAAGTCTTGTTTACTTTAGTAAAGGCTTTTAAAAATAATAATCTACATTGTTGTAACTCCATTGCAAGCTTTTTTTAAGCTTATGCTAAAATATTTTAAAAATTAGGTGTATTCCAAGAGTGATTTAAGCGGTAGTGCTTTTTTTTTTTTTAATATAAATATTGCTCAATTAAATTTACCAAAGTGAAGCTGGATCCTTTCTCTTTGTACAGTTTAGCCTATTTAGAGAAATGAGCCAGATCAAGCACACAGAGTGTTCAAAAGCATTTCAACATTCCCAGCAGTTTGGTTGTCATGTGCTTTTTTTATGTCACAAAGTGAATTCAGATTATGGCCTCCAAAGTTGTAGCACCTGAAATAATTTCCATAGTGTACTTTGTCATTTTTTTTTTTTGTGTGTGTGTGTTAATTCTACAAGTATTCCTGTTAAGAGGCTCAAACTTGTTCATTTTATATCACTTTATGATAACTAGAGCACATTGTTTATTAAAAAATAAAAGCTAAACTCAGCAGATGACTTTGTACTCAAAAAAGTAGACCTTTCTTGGCAAATTACAGTTACTTTTCATATTCCATCATTTTTCACATGTGAGTTACCTTTAACTATTACTGCATCATTTAAGTCAGAGTACAGTAATTGGGATCACTGGATGTGTGAAAGTCTGTTACAATATCAGTTTACAGTATTGCACAAATGGGCAGCACAATATTTGCAACATTGGTTTTATCCATCCATGCCTAGATTTCTGTTTACTGGGTTCTGAATGTGAATCACTGTATACTTTCAAGTGTCCTTTATGAAGTTTCATTATGACAGGAAAGGAACAGTGCCTTTTTGTAGAACTCCTTTTAATGTCAGGGACCCCATCAATTACAGTAATTAGTCATTCCTCTGCTGCATTATATTTAGTATTTTATACAAGACAATATTTTTGTGTGTTTTGTGAGCACCTTTTTGATCATTTTCAAACTTGATGTCTTGTTCCTACACAATTCTTGGCAGAGGAAGATTCTTTTAGCTGAAGATTGTGATGGTCTCTGTGCATTCCGTGTCTGCTCTACAAATGAATAATGCAAGTGCTAACACGTTGGCTCATGTGTATAGTGATTTTTTATACAGCTTGCACTTTCAACCCTTCTCTTTAAATTTAGGTCCTTAGAATTGCCGAGTTTCATCTGGAATGGCCAGACACACTGCCCTCTTCCAGGTACCACCCAGGGGTTTGAATGATTGCACATTCTTTTTCTGTTTACATAGTTTGACTAAAGGGGACTTCCATTTCCTAAATAGAAAAATCTCTTTAATTTGTTAAACATATGTTAATGCAGACGTACTGTTGCAAAGTTAGAAAACATTACAAAAGTGAAGTACTTTACAGTGCAGAATTAACAATGAAAGGAGTTTTAAAAATGGTCTGTTTGTAAGAGTTTACAATATATTGGCGCATGTGAAATTCTGTATGTGTTACAGTATATTTTTAGTTTCTAACCATATGCTCTTGGGAAAAAAAAATGCATACTCTGTTATCAAAGGCAAATGCTAATATATATTTCAGGCAAGTGTAAGAAAGGCTAAAAATATGAATTGTTTTTGGAAGCGTTCCCAGCCAATTTAACAGGGGTCAGGTCTGGTTTAATTCATCAACACCTTTGTAATATGTTCCTAATAATAATAATTCATTACATTTATATAGCGCTTTTCTCAGTACTCAAAGCGCTATCCACACAGGGAGGAACTGGGAAGCGAACCCACAATTCTTGTGTGGAGATGTTCATCCGCCCTACATTTTACAGAATTCACTGTGATATTTTCAAATCTGGGTGGCAATTTGATAGTAGATTATTTTAAGTGGCTGTTTTCCTCTTAAGTAATATTACTCTGGCAGTCTGTTAATAAAACATCAGCATCCTATAAAACAGCCACAGATATTTGCAAGTCAACAAAATATAACGAGACATCTTTCTGCTAGTGTGTCTTGACCACATTTCCCTGACCAATAATCTTACTGCAGAGACTATACACTTTTTCAGACTTATTTCAAATTGTTCAGACCCATTTTCAAACATTCTTTTGTGTATTTTTTGCATATCTACTTTTCATGTACAAGAAACACTAGAATTTAATTGCACACCATCTGGATCTGCATGGTTATGGAGAAAGCTAAGATAAGTGTGGTCTTTTTTCATGTGTGCATCATAATGTTTGAGCAGTGAGTGGAGCAAGCTGCTGTTTAGCAGAGGGTTCAGAATTACACTGAAGTTCAAATTTTAAATGTAGGGTCCACTGCTCTGTACATTTACTGCTCTGGTCTTAAAAATTGATGAAAGTGTTTTTTCCCCTCTTTCAATTGATAAAGTTCTATTTCTAATATATGCTCCTAAGTTTATTTTTAAACTGTAAATTCTGCAGCCATGTGGCTGGCACATTCCAGTTTTATTTGCTGATACAAAATGTGAAAAAATAAATGTATTGAATGTTAAGTTTTTGTCATTCGTCCACTTATAAGATGAAAATAACTAGTCTAATTTATTTATGTATTGCAGCATTTTTAAAGTTATTAATTTTGGGAAGGTGTAAAGGAGAAAGAAAAAGACCATTTGGCTTTAAAGTGAGTGGGTTAATAAAGAATGCATCTTTTTCAAATGTTTAATTTTAGTGACATTTTACTACCATTTTGAATTTTTCAGAGCTGAAAAAAATAAAATCCTATTTAATGTTTCATGTGAAATAAACAGTTCTTTATCATTGTATCACTTGTGTCCTCTCTTTCTTTGTACTAATGTATGTTTGGTAACATTTAAATATTCCCTTTTATAGGTGCAGTACTTAGAAAATTAGATTTTTAAATGTCATGAAAGCAAGTATGTGACTGAAATGGCAGGGCATAGTTTTTAGGAGTAAGTATTCTAATCAAAGTGAAGAGGTTAGTGGACATATGAGACAAGTTTCTTGCCCCAAATATTTTCTACTCTCAATTTCAGGTATTAAACTAAATTAAGATTGCTTATATTTGATACCTGTGAATCTGAATGCACTATATATGGTTTTTAGTTTTCTCACGTTAAGTTCAGTCAGGGTGCTTTAGCTGTTATATCAACATTAGTCTTGTGAAGCCAGATGTGATTCTTGAACAGAACCTTCATCCGAGGACAAGTTGGCAAAAAGTTTGTTGTGACTAGTGCCAAAATCCGCTGATTAAAAGGATCCTCCCACAGGGTTTCTTCATGAAAGCCCATCCCTAGTTTCCCCCACTCAGGGCACTTTAAACGTGTCTGTTGTTGTAGTGTCTCATTCCCACTCTTGCATTAAATATTCAAAATAACTGTGGAAAGTCAGGGGGAAAGGAAAAGGAACTGAGCAAAAAAAAAAAAAAAAAATGACCCTGACAGAAAACAGAAAGCTCACATTATCGGTTCAGGAGCTCATTAGTACAGGGCAGTTGAAGCTTAATGATTGATTTGAATTTTGTAATAAGTGTGGCAACTGAGGAGACGGACACACACGTAGACCAGACCACTGCAGGTACCTGGCCCTACACAAGTACCTCCGTCTTCTACCATATCTTTCTGTCGTTTTGACTGTTGCATCAGTGTATGGCATAACAATTGCATGTAGAGTTTAAATGAGCATTGTGGTCGATGGATGTACTACTGTACAATTTAAATTGCAGTGGCTGTATGCTGAAATGTTATGTTTGCAGTTCCAGTTAGACAGGAACTTTAACTTACTTTAGTTATTTGTTTAGATGTCAAAGTGGCTACTGGGCAGCCATGTGTGTGGTTCAGTTATGGTGCTGTCGGGCACATTTACTGTTTTAGATGTTTTGAGTACTGAAGACTGCATCTCCTGTGGCTCTTCTTTATCAGTTCACTTAACAGCAGACCTTCTCATCTCCTTTTGATGAAGTATGACACACTGTTTACTTGCAATTGACATTTTCACAAACATCCCTAGCTAGTTCTTTTAGCCTTACATCGACCCCGGCATGATTGTCGTAAATGAACAACAGAGCACAGACAACCTGCCATTCACTTTTACCACAAGTCCACTGATGTGTTTGAATGCCAATGTAAAATCTGATTTTACTGTAAGGTTTTCCCCTTGTAGCAGCTTTTGTTTATTTTTAACATGTATAATGTGCCCACTGTACAGGCAACTTACATATGTCTTTATAGGGGTCTTTTTAGGAGACTTCAGCTGTAGACAGTTTATGATGATTAGAAACTTGCTTGCAGACCTTATTAACATGAGCACTATTAGGGTCGCTGAGTCATTAAATAAAATTTTATAGCTCAAGGAAAGCTTTAAAATGACATAATGGCAGAAAAATCAAGACCAATACCCAACGTTGACAAAACTGTATAGTGGAAAACAAAAAAAAAGTAGGTACACGCCATTGTAGACCGTGGTCCACCTTGGAGATTTGATAGTGATGTTCAGTGGCATATAGCCAGTCTAACTGGAGGGGTTTGTTTCCCCCTCTGACATTTTATATAGCAGGGGGATGGGATACCCAAATGATGAAAAAAACACTTAAAAGGCAGAGGACAGGATTTCAAAAAATAGCTCAAAATGCTGCATGGTTTTTGAAAAAGTAGCCCCAAAAAAACCCAACTCAATGAATCCCATTTTTCTGGTGGCTGCTAATCTAAAACAGCCCAATTTCATGAGAATTACGGATATGGCAACACCAAGAACCACCTCTCTTTGCTGTTCAAAATTGCCACCCCAGCTTTGAACGCTGCTGCCTTCAGGAGGTGTTGAATTGAGTTAGAAATGTGACATTCAGCGAGCCCATCTAATTGTTCCCACAGACGTATTCTATGCCTGGCTCTGCGACAGTAATGTCCATCTGCCTACCTGTCCGTCTGTCCGCATGGAACAGCTCTGTTCCCAAATCTATTTTTGGTTAAATTTGGGTCACTTGTTTGTCAAGGAAATTTGATGGGATAGTTTAGTTTTTGTTGAGATAGTTTATATCCAGCCTACTGTACACATGTTTTTAATTTCTATATTTCCAATTGAAAAGCAAACTCCATTATCTTAACACAGTTGAACCTTCTGTGCATCATCAATGATGAATTAGTGTACTGTTTGAGTGTTACCTTCAGAGTGGTTACTTGTGTAGTTTTTATATTTCTTTCTTTTACTCAATCAAACGCCACTACTTATGGCAAACCAGTGAGCCACCTACAGTTGTTCACGCCAAAGCAAATACTCCTCACTGCAGGACATGGGATACGGTGGGGGTCCGATGTAGGAGAGCTAACATTCTGGCTTCAGCCTGCACTCCACCCCACACTCGTCTTCTGCGACTTTCGCAAATCTTAGTTAGAGTAGCTCACTCTTCCTGCCCCTGGAAATTGAAGTGGCTAAGTGACATGATGTTCCTGTCCGTATTAAGAAAAAATGTATGTGTGAATGTATGAAAGATGGCTTGATGGCACTTTATGCTTCAGTGACTAGAGTTGTACTCCGTATTTTCAAAATATGGCTGCAGTACCTAAAGATTATAACAATTCCATTTTCACTGACACAGTCATTTATTGTCATAATGCAACAGACCCTAAACAATGATGGCTCCATAGTTATAACAAAAGAAATGTACAGAATATCTTGCAATTGTTTGACATGCTTTGGAAATCTAAATGCTTCAGGAAATTTAAATGTTTGAAGAGAACCAGCCATTGAACCAAATCTAACTCATCATTTCCTGTTCTCCTTGTATTTCTAATGGTGAGATTTGAAGCTTCCCAAATATTCATTTTCTGTATTCCTAAAAACATTAGTAGGAATGAGTGTGTTCAAACATTTGTCCAAAATGTACTTGACTCCACCTCTGGCCCCGTGTTCTTGATGAAGAATAGCTGACATCCTCCTCGTTGTGTTTGACTTTTCCTTTTACTACAATGCAGACCATTCACAATCCTTAAATTATGAACAAATGTTAAAACAAAGAATTAAAAAAGTCATTTTTATTTTGCGTTGCACTGCACTTACTTCCTCTTGTCATCAAACCAAACCCAGTAACTCCTGTAAGAGCACATGGTACTGCTTTTTATATTGATGGCACGTGATACATTTGAACTGCTCCTCCCCTGTAAACTTGTCACCCTTAAGAATAACTTTACCAGTCACAATCTGACTCTTCTTTTGTTAATAAGAAAATATTGTTAAATATCCACCTTTATAAGTTTAGTCTCACAAGAGCAGTGTCACTAGCAGGATTTGAACAAAAAACCTCAGAGTTTGAAGTCTAAAGCCTTAACTACAATGCTACACTGCCTACCTTTGTTTTGTGTTTTATCGTACATCCATCTTAATAAAAGGATAAGCATTGGTGTGTCCATCCAGTTGCTGTGTCTCTGTCATTCCAGCAGATGCCACATCACAAACATTTGTAGTAATAAGATGCATTTGTCATTCCAAAAGATGGTGCATCACAAACAATAGCACTACTTTTACAAATCCCATACCAAATAGTATATAATAGAGACCTATGCATTGCATTTTTATTCCAAGAGATGGTGCATCACAAATATTTGTAGTAATGCATTTTACTACTACAATTGTTTGTGATGTGCCATGTATTGCAATGACAAATGCAGTGTATTTTATTACTGCATGCATTACAAAATACATTCCAATAGATGATGCATTGCAAAAATTAACACTGTTTTTATAAATCCTACAAAAAAATGACATGTAACAGAGACCTATGCATTGCATTTGTCATCCCCACAGATGCCGCATCATAAACATTTGTAGTAATCAATTTTATTATTATAATTGTTTTAGATACACCATCTGTTGGAAAGACAAATGCAATGCATTTTATTGCTATATGCATTACAAAATACATTCCAAAAGATGGTGCATTGCAAACATTAGTGCTGAGGTCTACCTTCATTACTTAAATTTCAGGCTGTCTTAGATGGGTAAACACAGTGAGATTTTCATAAATCAGACTGGTTTTCTGCAGCATCATTTATAAAGAGTGTATAATTTAAACAGTTTGTTGATACCTGGAACTTCAGTAATTTGCTATGGTTATCATCTTTGATTGATTGTATTGGACGCCAGGGGGTAATATCCATAAGATTTTAAGGATGGTGCCCAGCAAGTCTGTGAATAGGAAATTGGACTTGTATTGTTACTTTCCATTTTCTAATATATATTCATATATTATTTTATTGTTATTTGTGGTGATTTTTTTTTTTTTTTTTTTTTCCTGTATCCTGGTGTAAGATTGGTAGGGAGTTGTTCGTGTTCACCCATTTTTTCCAGTTATGGTTGCTGCTTCTCTGGAGGTATAATTATGGCTCCTGCAGTTTAGCTATTTAAATGGTGTGTCACAAGGCCATTAGTTATACCACCAAAATGTCAGCTGGTTCTCTTGTTTTGCATCTTATGCAACATAATGTGAAATCTTCAGCCACTCTGACCTTGTTTTATCCCCATATTAGTAGCCATTCAATTATGTAATAAGAAACTCAAGTCAGATGACAGTGCTGGACAAGAAGTGGAGACCCTGAAATACTTCTTGCGCTACTAAATCTTGCTATGATTAAATACCTCTGAAGAAAAAAACTATGCGGATGATGCCTTAGATTACTGAGGGTTATCATCTGGTATAGATGAGAAATGTGTTTGCACTTCACATGTTGTGTTTTAAAGTATGTGTGATTCTTGGGAATTACATTAATGAAACAAACGAACTGCTGTGAAATGAAGCAGTCGATGCTGCACTTAATTTAATTAAAGCAGACTGGAATATTTGGTACATTAATCACCATGACACTCTTCAGACCAGAGAGAATTCTTAACACTTCAAACCTGTTCTCTGTGACTTCCACTAGGTGGCAGCAAAGCGACAGTCACGAGGTACTTGCTGTTCAGACTTTAGGAGCAGAAGGTCTGTGTGTGTGGAAAAAAGAAAGCAGGAGACATCGAATTTAATATCTTCATACAAAGGAAAGATTATGTAGAGTGATTTAAAGCTTTGAATTATAAAAGTTATAACTTAATGTATCCGTTTGGCCAAAATTATCATGCTTCAGTTGAACAACCTGAGAAACAGCTTCCATCTGCTGTGTTAATTTTTTAAGCCACATATTTTTGTGATTTGGGTTTTTTCTCACTGTAGTCAATACTTCCTCATTTGTGGTAAACAGGTTATGCATTTTCAACGAATGACACATTAACACTAACAAAAAAATTAAAGCTCTCCCAAGTTGTTCTTCAAAAATCTTCAACTATGCAACATTCAGTCCAGCAAAGGTATAACTGTAGCTCAACCAGACCTCACAGCCCCAGAGCCGAAAAGCGGACCAGGCTTGGTGAAATCAGGTGTTGTGAAGAGTGAAAGCTCTGACATAAAACATCCGAACAAAAGCTTGGGCGAAAAACTGCTCCTCTGCTAGCAGTTCAGATTATTTAACCAGCAGCACTCAAGAGAAATCAACAGATTATACGTTTACAGGATCGTTATTTTCATGTTTACAGAGTCCTTCATATGAATATTTTAAAAAACATCTCTTTCTTCCTCTTTATTTTTTCCCACTTCTATATGGGATCAATGTGCTTGATCAACCTTCTCCATACAGCTGAGTCCTGCACCTGCTCACCAGCCAAACCATTTTCTTCTTCAGATCTTCTTTCACTTTTCCATCCACCTCCGCTTTGGCCTCCCTGACTTTCTCTTCCCCAGTACTTCTATTCCCACCACTCTTTTGCCCACTTACTCATTGTCTCACCTCATCACATATCCATACCACTTTAGCTTCTTTCCATTACTTTCTTAGATATCTCTCCCACTTTTGGAATATTTTTTATAGGTGGAGTGGTGTCTAAGGATCTGCACAGGTATCTGGAAGATTGTTGGTTCAAATCCTATTACTGCCATAAGGGATCCTACTCAGTTGGGCCCTTAAACAAGGCCCTTAACCTGAAAATTGCTCCAGAGGCAGTGTAAAATGGCTGACCCTGCACTCCGATCCACCCAAAGATCATGTGAAAAGACATTTTCCTCTTGGGGATTAAAAAAGTATATCAAAATATTCGAATATGTGCTTCAGTGTAAATGTTTAAAGTCTAAGACTTCTCGATTGTAATTCTTCAGTCTCTGACAGAGGTCCATACATAGCTAGATCTCTAGTAAAGGATCAAAAATTAGAAAAATAACATCATATGTGTAATCACTGACCTTGAAATAGTCTAAAACAAGGGTGGGCAGTGTCGGTGCTGGTGGGCCGCACTGGCAGCAGGTTTTTGTTCCAACCCAGTTTCTTAATGTGTAGTCAATTATTGCTGATGAAGCACATATTGCTAAAGTGACATTTTGTTGCTTCATTTTAGTAATCTCGTTTGTTCAGGTTCTTCACCCTGAATTGCTTAGTTCAGCCTTAAATAGCGGCATTCACTGCTTTTAATGGCTCCTTATTAGTTCTCCATCTAACTTGTTGCCATTTACCCCTGTGTGGCTTCACCGTGCACTGTTTGGCTTAATAAAATACTAAGAGAAAAATGTGACAGACTGAAAATTATCTGTTTTAGGCTTCAAGTCATTTGGATGTTATCTTTGGAAAGGAAAAAATAGAACCTAAGATTGCAGACTAACAAGCCATAAAATTAAATAAGGTATGAGGATGGCAAGTATTGGTATCTAATTAAGCAATTGGGTTGGAACAAAAACCTGAAGCCACTGTGGCCTTCCAGGACTGACGTTGACCACCCCGGTCTAAAAAATGCTCTAACCAGAATTGAAAAATAGTTATTTGATATTGTGAAGCTAATTATGTTTAGCATACATACACACAGCTGAAGAGAGCACAATTCCTTCAGGCAAGGACTTTAACAGATTACAATACTTTCACTGTTCACAGATAATCAAAAGAATGGGCTGTGTTGGGGTCTTAGCAGAACACAGTCCTTCAAATAACTTATTGAATATGCTAACCATGTGGGTATTTAAGGAAGCCTCTAGCCAGGAGTCCTAAGAATGCCTTGAAATGGAACTGCAAAAATCAGCAACCCCCACTTAGGGGACTGAAGGATGATTGCACTGTTCCAATGGCTCATCTACGGCCATCAATGATTATACTAAAATGTGTTGTAATGCTGACTGGGCTTCCCCACCCCATGCACCAACAGCAGGAGCAGAAAAGAAGTGTCTGAACCGCAGCCCGTCAGAGACTGGACAAAAAGAGCGTCAAAGCAAAGGGAGCAGAGCACGAGGTTGACAAAAAGAATAAGTAGCTGAGGAACGCAAGGAATTCAGAAGGATAGCAGAGACAGAACAGTGAGAAATTGGAGGAAAACAGTGCTAGCCTGAGCAGCGAGCAAGACCATAAGCACTACAGTATGTTGGGAGGAAGTCCTACATTGTAAAGCACGTTTAAAATATCGTTTCTTTTGCACCATATTTATCTTCTTTCTTTTGCACCATATTTATCTTGTCTTGATATTTCCACCATGGTTACTGAAGGGGTACATATGCATTATGCAGGTTCAAATTCTGAGCTATATTTCTAAAAAGAACACATTCCCAGGGAGCATGCACCCCCTACTGATCACACACGCTTATGCTTGAAATCTGTCATTTTTAGCCTTCTGGGACAGCTCTTAGAGGCCCAGATTCTCTTCTAGATTCAAGATCAGCAACCTCAAAAGAGCAGAAAATGACACTCCACACATGTATATTACCAATAGGGTGTTTTTAGGTTTTGTGAAAAGGAGTAAATTTGACTCATCATAAGTGTTTATGGGGTGAACCCCTGGGGTTGGATGATGAGGCATGCACAACTTCAAGTCCTTCTAATCATTTTTACCAGAGACGTTTATTAGCCTACTCTTTATCATAAAGGTGTAATTTCCTACACAAATTTGGTCAAAAAATGACCTAAAATTAGAGGTTTTTCTTGGTTTAGAGGACCAAAAATAGTAGGTATGTCTTGCATTACTACACATCAAGACAATTTGAACGGTATATAATATATGGGGGTTTTCTCTCACCAGAGAGTCAGAAGGTGTTAAGCAAAAAAAACCAAAGTGATTTTAAAACATTTACAGGTAATTCTTGGGAACACATTAAGACAATTATCTGCATTTGATGATTCATGTCTTTATTTTTCCCTTAAATATAATTGCCTTAATTTTTATGCTAAGAACTGTCCACCCACAATTGGCATTTTAAGCAAAGAAGCAAGAGTGATGTTTATTGAAATGACTAGCAAAATACCCGCGCTTCGCAGCGGAGAAGTAGTGTGTTAAAGAAGCAATGAAAAAGAAAAGGAAACATTTTGAAAATAACGTAACATGATTGTCAATGTAATTGTTTTGTCACTGTTGTGAGTGATGAGTGTTGCTGTCATATATATATATATATATATATATATATATATATATATATATATTTACACACACACACATAAACATATATATATACATATCTATACATATACACATATATATACACAAACACATATATACATACATATATATATATCTACATATATACACATACATATACATACATATACATACACACATACATACATACACACACATATACACACAAATACATATATACACACACATATATACACACAAATACATATATATATACATACACACACACATATATAAACATATATATACATATACATACATATCTACATATATACACACACAGCTATTTCGTATCAGTGCAAGACGCTGCTTGTTAAAACGGATAACTCCCGCTCTTACGTGCAAGTCTGCGTGGATATTATGAACTATCGTATTTGTTCAAGTTCTATTTAAATTTTAAATAGAAGGAATTTTTATTTAGTCGACAGAAATATCTTTGGTAGGAATGGTAAAAACAGACAGGAATATTATTCCTGAATAAATCAACTCAAACCTTAAACAACTTATAATATTTTGCTCTCCATAAAAATATATCCTGTCTAAATTATACAAGTTAGAAATAAAGTAAACGTTAAAAGAACAAACATTCAAATTTCTTTACTCTTATGTAATTTTATATAAAAAATAAACTTAGATTTTAAATATCCCAAAAGATTTTGCTCTCCATAAAAATATATCCTGTCAAAATTATACAAATTCAAATATGAACATGCTGCATAACAAAACCTGGAAATATAAATAAAATGTGTTCCTTTCAGCAATAACAAATCAAATCATTCAGTTGTCTTTGCTCATATGTCATTTTAGAGCTGGACGCCTAGTATCTTTTTTTGGCAACAAGTTCGTTTATGTTTGGTGTGAGGTTCTGTGTTGTGGAGATTCTCAGGATGGACTGCAGGTGCTCATGAGTGAGGCGACTCCTGTGTGCTGTTTTGTTAGTCTTCATCACTGAGAAGAGCTTCTCACACAGATATGTGCTACCAAACATACACAAGGTTCGAGCCGCATGTAGACGGACTTTTTTTGTTCTTCAAAGTCACTAAAGCGCCGTGCGCTCAGTTTATCAGCAAAGTGCGTATTTGGGAACACCGTAGTGACGACTTGGTTCAACATTACTTGGCAACAGGGAAAGTGGGGCAAGTTGCACTGGTGAATTTGTGTCTCCCATAAAAGCAGCTTCACTTGAAATCACTTTGTGATTGTGCACGGGTAAAAACGTCCGCTGAAGTGTCAGATTCTTATTTAATTCTTCTGCATTGCATTCAGGTCTTTCAGGTTACCGTGATGTTTTGTCTCATAGTGCCGTCTTAGATTAAATTCTGTAATTACAGCCACATTAGCTCCACAAATGAGACACACGGGTTTAACGGCAATGTCAGTAAACATATACTCAGCCTCCCATCGGTTTTTAAAGGCTCTATTTTCAGAATCAACTTTTCTCTTAAGCATCGTGTGGGCTAGCTTCGCAATAACTTGCAAGCTAGACTTGACTAACGCGGTAAGTGTTCGACAAGGCAGGTGAAGCGCTGCATTATGGGATCTGTAATTTATTGTGTTACCAGCGCTTCATATACCCGGGCCATTAATAACCATAATACAGTATATAAAATGATCTCGCGGGCCGGATATAATTACACGCCGGGCCGGATGTGGCCCGTGGCCCTTGAATTTGACACATATGGACTAAATAGAACTTGAAAAGATATATTTTTTCGTACATCGAGCCCGCGTGCTAATGTGGTTTTGCCTGTATGCCTCAATAAGTGACCCTCCCCTCGCTCTTAGTTTTTTACCGTTCATCTAATGAATACACTGAGTATGGCTTTACCAAAACAATCATTGATTGCGAATAAAGTATTCATTATTCGAGTATGTAGATCAGGGTATATATATATATATATATATATATATACATATACATATATATATATACCCGCGTATCGCAGCGGAGACGTAGTGTGTTAAATAAGCTATGAAAAAGATTCGTTTCTTACTGCATCAATAAACAGCTCGTCTTCTTCTTTATCTGAGACCTGACACACTGCATGCACGGGTTTTTTTTTTAACACTGTCTTCCTTTAGCGGAACATTCACTTTTTCCACCGTGTGCTTTGTTTCTGCAGTAGCTGTACTTATTACATACTTATCTTGTATTTATCAGACGCTTCATATTTTTTTGCTGCCTTTTCAATTGTGTAATTCGGTTTTTGTTCAGCGCTCTTCGGAACTGTTGCTTTTTGTCTGTGCACTGCGTCAGTTCATGTGAGCCGCTCGGTGTACAGGCATCGAACTTTCCCAGCTGTGCTGTTGCCATGTCGTGCTATGTCCATGGCTGTATCTAATGCTACCGAAGTCCCGGTACTTAAAACTTTCTCTCGCAGTTTCGCTGAGTTTGTGCCAAACACCACCCTGACTATGTAACTTCCTCTGCATAAGCACAGTCCTTCACCCGTCAATATTTACCCGTGGCAGTTTGCTATTGGATTGCCGCTGACGGACGGCCTTATATGGGCAGGCACTAAATTACAAACGCCAGCGGCAGCCTGTCTATGAACTTAATTTAAAGTGTAGGTTTACACTGTGCTTTGTTTCCGAAGTAGTAGAACTCATGAATATGGTTGTATATATCACTCGCTCGCTTCTTATTGTTTCGCTGCCTTCTCAATTATATAATGCATGTTTTCTTCAGCGCTTTTTGGGGCTCTTCCTGGTTTTCTACATACTGCGTGATTACGTGGGAAGCTTCTCAGCTGTGCTTGTGCTATCTCATGCGATCTCGCAATGT
>JANRMT010062829.1:11087097-11103973 GCA_026402145.1 Polypterus bichir lapradei
GAAGGCTGAAATTTGGCAGGCTCATTCCTTACAGCTTACTTACAAAAGTTAAGCAGGTTTCATTTCGAAATTCTACGCGTAATGGTCAACAATGTCTGCCATGTTGAACTTTCTTATTTATGGCCCGATCTTCTCGAAATTTTATAGGCGACTTCCCTGCACTAACCGAAACCAATGTACGTACTTATTTCGGTGGTATGATGCCACTGTGCGCCACCATATTGAACTTTCCAACAGTCTTTCTTACTTATGGGTCCATCTTCAAGAAATTTGGTACATGGGTTCCCAACGCTAACTGAATCCTACTTACGCACATATATATACGTCAATAGCCTGCAGCTCAGTCACTGTGTGAGGTGGCGTTGGGTCCCCCATCCCAACGCCTCCCACGTTTTTGGCTGCCTGCCTATATAAGACTGTCCGTCGCTCCGGTCACTACATTCCCTTCCTTGCTTTGCCACGGGATTCACGTCTCCCTACTGATAACTACAGCCTTTTTGTTTAATCCACGGCTTCTCCGCTGTTTTATTGTTTGTTTATTACAATTATAGTTATTGTATAGGTATTTTAGACTTACTTTACATTGCTCAGGTACCCATTTACTTTATCATTCCAACCCCCATTACCATGTCTATCGAGGTGATCACTATCGATCAAAGAACTGTCACTTACTGAGTGATTTCCATGCCCGGAGATGGCACCTACCTTTTCCATTCTCTTTGTTACATATTGCACGGCCATATCAGGCTCACTCTTGATATCCGGAGGAACATTGTGTCTTATGTATTGAATGACTGGGACAGGTTCAAGGTGTGGACTAATAACGGTACAGGAGATAATTATACTACACAGGAGCACTAGAAGAGTGAAATGCTTAAGCCCTTCACCTATGGTTCTGCATGTGAGTTGATGGCTGCCGCTGAATTGTTCGGTTGTCGCTTTCAAGTGTACCGAAATGGCCAAATATTTTACACCTTTCGACAACCGCCAATGCCTCTTAAACATCTTAGATTCACAGGTGACGATTTCAGTAGTGGACACTTTGATGTTTATGAGTGTTTAAACTCTCAAAAGCTGGATGTGATTTTATCGATGAAACCGGTTGTGTGCTTACAATGCTTGACAGATGCCGAATGTCACTTCAACACAACAAATCCTGCAAATACTGTCGTAATTGAAACAAACCATGAAACTCAAACCGATTATGACAGCAGCAATCCAAGCTGTGAGATTTGAGACAAGATTACTGTTCACATGGCCAACTGTAAGTTGCATGCTCAAGAGTAAGCTCAGCGCACAACTTGGTCATGTTACAACCGGAGGGCTGAACTGACAACATGGTATACAAAGAGATCCTTAACAAATAATTATTGGCATATTTTCCCTCAGTTTAAAAAGGTTAAATTTTCTTCTTAATAAAAATTTTAAGGCAGTACTTCGCCGCTGCGAAGCGCGGGTATTCTGCTAGTCTATACTAATAAAAGGCAAAGCCCTCACTGACTGACTGACTGACTCACTGACTGACTCACTCACTCACTCACTTACTCACTCATCACTAATTCTCCAACTTCCCGTGTAGGTAGAAGGCTGAAATTTGGCAGGCTTATTCCTTACAGCTCACTTACAAAAGTTAAGCAGGTTTCATTTCGAAATTCTACACGTAACGGTCATAACGGTCGACAACGTCCGCCATGTTGAACTTTCTTATTTATGGCACCATCTTCACGAAATTTGGTAGGCGGCTTCCCTGCGCTAACCGAAACCGATGTATGTACTTATTTCGATGGTATGACGCCACTGTCGGCCGCCATATTGAACTTTCCAACGTCACTAATTTTCCAACTTCCTGTGTAGGTAGAAGGCTGACCCCATCTTCACGAAATTTGGTAGGTGGCTTCCCTGCGCTAACCAAAACCGATGTACGTACTTATTTCGGTGGTATGATGCCACTGTCGGCTGCCATATTGAATTTTCCAAACATCACTAATTCTCCAACTTCCCGTGTAGGTAGAAGGCTGAAATTTGGCAGGGTCATTCCTTACAGCTTACTTACAAAAGTTAAGCAGGTTTCATTTCGAAATTCTACGCGTAACGGTCAACAATGTCCGCCATGTTGAACTTTCTTATTCATTGCCCTATCTTCACGAAATTAGTAGGCGGCTTCCCTGCGCTAACCGAAACCAATGTACATACTTATTTCTGTAATATGACGCCGCTGTCAGCCGCCATATTGATCTTTACAACGTCACTAATTCTCCAACTTCCCGTGTAGGTAGAAGGCTGAAATTTGGCAGGCTCATTCCTTACAGCTTACTTACAAAAGTTCAGCAGGTTTCATTTTGAAATTCTACACGTAACGGTCATAATGGTCAATAACAGTCGACAACGTCCGCCATGTTGAACTTTCTTATTTATGGCCCCATCTTCACGAAATTTGGTAGGCGGATTCCCTGCGCTAACTGAAACCGATGTACGTACTTATTTCGATGGTATGATGCCACTGTCGGCCGCCATATTGAACTTTCCAACGTCACTAATTTTCCAACTTCCCGTGTAAGTAGAAGGCTGACCCCATCTTCAAGAAATTTGGTAGTTGGCTTCCCTACGTTAACCAAAACCGATGTACATACTTATTTCGGTGATATGATGCCACTGTCGGCCACCATATTGAATTTTCCAAACATCACTAATTCTCCAACATCCCGTGTAGGTAGAAGGCTGAAATTTGGCAGGCTCATTCCTTACAGATTACTTACAAAAGTTAAGCAGGTTTCATTTCGAAATTCTACGCGTAACGGTCATAACGGTTGACAATGTTCGCCATGTTCAACTTTCTTATTTATGGCCCCATCTTCACGAAATTTGGTAGGCGGCTTCCCTGCGCTAACCGAAACCAATGTTCGTACTTATTTCGGTGGTGTGACGCCACTGTCAGCTGCCATATTGAACTTTCCAACGTCACTAATTCTCCAACTTCCTGTGTAGGTAGAAGGCTGAAATTTGGTACTTATTTCGGTGATATGATGCCACTGTCGGCCGTCATATTGAACTTTTCAACGGTCTTTGTTACTTATGGGCCCATCTTCAAGAAATTTGGTACGCGGGTTCCCAACGCTAACGGAATCCTACTTACGTACATATATACGTCCATAGCCTGCAGCTCAGTCACCGTGTGAGGCGGCGTTGGATCCCCCATCCCAACGCCTCCCACGTTGTTGGCTGCCTGTCTATATAAGGCCGTCTGTTGCTCCAGTCTCTACATTCCCTTCCTTGCTTCGCCACGGTATTCACGTCTCCCTGCTGATAACTACAGCCTTTTTATTTAATCCACAGCTTCTCCGCTGTTTTATTGTTCATTTATTACGATTATAGTTATTGTGTAGGTATTTTAGACTTACTTTACATTGTTCAGGTACCCATTTCCTTTATCATTCAAACCGTACCCCCATTAACATGTCTATCGAGGTGATCACCATCGATCAAAGAACTGTCACTTACCAAGTGGTTTCCATGCCCGGAGATGGCACCTGCCTTTTCCATTCTCTTTGTTACATATTGCACGGCCATATCAGGCTCACTCTTGCTATCTGAAGGAACATTGTGTCTTATGTATTGATTGACTGGGACAGGTTCAAGGTGTTGACTGATGACGGTACAGGAGATAATTATACTACACAGGACCACTAGAAGAGTGACATGCTTAAGTGTACCGAAATGGCCAAATATTTTACACCTTTGGACAACCGCCAATGCCTCTTAAACATCTTAGATTCACAGGTGACGATTTCAGTAGTGGACACTTTGATGTTTGAAATTGTTTAAACTCTCAAAAGCTGGATGTGAAGTTATCAATGAAACTGGTTGTATACTTTCAACGCTTGACAGATGCCGAATGTCTCTTCAACACAAGTCCTACAAATACTGTCGTAATTGAAACAAACAATGAAACTCAAACCGATTATGACAGCAGCAATGCAAGCTGTGAGATTTCAAACAAGATTACTGTAAACATGGCCAACTGTACGTTGCATGCTCAAGAGTAAGCTCAGCGCACAGCTACAGCTTGGTCATATTACAACTGAAGGGCCGAACTGACAACGTGGCATACAAAGAGATCCTTAACAAATAATTATTGGTATATTTTCCCTCAGTTTTAAAAAGGTTTAATTGTCTTCTTAATAAAAATTTTAAGGCAGTACTTCGCCGCTGCGAAGCGCGGGTATTTTGCTAGTATATATTGTAAACGGCACTATATAGCGCCTGACCCGACACAGAGTGGACACTGGAGGTACGTGTAAATTGAAAGGACTTTTATTTCTCTTCAGCTGGAGGGCACGTCTTCCCCGTAATCCCCCCAGCCACAACACAGTCCCAAGCACCAGTAACCACCAGTGCAGCACAATCACAAACACTCTTCTTGACACCACCACTCCTCCCTCACAACCATGTCCTCCTCCACCCGACTCTGGCCGATGAGTGGTGGTTGCTGGCTCCCTTTTATAGGTTACCTGGAAGTGTTCCAGATGTTTGATCACCAAGATCCGGTGGCACTTCCAGGTGTGATGAAGCTGTTGCCCATACGGGCTCAGGAGTCCCAAACACAGCACCCCCTGGCGGTACCTGCGGGACCCAACAGGGCTGCCCCCAACTCCAATTCCCAGGGAGCCCTGTGGGAAACTGAGGCACTACACCAGCCCAGGGGGGGCGGCCATCTAGCGTCCAGGGGGAGGTATTGCCCTGTCCAGGGCTGCTCCCCCTGAATACAATGTGCAGGGGCGTCCCGACTGGGCATGGACGCCAGGCGCCTGTCACAATATATATGATGTGTATATATATGTTTATATATGTGTGTGTGAGTGTATATATATATATATGCCAGTAACACTAATGACAATGACAACGCGGGTATTTTGCTATGTGTATATATATATATATATATATATATATTAGAGAGAGAGAGAGAGAGAGAGAGAGAGAGAGATAGATATGACAACAACACTCATATCAATGACAAAACAATTACATTAACAATCATGTTACGTTATTTTTAAAATATTTCCTTTTCTTTTTCATAACTTCTTTAACACATTACTTCTCCGCTGCGAAGCGCGGCTATTCTGCTAGTCTTAAATAACTCTAAAAATCTCACCTTTGCCCAATACAGATACTAGCTAATTAATGAAAAGACCCTTTTATTATATGTCTTCATATTGATTAAAACAACATGAGTTAAACCGAAATTTTGGCAGGAGTCCAGCAGACTTATTTTAGAACAACATTAATAAGTTCTTGGCAGATTCTAAGGAAGCTATGCACATTTCCATGTAATAAAAAGGTGATTGCTTTTTCCTAGTTTTGTATAATTAAGATATTGTTTTCCCATTGAGTTATGAAGTATACATTAGGATTCTTCCGGTTGAGCAAAATTAGTCCACACACTGACAATACAACATCAAAAATCATGGTGAGATAATGGTTCAGTAGTCTAATCCCTTCCACTTTTGCTTCAAACACCACTCTGTGAGAATTTGAGATTATTACATTTAAAAACCTATCTGAGAGAAAAGCCAACATCTTTGCCCATAAAAGAGACAGGATCCACATGGTACTGTCTTGTCTCACCATGAGGTCCAGTTCTTTTAGGAAGCCTATAAGAAAGATAGTGGCAAACTTCCTACATCAGGTACCCTGTAACTACTTTACATAAACAAAAGTTGCAAAACATTGTTAACCCAAAATACTGCTGACTTTGCCAAATATTTTGTCGTGGTATCATCTTACGGTGTCTCTTTATACTCTTTACTTCATAGGTCATAACCCACACTCACAAAGAGAGACACATACAGACTCACACACACTCTATCCACTTGAGCACTGATTATGAGTGATACCAAGAGTGCATGTCACTGTCACTCCTCAGCATGCCACATCAGAACTCACTAACTTCATCACAAACATCCCACTTGTGTTCCTGGCATACTTGGAGGCTTGCACACATTGTTTAAATGTTGTCAGTGCCACATGGGTTGGACGGACATCCTGGCCAGGGGAGAGGAAGGAACAAGGAGGACCCAGGAGAGGCAATCAGTTGTGAAAGTTGCTGCAAGGGATGTGTTATTCCCCCAGGATGCTAGATGGCAGCAGCCCTCCATATTGGTTCCCATTTTGGAACCAGCAGAGGATGCTGGGAGATGTAGTTCGACAACACAGCCCAGCTAGGGACCATGGGTGCCCCAAGGGACAGCTGCAGGGAGATGAGCTCCCTAACAAATGGAACTTCCGTATGACCTGAAAGTACTTCCATCGGGCAGTGGCCCTGGCACTGGAAGTGCTCCTGGGTCCTTAATAAAAGGTATTCCCTTGTCCAGAGGAGTTGGAGCTGGGGGGACATGGAGCAACACTCACCTCCAGGTGGGCAGTGCAGTGATGAGAGATATTGAAAAGAGAGAGGATATTGTGCTTGTGTTTTTTGTTGCTTGAGGAATTGTGTTAAATAAACACTCCTTTATCTTAATCCAGGATTCTGTGTGATTGTGTTTGGGGGTTTGGGGCTCGCTGGCACCCTGGCTTCCATCACAATGTATTTGCACTCACTATGTTGTACACTTTTTTTGAGGGCATATCTCTGCCTTACTAAACTTTTAAGAAAGATAATTTCAGTCTTCTCACACCAGTTGTACTGTAACCACTTAATACACACTGTGATAAGAAGATACATGAGACATGGCAAAGGTTTGGGGCAGCCACCCGTATAATTCTGTATCCTGGCTGAAAAAAGTAAATGTTTAAGTTTGAGTCAAGTTTATAATACAGAGTCCAAAACAGAACTGAATTCCAGGGGAAAGGAGTGAGGCTTTATAGGAAGTCTGGGGGAAGTGATGTCGTTCTTGGGGCCGGGACCGGAAGTGATGTCGTCCTTGGGGCCAGGGCCAGAAGTGACGTCATCCTCGGGCCCGGGACCAGAAGTGGCGTGTCCCGAGTCGAAGCACTGGCTCCTGGTGGGATTTCCCGAGAAAGTTGTGTGGGGAACTTAGAAAGAGCGTTAGTGCACCCCGCAACCCCCTGGGCAGATGTATTACCATTCTTCTCCAAGCCCTTCAGCTGCCTTCTATTTACACGTGTGTGACAACACATACACACAACTCATCAAAAAAGTATTCGCAAACAAGATGCAAAACAAGCTTACCCCAAAATACTGCTGATTACACTGTGTTTTGTCATGTCATGGAATGGTCCTATGGTGACCCTTTATACTCTTTATTACATACTGCACCATAAGAGAAGATCCCAAATCCCATACTCTTGCCCCATTGTCAGGACTGACAGCTGTTTTAGTTCAATGCTTCCCCCATTCTTTTAATCCGTAACTCTACGCAATTAAATAGAGTACCAGAACAGACAGATGATAAAGTTAAACATTTATTTATGCATTACAAATAATATGCATAATTATTTATGCATAATTAATAAATAATATTACAAATAATATATATAAAGTGACTGCTGGTAAAATAATAGAGTAAAACCTCGATTATCCGTCTGGGTCAGGACCAAGGCCATGACAGATAAGAGAAAAGACGGATAACAGAACAGCTACTTTAAAAATGACATACAGTAGATTAGTTAAGTGAATTGTCATATTTATTTACAAAAAAACTATATTAACAAAATACAGTATTAACAAAATGAATTCATTTATAAAATATAAGCAAATATAACTCAGAGATACGGGAGTTTTCTACATTTTACTTGGAGTCTTCATTCTGTAACAAACGATGCCCTGTCTTATACTTGGTTATCTGGGTTACAGAGCACATCTCCAAAACAATTAAAGAAAGGTTTCCCTACCAATAATTAACTCCTGCCACTCACGTTCTGCCTTTTTCTATACTGCAAACACTCTTGCTTATTGTCTTCTGACTCCCTACTCAAAACTTCCTTCCACTGCACTTTCCTTTTTCTACTCACTTTTCCTGTAACTTGTCTCCAAAGAGGTGTGTCCGCCCCTTACAGAACAGAAGCCCTTCACCCAGTCCCATTACTTACCCAGCATTCATCCCTTTCTTTTCCCATACAGCACTTCACAAGCTGCCTGCATGTCACAATATATTAACAAAACATAATAGAACAGAATTTGAAAAGAAAATTAAAATGCAGAAGAACATTAATATTAATACAAAATAACAATGCCGTCAATGGTTTCCATTTTTGACAAGTTTTTTTTTTATTTTTTTATTAATTTTATTACAATCCATACAAAGCAATCAAGTTTTTACAAAGAGAAAAATTAAGAACAGATCGATCCCCACCCCTGAGAGAGAGAGCAAGCCAAACGGCGTTAAATTTAAGGCTTGGAGACATACCTAAATTAATAAATTCTCTGTGCCTTTTGAACTTATTTTAAAATATTACTGATTAGATCCTGCCATGTTTTGAAAAAAGTCTGTACGGATCCTCTAACTGAATATTTGATTTTTTCCAACTTCAAATAATATAACACATCGGTTTCCCACTGACTTAAAAGAGGAGAGTTTGGGTTTTTCCAGTTTATGAGAATAAGTCTACGTGCCAAAAGTGTAGTGAATGCAATCACAATTTGTTTGTCTTCCTCCGCTTTAAACCCATCTGGAAGAACACCAAACACAGCTGTTAATGGGTTTGGAGGGATTGTAAGTCCAAGGCTATCTGAAAGGTAATTAAAAATGTTTGTCCAGAATAATGTTAATTTGGTGCAGGACCAGAACATGTGACCTAGTGAGGCTGGGACTTGGTTACAACGTTCGCAGGTTGGATCATGCCCTGGGAACATTTTGGAGAGTTTTAGTCGAGACAGATGTGCTCGATATATAATTTTGAGTTGTATAATTGTATGCTTTGCGCATATGGAGCTCAAGTGAATTCTCTGCATTGCTACTTTCCACTCCTTTTCTGATATATTAATTGAAAGATCTTTTTCCCAGTGTCCTCTTGGATCTTTAAAAGGGAGAGATTGTAAAATGATTTTATATATTGTAGAAATGGAGTCTAAATCCTTGAGATTGAGCAATATTTTTTCCAGCATGGATGAGGGTGCAAGATGAGGAAAATCTGGAAGGTTTTGTTTAACAAAGTTTCTGATTTGAAGATAGTGAAAGAAATGTGTAGCTCGAATGTTAAATTTGGAATGTAATTGCTCATAGGATGCAAAGACGTTGTCTATATAAAGATCTCTAAGCAAGTTAATTCCAAATTTTTTCCAGATATTAAAAACTGCATATGTTTGTGAGGGTTGAAAGAGGTGGTTCTCTTGCAGGGGTGCCACAGATAGAAGCTTCTCCGTCTTAAAATGCTTTCTACATTGGTTCCAGATTCTAAGTGAGTGGAGCACAATTGGGTTATTAGTGTATTGCCGATAACGTGCGTTTATTGGAGCACAGAGCAAGGAATACAAAGAAGTACTGCAGGAATTTAATTCTATTGCGGACCAAGCCTGTGTATGTTCTTTTATTTGTGTCCAGGTTCTTATCGCCTGTATATTTGCTGCCCAGTAATAAAACTGGAAGTTAGGTAGAGCCATGCCGCCTTCTGCCTTTTGTCTTTGTAGGGTCGCTCTTTTGATGCGTGGATGTTTTGAATTCCAAATAAATGAGGTTATTGTCGAATCTAATTGCCTAAAAAATGATTTATTAATGTATATTGGGATGTTTTGAAATAAAAAAAGGAGCGTAGGAAGAATATTCATCTTAACAGTGTTAATTCTTCCAGCTAGTGTGAGATGAAGGGTTGACCATCTATGCAAGTCTTGTTTAATTTTTTCCATGCAAACGGCGAAATTTTGTTGATATAGAGCTTTATGTTTACTTGTGATGTTTACCCCTAGGTATTTAAACTGTTCTGCAATGATAAAAGGTAGGGTATCTAATCTAATATTATATGCTTGAGAGTTCACTGGAAAGAGTACACTTTTATTCAGATTAATTCTGAGACCAGAGATCTTTTGAAATTCTGTGAGTGCTGCTAAGACTGCAGGTACAGAATTTTCTGGGTCTGATATATACAGTACCATGTCATCTGCATATAATGAGATTTTCTGTTCCAGTCCTTCTCTGCTAATCCCCTTTATCTGATCAGTATTTCGACAATGTATTGCCAGTGGTTCAATGGCAATCGCAAACAGCAGCGGTGACAAGGGGCATCCTTGTCTAGTGCCACGTTCTAGTTTAAAGTAATCTGAGCAAATGTTGTTGATGCAAACTGAAGCTTCTGGGTTAGTATACAGTAATTTAATCCATGCACAGATGTTTGGGCCAAACCCAAACTTCTCCAATATAGTAAAAAGGTATTTCCATTCAATCATGTCGAATGCTTTTTCTGCATCCAATGATAATAATATTTCTGGGGTGTTTGATTTAGTTGGTGAGTATATTACATTAAACAGGCGTCGAAGATTGGAAGATAAGTGCCGGCCCCTAATAAATCCAGTTTGGTCTTGTGATATTACCGAGGGGAGCACTTTCTCCACCCTTCTGGCTAAGATTTTAGAGAGTATTTTAACGTCGTTATTCAGAAGTGAAATTGGTCTGTATGATGCACATTGTAATAAGTCCTTATTTTGTTTTGGAAAGTCAGTGATTAGTGCTTGGCGAAAGGTTTGTGGAAGAGATTGGTTATCTCTGGCTTCTGTAAATGTTGCTAATAAGAGGGGGGCTAGCTGAGCGGAGAATTTCTTGTAAAATTCTGCAGGGTAACCATCAGGGCCTGCTGCTTTCCCGCCTTGGAGTGATTTTATAGCATCTAGTAATTCTGATAACGTCAAAGGTTTATCAAGTTCCTCCGCACTAAAAGCGTCCATTTGTGGTATCTGTAATATATCTAGAAATGTATTAGATTGTGTATTGTCTTCTTTAAACTCAGTAGTATATAGGGATTTATAGTAGTCTCTGAAAGTATGCATTATATTTTTGTGTTCGACGATTTTATCTCCGTTCGTGCTAGTGATTACCAAGATTGCGTTGCGCACTTCTTGCTTGTGAATTTGTTGAGCTAAAAGCTTATTAGCTTTCTCCCCATGTTCATAGTAATGATGTCTGGATTTGTAAATTAGTTGTTCAGTTTCTTTAGTTGTCAAGAGGTTTAATTCCGAATATAGAGCCTGCCTCCTCCTATGTAGAGTCTCGCTTGGTAGTCTGGCGTGTTCTTCATCTATTTTAGTAATTTCGTTTTTTATCTCTGCTACTTTCTTGGCTTCGGATTTATTTCTGTGGGAAAGATATGAGATAATCTGACCTCTTAAGAAGGCCTTAAGAGTTTCCCAGAGTATTCCTGCAGAGATCTTGGGGGATGTATTTGTCTCTAGAAAGAATTTGATTTGTTTGGATATAAATTCCGTACAATTCTCGTCAGCTAATAGAAGCGGGTTGAGGCGCCATCTGCGGGGTGAGTGCATGGGGCTTAGTAATTTTAGCTCCAAGATCATAGGTGCATGGTCAGAAATAACAATATCACTGAGTTTTTTAACGACGCAATGATGCTTCTTCAGCAGCTTGAACTGTCTGGGTGTCAGTGGTACATTGCCTTTTAAAGTATTGAGAGCTATTTCAGCCAGAGTGTAAATTAAATCGTCAGGAGCCTCGCTCACCACCGCTTTTGTTCGGCGACAGCAAACCCTATACAGGGTCTTGAGCAGAGGGAGATTTCTTTTTATTCTGCACGACATGCTGGCTCTTTCTCAAATACTTGGAAAATCGTACGTCTTTATCTTTTCACAACATACACCGCAGGCCAGTTGGGAGGAAACAATCTGGTACATAAATGAAATTCGTCAGGCGTATGGGCTTTCAGATCCACCAACAGATAACCATAAGGGGCCCTCGTAGAGTCCTCAAAGGCCTCCAAGAAAAATGTAACCCTCCCAAAGTACATTTGATGCGCTAAATTGGTGATTTGAAGCTTATCTCGAGGGTTTTTAAAGAGGGTGATGTAATTGGCATTCAGATTTATTGTTCTACTTTTCTTGCCTTGGAAAAAAAAATTTTGGACCAAGTAAATGATGGACAAATTCCTGTGATGAGTATATTTTGTGAAGGCCCTCTCTATCTCTTCACTATGGCTCTCTATGAAATCTGTCAAGCGGCAGCAGTTCATCATCACTTAAGGAAGAAGGTAAACCCTCCAAAACTTTTGTTTTTGGAAATCGTGCTAACAATTTGTCATACAGAGGCTGCCATCAGCTATAAAACCAGACTATATTGTCAGGGCAGCGAGAAACCACATGGTCCATGTGCTCCAAAAGCTTTTTCACATAATGCAATTTGCCTGAACAGGAGGGCCCAGAGACAATTTTTGAGAACGGGCGCTGAAGTCTAACATCAAAACCCCCTTTAGTATCCATAGGGGAGAGTTGTGAAATCAGGCAATAGAACCCTTTTGTTGTACACCACTCTGAATCTTTTTCTGAGTAGGCGATTTTGCAACGTCAGATTCTTTTTGTTAATATGAATCTGTGCGCCATGAACCATTATTTCTTTCGCGAGATTGTGGTTTACAAAAGTATGTACTAGATCCATTAACAAGTATAGGTTTACCGATCGAACCGTTTCATGATTGAGAGTAATGCCCTTAAACTTCATACAGACCTTGCCTTTGAACGTTTTGTACACGTCGTGAAGTCATTAGGATCTAGTTCGCTAGTGAGTTCACCTAAATAGTCACCGAGCAGCGGCGTGTACTGCCCAGGCAATGTTGTTAAGATAACGGAATCTGTATCATGATACAGAATCTTCAGACCTAAATGATCCAACAAATCATACAATTCTAGGCATAGGCTGATGTGAAAGCGGCTAACACCACATTAACTGGGCCGGGTATAATGTATTTGTCATCCGCATACCTCCACTGCACTTGAGCGATTTTGTTGCTGACAAAGCCAAAATAGGAGACCCAAAACTCGTCCGAGAACAGGTAATCAAAGAATTCTTGGGTGTGTTTAACAAAAGTAGTGATAAGTTGATTTGGCTTCTGACCGAATTTTTCCCAAAGAAAATTCAGAAATAAATTCAGAAATTTGTCTCTTAGCGGGGTTTGAGGCTATGTTTTCACGCTTCAATAATACACCTTCTTTTACAAAATAGTCATCAACATAGCGCTTGCGGGACGCCTCATCCTGGGCCTACGATGGCCAACCAGAGGCCTCCTGTTTGCCTTTCAGATGAATTTTGATGTAATCGGAAAATAAATCTGCGGTGCTCTGGCCGTAGTGCCATATCTCATGAATTTTTAAAACTGTGTACCCTTTATCTAAGGCCTTTAGTATTTCAAAACTGCACCAGGTTCCTGTTAAAGACCTTTCCCGATCATTGTGAAGGTAAAGGCTGGTTGATGCCTGGGTTTCTGCACACATATGGAACATCAATTTACCGCAAGTTCTTAAAGGGTGGATCGGATAATACAATTTGCGAGGGGCTAGCATGGTGATTTTAATGAGACCAAAGTAATGCTTAAGATCGCCAAACTCCTCAAAAACAAAGGTCGGATGTCCAATCTGGTAGGTCTTTGTTTTGTTGATGTAAGGGTACAGACTTGTAAAATCGTAATAATGAATTTGCTCATCACCTTGAACCTTATGATATAATTTGATAGCGTTGGTGCGCCCTCCAAACAGGGTATCATGGGGATTGATAGGTTCAGGAAATTCAAATCGCTTTAAGAAATCCTGAAGCTCCGAATCGTCTTTTTCCATGTGTTCCCACTGGTACTCCCAAATCACTCTATCCGCCAGATTTAATTTTTCATGCAATTTCTTCAGTTTGTCATCAAACGTTTTAAACAATTTAGCATAAGATGTACCCGTGTGAGGATGTTTGGCTTGCGCATTGTAGCACTTTGGACAACCGTGATAAAGGCAACCAGCAAACTCAAAGGCCGTCAGCACATCCTGAATTTCGGCGTAACCATCTAGATAAAATGAGCCCATCTTTACTTCACCATGATTCAGGGCATGCTGAATGTTTATTTTTTCCTTCTCGGAAAGAAACATCAACCACTAAATAGAAGCATTAGAATAAGCTTTGTGGGTGCTTTTTGAATTATCACTCGGAATTATTCCAATTGATTTATTAGGCATGCAATTTTGTCTGTACATGGACAGGCAGAGAGAAGCTAGGGTCATACACTGAAAAGGGTCAATATTACCGATCCTGAGCACTTCCTCTCTAAGTTTCATACAAGCTGTTCTCAAAATAACAACATTGTTTCTACAATAGTAAGCCATTTCTTGTTTAAAGTTGAAGGTTTCGCTTTTAATCAATTTGTACCAAGACAAAAATTCCTCTCTTTCCTTGCTCATCATGTGTTGAATGCCGTAATATTTAGGATCTGGGAACGGTCTGATGTAATTTTGATTTTCAGCGGTGTTAAAGAAATGGGGAAAGTACCATTTTTGAGCCTGGAATCCCATGGCTTTGTGCATACTGCTCAATTTCATAGGTAAGAAGTTCAACGAGTCGATAAATCTCAAGTCATAATCTTCTTCTATAAAAAACATTAGTTTACATCCTAGAGTTGTAACAAATGGAGTTTGCCTGCTCTTGACGAGATATTTCATTAAGAAACATCCATCATTTACCTTAGAATTGTGAGCTGGCATTGTAATCTTTTGTAATTTGTAATTGTAATCTTGGTATTTCGGGCATCGATATCTGTCAAAGAACTTTGCTACGCAGTCCTCACCGGCCCAACTCCACGATTTACTGTTCCAATGCATGCAGTGGATGTAATGTGGGATGTGGGTTCCGCCATCTTGACAGCACTCAAAATCGTAAAACACGTACTTTTTGTGGACCGGTCTTTGCGGTTAGCTTTGAATAAAACACTGATGATTTTTATCCGACTCTTTCATTACAACTTTACAAACGCGACAGTGTCTGGGGCGACACTTGTGAGGTTTTGACTCAGCTTTCATGCTGTATCTCTCGTAACAGAGAGTGCAGACTTTAAGGACGTTGCAGATGCTTTCAGATTGACATGTCTTTTCATTAAATTTACGTGTTTTGTGGAGCGCGAAGCAAAACCTTGATCGACAAAAACAATTGCAATCGGGGCATCGAAAAGCCTCACTGTCAACCCAGTGGCAGTCTGTAGATAAACAGACGTCACAGTGATGATCGCAGCGATGTTGTGACAGGATAGAATACCCCGTGCAGCAGAAATCGCAGATATAGTCAAGTCCCAGAAATCCTTTTAGATTCAAAATACCGTAATAATGCTCGTTGTGCAAAAACAGGAACGCTGTCTTTGGTTTTCTGGCATGGGACGCCTCAAATTTTATTAGAGCGCTAGTGTTCAGGGCCCGGTACCAGACAATCATTTTAATACCCATTAACCTCTCAAATTTTTCAACATCTGAAAACGCTACTTTCTGATCTGGTGATAATCCGGCTCTGACATGCAATTGATGGGCCTCTTGTTCACACAATTTCTGGTTGTTTCTGTACCTATCGTTTAATACAGCCAGCAAGCCCCTGGCAAAATAGCACTGATCATCCGGGTTGAATGAGATCCATAGGTGCTTCCTTTTCTTTTGCACGATTATATCATTAAAAATGGTACATGCTTTACGCCTAGACCCCGCAGATGGGGCCCTCACAACCAGAATGATTAGCATCAGACTGGAAACGGCTAAAACAGTAGCGTGACTCTGGAGAAGTAATTCAATTTGGTTAAAAAAGTCCTCAACAGAAAGTGTACCAGTGGGGGTTAGGGAAAAAACACTGGGATTGAGAGAATCGGCATGTAATTCTAGCTGGACTAGATCCTTAGGATTCAAAGTTCTCGCAAAACTGTCTAATATTTGCTGAAGGATCTCATGTATATGATTAAAAACTTCGGCGAATGAATCAAGTTTGTAGGCCTCTGAAAAATTGAAACGGTGTCTAATCTCGATATTGTTACATTTTGGATGCTCAGTTATAGACAAATTATTTAATCTAGTGGTAAAGGGCTGCGGGGAGCTTACTGCCTGCTCTGGAGATGAAGGATTCGCCATATGCGACGACATTCAAGTTTGCCCTGGACGGATTAGTCACTCCGGCTCCGGTCTGAGGCTATAAGGCTGAATTATCCGATGCTGCTAAGTCATCAACAGGCGAGTGCTGAAGACAGACCTTACTTATACCTGAGGTAGAAGGTTGTATTACAGGGCCGTTCAATGTAGTTGAGTCATCGACAGGTGTTGTGATGTGAGATTTTGCATATAACTTGATAAATGTTTTGTATGTCCTTATTTATAATTTAGGCAAACCAATGTAATTTAGTGTAAATTTGGTGAGAGGTATTCGTGTTTGCCACCCCCCCATTTACGACTGTCTCTTTGTAATTTTACGACAGGATTTGGGGGATGTGTCTTAAACCAGTTTGATGAGTATTTCTTTGCTAAAGTCTTTCTCCCATCCCCCACACAAAGCCAGGTTAGCTTAACATATAGTCTTGGGGGTGGGGGCAGGTGTTAAGATGTTCTATTTCACCCATTGGTCTGAGGTATGGCTGTTTGGAATTGGCCTGTCTTAGAGGCATCTAAGTACCATGATGTCCTATTGGTTCGAGGGGTTGGAGAGAACATCTATAAATGTACGTGCTTAACCTCAAATTCTCTCTCTTACTAACATCTGAAAGAAGCATCACTCTAACCAACATATGATGAAGAAGCATCTCTCTTGCTAACAACTGAAGAAGACCATCACACCATGAACTGAAGACAACACAATGAAGAGCACAGCTTCAGCCATTTTGATTATTGCCTCTTGTGCAATATCAATATCTTGTGCAATTATCAGTAATACATTATTTTATGTGTAACTTAACTCCTGCTTGTCTTTTTACTACATCTAATTGCCTGAGGTTA
>JANRMT010062829.1:11127714-11140221 GCA_026402145.1 Polypterus bichir lapradei
AAAAACTGCATTTTGTGTTTACTTGTGTTATATTTGACTAATGGTTAAATGTGTTTGATGATCAGAAACATTTTGTGTGACAAACATGCAAAAGAATAAGAAATCAGGAAGGGGGCAAATAGTTTTTCACACCACTGTACTTCTGAGTTGTGCAGTATCACATTTTTGTGTAGGTGCACAACAGGCTATGTTGTGGACTTCGGTGCAGGTATGGGCAGGCTGAACACAAAAGTATAAATCAGCGTTTAGCCTTCACAATACAGGGATTGTGTGAAGATTTATTATTCTATTTTTTTTTATTGATATGTTATTTATCAAGCCTGTAATATTTAATTATGGATACCGTCTTTGTTTTGGGATGAGCACTGTCCTCAAGATGCAATCACTCATTAATAATGAGTAAATAAAGGAAATCATGTTGATTGAGCTCATCAAGCTTAATGCTGTTTAACTAGGCAAGTTGGTTTCATTACTGTGGTGGAGTGATATTTTGTATATAAGTTGATAAATATTTTGTATGTCTTTATTTGTAAGCTAGACATACCAATTATAATTTTAGTGTTAGGGTTAGACCAGCATTAGACTACCTTGGCAAGGGTGACTGTGTTTGGATTTAGAGCCTATGAGACATCCCCCACAGAAGACCATAAAACTACCTAGCTGACAGACTTCAGCTAAACAAATGGTATTGACTACTTGAGGGCAGGTGTAAAAAAGCAGTGTGTGCTCCCATTGGTCTGAAGAATGGCTGTTTGGGATTCGTTTTGAATCGGAGGCCAATCTGTACCCCAGCACCCTATTGGTCTAAGGATTTGGACAGGAATGTATAAAGTTAGTCATTTTACCTCTTCCTCTCTTTCTCTCTCTCTCACACCATGGACATGAAGAGAGTACAATAAGAAGCATAGCTCAGGAGCCATATTGAGACAGGCATGCAGCCTGTCCTGGAGAAAGCTGACTAGAAATGATGACTTGCCCAGAGACATCTCTGTGACCGTAAGTCAAGGCTGGGGGCTGTGAAAAGGCAGGGCCTGTTAAAGCCCATTGCGGCACTTCTTGTGTGATTTTGGACTATACAAAAATAAATTATATCATATTGTATTGTATTGTACTGAATGGTCTCCTCTCATTTGTCAAATCTTTCAAGTTCAGAGAATGACGGTCCAGAAGATGAAATGTAAGTCAGAAATGAACCTTAGTCAAAATCTACTCTCTATATATAAAATCCTAAACCTAAAAGTGCAACGATTTTGTGCAATTTTATGTGACATTTTTATTTCACTTTTTTGTCCCGCTTTAAATTGGGCTTATTTTAAAACCTACATATATATGTTTGGTATCATTCTTTTCAGGATTTATCGAACTTTAATGTGATGTTCAGATTCTTATTCCGTTTTTAAATTCTAAACTAAAATATCAAGAAAATCATGGTTTTTAATATCAAGAAAGTCGTGATTTTTATTTTTGATCAAGTAAACTTTCTTTCACAGGAACAAACTATTTAAAAAAATTATCTATGTTTGTATTTAGGTGATTTAGTTAGCTGAAAGTCGAGTTACGATGACCCATTGCATACCACTTCAGTTTTCGCATGATTTTATCCTGTTATTTAAATGAGTAATTTAAAAAAAAAAAAGTTTTTGTATCTATAAGAATGTCAGTTAAAATAAATGGATCATTTATTTGGTCTCGTATAAATACTCATCCAGTGTAGTGGACCTCAGTTTAACGGGAATGCTCCAACCAGTAAGAGAGTAAATATTTTATTCTCATTTCCTTATTTTTTCTCAGTTAAAAAATAATAAATTTTTCTTTTACATATTTATACAATTTCTTGATTTTGACTCAAATAAATAATAATTTTTCTTTTGTACATTTACAGAGTTTACTAATATTCTGGCCGCAACTGGGGGTTGGGCGCCAAAGGTGCATATAAAGTCTTAGTAAAACGATTGTCCATTCATTTGCCATAATTCTTTAACTATAAACACACTAAACTTCACAAAGGCAAGGGATCCACTGTGGCATCTTATAAAATTGTAGCACCAATGATGTCACTTGGCATGACATCTTGGTGATGTCACCTACCAGCCTATTAATGTGTCTCTAATCAGAGGTGCTCAGAATGGCAGCAGCCCTAACAAACAAAACAGCATTCTCATATTTCTAAAACAAATGATAAATCTTTTTCATGAAACCATAGTGACAGTTATTAACAAAAGTGAATAAATATATCGAATAATTATATTCTAAATTTTATAAATCAGTACAGAAGTTTACACGGAGGAACAAATCATCCAGCCATCCCGTAGGTCAGGTTAGTAGACTACAGTTGGCTAATGTGTCAGAATGGAGCATTTTGTTGTACATTGGATGGTTTCTTTCTTCTCTTAGGCAAAAAAAGCATGTAAATATTATATTTAAAAGTCATGTAGATGAAGGGAAAATAGGCACCCATACGGGGGTGATAAGTTGAAACGTAAATTTCCTGTTATTGATTATTGTGATTGTTGTCTACAGGACATAGATAAACACTGTCTTGCAAAAGAGTCACCTGCTTTGAAGTTTGAACCGCTTAAACATACATACAATTCAGTACTGTGATAACAGAACTTCCTCCTTCCTTGGAAAATGTTTGCATTTACCTGGCTTGGAAATTAACATGTCTAGGGACAATCAGCATATGTATACTCCTTGATAGTTGGTAACAATACTTTTTGTTTAACCTGTGTTTACATTATTTGTCAAGCTCAGTAAATTGATATTTACCATTGTTTAATCCATCATCATGTTGTTGATCTAGGCAGGGACTGAAGGAGATTTATACTTCTGTGCAGTAGAGGACATCAGGGGTGGTCCTAGCCTGTTTGGTGCCCTGGGCGAACACCCCCTCTGGCTCCCCCCCAACACACACACAGACACATAAAACATATTAAGGATTGTACATTAACAAATTTTATTGTAAAGACTGTTGTCTGAACCATACTGAATTTAACCAGATAAACATATATATAGAGAGGAGCTTTTCAAAGCTGAAACTTGTGAAGACATATCTGAGGTCCACTATGTCTCAGGAACACCTCACTGGCCTTGCCATCATCAGCATCAATCATGCAATTGCTGACCAGATTTCATATGATGACATTATTGATGACTTTGCATTAAGGAAGGCAAGAAAGGTCCTGATTTAGATGACAATTATTTCATATCAGTGTGTTTTGTGCGAAGTGCAATCATGTTAATTGTGCAATTTAGGAATGCTTTATTTTAATTGTATCTGCCTTTTATACTTATTTAATATAATAATTGTTATATGTATGTCTTATTTTGACCTCTGTGTGTGCTTGTTTTATTTTTAAAGTTCTATTTCTTCCAATTTATATGTAAGTTATTATGTTTGATTATATATATCGAGAAAGAAGAAAATAAAACATTATTAGCTTAAATTCCTTTATGAGAAAATGCTGACCTCTGATACTAACAGAAGACCCTGTAAAGAATTTAAGCTCTTTATAACTAATGTAATGAACTGTAAGAATGTTTAAATTGGTTCCAAGTATGTATAATTAGAAGGGTGTATTCCTTAGGAATGCAAATGGCTGTTTGTTCTATGTTTTAGGATACTCCAGTATGTCATAAATTAAGATGTAACCTTAAGCTACGTATGACCTCGAAATGAACTGCTAAGGTTTTTTTCTTTTCTAGGATATAAAAGAGAGAACGTTTTTACTTTAGGTATTCTGCCTAAATCCAAAACAGTTGGCTGAGTTGGGAAGAGGCAGTCTCACAATCTCTCTAATTCACCAAGAATTAAGAATAAAGAAATTATTTTTACTTAAACTGGGTTTACGTTCTTCCGTTGTTTTCCGACTTCAGCGCTCACAGTTTTGGCGCCCAACGTGGGGCAGAGACGGCCAAGTGACTCTTTGAGCAGGATTGTCCAGAGGACCAGCAAAAGGACTGATTCCGGCTGGATCGGAGGACCAGCTACGGAAAAAGTTAGGACTGGCCTGCCTCGGGCGACTCCTGCATGGGGAATCCTTGACCTCCTCTGATTCTTCCTGGATTCTGATTCTTCCTCCTGGCAGGAGGAAAAATTCTTGGTGAGTAGACCGAGGGAGTCCGACCGGGGAAAAGAAACCAGGCAGTGAGTGGACTGGAATGTATAGATAACCTCTCGAAAATAAAACAGTGTGAAAAGATTATGAATGTTAAGGACGTGAGTTAAGTACACTCCCTAGGAAAAGAAGAAGAAGTCTCTTTGAGGCTTAAAAAATAAAATAAAGGAAGGGAGTGGGAAGAATAGATAAATAAGTGAACATTTCGTGGTCGGGAAAAAGCACTGTTGCAGGAGGGCAAGACTCTTTGCTCTAAGTTTAATGAAAAGGGAAAGTACCTCCCGGTTGGAGATTCGCTAAAGAAAGAATTTGGAAAAACAGGGTGTGAATGAGGAGCCTCTGTTCAGTGGATTGTTTTCGGAAAAAGTACCAAGGAAAAAAAAAAAAAAAAGGTGACTCTCCAAAACGCTACATAGAACAGAAAACAGGGTTAGATTTAAAAAATAATGTAAAAGGTGGAATAAACAGAGCAAGGGCAGGTGGCCGGTTGAAGGCTCTGGTGATATGAGTGACATACAGGAAGTTAGGAAGATTATATGTAGAAATGCATGAGGGTGCTGTAGTTGAGGGCCAAATAGAATGGAAATGTTTGATAGATGGGAATTGATAATTAAAGATAGAGCCCTGAAAGCAATGCAGAATTGCAATGAGGGATGGCAAAGCCAAATGAAAATTATAGCAGAAAAGAAAAGCTGTTCTTGATAATGCAAGAACCATCCCAAAAGTCCGAACAAAAGAAGGAAGAATAAGTAAATAAAAACAATATAAATAACAAGAAGAAGAACAGATTATATCTTGATTTAGCGACAGCATGTGTTTCCCCTCCCTTTGCAGACAATAGTCCATCACCACCCCTTGGGGGCAGCTAGAGGAATTAATGAGGGAGAGGAAGAAGATGGTCCCAATGATTTCTAAACCGAACAGTTTCAGCTAGAGAAGGATGAAGAAGACGGAGAAGTACAGATCACCACTGACCTCAGTTACGATCGGTGCAAGCAAGTACTGCGGCACAAAAACACAGCTCGGGGAAAGGGATGCCTAATAAGACACAATTCTGACCCCTCAGGGTCAAACATGAATATGAAAGAATGGAATTTCAAGCACCATTAATACAAGTGCCCTTTCCGCAATATAATGTACAACAGCCTGACTCAGATTAAAACTGTCCCACCTTCATGGTGCAAAGAAACTGGGACCTGAAAGAATTAAAAGAGGTGGTGTAGGAATTACTAAACCTAAATAAGAGAGACAGAAGTTCGTGATGGTGGAGAAAGAGTTAGATGACATATATAAGCCAAAATGCTGCAGAATGGATTCAGGTCCTTAGAAGGAAAGCTAATTCCAGGCTGAAATGATGTGAGAGTGCAATGGACTGAGACTCTGGGACGGCAGGGGGTTGATAGTGGCCAGTTCAGTGTTCAGTGGACAGTTACAAGCACAAAGAAATGCAAAATATATCAGCCCTCTAATGCCCAGTGAACTTGTTTGGACAAGACTTGATGGCCTGCCTGTGCCTTTGCATCTCAGTTATGAAAAAGGGAGTGAAGGTTACATCAGAACAACACACCACCCTTCCACTGACCACTACCATTACATGCTCTTATGCTGCCTTGATTGTTCATGTTTTTCTCAAAACAATAAAAATATCTGCTGTCCTGGGTTCCTCTTGGATTACAGTATTCAAAATCATTTTACTGTATTGCATGAGTTTTTGGACTGTATTATGATGAAGTCTGGCTCTTGGATTTGTCAGCTGCTGTTGTCAGAAAAAGAGACTATTTGCCTAATGAGCTGTTATATCTCAGCAGAACTGGCTGGAGCAGTATCTCTCTTTTGTTACAACAATCGCTTTTCTTCTGGAGTGGTTCTACCACATATCCCCATTGTTAAATCCTCTCGTTTTCATTGGCATAATGTGAGACAATAGGTATTAGCATGTCCAGAAGGGGAGGATTGGGAGTATGTGGGACCTAATATTTAGTTCACCCAGATAGATCTGTTAAGAAAATTGCAGTAGGACCAGTTGTACCTGTAACCCAATCCATTCTGTCATTTATCTTTCACCACTCCACCTAAACCCATGCTGTTTACCCTTAAAATTTTTTAGTTAGATTCACTCCACTCATCTCTCTGGGTACAAGGGAAATAATATTTTGTCTGAACAGCTCATGTTGAACCCTTTGTCATTTTCCCAAAGTCATCCTTCCGTTTACATTGTGCACAATATCTTATTTCAGTTGAGGCTGGGACCGGTATTACAATTGTTTATGCTGATTTAGTGAAGCGGGGTGCTATTATTCTGATCCAATACCCTCCTATTCTTCCAGTTAGAAAGCAGATGATTCATGACGATTCATTCAGGACCTCAGTGGAGTCAATGCTGCTATATACCCTAGGACACCTATAGTCTCGAAACCTTCCACTATTCTCTCTACTGTCCCAGCCACTGCTATGGGGTTTTCTGTTACTGATCTTGTGAATGCTTTCTGTTCAATTACTGTACACCCTGAGTCTCAGTTCTGGTTCGCATTTACTTTTAAAGGGAAGCATTGGACCTGAACTGTGATGCCGCAGGGATATACGGAGGCTCTGTGTGCGTGCGTGTGGGTGTGTGTGCACATGCGTACGTGCGTATGTGTGTGCGCGTGTTCGTGTGTGTATGGACAAGAATTAGAAAAGATAAAAAATTGAAAGGTTATTGGCCAAAGGGGGGTGGTGTCCAGGTGTAATATTTAGATGAGTTGCTTTTATGTTCTGAGGTTCATGAATAATGCGAAGAAGAAACAAAGGCTTTGTTGGTCTACCTAGCAGAAATCGGGCACAAAGTGTTCCGGAAAAAGTTGCAACTGGTTGAAAGAAAAATGAAATACCTGAGTCATGATTTGACTTCACGGGCATGTGCAAAGTCTGCAAGATGGCAAGTTATGTCTGTTCTTGGAATGTTATGATATTGCCGGCAATGGGTTAAAAAAGATTTTTTTTTTTGCTGAAAAGCACAGCCACTCCAAGATTTAGCGACCTCTTCCAATTTGGTTTTGACTGATAAAATTTCATGGACGGAGCAGGCTGAGAAGGCTTTAACTGATATAAACTAAATTTTGATGTCTGTGCCTGCGTTAAGAGTTCCGGACTACGGTAGTCTCGTCCTTTCACTCTGTTTGTGGATGAGAAAGGGGGGTGTATGACTGCTGTATTAACTCAACAACAAGGAAATAGACAATGACCGGTCGCATATTATTCTAAAAAATAAATAAGTAAAACTGGATCCAGTGGCCGCTACAATCCCGGCCTGTTTGAAAGCAGCTGCTGCAATAACAGACGCTATATTAGCATGCTCAGATGTTGTTCTCATGAGTTTATTAACTGTTAAGGTACCACATGCTGTACATTCCATCTTAGTACAGACAAAAACATCTTATTTGACAGGTGCGCTTGCGGTAGTGAAGTGTCAAGCTCACACGGGGAAGATGAATCCAGTAAGTGAGGGAAATGCGCAAGCAGACATGTGGGCAAAGAAAACCGCCTGGGATCCTACTTCAAGAAGGAAGAACAAGAGTCACACGAGGATGCAGTTTTATCTCTATGAACTTTGGCAACGGAAAAGGAGATAAAGATGTTGCAGAAAGAGGGATCAGATAAAGCTCTGAAAGGAATTTGGATCCATCCATTAACTAAACATCCTTTTTTCCCAAAAGCTTTCTTTCTAGGTATTGCAAAGGCTGCGCATGGTTTGGCCCACCCTTCCAGAAGACGCAATGATGGCACAGGTGCAACAATACTGTCACGCCCGGGGTTTTTCTAACTTTGCTGATCAGTTCTGTAAGAGGTCTACATTATGCCAAAGATTTAACGTAGGAAAAGGCTTGCAGTTCTGCATAGTGCCTTACAGATAGAGTGCATGAACAAGTGAGGGAAAAGTGGTGAACTACCTCACTACTGCAAGGGCAATACACTATCAAAATGTACTATGTACCCTGTCAAAAATGCTCAACTCTGAATCTGGTCACCTTACTCCCCACTGAGGGAGGGGGAGAACCACACGACTGCCATGATGAGATAACAAAGGTCCTGAAACCCAGGCCGGACCCCTAGGAAACTCCACTAGAAACAGGAGAAGTACTTTATGTGGACAGCTGTTCCTTGCGATTAGACGATGGGACACTCTCCACCAGTTACGCAGTGGTCAAAGAGGACCACTTATTTGAAGCAAATCAAATCTCTTCTAGTTCAAGCGCAAAAGCAACCGAGCTAATAGCTCTCAACCGAGCTTGCCAGTTGTCTGAAAGGAAGGCCATAACCATTTACACAGATTCCAGATCTGCCTTTGGAGTCTTCCATGATCATGAGGCATTATGGAAATTAATGGGATTCAAAACCAGTACTGGTAAGCCCATATAACACCAGAAATTAGTGGAATCCCTTCTCGAAGCTATAACAGAACCATCAAAACTGGCAATAGTTAAATGCCAAGCCCATACTGGAAAACAAAACCCAGTCAGCCAAGGAAATGAACTGGCTGACCATTTTGCTAAACAGGCCGCCTGTAATAACACACCAGTCTCTTTATTCCAACAGAAGGATGACAAAGACCCTGATAATCAAATTATTTCTTTACAGAGCGCTGCCACTGACAAAGAAAGGATAAAGTGGTCCTGAGAAGGACCCCTCTCTGATGGGGTCTGGACCCATAAGCAAACTAACAAACCTTTCCTTCCAAAGGCTTCTTTTCCAGGAATGGCAAAAATCGCACACGGCCTGGATCATGCAGGGAAAAACACTATGACTCAGGATGTCGAGCGGCATTGAGAAACCACAGGGTTCTCTACATACGCTGAACAATTCTGCCAACGATGCACACTATGCCAAAGGTTCAATGTAGGTAAAGGTACTCAGGTAAGCTCCGCCGTCACTCCTAATCCAATGGGTCCATTTGAGCATCTTCAAATGGACTTCATTGAACTAACGCCGTCCAAAGGATATCGATACTGCCTCATGATAGTCGATGTTTTCTCCCGATGGGTAGAGGCTTTTCGCTCTAAACATGCAGATGCAAAAACTGTGGCTAAAGCTTTAATAAAAGAAATCATTCCAAGATGGGGAATACCACAGAAACTGCAGACCGATAACGGAACCTACTTTGTGAATTCTATAATAAATGAGCTGACTACTTGGCTCCAGAGAGATGTACATCATTACTGCAAATACCATCCCCAAAGTGGAGGTATTGTAGAAAGGTGCAATGGTACCTTAAAATCAAAACTGACAAAAATCTGTGAGCGGACAAACTTAACCTGGCCAGATGCTCTGCCCCTGGCCTTGATGGGGTTGAGAGGAAGAACACATCAGCAGTTGGGACTTTCGCCATTTGAAATTTTAACTGGATGTCCCATGCCTGTTGGCATGGTTATCAGAAATGTCACTTTGCATACAGTGGAACCTCGGTTCACGACCATAATTTGTTCCAGAACTTTGGTCGTAAACCGAGATGGTCGTGAACCAAAGCAGTTTCCCCCATAGGATTGTATGTAAATATAATTAATCCGTTCCAGACCATACGAACTGTATGTAAATATGTAAATATATATAAAGGTTAAGCACAAATATAGTTAATTACACCATAGAATGCACAGTGTAATAGTAAACTAATGTAAAAACATTGAATAACACTGACACAAAACACCCAGGCTCCCTGCTCAGCCTGCTCACGCTCTCTCTCTCTCTGTAGCACACACACACACCACCCACCCCCCTTCCCTCTCCCTTCCCTGTCAGAAGCACGTGCTTGCTCTCTCTCTCTGCGCTTGCTTGCTTGCACTCTCTAATCTCTCTGTAGCACGGGCTCGCTCATTCCAAATTGACTTCTGTGCCATCGCTCCTTGTGGAACCAGCAGACATGAACAATGGACTAAGCCCAAAAAATATGTGTGTGCAACTGCTGACTCCACTCATTATGGCAGAAATTGCGAAAAATGGCAGTGGGTATTTGCAAATACAGGTGCCTATGACTGGGGCTATCAGCCCTGGAAGGCTCAGCAACATGATCTCAAAACAAGGTTCTCTATCATTAAGGGACATACTAGTGGAACATGCTCACAATTCCCAAAACCCTGATTACAACTCTTTGCTTCCGGAACCTTCACTCTCTTCTGAATATGATGATATTGCTCCCAATGATTGGGTCTGATCATTCTCATGTGCACATTTTATGTGCAAAGGGGGGAACTGAGAAAGAAGAAAATAAAACATTAGTAACTTACATTCTTTTATGAGAAAATGCTGACCTCTGATACTAACAGAAGACCCTGTGAAGAATGTAAGCTCTTTATAACTAATGTAATGAACTGTAAGAATGTTTATATTTGGACAGAGACAACTTTTTTCTAATTTTGGTTCTGTACATTACCACAATGAATTTTAAATGAAACAACTCAGATGCAGTTGAAGTGCAGACTTTCAGCTTTAATTCAGTGGGTTGAACAAAACAATTGCATGAAAATGTGAGGCAACTAAAGCATTTTGTTTAACACAATCCCTTCATTTCAGGGGCTCAAAAGTAATTGGACAAATTAAATAACTGGAAATAAAATGTTCATTTCTAATACTTGGTTGAAAACCCTTTGCTGGCAATGACAGCCTGAAGTCTTGAACTCATGGACATCACCAGATGCTGGGTTTCCTCCTTTTTAATGCTCTATCAGGCCTTTACTGCAGTGGCTTTTAGTTGCTGTTTGTTTGTGGGCCTTTCTGTCCGAAGTTTAGTCTTCAACAAGTGAAATGCATGCTCAGTTGGGTTAAGATCAGGTGACTGACTTGGCCATTCAAGAATTTTCCACTTCTTTGCTTTAATAAACTCCTGGGTTGCTTTGGCTGTATGTTTTGGGTCATTGTCCATCTGTATCATGAAACGCCACCCAATCAATTTGACTGCATTTAGCTGGATTTGAGCAGACAGTATGTCTCTGAACACCTCAGAATTAATTCGGCTGCTTCTGTCCTGTGTCACATCATCAATAAACACTAGTGTCCCAGTGCCACTGGCAGCCATGCACACCCATGCCATCACACTGCCTCCACCATGTTTTACAGATGATGTGGTATGCTTTGGATAATGAGCTGTTCCACGCCTTCTCCATACTTTTTTCTTGCCATCATTCTGGTAGAGGTTGATCTTGGTTTCATCTGTCCAAAGAATGTTTTTTCCAGAACTGTACTGCCTTTTTTAGACATTCTTTAGCAAAGTCCATTCTAGCCTTTCTATTCTTGAGACTTATGAGTGGTTTGCACCTTGCAGTGCACCCTCTGTATTTACTTTCTTGCAGTCTTCTCTTTATGGTAGACTTGGATATCGATACGCCTACCCCTTGGAGAGTGCTGTTCACTTGGTTGGCTGTTGTGAAGGGGTTTCTCTTCACCATGGAAATTATTCTGCAATCATTCACCACTGTTGTCTTCCGTGGACGTCCAGGTCTTTTTGCGTTGCTGAGTTCACCAGTGCTTGCTTTCTGTCTCAGGATGTACCAAACTGTAGATTTTGCCACTTGTAATATTGTAGCAATTTCTCGGATGGGTTTTTTTCTGTTTTCACAGCTTAAAGATGGCTTCTTTCACCTGCATGGAGACCTCCTTTGACCGCATGTTGTCTGTTCACAGCAAAATCTTCCACATGCAAGCACCACACCTCAAATCAACTCCAGACCTGTTATCTGCTTAATTGATAATGACATAACGACAGACTTACCCACACCTGCCCATGAAATAGCCTTTGAGTCAATTGTCCAATTACTTTTGAGCCCTGAAGTGAAGGGATAGTGTTAAAAAAATGATTTAGTTGCCTCACATTTTTATGCAATCGCTTTGTTCAACCCACTGAATTAAAGCTGAAAGTCTGCACTTCAACTGCATCTGAGTTGTTTCATTTAAAATTCATTGTGGTAATGTACAGAACCAAAATTAGAAAAAAGTTGTCTCTGTCCAAATATTTATGGACCTAACAGTATATATATAAACAAACATAATAACTTACATATAAATTGGAAGAAATAGAACTTTAAATATAAAACAAGCACACACAGAAGTCAAAATAAGACATACATATAACAATTATTATATTAAATAAGTATAAAAGGAAGATACAATTAAAATAAGGCATTCGTAATTTGCACAATTAACATGATTGCACTTCGTACAACACACACTGATATGAAATAATTGTCATCTAAATCAGGATCTTTCTTGCCTTCCTTGATGCAAAGTCATCAATAATGTCATCATATGAAATCTGGTCAGCAATTGCATGATTGATGCTGATGATGGCAAGGCCAGTGAGGCATTCCTGAGACATAGTGGACCTCAGATATGTCTTCACAAGTTTCAGCTTTGAAAAGCTCCT
>JANRMT010062829.1:11148008-11161778 GCA_026402145.1 Polypterus bichir lapradei
CTATTGGATTGCCGCTGACGGACGGCCTTATATGGGCAGGCACTAAATTACAAACGCCAGCGGCAGGCTGTCTATGAACTTAATTTAAAGTGTAGGTTTACATCGTGCTTTGTTTCCGAAGTAGCAGAACTCATGAATATGGTTGTATATGTCACTCGCTCGCTTCTTATTGTTTCGCTGCCTTCTCAATTATATAATGCATGTTTTCTTCAGCGCTTTTTGGAGGTCTTCCTGGTTTTCTATGTACTGCGTGATTACGTGGGATGCGTTATGATGTCACACGAAACTCCGCCCCCACGGCGTTCAAGCTCATCTCCATTACAGTAAATGGAGAAAAACAGCTTCCAGTTTTGACCATTACGCATAGAATTTCGAAATGAAACCTACCCAACTTTTGTAAGGAAGCTGTAAGGAATGAACCTGCCAAATTTCAGCCTTCCACCCACACGGGAAGTTGGAGAATTAGTGATGAGTGAGTGAGTGAGTGAGTGAGTGAGTGAGGGCTTTTCCTTTTATTAGTATAGATAACAATGCTAGTAATCCCAGAGTCTTATTTTCTACAATTGATCGCCTGTTAAACCCAGGTAACACAAAGGAATGCCCCCAGAATACTTCCAGTGAAACCTGTGAGAACATTGCTGTATTTTTCAATCAAAAAATTAATGATATTAGAGATAACATAGTATATCTCCCCAACACTGTAGAACCTCCAAAGCCCCGTTACTCCATTATAAACAAATTAAATGCTTTCACCAGGATAGATTTACCTGAATTACATAGTATAATCTCTCAACTAAAACCCTCCACCTGCGTCCTTGACCCATTACCAACGAGGTTTTTCAAAGAAATATCAGGCATGCTAATTGACAATATTCTGGACATAGTTAATTTGTCATTAGATACGGGGGTCTTTCCAGACTGTCTTAAGACTGCTGTAGTTAAACCCCTGCTCAAGAAAAATAATCTTGACCCCTCTGCCTTTGAAAATTTTAGACCCATCTCTAACTTGCCCTTCTTAAGTAAAATTCTAGAGAAGGCAGTCATTTTGCAATTAAATGACCACCTCAATAAACATGCTATTCTTGATAAATTTCAGTCAGGTTTCAGAACAAATCACAGCACTGAAACTGCACTCGTTAAAGTAGTAAATGACTTGCGGGTAAATGCAGACAGAGGACATTTATCTGTTCTCATCCTCTTAGATCTGAGTGCTACATTTGACACCATTGATCACAACATTCTTAGAAATCGCCTCAGTCATTGGGTGTGCCTCTCTGGCAGTGTCTTAAATTGGTTTGAACCCTACCTGGCAGGTAGAAAATTCTTTGTGAGTTGTGGTAATCACATCTCAAAGACACATGATATCTGATATGGTGTTCCACAAGGCTCTATCCTTGGTCCGCTGCTTTTCTCAATCTATATGCTTCCGTTAGGTCAGATTATCTCAGGTTACAACGTGAGCTACCACAGCTATGCTGATGACACACAGCTGTACTTATCAATAGCACCTGATGACTCCGACTCTTTCGATACACTAACACAATGTCTTACTGGTATTTCTGAATGGATGAATAGTAATTTTCTCAAACTAAATAAAGAGACAACTGAAATTTTAGTAATTGGCAATAATGGATTCAATGAGGTTACCAGAAATAAACTTGATGCATTAGGATTAAAAGTTAAGACAGAAGTAAAAAACTTAGGGGTAACTGTTGACTGTATTCTGAATTTTAAATTGCATATTCATCAGACCACTAGGACAGCATTTTTTCACTTAAGAAACATAGCAAAAGTTAGACCTCTTATATCATTGAAAGATGCTGAGAAATTAATTCACGCTTTTGTTTTCAGTAGACTAGATTACTGTAACGCACTCCTCTCAGGACTACCCATAAAAGACATAAATCAATTGCAACGAGTGCAGAATGCAGCTGCTAGAATCCTAACTAGGAAAAGAAAATCCGAACACATTTCTCCAGTTTTGATGTCACTACACTGGTTACCTGTGTCATTCAGGATTGACTTTAAAATACTTCTTATGGTTTATAAAGCCTTAAATAATCTCGCTCCATCTTATATATCGGAATTCCTGACACGTTATATTCCAAATCGTAACCTCAGATCCTCAAATGAGTGTCTCCTTATAATTCCAAAAGCTAAACTTAAAAGAAGTGGTGAGGCGGCCTTCTGCTGTTATGCACCTAAAATCTGGAATAGCCTGCCAATAGGAATTCGCCAGGCAAATACAGTAGAGCACTTTAAAACATTGCTGAAAACACATTACTTTAACATGGCCTTTTTATAACTTCACTTTAACTTAATACTGATACTCTGTATGTTCAATTCATCATTATAACTATTCACAGTGGCTCCAAAATCCGTACTGACCCCTACTCTCTCTTCTGTTTCTTTTTCCGGTTTCTTTGTGGTGGCGGCCTGCGCCACCTCCACCTACTCAAAGCTTCATGATGCTCCAGCATTGATGAACTGAAAGTCTACGTGACCATCATCATCAGGTCCTTCCATGAAAACCCTAAATACAAAGAGGACTGTTTGATTTATGTTAGGTAGATTGCCCAGAGGGGACTGGGTGGTCTCTTGGTCTGGAATCCCTGCAGATTTTTTTTTTTTTTTCTCCAGCTCTTGGAGTTTGTTTTTTTGTTTTTTCTGTCCACCCTGGCCATCGGACCTTACTTATTCTATGTTAATTATTGTTGACTTATGTTTATTTTTTATTGTGTCTTCTATTTTTCTATTCTTCATTTTGTAAAGCACTTTGAGCTACATTTTTTTGTATGAAAATGTGCTATATAAATAAATGTTGATTGATTGATCGACATGTCCAGACATGTTCCTGCATATACAGTACTGTGTTGGATCATGTCCCTGAATCAATCTATTATTTTAATATTATCACGAGATTAAAATATCTATCAATCCTTTGCTTTATAATTTGTAAAATCTTTTCTATCAAAAACGCTTACAGGTCCTGCACTCAATCAGCCATTTCCATCTCACAGAAAATCCTCTCACAGAAAGGCAAACTGACAGGCTCTGCGATGAAAAAGCCTTCACATCTCACAGAAAGGAACTGACAGGCCCTGCGATCATGTCTCAGTGTGTAGAGAGCAGGCAAGTGCATGTAGCTCGAAGCTGACAGGTATCCCGCTGGGTGAGTCCCTGCGCACAGTCATGCGTACAAGCAGGCATATGTCTGTTGTAATAAAGAGTCCACACGTACATAAAGGTTTGGGGTTTTCTGGCCCTGTATACTGTACATGATGAGTCAAAGTAGATTGATACAATAATTGTAGTTTCTAACAGAGACTGCCCAAATGGCGGAATGGAGGAAGATTTATGATGAGGGACCGGAAATGAAGAGTGATGAATGCTGGGAAGGAACCGAGATGAATTCTGGGACTGATGACGTCATCAGGACTCGACAGAGGGAGGGCGGAAGTGGTGATGCGGAATCAGGAAATGGTAGCAGGATCATGGCGGTGGTGCGTCTTTCTTTTTGTAGGATAAAAGAGAGAGAGGTTAGTACTCCGCCAATCTCCTCTGGCATGTGCTTTCACATTCCCGTTTAGGTCCTTCCGCGTCCCCCTACTCGCACGTGTGTGACATGACCCCCCCCTCAGCCCAGACCCATCAGGTCGGGTGGCCCGAACCGAGAGGTCATGAATCCGGGAGAGGGCATCGGCGTTGGCTTGAAGGGGACCTCGACGATAAGCAAAGGTAAACTTATAAGGCTGAAGGTCCAAAAACCACCTGGTGACTCGGGGGTTCATATCCTTATGAAGTGCCATCCACTGTAAGGCGGCATGGTCCGTCACTAGAGTGAATTCGCTACCCAACAGATAGAACCTCAGATGAGTCACCGCCCACTTAATAGCCAAGGCCTCACTCTCCACAGCCGCATACCCGGTCTTTCGATCCAACAGTTTCCGGCTTAGGTAGAAAACGGGGTGTTCGACACCATCGATGCTCTGGCTCAGCACAGCACCCAGGCCTGTGTCCGAAGCATCGGTCTGGAGAATAAAAGGTAAAGAAAAATTAGGGGTTTTCAGAATAGGTGCCGAGGTCAGGGCCTTCTTCAAGTCACAAATGCCTGTTCTGTCTTGTCGTTCCATGCCACATATAAAGGAGTCCATTTCTTTGTGAGATTAGTCAAGGGCGCTGCCCTTTCGGAGAAACGGGGCATGAACCGGTGGTAATACCCCACTAACCCCAAGAAGGCTTGTACCTGTTTCTTGGTAATCAGACGGGGCCATTCCAAGATGTCTTTTATTTTGGAACATTGTGGTTTTACTTGTCCTCGCCCCACTAGGTAGCCTAAATATTTGGTCTCCTGTAATCCAAAGAAACACTTGCGTGGGTTAATGCGGAGACCGGCTTTCGCTAGCGTTGAGAGAACCGTAAATACCTGCAATATAAGATCCTCCCCTTTGGACTGCATGGGGCACCTGCAACCTTCCAACGTCTGGTAGATAGAGTGTTCAGGCCCCATCAATCCTATTGTGCCGCCTACCTGGATGATGTAGTCATTTATTCCGGCACCTGGGAGGAACATATATTGCCAATGTCCACTAAGGGTACTAAAGGCAGTTTTTTCTTTTGCAGATGCCGCTAAGGGAATTTGCCAGTACCCTTTGTTCATGTCAAGAGTAGTCAAATATCGAGCCATACCCAATTTTTCAATAAGGTCATCGACCCGAGGCATTGGGTAAGCATCGAATTTGGAAACCTGTTTCAGACGTCTAAAGTCATTACAGAATCTCCAAGAGCCATCCGGTTTAGAAACGAAGAAGATAGGGCTGGACCATGGATTGTGAATTTCTTCAATAATGTCCAGGTCCAACATCCGTTGGATTTCCAGCTCTACCTTTGTGCGTTTAGCCTCCGGGAGGCAATTGGGTCTTTCCCTGACTACCACCCTGGGTTCTGTAATGATATCATGTTCACTCAGCGAAGGCCAGGTGATTCGCTAACTACCTCAGGGACTGCTAATATGGTTTGCTCTAACTCCTGTCTTTGTTGGGTTGTCAGCTCTGGACCGAAGTTAAGAGCCAACTTGCCTGCGAAAAGGGAGAAGGCCATCCCGGAGAGTGGAGTTTCCTCCCTGATTCTCCATGGCTTTAATAAATTCACATGGTAGACCCTCTCGCTCGGTCGACGATTTGGTTGTTTTACCAAATAATCGACAAGCTCTTTTCTTTCCTTGATCTCATAAGGGCCCTGCCAATGTGCTAATAATTTAGAATGGGATGTGGGAACAAGCACCATTACTCGATCTCCAGGGTGAAATTACCGGAGTACCAAGTTCCGGTTGTAACACCGCGCTTGCGCTGTTTGAGCACGTATCATATGTTCTTTTAAAACAGGTCGAATTTTAATTAATCTATCATGCAGTTGCGTGACATATTCTAATACATTAGTAGAAGGAGGGGTTTTGTCTTCCCACCCTTCTTTTACTATATCCAAAAGTCCCCGGGGTTGGCGTCCATACAAGAGCTCAAAAGGGGAAAAACCCGTGGAGGCCTGAGGCACCTCCCGGTAGGCAAAAAGCACAAGAGGCAAAAGCTGGTCCCAGTTCCTACCGTCCGCGCTGACTACTTTGCGCAGCATCTGTTTAAGTGTCTGATTAAATCTTTATACCAACCCGTCAGTTTACGGATGATAGACAGACGTTTTGAGATGCTTAACTCGGAGTAACTTGGCCACCTCCCTGAACATATCTGAAGTAAAGGGAGCACCTTGATCCGTCAGGACTTCTTTAGGTATTCCCACTCTGGAAAAAAGAAGGATTAATTCCCGTGCGATACTCTTTGTATTAGCGGAGCGCAACGGAACCGCCTCTGGGTATCATGTCGCATAATCAACCATGACTAATATATATTTATGGCCATGGCTCGAGGGCTCTAGGGGTCCAATTAGATCAATACCGATCCGCTCAAAGGGAACATCAATTAGGGGAATTGGAACAAGAGGAGCATGGTCCCTCCTAGGAATCTGACGTATCTGACACTCCGGGCAGGACTGGCAAAAACATCTGACCTCCTCGTTTATTCCAAGCCAATAAAAGCGGAGTTTAATTCTCTCTAGTGTTTTTTCGGCCCCGAGATGGGTGTCTAGGAGCTGGGCATGCGCTAGTTCTTAGACCTCCCGCCAGAAGGTCTTTGGTACTAACAACAATTTCAGAACCTCACCCTCGTGACTAGTGACCCAATACAACAGATCATTATCCAAAACAAAGTAGGCCTCCGGTGGCAGGGAACTAGTAGCCAATTGGCCATTAATAGACACAACAGCATTTCTGGCAAACTTTAGGGAGTCATCATTCCACTGCTCCCATCTAAATGAGGCGGGCGTAGATCTAAATTGATGATCCATATTATCTAAAGGATCAACAGGTCTTGATCAAATATTAATTTTATGGCTTGGACCCTCCCCTGGATCTATTTCTGGGATTGGGTCCGTCGCCTGAATATTTTCCTCCATCCCGCCTACGTCATTACTGTTCGCCGGTAAGCACGGCGTGGGGGCCGTGGGGAGGGTGCCCTGTCCCTCTATAATAAGACCCAACTTGGATATAGGAGTGGATTTTAATCTACTGCGGTTAATCTGAGACCAGTCATGTCCTAAAATTACAGGAAAGGGAGGTTCAGGTAACACCGCTACAGACAGCTGAGTTAAGTTTCCCTCCCATGAGATGTAACAGCGAGCGGACTTATAAGATCTGGTCTTCCCATGCACACAGGTAACTTTTGTATATTGCCCAAGCCACTGTTGTGGTAGAATAAAACGGCGAGCTACAATGGTAATGTTGCTGCCGGTATCAAACAAAGCCACAACCATATTACCGTTCACCAGCACCACTCCCAAGTTCGGAATTGCCAGAGGATTAGACAGAGCACAGTACCTCTCACTGGTGGCCTAACTGCAGTCCATCGGTTCCACATTCCCCATGTTTAGAGGACAGGCTGGTAGCAGATGTCCGGCCTCACCACACTTGAAACAGCGCGGTGCGGCCGGTCTTTCTCGGAGTTTGGAGGAGGCTTCCGCAGCGCGGCGGGAGGGCTCGGGGGTAGTAGCGCATCCCTGTCGAGTACTGCGAGCCGGCCTTTTCGATCCCCCGGTTCAGTGCACCGCGAGTTGACGCTCCAGGACCTCTAAGAGACCCTTCATATCTTTGTATGGATGTCTTCGGACGTGCTGGGCGAGATAGCTAGGCATGGCATTAACTAAACCTTTGCATGCAACTTGTTCAACCACTCGCCGTGCCTGTGGTCCTTCTGGGCTTAGCCAGCGGCCCATCTTACCCCAAAATTCAAAAGCTTGAGCTTGGGCAGGGCGATCAGGGTCAAACTGCCAACTCCTCCATTCACTCGCCTGCTGGTCCAATGCCGTAGCGGCTGAGTATTTCAGCTTTCAGGAGGTCATACTTCGCGGTTTCTTCCTCGGGGAGATCATAATAAGCACGCTGCGTGGCTCCCTTGAGGTACGCCGCTAATATGGACGCCCACTCCGTCCGCTGCCACTGATTCTGGGTGGTGGTGCGTTCAAAAATCCCCAAATACGATTCAATGTTGTTCGCCTCAGTGAGTGGAACGATAGGAGGAGGTAGAGGTCGAGACGGATCGGGTCTTACTGCTTCTGCTGAGGCCAAACGGGCTTTGGTATCCTCCCACTCGTGTTTGGTCGCGGCTTGTTCGAGCTGCAGAGCTTGAATTTGGGCTGCCATTCCTGTCAGAACGGTGTTGAGGTCCTGTCCTTCAGACATTTTTCAGACTTTCATGAATCCTGCCAGCTATGCCACTGTAATAAAGAGTCCACACACACATAAAGGTTTGGGGTTTTCCAGCCCTGTATACTGTACACGATGGGTCAAAGTAGATAGATACAATAATTGTAGTTTCTAACAGAGACTGGCCAAATGGCAGAATCGGGGAAGATTTATGATGAGGGACCGGAAATGAAGAGTGATGCATGCTGGGAAGGAACCGAGATGAATTCTGGGATTGATGATGCCATCAGGACTCGACAGAGGGAGGGCGGAAGTGGTGATGCGGAATCAGGAAATGATAGCAGGATCATGGCGGTGGTGCGCCGTTCTTTCTGTAGGATAAAAGAGAGAGAGGTTAGTACTCCGCCAATCTCCTCTGGCATGTGCTTTCACGCTCCCGTTTAGGTCCTTCCGCGGCCCCCTACTCGCACGTGCGTGACACTGTATAGCTCAAAGCTGATGGGCACCCAGCTGTGTGAGGCCCTGAACACATGCATCCCCTCCTTAGCTCAGACACGTTTTGGGCTTTTTAACTTTTGAAGGTAAAGGATTTTAGGTAATGCGTGTAAAGCACAGGGTCCAGGACCTTATATAGATGCAAGTGCCTAATAGAAATACTGCAACTGTGTTTTCATTCATTTCGCTAAATGAAATGTAATTATTTTAATACAGACTAGTTGCCCTAAAGTCCGGATGATTTTTAGACGTGTCAAGTGTATTGTTGAATAATTGGGTAAATGATTATCATAATATGTTCCTGTATTTTGTGAATTTCCCCTTGGGATTAATAAATACAATACAATACAATACAGTTTATTTTTGTATAGCCCAAAATCACACAGGAAGTGTCGCAATGGGCTTTAACAGGCCCTACCTCTTGACAGCCCCCTAGCCTTGACTCTCTGAGAAGACAAGGAAAAACTCCCAAAAAAAAACTTGTAGGGAAAAATGGAAGAAACCTTGGGAAAGGCAGTTCAAAGAGAGACCCCTTTCCAGGTAGGTTGGGCATGCAGTGGGTGTCAAAAGAAGGGGGTTAATACAATACAATACACAGAACAGAACAAATCCTTAATACAGCATAATAATAAAAATTTTAGAAGTACGGAGCAGAATTTAACAGTAGATGATATCACATAATAAGATTTGGATATTTTTAGAGTCCTGGAGACCTCATCCATCAAGCTGCCTCCCCATTTGGCCATTCCACTGCTGAAACGTTGCTCGGCCAGCCAATCCGATGAAAGGACCCCTTTTTCCCATGATTCCTGTGATCCTCCATCAGGGATGACTTTACCACAGGCAGGCAAACAACTTGGCAGGTGGGCCGTGGCACCAATTGCCACATTTGAGTACCGAGAACAGAAACAGAATAGGTGAGGGTTAGTAACAAATTATAACAATCATGTTACTTATGTTTTATTGCTAATGACTAACAACAGAGATGCAGTATGTACAGTTAATCAGCAGCTCTAGTCAGAATATGCTAAACTGAAGTAGTGAGTCTTCAGCCGAGATGTAAAGGCTGGGACCGAAGGGGCATCTCTTATAGAAGCAGGAAGACCATTCCACAGTTTAGGGGCCCTGTAACTAAAAGCTCGACCTCCCACTGTTATTTTATTAATCCTTGGAATCATAAGCAGACCGGCATCTTGAGATCTTAATGTGCGCTCAGGTTTGTAAGTCATTATAAGTTCAGACAAGTAAGCCGGACCTTGGCCATTTTAATGCTTTATATGTTAAAAGGAGGATTTTGAAATCTGCCCTAAACTTAACCGGGAGCCAGTGTAAGGATTTAAGAACTGAAGTTATGTGTTCGTATTTTCTTGTTCTTGTAATAATTCTTGCAGCCGCATTTTGGATTAACTGGAGGCTGTATAGAGAGCAGTTTGAACATCCAGTGAACACGCATTGCAGTAGTCAATCCTACTAGAGATAAATGCATGAATTAATTTCTCAGAATCCTGTTTATTTAGAAAGCGCCTTAATTTCCTAACATTTTTAAGATGGAAGAAACATTTTTTGGACAACTTTGTAATATGTGCTTTAAATGACATGCTAGAATCAAAGATAACTCCTAGATTGCAGGCTGATTCAATAAAATTAATTGGGATTCCAACTGAGTTAAATGATGACAAAATATTGCTGTGATCAGCGTCATTCCCTCCAACAATTAACATCTCTGTTTTATCTGTATTTAAAGACAAGTAGTTCTCATTCATCCACTCCTTTAATTCACTAACACAACTAATTAAAGACAACATCGGAGAAACTTCATTTGATTTAAATTAAAGGTATAACTGGGTGTCATCTGCATACGAGTGAAAATTAACATTATGTTTCCTAATGAGAGATCCCAGTGGAAGCATGTAAAGTGAAAACAGTAAAGGTCCCAGTACTGAGCCCTGCGGGACACCATATTGAACTTCTGTGTATAATGATGGAGTACTGTCAGCACATTTCTGTACATATTGGAATCGATTTGATAAATGAGAACTAAACCAAGCGAGCACGGGGCCTATAAACCCAACATCGTTTTCTAGCCTGTGCAGTAAAATAGAATGGTCAATGGTATCAAACGCTGCACTTAAGTCTAACAACATAATTACAGTGGAGTTTCCTTCATCAGAGGATATCAGAATGTCATTTACAACCCGTGTTAGTGCAGTTTCTGTACTATGACCAGTGCGAAAACCAGACTGGAATTTCTCAAATAAATTGTAATGCGTAAGGTGTGACTGAAGCTGACTGGCGACTACTTTTTCTAGTATTTTAGAGAGAAATGGTAAATTTGAAATCGACCTATAATTATTTAGTATGTGTGGGTTTAGGTCTGACTTTTTAAGTAAAGGTTTAATGACTGACACTTTTAGTGCATCAGGTACTGTGCCATGCAATAATGAACTATTGATAATGGTTAAAATAGGCGCTGCAAGAACATCCATGGCACTTTTTACTAGTTTTGTTGGCACTGGATCTAGGAAACAAGTAGTGGGCTTCATTTTAGTAATTAAAGTTAAGACTTCCTGCTCAGTTACAGGATTAAAATTACTAAAGTGCTGAATGCAATGTGCGGTAGGGTCTGCTAAGCTAGTATTTGGTTTGTACTGTGATGCTGAGATTCTGGGATCTTATATTTTTGATTTTCTCATTGAAGAAGTTCATAAAGTCTGTACTGCTAATATCTGTTGGTATTTTGCACTGTTGATCTGATTTCCCATTTGTTAATTTAGCCACTGTTCTAAACAGTACCCGAGGATTTTTATTATTGCTATCTATTAATGCAGAATAGTATTCTGAGCGAGCTTTAAAGAGGGCTTTTTTATATTTATTAACACTCTCTGTCCATGCAATTTGAAAGACATGTAGCTTTGTTGTTCTCCATCTGCGCTCCAGTTTTCGACACTCTAATTTAAGAGCTCGAGTATTTTCATGGAACCAGGGAGAGTTTCTATGTGCTTTGATCACTTTTGTTTTAAGGGGAGCCACTGTGTCCAGAGCATCTCTCAATGTCACATTATAATGTGATGTTAGCTGATCTAAATTGTTTTCCACGTTTACATTTGATGTTAACTGATCTAAATGGTTTTCCACAATTACACTCGACTTACTCAAGGTATCTATAAATTTTGAAGCAGAATTACAATCTAGATATCGCACTGTCTTTGTTTTAATCTGTGAGTGCATTGGCATGGGCAGAACTAAATCAAATGTAATTAAGAAGTGATCGGAAATAACTTAATTTAATGGAGTAATATTTAAATTTTGAATTTCAACTTTTTAAGTTATAATTAAATCTAATGTGTGGTTATGATTATGAGTTGGACCTTTGACAATCTGACAAAATCCTACTGAATTACAAATAAGTAAAACATTTGCTAAAAGTGTCAGTTTCCACATCAATGTGTACATTAAAATCCCCTATCAGAACTACGTGATCATAATTTATAGCCAAATCAGATAGAAGGTTGTTAAATTCAGTCATGAACAATGAATATGGCCCTGGTGGTCTGTAGACTAGCACTATAATTGTTTTGGAATCTGTTTTAATATTTAAAATGAATACCTCAAAGGATGTAAAGTTGCCTAAATTTTTAGAAGTGATTTGCATATTGTTACAATGAATTATTCCAAGGCCTCCTCCGCGACCAGAATCTCTAGACCTATGAAGGAACGAGTATCCATCTGATGACGCCTCTGCTAGGGGAACAGTGTCACATTTACTAAGTTTCAGTAAGAAGGCACAGATCAGATTTTGTACTTAATATAATATCATTTACTAAAACAGCTTTAGTGCCAAGAGATCGAATGTTCAATAAACAGCATTTAATACTGCATGGTTTTTTCTGAACTGGTGATATATTTTTTGTTTAAATTTGAAGTAAATTTCTATTACAGATGCCCCTGGTGGAGGGTCTGGTTTTATCCCTTGGTCTAATTATACACCTTATTTTTTGGTTATCAATTAATTTAAGGTTTGTATCAACACTAAATTTACTGGATGCCCCACAACAGGGATTATGGGTAACAGCTTCAGGAAAATAACAGGTAGGATAAACAATAGCCTGTGATTTAAGATCACATGACTGCGGCCTGGATGGTGCTCTCATCAGTCAACCAGGCACTTTTGCTGTCATATTTTGGGATAATACATAATAGAATTATGTATTCTATTATGTAATAAGGTATCTATCTATCTATCTATCTATCTATGAGTTCATATCTTAATACACAGGGAACCTGAGACCAGGCTGTCTGTTTTTATTTACGTCTTTTGATTTTAAAAAGTTTTTATCCATCTTGGTGTAGGGATTGTGTATGTGTTTTGTTAAAGAGTATATTGTATGCAAATCGAACGTCTGTGTAAAGTGCTTCGGGTAGTTATGAATAGCCTATAATATGTGAGAGTCTGTCTAGCTATCATAAAAATAGAATTTTTATATTTACATACTTCTATCTATCTGAACCGGGCATGAAAGGGGGTGACGAGGCTTAAAATGTACATGTGAATAATTAAGAGCATGAACTGTGCGTGTGTGTGTGTGAATATTTGTGTATAAGGCCGGATGTATAATGAAAAATTTGTCGTGATACATTAAGAAAGGTTGTTTTAAAAACGAAAATCTATATCATATAAATAGATGTTGCAAGCCATTTATTTGCTTATGTATCGATGCAGCAACATCCAGACAGAACTATTATAAGGCTTCCTGGTGGTGAGAGAGTTACCTTGCAACTAATATCAGATCATTTTGTTTGAGCTTCTGCGTGCACTAGAAGGGGAAATGTTGTTTTAAAGAGCGCCTGCATTTTGTTTTCTAGACGATAATCCTTTACAATTAGAAACAGCTTCTCAAAGGGCTGCCCCTGATCTGTCCAATCACAGTAAGTGTCATTTTAGGTTTCAGTTTATCGAAGAAACATAGGTTGTATACATAGCTCCAGATTTTGTGAAAAGATGTCTTTAACTGAGAAGGTCAAACTTTATTTCCGGATCCCGGTCCACAGGGTGTTTTAACATAACTGCTAGACGGTTCAGAAAACCTATCACTCTACCAAAACTGGCAGAATCCGCAGACTGCGCAAGCCCCCTCTGAGAGCAGCTTTCAGCATTCTCCTCTACCCTCTGAGTTCAATCTTCGTTCCAGTCTCCTGCATTCTCCTCCACTATCATCGACACCCTCTAATTACAGCCGACCTTCAGCCCTCCCGCGGACCCTTTTGCCGTCAACACCCCACTCTGACTACGGACCTCAGCGTAAAATTCGTTATTCACCCCGATATTCCCTTCGTCATTACAACATGCAGAGACACCGAGAAAGACTGGAGCGTACGCAGGTGGCTGACGTCCTTCGCTGTTTATTGGATCGAATTGTAGAATCAGAGTCTCCTGTGTACAATTCCAGACCCGAAATGAGAGTACAGTAATCCCTCCTCCATCCCGCGATAGGTGAAAATCCGCGAAGTAGAAACCATATGTTTGTATG
>JANRMT010062829.1:11195164-11245666 GCA_026402145.1 Polypterus bichir lapradei
TTCTTTTAACGTTTACTTTATTTCTAACTTGTATAATTTAGACAGGATATATTTTTATGGAGAGCAAAATATTATAAGTTGTTTAAGGTTTGAGTTGATTTATTCAGGAATAATATTCCTGTCTGTTTTTACCATTCCTACCAAAGATATTTCTGTCGACTAAATAAAAATTCCTTCTATTTAAAATTTAAATAGAACTTGAACAAATACGATAGTTCATAATATCCACGCAGACTTGCACGTAAGAGCGGGAGTTATCCGTTTTAACAAGCAGCGTATTGCACTGATACGAAATAGCTGTGTGTGTATATATGTAGATATGTATGTATGTGTGTATGTATATGTATATATGTAGATATATATACTAAGCAAAAAAAGAAACGTCCTCTGACTTTCAACTGTTTTTACTTTCAGTAGACTTAATGTGTAAATATTTGTATGAACACTAAAAGTGTCAACACCATAAGACATAAACTAAAAATGTTTCACAATGTGTCCCTGAATGAAGGGAGGCTCAAAATCAAAAGTACCAGTCAGTATCTGGTGTGGCCACCAGCTGCTTGAAGTACTGCAGTGCATCTCCTCCTCATGGACTGGACCAGATTTGTCAGTTCTTGCTGTGAGATGTTACCCCACTCTTCTACCAATGCACCTGCAAGTTCCTGGACATTTCTGGGGGGAATGGCCCTAGTCCTCACCCTGCGATCCAACAGGTCCCAGACGTGCTCAATGGGATTGAGATCTGGGCTCTTCGCTGGCCATGGCAGAACACTGACATTGCTGTCATGCAGAAACTCACGCACTTTTTGCCACTCCTGTCTGGTCCAGCGAAGGTGGGTTTGTGCCCATAGGCGGCGTTGTTGCTGGTGATGTCTGGTAAGGACCTGCCTTACAACAGGCCTGCAAGCCCTCAGTCCAGCCTCTCTCAGCCTATTGCGGACAGTCTGAGCACTGATGGAGGGATTGTGTGTTCCTGGTGTGACTCGGGCAGTTGTTGTGGCCATTCTGTACCTGTCACGCTGGTGTGATATTCGGATGTACCGATCCTGTGCAGGTGTTGTTAAACGTGGTCTTCCACTGCCAAGATGATCAGCTGTCCTTCCTGTCCTCCTGTAGCGCTGTCTTAGGCGTCTCACAGTGTGGACATGGCAATTTATTGCCCTAGCCACATCAGCAGTCCTCATGCCTCCCTGCAGCATGTCTAATGCACGTTCACGCAGATGAGCAGGGACCCTGGGCATCTTTCTTTGGGTGTTTTTCACAGTCGGTAGACAAGTCTCTTTAGTGTCCTGCGTTTTTAGAACTGTGACCTTAAATGCCTACTTTCTGTAAGCTGTTAAGGTCTTAACGACCATTCCACAGGTGCATGTTAATTAATTGATTATGGTTAATTGAACATGCATGGAAAACATTGTTTAAACAATTTACAATGAAGATCTGTAAAGTTATTTGGATTTTTAAAACATTATTGTTGAAATACACAGTCCTGAAAAAGGGACGTTTCTTTTTTTGCTGAGTATATATATGTATGTATATATGTGTGTGTGTATATATATGTGTATATGTATAGATATGTATATATATTTGTTTATGTGTGTGTGTGTGTAAATATATATATATATATATTATATATATATATATATATATATATATATATATGACAGCAACACTCATCACCCACAACAGTGACAAAACAATTACATTGACAATCATGTTACGTTATTTTCAAAATGTTTCCTTTTCTTTTTCATTGCTTCTTTAACACACTACTTCTCCGCTGCAAAGTGCGGGTATTTTGCTAGTTTATAATATTAGAGAAATAGCAGCGCCTCTCAAGGCGGACTGTATTATTGTATTCCGTTATTTTAGCCTTCAATATCTCTTTATGTATAGTTAGTTTAGTTTTCCTCCATTTACGCTCAGCTCTACGACATGTTCTTCTTAAATCAGACACTCTTTGGGTCTTCCATGGAAGGTGCAACTATATCAACAGCAGCTCTTACTTTAGAATTAAAGTTTTCCACTTTACTATTTACACTATCCTCGCTATTATAGTTGGCATTATAAACGGACTGATTGCTTAGAATGTTTGTAAGTTTTAAAGCTGCTGCTGAGTCAAATAAGAATTTTTTAACAAAATGCTTCTCATGAGTGTTTTCTATCTTTATTTCTATATTAAATAGTAAAAGGAAATGGTCTGATAGACCAATATCGATGACCTGCTTTAAATCAACTTTAAGTCCTTTAGCAATCACTAAGTCTAACGTATGACCTGCTTTATGTGTAGGCTGATTAACGAACTCAAATCAAAAGAGTCCAGGAGGTTCATGAATTCTTTTACTTTTTGGTCACACTGATTGTCGATATGAAAGTTAAAGTCGCCGACTATTAAGAGTGTGTCATAGTTTGTAATTAAAATTGACATTAAGTCAGAGAATTCCTCAAGGAAAGAGGCGTTATATTTAGGAGGTCTATACACGGATAATACTAGAACGTGAGAATCTCCATGAATAACAACGGCGAGATACTCAAAGGACTTAAATTTACCAAAACTAACATCTTTACATTTTAATCGGCTCGAGTAAATGTTTGCCAAGCCGCCCCCCTTTTTTCCCTGGCGGTCTGCACGAGTAAAACTGTAATCTGGAGGCTCAGATTCGATTAAAACAGTGGCGCCGTCTGAGTTAAGCCATGTTTCACTTAGTGCAATAAAATCAATCTTTCTATCACTAACAAGATCGTTTATAAAAAATGTCTTGTTAGTTAAAGCTCTGACATTTAATAGTGCCATATTTAATGTTTCTGAAGGGCAGAGCTGAATTTTATGCGTGTTATTGGTATTCGGAACAAAAATTAAGTTATTTTTGTTAACGCCGCTCTGTGTGTATTTTTTATATAATCTACAATCCGTTTTTATAGTTTTAATGCATTGTTGATCTGAAGTAGTAATTTCAATTAAATTATTGGTGTTTATGCCGCACTGCCTAGATTTTTTACGTGCATTAAGATTTGTTATTAGATTATTAATGTTGTGCACTTTAACGGAAGACTATGTTAAGCCATTATGTCCTATCAAAGCAGTAGCATTACGGAAGGGGTTAAAAGTAGAAGTAGACAGTCAAGATAGACGAATTACCTTAGCGATGTTTTCGGAGAGGACCCGGGTGCCAAATCTATTCGGATGCAGTCCATCCCGCTTGAAGAAGCGCGGCCTTTCCCAAAAAAGATCCCAGTTGTCTATAAACCCGATGTCTTGAGTCTCGCAGAAGCCTCTCAGCCAGTTGTTTAAACCCAGCAGACGACTGTAGTATTCATTCAATCGTCTGACGAGAGGTAGTGGACCCGAGATGAAGATTTTTGCGGATGGGGTCCTCTCCTTCGTGTCTTTAACTAGTGCTGCGAAGTCAGCCTTGACAACCTCAGACTTGTGCCTTATGTCGTTTACGCCGCCGTGTAGAATAATGGATCCAATTGCCCTCTTGTGCTTCTCGTAAAAGGTCGGCGCCCGCCTCATCACATCTCAAACTCGAGCACCGGGAAAACAAGAAACAAAGGATTTTCGATTAGGGCACGTGATATTCAGGTTTCGTACAATCGAATCACCTACCACGATTACATCACCCGGGGTTGAAGGCAGACTGGGGATGCGGAGAGGGTCGAATCGGTTCTGGATTGGGATGCTCGCCTGTGCCGATGGAGGTGTTCTAGCCTTGAACCCCCGCCGCTTGGGCTCATGGCAAGGTCGTTCTCTTGATATAAAGGGCCTCAGGAGAAGGGTCAGGGAGGGGATTGCCAGCCAACAAACAGGTGTTGACAGACCCGGGGAGAATGCAGAGGCAGCATCCGTCAAACTGCTCTTGACACAAAGTCCGGCCAACCAGATGGAGGGGGTTGGGATTAAGGTGGGATCGACGCCCATCAAAATGCTCTTGACACAAAGCAGGGCCAATCAGGTGGAGGAGGTGGGAATCTGGGCGGGACCTACATCTATCAAAATGCTCTTGACACAAAGCAGGGCCAATCAGGTGGAGGAGGTGGGAATCTGGGCGGGACCTACATCCATCAAAATGCTCTTTACACAAAGCAGGGCTAATCAGGTGGAAGGGGTGGGAGTCTGGGCGGGGTTAGGGAGGGAACAGGTTGTAATTAACCAATCAACCGATAGGGGGTGGGGCACATCATTTAAATCCAACAATCAGAGGAAAGGGGGTGGGACCATCAAGTCATCAATCATCTTTGATTGACATTTTGACAGAAGGTCCCTGATATAATACTGCTGTGGCGCAGTGCATAGCACTGCTGCCTCGCAGTTAGGAGATCCGGGTTCAATTCCTGGATCCTCATTAAGTGGAGTTTGCATGTTCTCCCCGTGTCTGCGTGGGTTTCCTCCGGGTTCTCCGGTTTTCCCCCACAGTCCAAAGACTTGCAGGTTAGGTGCATTGGCGATTCTAAATTGTGCCTAGTGTGTTTGGATGTGTGTGCGTGTGAATGCCCTGCGGTGGGCTGACACCCTGCCTAGGGTTTGTTTCCTGCCTTGCACCCTGTGTTGGCTGGGATTGGCTCCAGCGGACCCCCATGACCCTGAAGTTAGGATATAGCGGGTTGGATAATGAATGGATGGATGGATTTTATAAGGATTCTTCAAGGCCCTTTTGTTTCTAGTCGGGTTGTTATGGTAATTCTTCCCCGCAGTGGGCCATTTCAGAAGTATTCATGGGACTTATGGGACTCCCCATTCATAACACAATCCAGCATTAAAATGTTATCTGAAATATGAAGTTTAAGTTGGTTCTCTGCATTACCCAGAATGTCACAGTCGTCCAAATTATTTAAAAGCAATTGAACTTCCCACATTATATGGAGGCCAGATACAAAACCTTCCCACCTTTCTTTTTTCCTTGCATAATATCTTTTTGGAATTTGAGTGTGCTGTATTAATCCCCAAGGGAAATTTTGCATGACCTTTGGAGATCAGAGCACATTGTCAGCCATTGTACAGCACCCCTGGAGCACTTTTCAGGCTAAGAATCAAGGGTCCAACAGAGTCTGACAGTAACAGGATTCAAATCAGCAACCTTCCAGATACCAGTGCAGTGCCTTAGAGCCACCATTCTGCTTAATATCAGAGCACTTTCCATCCTCAGATAAGATGCTTCTCCAATAAAGTGTAATAGAGCTCCTTAGGTGTTAGTGATCATAACCCAGCCACAAGGAATGCACAAACCAGTGTGTTTCTTCGTGCCGGTCCAAAGCCCGGATAAATGGGGAGGGTTACATCAAGAAGGACATCCGCTGTAAAATTTTGCCAAATCAATATGCGGACAACAATACAAATTTCCATACCGGATCGGTCGAGCCCCTACTTAACAACAAGCGCCACCAGTACTGTTAGCCAACGGGGTGCTGGTAGAAATAGGGCTACTATTGGCTGAAGAAGAAGGAGGAGAAGAAGAGGGGAGCGACATTTCCGGAGGCAGGAGGAGAGGAGGAAGGTAAAGAGAGTGGAACTGAGGGTAGGAACTTTGAATGTTGGCAGTATGACTGGTAAGGGGAGAGAGTTAGCAGATATGATGGAGAGAAGGAAGGTTGATATATTGTGCGTGCAAGAGACTAAATGGAAGGGGAGTAAGGTCAGGTGGATCAGAGGTGGATTCAAATTGTTCTATCATGGTGTGGACAGAAGGAGAAGTGGAGTAGGGGTTATTCTGAAGGAACAGTATGTCAAGAGTGTTGTGGAGGTGAAAAGAGTGTCAGACAGAGTAATGATTATGAAGCTGGAAATTGGAAGTGTGATGATGAATGTTGTTAGTGCATATGCCCCGCAAGCTGGGTGTGCAATGGATGAGAAAGAAGATTTTTGGTGTGAGTTGGATGAAGTGATGAACAGGGTACCCAAGGGACAGAAAGTGGAGCGGATTTCAATTGACATGTTGGTGAAGGGAACAGAGGAGATGAGGAGGTAATGGGTAGGTATGGTGTCAAGGAGAGGAATGAAGAAGGTCAGAAGATAGTGGATAGTGGATTTTGGTGAATACGTATTTTAAGAAGAGGGAGGATCATAGTTATGTACAAGAGTGGAGGAAGATGCACACAGGTAGATTACATCCTATACAGAAGAGTCAATCTGAAAGAGATTGAAGACTGCAAAGTGGTGGCAGGGAAAACTGTAGTTAAGCAGCATTGGATGGTGGTCTGTAAGATGACATTGGAGATCAAGAAGAGGAAGAAAGTGAGGGCAGAGCCAAGGATCAAATGGTGGAAGCTGAAAAAGGAAGACTGCAAGGATGAGCTTAGGGAGAAGGTGAGCCAGACACTGGGTGGTAGTGAAGAGTTACCAGACAGTTGGAATACTTCAGCAGATGTAGTAAGGGTGACAGCAAGAAGGGTGCTTGGTATGACATCTGGACAGAGGAAGGAGGAAAAGGAAACGTGGTGGTGGAATGGGGGAAGTACAGGAGAGTATACAGAGGAAGAGTATAGCAAAGAAGAAGTGGAATAGTCAGAGAGATGCAGAAAGTAGACAAGAGTACATGGAGATAAGGCGCAAGGTGAAGAGTGAGGTGGTGAAGGCTAAAGAAAATGAGAGATGAATTGTAAAGAAAATGAATTGTATGAGAGGTAGGACACTAAGGAGGGAGAAAAGGACCTGTACCAATTGGCTAGGCAGAGGGACTGAGCTGGGAAAGATGTGCAGCAGGTTAGGGTAATAAAGGATAAAGATGGAAATGTACTCACAAGCGAGGAGAGTGTGTTGAGCAGATGGAAAGAGTACTTTACGAGGCTGATGAATGGAGAGAACGAGGGAGAGAAGAGGTTGGATGATGTGGAGATAGTGAATCAGGAAGTGCAGCAGATTATCAAGGAGGAAGTTATGACAGCTATGAAGACGATGAAGAATGGAAAAGCCGTTGGTTCAGATGACATACCTATGGAAGAATGGAGGTGTTTAGGAGAGATGGCAGTGGAGTTTTTAACCAGATTGTTTAATGGAATCTTGGAAAGTGAGAGGATGCCTGAGGAGTGGAGAGGAAGTGTACTGGTGCCAATATTTAAGAATAAGGGTGTTGTGATGTGACATTTTGCATACAAGTTGATAAATATTTTGTATGTCTTTATTTGTAATTTAGGCAAAGCAATGTAATATTAGTGTTACATTAGTGAGAAGCATTCATGTTTAACCCTGCATTTTAGGAATGGGTCTCTTTGAATTTTACAACAGAGTTGGGGGGGAAGTGCCTTAAACTAGTTTGGCTAATGTTTCTCTGAAGTCTCTCAACCCCCATAGGAAAGCCAGGCTGCCTTACTGCCAAGCTTTATTTTAACATATGGTTTGGGGGCAGGTGTGAAGGTGGTCTGAAGTATGGCTCTTTGGAAATCGGCTTGTATCAAAAGCCTTTAAGTACCATGATGTCCTATTGGCTCTAGGGGTAGGACAGAACATCTATAAATTTGCTTGCTTAACCTCACTCTCTCTCTTACCAAACTGATGAATGACCATTGCACACTCACCATTAACTGAAAAGGACAACACAATGAAGAGCACAGCTCAACAGCCATATTGAGACAGGCATGTGGCCTGTTTGGCAGAAAGCTGACCACAAATGATGCCTTAACTAGAGACATTTTAAGTAACTAACAAGTCTGTGTGCTGCCTGAAAATACGCATCACCATTTATCAGGTTGTATGGTTGCCAATATTCAAATGTATTTTGCATATTGTTAATATTTATGAATATTATGAATAACACATTGTTTAAAATGTAACTTAACTCCTGCTTGACTTTTACTACACCTAATTGCATGAGGTTATACATCTAGAAGGGAAGGTAGGGAGAAGTTATCTGGTACAGTACCTTATAAACAGTGGTAAGTCTGTGAGATTTGAGCCATTCTGACAAAGGCTACATATTAATAATACAAAAGAGGAAAGTAGAGTAAAATATTACTCTATTTCAGGTTGACAGATGAAATTAGACAGGAGTCTCCGTGGACTATGATGTTTGCTGATGACATTGTGATCTGTAGCAATAGTAGGGAGCAGGTTGAGGAAACCCTGGAGAGGTGGAGATATGCTCTAGAGAGGAGAGGAATGAAGGTCAGTAGGAACAACATATAATACATGTGTGTAAATGAGAGGGAGGTCAATGGAATGGTGAGGATGCAAGGTGGATGAGTTTAAATATTTGGGATCAACAGTACAGAGTAATGGGGATTGTGGAAGAGAGGTGAAAAAGAGAGTGCAGGCAGGGTGGAATGGGTGGAGAAGAGTGTAAGGAGTGATTTGTGACAGATGGATATCAGCAAGAGTGAAAGGGAAGGTCTACAGGACGGTAGTGAGACCAACTATGTTATATGGGTTGGAGACGGTGGCACTGACCAGAAAGCAGAAGACACAACTGGAGGTGGCAGAGTTAAAAATGCTAAGATTTGCACTGGGTGTGACGAGGATGGACAGGATTAGAAATGAGTACATTAGAGGGTCAGCTCAAGTTGGATGGATGGGAGACAAAGTCAGAGAGGCGAGATTGTGTCGGTTTGGACATGTGCAGAGGAGAGATCAGATTCAGAATATCTTTATTGTCATTGTAACAAATAAAACGAAATTAGGCGCAGTCCCTGCAGTGTCAAAATATAAATAAATATAATTACAAAAGGATAGGAAAGGATAAGAAGAAATAAGGTAGAACACAAACATTCAACATAAGACCTTAACTGCACATGAAACACTATTGCACAAGATGTCATCTATTGCACTGCTGCATTGGAGGAGATTAGGTGGCATTCAGTGCCCTAATAGCAACAGGGTAGAAACTGTTATTCAATCTATTAGTCTTTGTTTTGCTTTGTTTTGATGCTCCTATATCTTTTGCCTGATGGCAACAGTTGGAACATGTCATGAGTGGGGTGTGAGGAGTCTTTTAAGATGTTTTCCACTTTCCTGAAGCAGCAAGAGCTGTGCAGTTCCTCCACAGAGGATAAAAGAACAGCCAATGATCTTCTGGGCAGTCTTTACGATCTGCTGAAGTGTTTTCCTCTGCACTGTTGTGCAGCTGCAAAACCACACGCAGAGGCAGTAGCACAGGATACTTTCAATAGAGCAGTGATAGGACACCAGCAGTTTTGGGGGGGATGTTATTTTTCCTGAGGACTCTCAGGAAATAAAGTCTCTGCTGAGCCTTCTTTGCCAGCTCAGCTGTGATCACACCCCAGGACAGGTCTTCCATGATGTGGACTCCCAGAAAGCGGAAGTCTAACACCCTCTCCACATAGTCCCCTCTGATGTAGAGTGGTTTGATGTCCGTTTTCTTTTTCCTGAAGTCCACAACAAGCTCCTTTGTCTTTATTGTGTTCAGGAGCAGGTTGTTGTCAATGCACCATGCTGTCAGCCCGTTCCACTTCGTCCCCAGAGATGAGCCCCACCACAGTGGTGTCGTCTGCAAATTTGACGATGGTGTTGCTGTGGTGGGCTGGGGCATAGTCATGTGTGTACAGTGTGAAGTACAGGGGGCTCATGCTGATGGCCAAGGAGATGTGAGGGCACACCCTAACCCTTTGTGTGCAGTCTGTCAGGAAGTCTTTAATCCATATACAGGTGGAATATGGGAGTCCCTGGGCTAGCAGCTTGCACACCAATCTGTGAGGGAAGATAGTGTTAAAAGCAGAGCTAAAATCAATAAAGAGGAGACATGCATAGCTCCCCTGGTGCTCCAGATGGGACAGGGTAGCATGGAGAGCAGCAGCAACAGTGTTCTCAGTAGACCTGTTAGCCTTGTAAGCAAATTGGTGTGCATCAAAGGTGGGAGGGATGAAGGACAAGATATGACTCCGGACCAAAACACTTCATAAACACCGGGGTGAGCGCTACTGGCCGATAGTCATTCAGGGAGGTTATGGGTGATTTTTTTGGCAAAGAGAGTAAGATGGAGGATTTTGGACAGGGGAGAACTGAGGCCTGGGACAGTGACAGGTTAAAGATATTTGTAAAGACCCCAGCCAGCTGCTCTGCACAGCTCCTCAACACACGTCCAGGGACACTGTCGGGACCTGCTGCCTTCCTAGGATTGACAGCCTGGAGTAAGCATCGCACCTCATGTTCCTCCACCCTAAGGGAGGGGGTGATATTGTTGTGAGCTGCTGCTGCATGTGTAACAGCTGCTTCTGGTAGTTCCACCTCAAATTGAGCAAAGAAGTGGTTCAGCTCCTCTGCCATTGAGGCGTCACCTTCAGCAGCTCCATGACTGGTCCTGTAGTTGGTGAAGTGCTGGACACCCTGCCAAACCTGTTTGCTGTTATTACTGTCCAGGTGCTCCTCAATCCTTCTCCTGTAGTCCCTCTTAGCCTTTCTGATACCTCTCTTCAGGTTGGACCATGTCATGCTGTAGAGAGCCTTGTCACTGCACCTTTCCTTTTCTTTAGCAGCTGCTGAACCTCTCTTGTCATCCAGGGCTTCTGGTTTGGATAGACATGGATACGTTTCTCCACTGTGACAGTGTCAATGCAGGTCTTGATGTAACACAATACACTGTCGGTGTAGAGTTCCAGGTCTGGATTTTCAAAAATATCCCAGATAGTCCTGTTGAAGCAGTCCTGCAGCTGCAGAGAGGCATCATCAGGCCAGGTTATGATGGATCTTGTGGTGGTAAGAACAGATTTGCAGAGAGGGGTGTATGCAGGAATCATCAGCAGTGACATGTGGTCTGACTGGGCAAGGTGTGGAAGATGTTTAGCTCTGTAGCCCAGGTTGATGTTTGAATAGACCTTGTCTAGTGTGTTGGCTCCTCTAGCAGCACACTTTACGTGCTGGTGGAGTTTAGGGAGCACTGCTTTTAAATCCACGTGATGCTGAGTATATTGGGAGAAGGATGCTAAGGATAGAGCTGTAAGGCAAGAGAAAAAGAGGAAGGCCTAAGAGAAGGTTTATGGATGTGGTGAGAGAGGACATGCAGGTGATGGGTGTAACAGAACAAGATGCAGAGGACAGAAAGATATAGAAGAAGATGATCTGCTGTGGTAACCCCTAACGGGAGCAGCCAAAAGAAGAGGAAAAAGGTGTTAGTAATCATAGTGCTACCAGATGAGTATGAGAATATTTAATATACCCCACTTGACATTCCCCAGAGTCTCTTACATTCTCAGACGTTGTAGGTGTAAGGTAGCCATCGAGTCGAGTACTCGAGTCTGCTGTTGCTAAGTCCAAGACAAGTCCATGATCACAAGATCAAGTTTGGAAGGTAAACTCTAAAGGGGGCTCAAGAACAAGTCAAGACCAAGTCCAAATAAAATGTGAAACCAAGTCCAAGACTGGGTCGAAATCCAGACATTAGCTAGAATTGAACTAGATCCAGCCCAAATTTGCAAATTCTCTAATAGTGCAAATGAGACTCAACTCTACTGAAACTAAAGCATGGAAAAGGATCCAAGCAGATGCTGAGTAGAGGTGTCCACAACAGGACCCTGAACTGTGGATATGTAGCTCCCATCCCAAACAAAAATTGACCGGCCATCAAATGATAAAAATTAACAAATACAAATGTTTTTAACAGTTAATGGTTTTTGAGTATTTTATAGTTTGATGTATAAAACTGAAAATATGATTTGTTTGTTTTTATAAGATGATCATTTTGCAGCTTTATTTAATCTGAAACATAGTAAAACAACACAACATTCCTCAAGTGCACTGCTTGTCCAAAAGGCAGTTGAAACAAACTGACACTCAGGTTCATGATGACAGCAGCATATCGTTAATTTAAAAATCCATTTCAAAACTTATAGTGACAAGCCAGAGGCCAGATCGCAGCTAAACAATAATAATTAATAATTGTTAAAAACCAAAGAGAGAGCGAGAGAGCATCTGTAAATAGCTGCTAATAGCACTTCTCTATGATACATCTACCTTGAAGTAAATAAAATGTCATTATTATTAACATAAAATAAAGAAAATTTAATTAATGCTGACCTAATATTTTCTTACCTCATCACCCCCGCAACCCTTCCCAGGATTAGAAAATGAAGTGCTGTGGTATAGTGGTTTCTATCTTGCGGCCAGTGCCGCTGGCCATCATGACTCTGAACTGGATTAAAAAGATTAGATGGACAGGAATGGATTAGTGGATCATTTGTAACTAAACATGTCAATAAATATACAGTACATTGTTAAGAATATGAAAATTACAGCCTTCACTTACAAAACCCTCAATTAAGTGCGCTTTCAAAAATTAAACTGAAAGTGACAGTAATGTAGATCAACGTTATATGACTTACTTTATGAATCAGTGAAAAATAAGCAGTGACTGTTATGTTTCAGCATTTTCTAAAAACAAAAGGAGTTCAGTTTACAACAGATGGACATTTTTAAAGATTATTTCTATGATGTTTAATGTATCCCCTTTCTATATCAAGTTTTACTTTAATTCAAAATTCTAGGTTTTAGTTAAAGAGCCCAGTTGTATATTCCTTGGCTGACCATGTTTGTTGCTCCATCATTGTGTAATGTTGGGCTGTGTGTTTTTTTTTATAAGACCCTGTCACATTAAGCAACTTTTTCAGAGATTCTGAGTTGCATATTTTCATTAATTCATTTATTCATTCATTGATTGCTTCCACCGCTTATCCAAAATTGGGTTGTGGGAGCAACATTTTCAGTAGTGAGGCCCATACATTCCTTTCTCCAGCCATACTTTCCAACTCAACCTGTTTGATCCCAAAGAGTTCCCATGCCATCTGGGAGATTTACATTTACATTTATTTGCTTGGCAGACGCTTTCATCTAAAGTGACTTACAACAGAGGTAAACACAATCGAGTTATATTAGGCTAGGACCTATTTGTTCAGCAAATGTAATAGGACAGGTAACAAAAGCTGATTGCCACAAGTTGAAAGATATAATAACTCAAACATTTACAAACATAGATGAACAATCAATAAAGCAATTAAACTTAAACAAATTAGCCAAGAATATGAACTATTGCAGAGCAAAGTTTTTTTTTTTTTTTATTCCTCAATTAAAAACAGATTTTCGCAGAAAAGATGGGTCTTCAATTTCTTCTTAAATACATTGAGGGAGTCAGCAATTCAGATGGAGGTGGGCAGCATGTTCCACCAACTAGGAACTACACAGAAAAAGAGTCTGGATTGAGACCTGATACCACGCGGAGGTGGCATCACCAGATGCAGTTGACTGGCAGACATGAGTGGGCGAGAAGGAGTATAGCACCTCATCAGTGTCTCCATATACTCTGGTGCTGATCCATTCACTGCTCTGTTGTCAAGTATCAGAGATTTGAACTAAATGTGTGCTGCTACAGGGAGCCAATGTACCCAACTGAAAAGAGGAGTGACATGTGCCCATCTCAGCTGGTTAAATACAACACGGGTCTCTGCATTCCGGATCATCTGCAGTGGCTTGATAGCACATGTGGGTACTCCTGCCAGAGGTGAGTTGCAGTAGTCCAGGCATGACAAGACCAAAGCCTGGAACAGAAGTTGTGCTGCTTACTCTATCAGATAAGGTCTGGTTTTGAGGATGTTGTACAGCATGCACCTGCATGAATGAGAAACAGTAGAAATGTGGTCAGAAAAAGATAGCTGCCCATCAGTCACCTCCCCAAGGTTACATAATGACTTGGCAGGTGTTACAAACAGTGAGGCAAGCTGGACAATGGTGGGGAGATGAGCAAACTGTTTTTTTCCAGGTTGAACTGTAGCTGGTGGTCCTTCGTCCAGGTTGAGATACCAGTAAGATACAGTAAATAGAGACTCTAGTTGATACTGCATTGTCCTCCAGGGGAACGATAGATACAGATGTGTGTCATCGGCATAGCACTGATAAGAGAAGCCATGGCACTGGGGGATTGGATGATGGAGCCCAGCGAGATGGTGTACAGAAAGAAAAGTAGAGGGCCCAGAACCCATCCGTGGGGTATACCAGTGCATGTCTGGTGTGCTTTTGAAAACTCTCCTCGCCAAGGCATACTGTAGAATCTGCCCAAGATGTAGGACGCAAACCATTTGAGAGCAGTCCCAGTGATGCCAAGGTCAGAGAGGGTGGCAAGACGGATAAATAAGTAAAGATAAAATCCTCCCAATGAGCCATGGGTCTTTCCAAGGGTCTCTGCTCAGTTTGTTGTTCCCATAAAACCTCCACAGGGAGGCATTTGGGAGACATCCTTATCAGAATCCCGTACCATCTCAATTGGCTTCTCTCAATATGGAGGGTCAGCAGCTCTACTCTGAGCCTCTCCCGGATGTTCTGACCCTATCTCTAAGGGAGAGCCCAGCCACCCTGTGGAGAGTTTATTTTGGCTGCTTATACACGGGATCTAATTCTATCAGTCATTACCCAAAGTTCATGACCATAGCTGAGGGTAGGGACATAGATTGACTGGTAAATCAAGAGCTTCACCTTCTAACTCGGCTCATTCTTCACCACTGGTGTAGCGACCACGAAACTGCATTCACCACTCCTATCTCACCATCCCTTTACCCCTCACTTGTAAGCAAGATGTGAAGAAGTTGCTTAAGGTATTTATATAGAGAGCTGGTGACAGTTGTAGTGCACTCTCGTGCTTGCCAGTCATGTAGTCTGACTTCCCAGTGACTCAGTACAAGAAGTCTGGGACTAACCATGACAGAATGAAACAGGTCTGATATTATCTTAAGTATGCTCTGCGTATGTGAGACCTGCCAACCAATGAGTGCTCAGCCAGATGTGCAATGCATATAATGCAGCTGCAAATATTTAGGACCACAGCGTTTTGGACTTGACAAACAGATGAGAGACTTGTCTTTGAGGTCCCATGTGCTACAGGAAGGGAAAAAAGAAAAAAGGGCTGACACTGTGAACAGGATTCGCCATACCTGTATAGCCTTCACATGGGCACCAGCTCTGTCAGGCAGCACGTTCGTGGTTGTCTGAAAAAAGGGTGAGCTCACGATAATTCAGAAATGTGAAACTGTGCTGGAAAGTCATTACACAGTCATTTAATTTGACATATCCTGTGATTTAAAGTCACATAATCCAACGACCTTATGCAACAAGATGAAAGACTGCATTCATCAAGCTTCACATTCCATCTGACTAGAAATGTGTTTCAGCTAGTACTCCTGCCAAGCCTGGTGTTCAAATTTTTGTTTTTGGTTTGTTTTGTTAATTTTTGATTCAATATTCTTTGTTTTTGATTGTGTCTACAGTATGCATGTAAGTTGCCTGGGTGGGTGGTCCCTCAAGAAGTGGTCCCACCTGCCAATCACTGCTTGGAACTACCCTCTGCCCTTTAAATCCAGACAGTTTTGAATGAGCATGGGAGGGTTTTTTTGTTAGTTTCTGTCCTTTTGCTATGCTTTGTACTTTTTTAAATGACTACATCAGATTTTTGCTCTGTTTTTTGACGATTCTTTGATTTAATGTATTGGGATTTGTTTGCTTTGGATTGCCATGTGTTTCAGGCAGTTCCATTTTCCCTATGTGCTCCACAGAGCTTCATTGCAATTGGAATACCATTTTGTGAAGAATAAATCCTTTATTTTATAAAAATCCTGAATTGCCCTATTACTAGCCAGGTTTTGATGGTTTTACCCTTCTGGTGAGCATTATTGGAAGTGATTTTGGGGCTTGTGTGTTTTGGAAATCCAAGTTCATGACAAGAAGTTGTGTGATGTGACATTAGCTTCAGTGTTTTTTGAACAAATTGAAAATTCCACTCATTCATCCACTTTTGGAATCCACTCAGGCCATCATAGGGTCACCAGAAAACATATCCTAATCTAGCAGCTTTGGGTGCTAACCTGGATGGAATACCTGTCCATTATAGAGGACATTATACACGCAAATTCACCAGCCTTTATATTGGTCAATTTATAGTCAACAATTAACCCAACAGACGCAAGGTGAATCACCACTCATCTAAGAATGTCCTGCCTTGTACTCAATTACAAATAGAATGAATGAATGAAATTTAAACTCAGTCCACATATCTTTAGCAATTCATCTTGGACATGGGGAGAACTTGTAGACTCCACAAAAACATCTAAAATTAAACTGAGGTCACCAGAGCAATGAGATGGTAGCATTGACTGCTCTGCCAGAATACATTCCGCAAATGCAGTTCTAAAAGTGCACATGCAGAGTCTTCAATCATCAACCTGTTGAAGTTTCATAGAAAACCCCACAGCTCTGATAAAACTTCTGCTCCCCTGTTTGTACACACTGTATTTAAAATTCTGATTGTCCCAAGTAATTGGCGGTAGCTATCCTGTGATGTGAGGTTAAGTCTGCACCAAGTTGTTTCTGTGTGCAGTTTGCACTTTCTCCTAGTGGTGTCTCCTTCTGTCCTTAATCTGTTAGATCTCTCCTCTGCCTTTAACATGGTCAACCACTAAATCACGCTTACCACCCTCTCTGACCATGGAATCACTTATAGACTGACCCATTGTGGTTTAAGTCCTACCATTGGGCAGATCCTACCGTGTGTCAGAGGCCCTCATGTATAAACGGTGTGTATACACAAAAATCTTGAGTACACCAATTTCCAAACTCACACTGACATTTATAAAAAACAAACTTGGTATAACACTGCGCACATTTTCACGGCATTCTCAGATTATGCGCAAACACATTCCAGCTTCCAGCTTGTAAGCAGGTGGCACCCAGCGTCAAGGCAGTGCTACTGTTTCTGTGTCGTTTCACTTTTTTTTGTAGAATGCACCCATGACACAGGTTTTATCAAAAACACCAAAATTAGTTTCATATCATTTACAAAGTCAAGGCACTTGAATGTAATAAATCTGTAACAATATAATGGTGCACGGAATGACCAAACTATTCCAACTACAATGGCTGCTTTGGCGTTGTTAAAAGACCTCACAAATGGAAGAATTACAAGAAAGCGCATATTTAGAGATCATACTGATTTCTTGTCCCATGATGATGACTGGCTTCTAAGTAGATTTAGATTTCTAACAGCTATCCTCTTGAAGCTGGGGCCAGCTTTACAAAGGCAGACTTGGAGGTATTGTGCTTTACCTGTTGCTTTGAAAGTCCTGTCCACTCTCGTGTTTTAACCACTGGAGCTTTTCTGCCTGAACTGGCTGACCGATTTTGTTTTTCTCAGTCATCATTGAGTCGTGCTGTATAGGAGGGTATTTGTCATTCAGATATATAAGATTTCCTTACCCTGTGGTTGAATGGGAAAATATCAAAATGCAATTCACAGCAACGTTAGGTTTTTCAATGTAATCGGAGTGGTCAGCTGTACACATATTGCTAAAAATGCACCTTCAGAGAATGAATTTCCACATTTCCACTCTGTTTATGTGCAAATTATCTGTAAAAATACATCTCATTAATGTGGCGAGATGGCCTGGCTCAACTCATGATTCATTTATTCTGTGAAATTGCTGTGTTGGGAACAAAAGTTAAAATGGTGTTGTGTATGATAGCTGACTTCTAGGCAAGATACGACATTTAACATTATCCCTATGGTCAAAATTGTAAGTTATCTGTATGATGTAACCATATAATATGATTACTTAGGTGACAGAGGGTACTTCGCTGAAGATGTGGCTTCACACCCTACTGATTGAACAAAACCAATGTTATAATGTCCTCCATTCTCACGGTCAGGCGGTGGCCAAATGATGGGTAAAAGCATCTCACCAATAATTGCAGCAGCTCACTGCTTAAACAGTGTGAGCCCCGGAATTCTTCTACCTCCTCTTGTAGTGTTGACACTAAGATGGTGGGCTGGCTGTGTCTTGCCTTTTCACGGTGACTTTGATATCTGACCACTTCTTTTTTATATCTGGCACTGTGCAGCTTTCTGAACTTGAAATTTTGAAAGCCTTTGCATTGCTGTGTCACTCCATAAATTTGCTTTTGCTGCTTATATCACTACTTAAGTCATCAAATAGTATGTTTTTTCTTGCCTCCATTTCCATTTTTTTTTTCTTGCCTTCCAATTTTGTAACCTTGACCTGTAACACTCGTGGCCTCTTTTGTGAGTCGCTTTGGATAAAAGCATTTGCTAAGCAAATAAATGTAAATGTCTCTTCATTGCGAGCAAGTGGGACAATGTTTTCCCATCTCCTAGTAAATGTTTCCGGTGTGCAAATATTACATATGTAATAAACTTGCTGCATTAATTCAAAATATTAGTAAATTGTTTATACCAAACTAGAGTCATCATACTTTTTTCCAGTCTTCTAAGATATGCTCAAATCAATTTCTTCTTTAGAAAAATATTTATTTTTGTAGTAAGTGCAATTTTCTACGTACCTGGTGCCGCTAGCCTCTTTCCAGGTTGCTGGGACAGGCCCGTCAGCCCTGCAGTGTTCTCAGTACAACTTTGCTTGACATGCGCATGTGCAGCCAGAACTGTTCAGCCTGACCTTAGTTGCTGAAGGGTAGAGCCATTTCAATAAGCCTTAATAAGTCCAAGTTTGTGGATTCCTCCTGAAAATGAATTGTGAAAGCTACTTTGGTTATTAAATTATGGCTACAGTTTACTTTGACTATGATTTCTGTCTCATGCGTTGGTTTTGATGAAAAAGATTCATTAGCCCTTTTAACATTTGGGTGTTTGGTTATTATTTATGCTATCAAAGTCCCACAATTGTGCCTAAGTGGCCTAAGTCTTATGTTGGGGATAGTACCTCACCTGGGGCCTCATGGATAACGCTGTGCATAGAACTCACACTATAACATGGCGTAAGCACAAAAGCGGGAATGTGCGTACACACGGAAAAATCCAGATGCATAAATCTGTGCGTACGTAAACTTCCACGTTCTTCCGCTACATAAATCCTGGTCAGTGTGAAAAGTAACGCACGTGCACATGCCTGCTGTCCCGCCCCAACTCCTCCCAGAATGAATATGCAAATCAATATAAATAGCCCTTAAGCTCAGCCTTCTATGAAAAGACAATGGGAAAAGCACGGGGGAAAATATAAGAATTTCAGCGAATACCAAGTGGAGGGAAGGAAAAACGTACTATTTGTTGGTTTAAACGTTGATATAATCAACAAAAGGAAGTTGATCGAGTGACAGAGTGTTGGAGAAACTCGAAAGCTCAATTTCACAAAGTCACACAGTGCCCAAAATAAAAAAGAAGTCAGATATCAAAGTCGCCGTGAAAAGGCGAGTCGTAGTCCACCGTCTGACTGTCATATGAAAGCTTATTAGGGTACAGACAAAAAAAAATAAGCACACAGTGGGGAAAAAAAGCACGAAATGTCAACTTTAATCTTGAGATTTCCACTTTAATCACATAGTTTATTTTGTTATTAAGAAGAACATCATAAACTTCATCTTAAAATCTTTTAATTTACTAGTTTCTCAAATCCCATTGTAACTAAAGTAGCATGTTAAATGTTTTGTTTTGTATTTGATCTTCTATGTGCTCTATGTGTGTGAATCACTACGTGCTTCTGGGCTTTCTCTTTCTCCGACAGGACACAGAATCCATTACATTTGTGATATTACAGCTTTCTGAATAATTAAAATACTGAGCTGTATACGTGATATAATTTTCATGATGATAGGAGTTAAATCATGTTATTAAACATGGGAATACGGCGGCACAGTGATTGTTCATGTCTCACGCAAGATGCTTGCTGCACCATGCACGACCTTTGATGAAATACTTTATTGTAGCAGCACTGTCTCTTTCAAATGTACTAATCCAAATGTAAGAGCCAATTTTAGAAAGTTAAACTTTTTAGTTAAAATCATATTAATGTTTGCTTAATTTGAATAGAATATAAATTTCTTCCATAGTCATAGCTTATGGTATAATCTTTTCCCTCTATAAGTTAGTAGGAGAGAGAACCTTCTTACTATAACTGAGAAACAGTGTGATAATAGATTCAGTTGTGTTTACAACAAGTCCCAGTACATAGGGACTTAAAAGACCCATTTTCTTCTCAGAGATGGGATAAGCATACAGTTTTCTGACCGTATTGAAATGGTTCACATATGTTCAGTAAATAGTAACGATTTGAGATGTAACATTTAAGCTTTGAGCAGAACTTTTCTTAACAAGAATTTTTCCTTTTTTTTTGCTATTTTCTTTTCTTTTTTTGTGTGAACTGTTTTACTTTGAAACTTAACTACACTTTTAAAAACGAAGATATTTTGTCTGTGGAATCATTTCTGCACGTCAGGCTTTTGTTGAATCCCATTTTTTTGAGTTACAGCTGCTGAACTTTGGTAACTTTGGAAAAATGCAGCTACATCCTAATTCCTGTCCTTACTTTTTTTTCTCCAAATACCCAATCGGCACACAATAAGCTCTGTAATAGACGTTAAGCCATCTGTAAGCTTAGAATGCCGATTCTTCAAAACTTTTAAGGAACATTGAAATATCTTCACAGTACGTGTTTAATTATTCTATCCATCTATCCTTCCAGTGTCGCGCCAGCACAAGCAAGAATACAGCACGAGGCAGGAACAATCTGTAAACGGAGCGCAAGCTCATAGCTAGCGCTGCGGCACCGTGTTCTGACATATTTAATTATTAACAATATAGATTATTTAAATGAAGTTAGTTTTATCTGTATAATATAATAAACATATTTTGCTGCATTTCCTCTTAAAATGATGTTGTCATCATATGTAAATATGCGCTTTATAAAGTGGCTCAGGTCGTGCAATATTATAACTGTATCGCAAGTTTACAGTAAGGTAATTGTACTTATATGTACAAACAGTTCTACAAGGAGCACTTGATGGACTGATTGAGTACATTTGTAGTTCTTGGGATGAAACTGTTTCTGAACCGCGAGGTCCATACAGGAAAGGCTTTGAAACGTTTGCCGTGTGAGAACAGTTCAATAAATAGCATGGCTGAGGAGGTGTGTGCTTGATGCTGTATACCGATAATTCTCTTTCCGATCAGCTGCTGCAGATCTTTGATTCTCCACTCAGTTACAGTGATATAGATACTCTGAGTGGTGCAGTGAGAGTAATATGGAAAAAGATGATCCGCTGTGGCAACCCGTAACGGGAGCAGCTGAAAGAAGAAGAAAAAAGGAGCAGTGAGAGTAACAATGCTAAAGCAGCTATTGCATTTAAAATAGTTTGACCATTCCGTGGACCATTATATTGTTACTGGTTAATTACAATCAGATGCATTAAACTAATAAACAATATGTGGTTAATTTCAGTGTATTTATAAAGCCACGTCAGGGATGTGGATCTGAAAAAGAAAGGGTATAATAAGGTATAATAAGATTATTATAAAAAGGTATAATAAAACTCATAGGATCTGGGTGGCTGTTTGTCAGCAATTGAGGCAGCCATGGCTAAGCCAGAATTTTTTGATAAATGTACTTCCAGAAAGAAGCTTTCTTAGCCTGTGAACATCAGGCACACAAACCATCTTAGTTTTTCAGTCCCATTTTCGCATTTGTCACACTCTGAATTTTCCCCCTTTGTGCTCTGGTGAGTTCTTTTGCTAGGTGTCTGGCTCATGCACAAAGAATACAAAAACTGACAAATCCACTGGCTTGTTCACATGGTCTTTGTCCATGAAACTAATCCTTGGCAGCCACTTGCTGTTCTGTAAGGACGTAACAAGGGTCCTGGAGGCACAGAGCGCAGGAATTGGACTCATTTGCTAATCTGAGTTTCTTCTGCAAATGACTCCAAGAAAATAAATTGGTATAAGCACTGACTTGGATGAACAGGGTATAAAGAGGAATGGATTCCATACACAAACTTGGATTTTTGTGCCCCAGTGTGGTGGTTTAGATAAATGCACAAGCTGGCAGCTAGCAATTGAGTCTGCTGTTGTGAAATTAAAAGCAGCTATGTAGTGTGTGCTCTGAATGTAGATAGACAGAAAAAAAAACAACAGATTGCAGAAGGTAGATGATAGCATGTGGAAACACATAGACTAAAAATATAAAATGAAACATTTGTAGGCTTATGAAATCATGGAAATGTTGCTTGTGGAGCACACCTGGTGTATACATGACGAGAAAGCAATAAGGAGCTGCTTGAACTGTACCATAAATAACTGTCACATGGTGGTCAGAGGCAGTGGCAGCATTTACAGCTCCCCATACCGTGCATACACACAAATTGTACACATGAGTGTTGCAACACTGTGCTATTAGCACTCATTTCAGCATTAGGAATAATTCTGTAATAGTTTACAGGGTCATTATTGCCATGTGCTCAGAGTATACTAAAATTCTTACTTGTTTGTACTAATCAACACACAAGGTCTCACCACTCTCCAACTCCATGATTAGTATAATAATTAATTTTCATTATTATCCAAAGGAAAGTCATTTACTATCAGTACCATCTGTTCTGAAATTGTGCATACTTCTGGAAAGTGGTGCCGTGGAAGCAGCAGTAGATATGTCTGCACAACCCTTGTATTACATGTGGCAAGTGTAAATCCGTTCACACTGTATATGGAGTGCAAGAACACTCTTTTACACACATAATTTGTTAGAGGCCTATTGCCAAAAGTGTCTATATATTGCACATACACACTCACACACTTGACAAAACTTTGGCAGTCAATGAGGAGTTAGCAATTCACCCTTTATTCTCATAGCGGGGTAGCTCCCAAATACCTAAGAAGTGCTTCTTAACTAAAGTAATGAAAATGGTTGTTTGTTTCAGCTAACAAGGTTGCTTCAGCCTGTAATTATTCTATTACAAAATGTCATTATACAAGACAAACTTATATGTGTATAAGGAAACATACAGCCCTATTGTAGACATCATAGTGAAAACCCATGCATTCTTTCTGCTCTATACATATGACCGAAATGGACAGAACCAATCCACTAACTATATATCGGGGCCATTTTTCTGCAGCCAGCTTTTTAAAATTTGTTAAAACAAAGTTTAGGATCTATAACATTAGATATTACAGTGTTAACTAATTCCTGGTCAGATCCTTATTTAGCATTACAGCTACTAATCCAAAATCCTCAATGAAACATGTTTAAGATGATATGTCATACCTTTATCATAGTACTCTTCCCCTCTACCATGTCACAGCAGCCAGCATTAGGAGGCGTGTCCTTGAACATTGCATCACATTATGTCATCAACGTGTAATTTGAGTGGGCGCCATTGTGTTCAAGTTTGTGGATACCATTTTCAATATGCTTTGCAAGTGCTTTTCTTAAAAAAACGAATTTTGGTTTTAAGTTTTTTGTTGTTTCTTTTGACTTTCAGTTTGCTTCACATATTTGGTTTGGTCTCAAGATTACTTGCTTAACAGGTGTTGATCCACGCTACATTTTCACTCAGCTTTGATCTTCTGATTCTAACTATTGGCCCAGTAGCCTGCAACAAAAACGGTCTAAACATAACACTGAATTCCAAGATAACAAGTGTGAAATTAACATTGAAAGTGAGAGCGCGAAATTACTAATAAAAAGTGAGAGCATGAAATTAAAAGAAGGATGTGACAGCATGAAATTAATTTGAAAAATCAAGAATGTGAAATTAACAAAAGGTGAGCATGAAACTAATACTAAAAAGTAAGAGTGTAAAAACTATCAAAAAATGAGAGTGAACTTAATATGAAAACTCCAGAGCATGAAGTTAACAAATAAAAAAATGAGAGCAGCAAATTATCATTAAAATACACAGCATGAACTTACTGATAAAAGATGAGAGTGTGAAGTTAACAAAGTTAACAAAATTATGAAAGTTATAATTAAAAAATGATTAAGAGTATGAGATTTATAATAAAAATCCAGAGCATGAAAATAATGATAAAAAGTGACAGCAGGAAACGAATGATAAAAGTGAAAGTATAAAACATAACAGAACATGAAATGAAATTCTATCATATGAACCTTCAGAGAGTGAATGGGTAGGCCATTTCCATACTGCTCTCGACTGTAACTGTGGAGTACTGTACAGTGTTACGTACAACACCTACGTCTTGCTCTGTTGTACTGTATGCTGCCTGAAATGCATTGAATTACTGCACCATTTCACATAGTTACTTTATGTTCCAATTGTAAAATGGATGGTTTTACAGTTAGTACTTGCAGGATTTGGTTTTCTAGAACTAAGAGATGACCACCTGATGGAAGCAGAAGAAGCCTGTTTTCTGAAGAGCCAAAGAGGGCGATGATCAATATTGTAATAGCCAACAACACAGTTCATTTGTGGGAGATACAATAGAGGGTTATTGAGGACCAAAAAAATCTTCCGAGGGACTGATGAAGTAAGCATTTCCATAATTGACTGCATTCTTCGAAAGAACAGGTTGACAATAAAACAGGCTCCTTTCAAAAGCCAATGCCTGGAATATGTGCAGGGACTAATCTTTTTTTTACTGTGTGAAGTATCTGAGTGTAGTTACAGTACCGGACAGCACTATATAGTGTAGAACAAACTGTATTTATGGCCTCTTTTTCTGTGTACTCTAGAAATGTGTTTCAGAGTAGTCATTTACTTTAGTGGGTGTCATCGTCTGTAGAGAATTTTTGTAACACAAGTAAGGCACACTCCTCATGAGCTCTTCTTTTTTGAATAGGCAGGTTTCAGTTTCACTAAAAGGAGGAGGAGGTGGAGGAACATTATTGTCCAACAGGACATTGGGAATGTCCCTGGTCAGCAAAGGGGGATTGTAACACTGTGTGCCATTATCAGCCACCAAAATTACACTATTCTTCTATTGGCTTTCCTTGTTGGTCACCTAGATCATGTGTATCAACTCGACCAGAGGGAGCCAGCACAACCAGAACAGACAGTGTAATTTGGGACAATGTCAGTTTCCACAGGGCTGCTGTGATTCGTGACCAGTTTACCAACAACCCCAGATTCAGCAACATCTTTCCGCATATTCTCCTTTCTTAAACCCCATAGAGGGTCTCCCCAAGATTGTCTGCCCAGGGCTTATATTGCATGTGATGTCAAAGAGAATCTGTGGCCTGACCCTGACCAGAGATGGGATGCTGCATCTGAATAGAATTTTCTTTTTCTATCCAATTCTTTATGTATTATTTTGTACATTAAACATATTTTAGAAATTTTTTCAACAATTGTTGTTTCTATAGTGTTCATTATATGAAGAGGTAGTTCTTAAGTAACATGACCCAGGTTCTGTAACCGGTTTGTACAATAGTGCTTTGAATTATCTCGCCATGGTACGTGTACAGCCGAGCTGTAGTGTATGCGTTTTTGAGGGGTTTTGTGTGATGTCTGAAGGCACAGTTTGGTTTTGATAAAAGACTATATGGTTTGGAGTAGAAATTTTGGTTTTGACCTGAAAGTTTGAAGTTTTGGGGGTAGGAGTGTGCAGTTATGAAATTGTGTTTTTGCAAATGGAGCTTATTTGCATGAAATGTATTTAAGCAATTGAAAAAAAAACTAAAGAAAACTCTAAAAACTCTAAAAAAAACTGTTAAAGTGAGAGGTTTAAATTCACCTTAAAAAGGTGATAATGTGAAATTAACTCAGCACTCTGGATCTGTGTATGTAGCACCAGCTATTCCATCAGTCCCATGTGACCGGTGGCTACTTCACCACCGCGATTGGTGTATGTCACTCCATGAGGCATTGAAAACCATAGCTGTGTGGGGGATCATTTATAGTCCCGTGTGCTCCTAATTTCAATACATTGACAATTTGATTTTCTTAGTATCCATCACTGTCTTTGTTCACACATTTTCATCAAAGCAGTTTACTGACAAAGTCCAGGGCAGCATGCTATGAAAAATAATGCTCCTGTGCAGCTACAAGGGTGTGCATTATTTCCATTTTGTAAATCCATTGTGAAGGTCATTTATGTTTTCAGTTTCAGTTGATTTCACACTTTCAATTTTTACTATTAATTTCATGCTCTGGATTTTAAATATTAAGTTTTCACACCTTTTATTTGTTTCCACAAAGTTACTATATGCTCTGGCCTAAAATCTTTCAAATATGAAGGCACCATGTAATGTTGCATCTTAAATTTTATCTCAGAGCATTCTCAATCCTGACATAAAAAGCTAAAGAAACCATAGATAGAAAAGCTAAAAAGACATAAAGATGAGGAAACACTGCATGAATGAAAAGAGAGCCAAGATCAGGGTGCTTGTGTTCTGCCGTTACAAATGCATGAGAGCCTCAATGGTGTGTGTGATGTCGGAGATTCTGCCTTGTGTCCTTGGTGAATCAGCTGGAGGGTGGAATGACCTCTTGGGATTAAAGTGTTGTACTATCAGCCTTAGAGAAAACTGAGCTGTTCTGCTTAACAATCACTTAGTCAGGCCTGATAAATGGTAATAGTAGAAACAGGTGCATTTCAAGGTCTGCTGCTGATTATAACTGAAACACTAAGACGGTCAAGCAAATGTCTTGAGTTGATGCTAAAGAGTGAAACTTGACAGTACATCGGGGCCATGGGTCTATTTAACTTCTATGCTTCTATAAACAATACAGCTGTTAATACTTATGTCATTACAGTGACCCACTAATGTACCAGCTGATAGATAGTTTTCTCTGACTGACTACTGGAGCCAGTCTGAAAGTGCACAATGATAGATTAATGGTGTATCCATGGCTGGTCCTGGCTTATGCACATTGTTAAAAATGCAGACTATGACTCAGTGATGAAAAATGAAGGTTTGGAAAATGACAAATCAAATATAGAACAGCTGTGTCAGTTTATAAGATTTATAATCACAATGTCAGTAGGAGTCTTTTAAAAGGTAAAGACTTGATATCTGTTTCTATTGTCTTTCAGGCCAATGCAATTTCAAGACTGTGACCCATTTAACAAAGCCAGAGATAAAATGCAATGTGACTGTCTGAACTATTACATGAGTCATCTACAGCTTAAACTGAGGAATAAATATATAATATGGTAGCATGTGTGTTCAGATATAAAAAGCCATTAAGCTCACTTTAATGCTGGTTTTGCATTTGTAGTAATTGAAGTTTGGGTGGTTGTTCTCCCTCAATATAAAAGACATTTGAAAATTTATAAATTAACCCTGCTCTCCTGTATTTTGACTTGTGTTTAATCATAGTGGCTCTTTATTCAAATATGAAAGATGGTTTGGGAGAAGAATTAGCAAATTACAACATAACACTCAGACACACATAATCCAAATTAGGGTGACAGAACTTGGTGCTTAAGAGCTTTCTGAAAATTCATAGCTTTATTAGTATGGACTGAGAGAGTAAGCATGTTAGTGTGTGAGGGGACTGGCATCCAAACCGGCATTATCTTCAGCTGCCTATGACACTATAAATAAATAAGTGAGTTCAAAAAATGAATGTATGATTAAATTTGATTAACTTTATGAGGAAGTCAAATTAGAATCCTGTGCAGCTCGCATTTGATGCACTATTAATAGATTTATTCATGGGATTAAACTGCTTTGCATGCTTATTGATTCCAGACAATTGTACTCTCCATGAGAGTGTGATGAACAGAAAAAAAGTTGGAATGTACCAGAAACTTACTGGACTCATCTGCTGTGAAAATGTGGTTATAAATAAATGATAGATTCCAAGAGACAGAACTCTGCTGCTGCATTATTGATGATACAGGTTACCACTGAACTACAAGTAACATTCAGTCTACCTGAACGTGAGTGACAACTCTCATATGGGTGGTATTGATGGACCTTTGGGGAGCAAACCACAGATGCAGGGCATGCAGACAGAAGATGGGAACCCACACACAGAGAAACAAAATGAGTAAAGATCAAAGTGGGCAACAAAAAGGGCGCCCACATCGACCCCTGGCCATGCCTCCATGAAACACACAGGTCACTGGGAAAAGCTACCAGAGCTCTGTCCTGATCTCCACTCTCCAGCACCTGGACAAAACTTCAATGTGCTCAAAGGAAGTGCACCTCATGCCTCCATGCTCCTACTCATTCCATCATATGTAGGTTAGTATCTGAGAACACATCAGTATAGATTATTTTTTTTATTTTTTTTATTTTTTAAATACAAGGAAGTCTCAGCTGTTCTGCAACACAGTGGCATTCCATTGCTTTGTCCATGAAGTTGAATAAACTGTTTTAGAAAATGGACAGATGGATGGTGTGGCCTTTAGGGGGCATTTCAGCACCCGAAACCCCAGACACAACCACAGTGACTAATCCTGGGTTTAAGTAAAAGTTTTATTAACACAAGTACCTTACAAAACAGACTTCTTGTTAAGCACACAATCCAATAAGGTCTTCCTCTCTCTTCCTCCCAGGTGAGCGTTGTCCTTTTCCATCCAACTCTAACTCATCTGGGTGAGGCAGAGCGACTACTTTTATCTCAGAGGTGAAAGTACTTCCAATGCTGAAGCAAAGCCTGCTCGTACCACTTCTGCATCAAACGGAAGACCCCGAAAGTAGGGATTGTAAATCCTAGCACATCCACTTGGCATCCCCTATGGAACCCAACAGGGCTGCCGCATGGGACCAGCATGCCCTGCAGGTGCCCGTTTGGGAATCTTAACCCAGAGATGTTGCCATCTAGTGTATCGCGGGGGTAAATAGTCCAACCACTATATACTGTGCCAGCATAACCAGTTGCCTAGCTGGGAACATCCTTTTTTTACCATTTTTTTTTTTTTTAATATATAATTCCCCTGACCTCCCAGCCAATCAATGGACTGGAACCTATCCCGGCAGGGTTGCCAGCCCATGCGTGCTATCTATTAGTCAGAAGGGGTTATGTTTTGTGAAATAGCCCAGTGGAGTGAGGCTGCTGCCTCACTCTCCGAGGACTACATGTGAATTCAGCCAGGTCACTGTTTATGTGAAACTTGCATGTTCTCCATACCACTGTACTCCAGAGCTTACCCCATTTTAACATTTTTATTAAGCTGGGAGATTAATGGTAAGGGCTTCAGGCATCTCGTCTAAAAACACAGCTCACTGTCCCTTTTGTATGTCCTTTATTTAACTGATCAATAAAAGCGGATTTGAGCAAATCTAGTCGTAGAGGATTCCAAGAATGACGCCAACACCTCAATTCTGCATGACAAGTGCCTTGATGGGAATATTAATTTGATGTCATTTGTCGGAAGAGAAGTAACCTTGAGTAGGATCGGACCACCAGTGCCAGTTCCAACCTTGCATACACTTCTAAAGTCCAGGGGCCTCATGTATAAACAGTGCGTACGGACAGAAATGTTGCGTAAGAACGTTTCCACGTTTAAATAGCAATGTATAAAACCTAAACTTGGAGTTAAGCCATACATATTTCCACAGTAGCTCATACCCTGTCGTACGCAAATTCTCCGCTCGGTTTTGCAGACTGGCGGCACACAGCGTCAAAGCAGTGCTACTGTTCCTCTGAGGTTATCCTTTCTTTTTCAGATCCACATCCCTGACGCGGCTTTATAAATACACTGAAATTAACCGCATATTGTTTATTAGTTTAATGCATCTGATTGTAATTAACCAGTAACAATATAATGGTCCACAGAATGGTCAAACTATTCTAAATACCATAGCTGCTTTAGCATTGTTACTCTCACTGCACCTTTTTCTTCTTCTTTCAGCTGCTCCCGTTACTCTCACTGCACCACTTGAAGTATTTATATCACTGTATCTGAGTGGAGAATCTAAGATCTACAGAAGCTGAGAAAGAGAATTATTGGTATACAGCATCAAGCACATGCTGCCTCAGCAATGCTGTCTATTGAACTGCTTTCACGCGGCAAACGTTTCAAAGCCTTTCCTGTATGGACCTTGCGGTTCTGAAACAGTTTCATCCCAAGAACTATAAATGCACTCAATCAAGTGCTCCTTGTAGAACTGTTTTTACTTATAAGTAGAATTGCCTCACTGTAAACTTGCACTACAGTTATAGTATTGCACAACCTGAGCCACTTTTTAAAGCGTGTATTAACATATGATGATGATATTTTTAAGATGAAATGCAGCAAAATATGTTTATTATATTATACAGATAAAACTAACTTCATTTAAGTAATCTATATTGTTAATGATTAAACATGTGAGGATTGTTCCTGCCTCGCGCTGTATTCTTGCTGGGGCTGGCGTGACACTGGAAGGATAGATGGATAGAATAATTAAACACGTACTACAAAGATATTTCAATGTTCCTTAAAAGTTCTGAAGAATCTCCATTCTAAGCTTACAGATGGTTTAACGTCTATTACAGAGCTGATTGTGTGGCAATTGGGTATTTGTAGAAAGGACAGGAATTGGAGGTTAGTACATTTAAAAGAGACAGTACTGCTGCAATAAAGCATTTCATTGAAGGTCGCACATGGCGCAGTAAGGATCTTGCGTGAGACATGAACAATCACTGCGCCACCGTGTTCCCATGTTTAATAACATGATTTAATTCCTATCATCATGAAAATTATATCACGTATACATCTCAGTATTTTAATTATTCAGAGAGCTGTAATATCACGAATGTAATGGATTCTGTGTCCTGTTGGAGGAAGAGAAAGCCGGTTTAAGAAGCACGCGTGATTCACACACATAGAAGATCAAATACATAGCAAAGCATTTAATGTGCTACTTTAGTTACGATGGGATTTGAGAAACTAATAAATTAAACAAATTTTAAGATTAAGTTTATGATGATCTACTTTAATGACAAAATAAACTACATGATTAAAGTGGAAATTTAGAGATTAAAGTTTACATTTCGTGCTTTTTTTCCCCCCAGCGTGTGCCTTTTTTTTTCCTCTCTACCCTAATAAGCTTTCATATGACACTCAGACGATGGGCTACGACTCGCCTTTTTACGGCAACTTTGATATGTGACAATTTCTTTTTTATTTTGGGCACTGTGCGAATTTGTGAACTAGAGCTTTTGAGTTTCTCCGACACTCTATCACTCGATCAACTTCCTTTTGTTGTTTATACCATTATTTAAACCAACAAATAGTATGTTTTTCCTTGCCTCCATTTGGTATTCGCTGAAATTCATATATTTTCTCCCGTGCTTTTCCCATTGTCTTTTCACAGAACGCTGAGCTTAAGGGCTATTTATATTTGCATATTCATAGAGGCATAATTCTGGGAGGAGTTGGGGCGGGGCAGCAGGCGTGTGCATGAGCGTTACTTTCACGCTGAACGGGATTTATGTAGGGGAAGAGTGTGGAAGTTGGCGAACGCACAGATTTCTGCATCTGGAATGTTTTGTGCATACGTACATTTTGGCTTTTGTGCTTACGTCATGTTATAGTGCGAATTCTATGCACGCCGTTATCCATGAGGCCCCAGGACACTTCTTCCAGAATATTCTTCTGGTAGTTACAGTATGTCAGACTCATCCAAATCCATACCTTCATTAAGTTATACGGGTAACGGTGACGCCTATGACAATGGAAAATGATTGATTTCTTGATTGATTTTTGGACTGTGATAGTCTACCGTGTTCTGGCCTGTTCTCACCTCAGTTAGATCTTCTCCCCAGTAATGAGTGCTATTTTTTCTCCATCACCATGAAACTTAGATATTATTAGCAGACCTAATTTGTGAACATGATGTATGGTTACCGTTGGGCAGCAGTTGCTATGGTTCACTTTGCTGTCAAAGTACAGTGACTGTGTAAGACTATAAATAGGTGAGTGCTGGCCCCTGGGGTTGCCACAGCCATTTTGGAGACTCTGTGGCATCCCCGTATCGGGATTTGAGCTAATGTTTTAGCAGGCTTGCGAGTTCAACTGAACAGCCACAACATTGAGAGCATGCAGTTTTTGCATAAATTAGTATTTCCAAAAGGTTATCCTATGATGCTTCCTATTACCTGTAATCAGACTCTTATTGATCTGTGGGTGCTTCTAAACATGTCGCTGTAAACTGGCACAGGAAATTGGGACCACTGGTTCTTGATTTGAGACTTTCATCAGAGGGTTTATTGATTTTGATTTTTGCACATTAACAAAATGTAATGCAGCCTCCGCTGCAAGGCGGAACAAGTCCTGTACAGGACACGAAAGAGAACCAATCTATCACCAGGCCCATTCACACACTTTATCCACTTAGTATTAAGCAGATCTGCCCGTACTCTGGGATCGGGGAGGAACACTCAAAGCACTCAAAGGAAAATTAATGTGGACATAGTGGGGAACAGGTAAACACCATAGACACACTGGTTGGGTGCAGATTTTGACCCTACAATGCTTAATCAATAATAGTAATAACGTGTTATTTATAGTCCCATTCCAATGCTCAAAACACTTCACAAATATTCAGATGGGTACAAAAAGAATAATAGCACAGAAAAAGTTCATACTATTATCACTGGATACAAATGTACATCTCACAGCAAGTTATGGTGAGGTCAGATACATCGATTTTTTTTGTGAATTTCCCCTTAGGGATTAATAAAGTATCAATCTATCTATTTTGGGCACTGCGGCTTACACCTCTTAATTTAGATGCTAATTTTAATGCTGGATGGGTTTCATTAGAGTGGAAAAAGCAGGAGGCGGACTGGAGATTTATGTGAATGAGCAAAAGTATTTCAGTTGTTCCTAATTACTTAAACACATTTCACTGAAAGTGCCCTCATTTCCTCAAATGTTTAAACACAATATCATGATATCTCACTCATCTGTGCAAATCTCAGACTTCCAGTCCAACAGCTAACAGTCAACTCAAAATCATTCACGCTGTCACTTACAGAGAACATTTCACTCAGGTAACAGACACAAGCAAGCAAAAATGATCACCCACACAAAATGACCACAAGGATCGATTCAAAACAAGACAAGTCAAGTCAAGTCAAGTCAAGTCGGGGAGCATGCACTCGTACAGTGCACTGCAGCACCCACTACACGACAAAACAACTCGGGATCCCGGTTGGCAAACGCCCAGGCAGGCACACGGTCTAGTCCCACCCTGCTGAAGTGACCCTCTATCTGCCGCAGCCACGTGTTACATGGGCGACGCCTTGACCTGATCTAGACACTCGGGTCCCCAACAATGAGGATCATACGAGCTGGATTATCCTCTGGAAAACGCGCCACATGGCCGTAGTGCTGTAACTGACACTCCCTCACAATGCAGGTAATATGCCTCATTCAGGACTCCATGAGCAACCGCTCATTCGATACAAAGTCAAACCGACAGTACAAGGATTTTCCAGAAAGACACAGTCCATTTAGCAAGACAGGAAGCACCAGGGCTCTAAAGACTTGGACCTTCATCCTTTTGCATAGATTTCGGGAGTGCCACACACCCCTTTCCAGCGACCTCATGACCCCCCTCCCATGCTCTCCCAATCTGTCTACTGACTTCATAGGAAGAGTTACCAGAGGCATGAATGTCACTGCCAAGGTAAGTAGCGGAGTGGTGGCTCTGGGGCTAAAGATCTGGTATCCCGAAGGTTGCTGGTTCAAATTCCCGTCACTGCCAAAAGAGATCCTACTCAGCTGGGCCCTTGAACAAGGCCCTTAACCTTCAATTGCTCCAGGGGTGCTGTACAATGGCTGACCCTGTGCTCTGACCCCAAGGGGTATGCGAAAACTAACAAATTCCTAATACAAGAAATTGTATAAGGCGAAATAAAGAACAAACAAAAAAAAAAAAAAAGCACCTCTCGACAAGGTCAACACTCTCTCCACAAACAGACACACTGCTGATGGCTGTGCCCAAGAGGTCATTAAAGGCCTGGATCTTGTTTTTTATCCAGGACACTCACAAGCTCAGACACTCAGACTCCTCGCTCAGTCTCTCAAGAGTCCCGATAAGAGCCTCCATTGACTCCACAAAGATCACAGCATCATCAGCAAAGTCAAGATCTGTGAATCTTTCTTCACCAACAGATGTCACACAGCCGCTGGACCCCACAACCTTGCCCAACACCCAGTCCATACAAGCATTGAACAGAGTAGGAGGAAGAACACACCCCTCACGAACCTCAGAATCAACTGGGAAAAACAGAGGTTCTGCCTCCACTCTGCACAGCACTTACAGTACCAGTGTACAGGCCGGCCATGATATCCAGCAATCTTCAGGGGATCCCACGAACCCTCAGGATGTCCCACAGGGCAGCTCAATCAACTGAGTTGAACGCTTTACGAAAATCGACAAAGGCTGCAAAGATTCAAAATACTACTCTAAAAACTTGACACAACCAGGGACCATATATGTCAAACTTCCATTGATAGCATTCAACATACAATAACAAAAGTGTACAGATACACCCACCACAAGACCAAATTTCAAATTTTAAAATTTTCTTAAATGCACTGCTCCAAATGCAACGGTATATAAACTTGTGCACAACAAAAGAATAAAAAGTTTCAAACATGCCGTAAAACTAAGTTACAGCAAATAAAAATAGTCCATAAATGGCAAAAAACTAAGAAAATGTACATAAAATAGATAAATGTCTGCCAAATACTATACATTATAGACATTATTCATCAGCATCACATCTCCAGGCTGGGTCAGGCCACATAGTCTCATCCACGTTACACATGATATTTCCTCTTCAAAGGCAGTGAGGGTAATCTGTTTGGCCTTGTCTCATCTAGGCTTGGATGAACTCTAAAGTGACATTCCCACAGGCTTCCTCCATGACCTACAGAAGATTCCCTGCATCATAAGGATTCTGGTCATAAACCTTCCACCACAATACTGAGAAGAATTCTTCTAAGGAGTTGAGAAATGGGGAAAATGTTGGCAAGGACAAATTGGAAAACCTGGGATGATCAGTGAACCGGTTATGTACAACTGCAACTCGGTGAAAACTGACATTGTGCCAAATCACAATGATTTATGGCAATTCTGACCTTACAGCCTCATTTTGATTTCATCGCTCAATATTCTCAAAAAGGTGATCTAGTAAATTCAACAGATGTGCTGCATTGTAAGGGCCTGAATGGCCCAAGTGGTGGAAAACCCCATGTTCAATTATGCTCACATTGCCTATCCACTAAAGAGAATAGAACACTGCCCAATAATGTTGAGGTCCCTTCTTGTAGCGAGCTTAAATCTTGCCTCAAAAAGATCCATTCATGTGGTGTACTGCTAAGATCAAGCTCCCTACAGATTTTACTTTTTTTCTCCAGCCGTCTGGAGTTTTTTTTTTTTTTGTTTTTTCTGTCCACCCTGGCCATTGGACTTTACTCTTATTCTATGTTAATTAATGTTGACTTATTTTATTTTCTTACTGTGTCTTTTATTTTTCTATTCATCATTATGTAAAGCACTTTGAGCTACTTTTTGTATGAAAATGTGCTATATAAATAAAATGTTGTTGTTGACAAGATTTCTTGAACTAAATAATCATAAATACAAATGTTTGGGAAAGTTGGTAATTCTTACAATAAGGAAAACTAGGCTTTATGTCATGATTTAAATACTTTTCACTTGGCTTAGATTTCATATTTTGCAGTGTATCTGCAAGTGTGCAGTCAATAGTAGAAATATTGATTTGATTTATACCCTGAAATGTTTGCTGATCTTCAATGACTCTGCTCTGAATTTCCCATTAGCGAATAATGTTGTTGTGCATGACCATATTCACGATTTCTTCTTCTTGTTCGTCTAACACTCCACTAGGAGGCTGCCGTTTTGGTTCTATGCACACAACAAATACACACTTACTCACACAATCCACGTTTGTGATCTGCAATCAATGTCTAATGTTCGAAAAATACAATATAAGATGCAAGTGTAAAATTTTGCGTAGGATCTATGCAGTACTGACAATGTGAACATCATTCAACAACAACATTTATTTATATAGCACATTTTCATACAAACAGTAGCTCAAAGTGCTTTACATAATGAAGAATAGAAAAATAAGACACAGTAAGAAAATAAGAGTCAACATTAATTAACATAGAATAAGAGTAAGGTCCAATGGCCAGGGTGGAGAGAAAAAACAAACAAACAAAAAAAAAAATCTCCAGACGGCTGGAGAAAAAAATAAAATCTGCAGGGATTCCAGACCATCAGACTGCCCAGTCCCCTCTGGGCATTCTACCTAACATAAATGAAACAGTCCTCTTTGGATTTAGGGTTCTCACGGAAGGACTTGAAGATGATGGTCATGTAGACTTCTGCCTTTTAACCCATCCATCATTGTTGGAGCATCATGATGCTTTGAGTAGGTGGTGGTGGCGCAGGCCACCACCACAAAGAAACCAGAAAAAGAAACAGACGAGAGAGTAGGGGTCAGTACGGATTTTAGAGCCCCCATGAATAGTTATTATAATGAATTGAACATACAGAGTATCAGGATTAAGTTAAAGTGAAGTTATAAAAAGGCCATGTTAAATATGTTTTCAGGAGTGTTGTAAAGTGCTCTACTGTATTAGCCTGGCAAATTCCTATTGGCAGGCTATTCCACATTTTAGGTGCATAGCAGCAGAAGGCTGCCTCACCAGTTCTTTTAAGTTGTTCTTGGAATTCTAAGGAGATATTCATTTGAGGATCTAAGGTTACGATTTGGAATATAAGGTGTCAGACATTCCGATATAAGATGGGGCGAGATTATTTCAGACTTTATAAACCATAAGCAGAATTTTAAAGTCTATCCTGAATGACACAGGTAACCAGTGTAGTGACATCAAAACTGGAGAGATGTGTTCGGATTTTCTTTTCCTAGTTAGGATTCTAGCAGCTGCATTCTGCACTAGTTGCAAATGATTTATGTCTTTTTTGGGTAGTCCCGAGAGGAGTGCGTTACAGTAATCTAGTCGACTGAAAACAAACGCATGAACTAATTTCTCAGCATCTTTCAGTGATAAGAGGTCTAACTTTAGCTAGGTTTCTTAAGTGAAAAAAATGCTGTCCTAATGATCTGATTAATATGCGATTTAAAATTCAGATTACAGTCAATTACCCCTAAGCTTTTTACCTCCGTTTTGACTTTTAATCCTAATGTATCCAGTTTATTTCTAATAGCCTCATTGTATCCATTATTGCCAATCACTAAGATTTCTGTTTTCTCTTTATTTAACTTGAGAAAGTTACTATTCATCCATTCTGAGATACAATTCAGACATTGTGCTAGTGAATCAAGAGAATCGGGGTCATCAGGTGCTATTGATAAGTACAGCTGTGTGTCAAGGACGCAGGTGGAGGGTTTTAATTGAGATATTTTTTGTAAATCAGGTAAATCTATCCTAGTGAAAGAGTTTAATTTGTTTATAACAGAATGCTGTGGTTTAGGAGGATCCTTAGTGTTGGGGAGACATACTATGTTATTTCTAATATCATTAATTTTTTGATTGAAAAATACAACAATAGCCTCACAGGTTTTACTGGAAGTACTTAGGAGGCATTCCTTTGAGTTACCTGGGTTTAGCAGACGATCTATCGTAGAGAATAAGACTCTGGGATTACTAGCATTGTTATTTATAATCTTAGAGAAATAGCAGCGCCACTCAAGACGGACAGTGTTATTGTATTCCGTTATTTTAACTTTTAATATTTCATAGTGGATAGTTAGTTTAGTCTTCCTCCATTTACGCTCAGCTCTACGACATGTTCTCTTTAAATCCGACACTCTTTGGGTCTTCCATGGTATAATAATGCTAGAAGATTTTTTAACTGTCTTTTCAGGTGCAACTATGTCAACAGCAGCTCTCACTTTAGTATTAAATCTTTCCACCTTACTATTTACATTATCCTCGCTATTATAGTTGGCACTATAAATGGACTGATTGCTTAGAATGTTTGTAAGTTTTAAAGCTGCTGCTGAGTAAAAGAAGCGTTTTTTAACAATATGCTTCTCATGGGCGTTTATCATTATTTCTATATTAAAAAGTAGAAGAAAATGGTCTGATAGACCGATATCAATGATCTGCTTTATATCAATTTTAAGTCCTTTAGTAATCACTAAGTCTAACGTATGACCTGCTTTATGTGTAGGCTGATTAACGAGCTGTCTCAAATCAAAAGAATCCATGAGGTTCATAAATTCTTTTAATTTTAGGTCACACTGATTATCTATATGAAAATTAAAGTCGCCAACTATTAGGAGTGTGTCATAGTTCGTAATTAAAATTAACATTAAGTCAGTGAATTCCTCAAAAAAGACGCATTGAATTTTGGAGGTCTATACACGGATAATACTAGAATGTGAGAATCTCCATGGATAACAACGGCGAGATACTCAAAGGACTTGAACTTACCGAAACTGACATCTTTACATTTTAACCGGCTCGAGTAAATGTTTGCCAAGCCGCAGCCGCCCCCGCCCCCCTGGCGGTCTGCACGAGTAAAACTGTAATTGGGAGGTGCAGATTCGATTAAAACAGCCGCGCCGTCCGAGTTAAGCCACGTTTCACTTAGTGCAATAAAATCTATTTTTTTATCACTAATAAGATCGTTGATAACAAACGTTTTGTTAGTTAAAGCTCTAACATTTAATAGTGCCATATTTAATGTTTCGGATGGGCAGAGAGGAGTACTATATGCGTTATTGATATTTGAAATAGGAACTAAATTATTTTTATTAGCGCTGCTGTGTGTATTTTGTCTAATCTGTAATCTGTTTTTATAGTTTTAATACATTGTTCCTCTAAAATAGTAATTTTAATTAGATTTTTGGAGTTTATGCCGTATTGCCTAGATTTTCTATGTGCATTGAGATTGCTTATTACAGTATTACTGTTGTGCACTTTAACGGAAGATTCTATTAAACACTTATGTCCTAGCACAACAGTATCATTTCGGAAGGGGTTAAGAGCAGAGATAGATAGTCAAGATAAACGAATTACCTTAGATACGTTTTCGGAGAGGACCCGGGCGCCTAAACTGTTCGGATGCAAGCAATCTCGCTTGAAGAAACGCGGCCTTTCCAAAAAGAGAGTCCAATTATTGACAAAACCAATGTCTTGCTTCTTGCAGAAATCCTGTAACCAGTTGTTCAATCCTAGCAGACGACTGTAGTACTCGTTGGATCGTCTGACGAGAGGTAGTGGACCCGAAATGAAGATCTTTGCCGATGGGGTCCTCTCCTTCGTGTCTTTAATCAAAGCTGAGAAGTCAGCCTTGAGGATTTCTGATTGTCGGTGCCTTATATCGTTTACGCCGGCATGCAAAACGATTGCTCCAACTGCCCTCTGCTTGTGCTTCTCGTAGATTGCCGGCGCACGTCTCATCACATCTCGGACACGAGCACCGGGAAAACAAGAAACAAACGATTTTTCATTAGGGCATGTGATATTAAGATTTCGAACAACAGAATCACCTACCACTATTACATCACCAGGGGCTGAGGGGGCTCCAGAGAGACTGTCAATTAAATTATGCAATGCAAGTCTGCTAAATGCAATAAGGGTAAAGTGCTTTACCTGTTCTCAAATCCGAGGGTATGGACTATAAAAGCAACTCTGTAGCGACTGAGATTCGGATGCACTTGTTGCCCAGCTTCTCTCATTGTCAAACCATGGACAAGCACATGGTCAACCACAGTAGCATGAATATCAACTGATATTACACTTCTTTGCTTTTGCCTTTCCTCTTCCAACTCCATGTCTATTATCAATTGTAGGATCACAAAAAAACATCCACAGTAAAACACACAGAGCTTCATTTATAAGCATTCAGTAGTTTAGCATCAAGCGTGAAGCAATTTAACATGCAGTGTTTTCAGCTGGAGAGCGGAGTGCTAATTGAGCTTTAGTCTTGACACCAATCTGTGATATGGCACTAATGACAGGAACACAGTTTGTAATCCTGGGAATGGTGCAAGAATTTTCAGGACTGAATTAAAGCAAATGGTTATCCATCTGACTGTTCAAGATATAGTGTTTAAGCAATTGGGAAAACTATAAAGGTAGCTGTGATAAGCCAAGTTCAGAGGCCGTAAATAATGCAAACAATGAGACAGCCGCTTGGCTTATCACGGACATTTGGAAAAAAAATGTAAAAGAAATAAAGTTTGCATTTACCTGTTTGAGCGCACCTATACTGATTAACACAGCAGCAGCACAAAATTTACGCGGCAGTTTGAGCGCCGCGATATTTGAAGGACTGCCTGGAGGCCTACAGGTGCTGCTCAGAGCGCAAGCCGTGGGTCTCAAACTCAATTCTATGTCTATGCTTAAACTTGCCGACGCCGAGGCACGCGTCTGAGGCTGTTTATCGAGCGCGCTCACGGTTTCTGACGGCCAAGTAAGGAGGCGCGCTTCCGGAACCGCTGGAAGAGAAAAGGGTATATTTAAAATCAGAGGAATAGATCTGAAGCATAGAAAGCTCAGTTTTTAAGTAGCCGGCAAAAAGGGAATTCACACGTGTGGCAAAGTATAAAAGTGAAAGCGGCAGAAAGTAAAATAGTACTTAATAGATGCTGAACGTGGAGCCTGCAAGTGACCGAGACAGACGTGTACACACTCGCGGGCGAAAGAGAGCAGGAGCATTTAAATAGGGTGGACTGTACATGAGCAGGTGTTGTTGAATAATGCACGTCCCGACGTGTCTGATTATTGAAAGTCCGCGGGAAACGTAAAGGCAGATTAAATGGTCAAAAGGGCTCAATATATAAAACCAGGGTCCAAACGCCAGAGTTCTTCAGGCTTCAATGTAGATCTGTGCTACTGATTTATTTAACTGAGCAGTGGACATACGTACTGTTTTTTGTGTATATAGTGGGTGCTTAGTTTATTCATTTTGTTTTGATTATTATTTTTGTAGCCTGTCGCTCGTGATCCTTTTTGTAGCTGGACGAAGGAGGTGGAAGAGTTTTTTTTTTTTTTCATTTTGTTCTTTTCTTCACTTTCGGATTTGGAAACCACTGTAAATATTAAAACACCTGCACTGCTTTTTCTTTTTGGAAATGTCTTTGCATTGGACTTTGTAAATATTTTTATTTTTCAAGACATTTCTTTGTAAAATAGTATGAACACTGCTGGAATAAAACAGATTCCAGATTTTGAATAGTTGTTTTTAGTCTGAGTCTCTCTTACTCCAACCCTTGGTTGCTCAGTCTCATCTACTGAGACCCTAAGTCGGGAATTGTACAACAGGGTCCTTACCTGGGGTGTCATAGTAGCAAATTGCAATCAAATGTGTGATCCAGGCACTGAAAGGTGGACTGAATTCGTCCATGTTGCTGCCCAGGGAGATAAGTTACATCATCCCAGCTGAATGAGCAACAGAAATGATTTACTGTGTTACCAGTGTCTTAATGATGAATAGTTCTGAATAGTGGTGACTTCTATCTGCTTGTTCCATTCCATTCCATTCATGGACACTCCAAGCTGGATCTGCTCTAACCACCTGGTGACCTCATTTAATTGTAAAGAAAAAGAAAAGAAGACAGTTGTCAGTAATAATGATAGGACGTCTTTCCAGATGAGAATTCAGAACATAACTAATTCAAAATGGAGGTGGAAATGGTTTTAAATGCTCCTGGCAGGAAGGGATGAGTCCAAGGAGGCATACAGTGGAAAAGACATCTGTGATTGAGTGGCTGTCAGTCCTCCATTCTTTGGCAGGAGGAAGAGAGAGGCATTACACCACAGTGCCACCTTTTGGCTCGGCCATTTATTACCATCACCAGTGCCCTTAGGCCGCCCTCAATGCCTGCTGTGGCAAGCGACTGGGGGTGGCACCCAGCCGGGATGCCCGGAAGGATCGGAGGAGGGATTTCGCCTCCTCCAGACCACGAGGGAGCGACTGCCCTGTTAGCTTTGGGGACCATGGGAACTCAGCTTGGAAGCTCAACCCTATAGGGGCCTGTGGTCATCGCCAGGGGGCGCCCCGATGCCTGGAGAGCCCTGGGGGGAAGATGACCAGGGACACCTGGAGTGGTTCCGGGTGTGCAGCCAGTACTTCCGCCACACTGGGGAGTGCCGGTGGAAGCTAATCGGGAGGCACCTGGAGCACATCCAGGTGTGTATAAAAGTGGGCCGCCTCCTTCTATTCGATGGCTTGAGTCGGGAGGAAGATAGACGGAGCTCGGGAGGAGAGGAGTGGAGGCGGCCTGAAGAAAGAGAGGCATTGGAAGGGCCTAGACTTTGAGGAAGTACTGGGGTTGTGTGTGAGCACTAATTGTAAATAATATGTATAATAAATGTTTGTTGGGTGAACCATCAGTGTCTGTCTGTCTGTGTCCGGGCCGCTTTCCACACTGCACACACATGACTATGAATATATGTGTATACAGAGGCATACAAAGGTTTTCAATCATCATCATAATTTTCTACATGACAAAAGATTTGTACACATATTTATCCATTCAGTATTATTTAATGTGAACTCCTATTCTGTATCAAAACATTTCCAAAGTCAAAATAAACCATTTTCTGTAGAAATTTAAGAAGAAAAACTCAAAGGTTAGAGTTTGCATAAATATTTAAACCTCTGTGTTTTAGAAGCTCCAGGTTTACACAAATGACAAATTATTCACAAATGACACGATGGTAACAGTCATTTGACCATAATCAAACATAATTAGGTACTGCTTCTGAGTCCTTTATATCTCTTTGGATATTTAAAGCACCCTTTGAAAGGGCCATATGAGGCGATTGAATACTTTTGCATGCCACTGTATGTATGTATATATAATGTATATATGTATACATTATAATGTTTATATATATATATATATATATATAGTGAACGCTGGCCCGGACACAGACAGACGGACATCGTTGGCTCCACCACACACTGTTTATTTACACTAATATTTACAATTTACGTGCACTCACAACCCCAGTGCCTCCAGCACCGATCCCCCAAAGTCCAGGCCACACAGTCCTTCGTGCCGCCTCCAGTCCTCTCTCCAGCTCTGTCCACTTCCACCCGACTTCCGCTACTGACTGAAGGGAGGCGGCCCCTTAAATAGGAACCTGGATGGGCTCCAGCTGCTTCCCGGCATTCCTCCGCAGACACGCCCCCGTGTGGAGGAAGTGCCGGCTGCGCACCCGGAAGCCCTCCGGGTGTCCCCTGTCTTCTTCCACCAGCACTTCCTGGTGTGGCGGAAGTGCTGGGCTCCAGGTTTCTTCAGGCACTGGGGCGTCGCCTGGCGGTGGCCACGGGCCCCTACAGGGCTGGGCTTCCAAGCCCCCTACCTGTGGCCCCCAACATAACCAGGGCGGTCGCCCCCTCGCGGTCTGGAGGAGGTACAAGCCCTCCTCCGGTCCTCCTGGGCGTCCCGGCTGGGCTCCACCCCCAGCCGGATGCCACAGTGCCCCACTGCCAGCGAAGACATGTTGGTCCGAGCAGCATTTCCCTAGAGGGCAGCACGTCCCCGGAGTGGGTCCTACTACGCACCCAGGGTCCATCACGGCACCCTGGGGCACCCTACTTCGGCACCCCCTCCGAGGCCAACGCGCCCCTCTGGTCTGCGCCGCTCTCGCCTCCACCGTCCCCGCCAGCCGGGGCACCCTCCGCTCTCCGGTGGGGAGTCCTCCCGTGGAGCTGCCCGTTCCAGGAGGGCAGGTTGCTAACGGCGTCGGTCCCAGCGCTCGTCGGGGCTTCGGTCCTGTGAAAAGACAAAAGGGAAGGCCAGAAGCACTGCCTGGACACTCGCCCCGAGCGTCCCGTCGGTCTCTGTACCGGCAGCGCTCTCCCCCCCTACCGACAGCCCGCGACTTGCCTGTTTGATCCCTCCGCCACAGGTTCCATGCCCATCCGGTCTTCGTAGGCTGGACCGCTCTCACAGACGGCTCCTCCAGCCGCCCAGGGGTTTCCCTGTGCCTCCGCAGAGGACTGCCCTTCACTGGACGCGCGCACCCAGCGCCACGTCCCCTCCTATCGGAGGAACCGGCATTCACCCCTCGGTTCCTCCTTCTTCTCTTGGACGCCCTGACGGTCTGGGTCTGAGCATGGTGAAAGCTCAAATCCAGCCCCGTCTGCGTCCCTGCAGAGCGACAGGAGACTGCCGCGGGCTTGGAGCGCAGGGCGCTAGGACCCAGGGCACTCACCTGCCCCTGTCCTGCCAGCCCCTGCGAACTCGCTCTCCTCTCTCCGCAGGCAGTCTGCACCACCGCGTCCGCTGTTGGGGAATTGCCTACTTGGTGCCGGTCATTCCTATTACAGTCACAGCCGTTTTCGGTGAATCCCCCTGGGATGGCAAGACCTACTTTCCCCGCAGTACTCTGCCGGCCAAAGGCTCCCGCGACGCGCCGTTCCTCCGCACCACGCGGCGTCTCCAAAGACGCGACCGCCTTCCCCTTCAGCTTCTCCAGCTGGACGGCGAGAGCACTTAGCATCTGCAAGAATGGTGACTCTGCGGGCCGAAGGGACTCCTCCGGCTCACGCAGAGCCACCGGCGAAAACAAGGAGACAGACGTCGGTGGGCTTACCTGTCCATCAGCCACACTCGTCGTCTCCCTCCTGTGGGCCACTCCCTCTGGCCCAATCAGGTCTCTTCCCAGCACGAGACTGGCATTCCTTGGTCCCGCCTCTGTACCGTCATTGGCGGGCACACAAGACACACCGGCCAATCCCGTGCCTGTCAGCGGGCGGGACTTCCAACCCACGGCCATCTTGTCTCCCCTTCTCTGGGTGCGGTGGCGTGCCTCCTGGCAGCCTCGCAGCTGCTGCGATTCTTTGAGCTGCAGCAGCTCCGATTTCGCAGCCTCCTCCGCTGCCGCCCTTGCGCTGCCAACAGCCTGTGGACTGGCGTGCTCCTGCCACGGACGCAGATCCGGATCGTCCCTGCTTGTGGAAAACAAGGTAAAGCCGACCCCGCAGGGCCGATTACCGTAGGGCAGGGCACTTACCTCCCGGATCCCGTCATGCCGAGGCCCCTGCCTCGGTGTGGCCTTCTGCGTCGCAACGCCGGCCGGGCTGTCCTTTTCGACAGCACGACTCTCGGAGCCCGCTGCACTCTGGCAATGCCCGGTTTCCTTCTTCCGCACCCGGGAAACATGGCCATACTGCGATCCGGTGGCGGTCCGTGGGGTAAACCGCTCCCGCGGCGAGTGTGTGGGGTCCGCTGCTGCGTCGGGCTGTCCACAGAAAAATGATTTGTTACTGCAGGTCCCCGTCTTGCACCAGACGGAGAATCCTGCCGGCTACGCCACTGTGAACACTGGCCCGGACACAGACAGACGGACATCGTTGGCTCCACCACACACTGTTTATTTACACTAATATTTACAATTTACGTGCACTCACAACCCCAGTGCCTCCAGCACTGATCCCCCAAAGTCCAGGCCACACAGTCCTTCGTGCCTCTCTCCTGGCCGCCTCCAGTCCTCTCTCCAGCTCTGTCCACTTCCACCCGACTTCCGCTACTGACTGAAGGGAGGCGGCCCCTTAAATAGGAACCTGGATGGGCTCCAGCTGCTTCCCGGCATTCCTCCGCAGACACGCCCCCGTGTGGAGGAAGTGCCGGCTGCGCACCCGGAAGCCCTCCGGGTGTCCCCTGTCTTCTTCCACCAGCACTTCCTGGTGTGGCGGAAGTGCTGGGCTCCAGGTTTCTTCAGGCACTGGGGTGTCGCCTGGCGGTGGCCACGGGCCCCTACAGGGCTGGGCTTCCAAGCCCCCTACCTGTGGCCCCCAACATAACCAGGGCGGTCGCCCCCTCGCAGTCTGGAGGAGGTACAAGCCCTCCTCCGGTCCTCCTGGGCGTCCCGGCTGGGCTCCACCCCCAGCCGGATGCCACTATATATATATATATATATATATATATATAATCTTCTTCTTCTTCTTTCGGGCTGCTCCCGTTAGGGGTTGCCATAGTGGAACATCTTCTTCCTTATCTTTCTGTCTTATGCATCTTGTTCTGTTACACCCATCACCTGCATGTCCTCTCTCACCACATCCATAAACCTTCACTTAGGCCTTCCTCTTTTTCTCTTGCTGGGCAGCTCTATCCTAAGCATCCTTCTCCCAATATACTCAGGATCTCTCCTCTGTACATGTCCAAACCAATGCAATCTCGCCTCTCTGACTTTGTCTTCCAACTGTCCAACTTGAGCTGACCCTCTAATGTACTCATTTCTAATCCTGTCCATCCTCGTCACACCCAATGCAAATCTTAGCATTTTTAACTCTGCCACCTCCAGCTCTGTCTCCTGCTTTTTGGTCAGTGCCACCGTCTCCAACCCATATAACATAGTTGGTCTCACTACCGTCCTGTAGACCTTCCCTTTCACTCTTGCTGATATCCGTCTGTCACAAATCACTCCTGACACTCTTCTCCACCCATTCCACCCTGCCTGCACTCTCTTTTTCGCCTCTCTTCTGCAATCCCCATTACTCTGTACTGTTGATCCCAAGTGTTTAAACTCATCCACCTTTGCCAGTTCTACTCCTTGCATCCTCACCATTCCACTGACCTCCCTCTCATTTACACAAATGTATTCTGTCTTGTTCCTACTGACCTTCATTCCTCTCCTTTCTAGAGCATAACGCCACCTCTCCAGGGTTTCCTCAACCTGCTCCCTACTATTGCTACAGATCACAATGTCATCAGCAAACATCATAGTCCACAGGGACTCCTGTTTAATCTCGTCTGTCAACCTGTCGATCACCATTGCGAATAAGAAAAGGCTCAAAGCCGATCCCTGATCTAATCCCACCTCCACCTCGAATGCATCCGTCACTCCTACCACAGACCTCACCACAGTCACACTTCCCTCATACACATCCTGTACAACTCTTACATACTTCTCTGCCACTCCCGACTTCCTCATACAATACCACAACTCCTCTTGAGGCACCCTGTCATATGCTTTCTCCAGGTCCACAAAGACGCAATGCAACTCCTTCTGGCCTTCTCTATACTTCTCCATCAACACTCTCAGAGCAAACATCGCATACATGGTGCTCTTTCTTGGCATGAAACCATACTGCTGCTCACTAATCATCACCTCAATTCTTAACCTAGCTTCCACTACTCTTTCCCATAAGTTCATGCTGTGACTCATCAGATTTATCCCCCTGTAGTTACTACAGTCCTTATTCTTAAATATCGGCACCAGTACATTTCTTCTCCACTCCTCAGGCATCTTCTCACTTTCCAAGATTCCATTAAACAATCTGGTTAAAAGCTCCACTGCCATCTCTCCTAAACACCTCCATGCTTCCACAGGTATGTCATCGGGACCAAAGGCTGTTCTATTCTTCATCCTCTTCATCGCTGTCCTTACTTCCTCTTTGCTAATCCATTGTACTTCCTGATTCACTATCTCCACATCATCCAACCTCTTCACTCTCTCATTCTCTTCATTCATAAGCCGCTCAAAGTACTCTTTTCATCTGCTTAACACACTCTCCTCACTTGTGAGTACATTTTCATCTTTATCCTTTATTACCCTAACCTGCTGTACATCTTTCCCAGCTTGGTCCCTCTGTCTAGCCAGTTGGTACAGGTCCTTTTCTCCCTCCTTAGTGTCTCTCCTCTTATACAACTCATCATACGCTTTTTCTTTAGCCTTCGTCACCTCTCTCTTCACCTTGTGCCTTATCTCCTTGTACTCTTGTCTACTTTCTGCATCTCTCTGACCCACTTCTTCTTCTTCAACTTCCAACATTTGATCCTTGGCTCTGCCCTCAATCTCTTCCTCTTCTTGATCTCCAACGTCATCCTACAGACCACCATCCTGTGCTGCTTAACTACACTTTCCCCTGCCATTACTTTGCAGTCTTCAATCTGCTTCAGATTGACTCTTCTGCATAGGATGTAATCTAACCATGTACATCTTCCTCCACTCTTGTACGTTACCCTATGTTCCTCCCTCTTCTTAAAATACATATTCACCACAGCCATGTCCATCCTTTTGGCAAAATCCACTATTCTCTGACCTTCTTCATTCCTCTCCTTGATACCATACCTACCCATCACCTTCTCGTCTCCTCTGTTCCCTTCACCAACATATCCATTGAAATCCGCTCCAATCACCACTTTCTGTCCCTTGGGTACACTATTCATCACTTCATCCAACTCACACCAAAAATCTTCTTTCTCATCCATTTCACACCCAACTTGCAGGGCATATGCACTAACAACATTCACACCTCCAATTTCCAGCTTCATAATCATTACTCTTTTCACCTCCAAAACACTCTTGACATACTGTTCCTTCAGAATAACCCCTACTCCATTTCTCCTCCTGTCCACACCATGATAGAACATTTTGAATCCACCTCCAATCCACCTGACCTTACTACCCTTCCATTTAGTTTCTTGCATGCACAATATATCAGCCTTCCTTCTCTCCATCATATCGGCTAACTCTCTACCTTACCAGTCATACTGCCAACATTGAAAGTTCCTACCCTCAGTTCCACTCTCTTTACCTTCCTCCTCTCCTTCTACCTCCGGACACATCTCCACCCTCTTCTTCTCCTTCTTCTTCTTCTTCTTTGGCCAACAGTAGCCCAATTTCCACCAGCACCCTGTTGACTAACAGTACTGGTGGCGGTCGTTGTTAACCCAGGGCTAGACCGATCCAGTATGGAAATTTGTATTGTTGTCCACATATTGATTTGGCAAAATTTTACACCGGATGCCCTTCCTGACGTAACCCTCCCCATTTATCCAGGTTTGGGTATATATATATATATATATATATATATTGTCACAGATGGTCGGAGTCCTTGTCCGGCAAGGACGCCGATTCACTGTATGGGCCGATGGAGCAAGCCTGGTCAGGACAATACCTCCCCCGGAACACTAGATGACAGGGTTGCAACAGTGCCTAGGAATCCCACAGAGCTTCATGGGAGTTGGAGTTTGGTGCAGCCCTGTTGGGATCCATGGGCACCGCTAGGGGGTGCTGTCGCTGCTGCTGAGCCCTACAGAGCAGCTCTTCCGCCACACATTATAAAAGGAGCCAGCAGCCACTTCTCCGGGAGCCAGTGTTGGAAGGAGGGAGATGAAGCTTGCTAGAGAGGAGTGGTTAAGAAAAGGAAGAGAAAAGGATTACTATTGTGCTTTGTGGGGCTGTGTTGTGCCTGTGGAAAACGGGGAGGGTGTTTCCCACGAGGTGAAGAAAAATTAACCATTTCTGTCAGTGTCGGGTTAAGCGCTGGTATAGCGCCAACTATTGTCATAATACAGTGATCCCTCACTATATCGCGCTCCGACTTTCGCGGCTTCATTCCACCGCGGATTTTAAATGTAAGCATATCTAAATATATATCACGGATTTTTCGCTGGTTCGCGGATTTCTGCGGACAATGGGTCTTTAAATTTATGGTACATGCTTCCTCAGTTTGTTTGCCCAGTTGATTTCATACAAGGGACGCTATTGGCGGATGGCTTAGAAGCTACCCAATCAGAGCATGTATTACGTATTAAATAAAACTCCTCAATGATATACGATATGCTTCCCGTGCGGTGCTTGATTGTTTGCTTTTCTCTGTCTCTCTCACTCTCTCTGCACCTGACGGAGGGGATGTGAGCAGAGGGCCTGTTTGCACAGAGGCTGTTTGCCTAGAGGATACGGATGCTCCTCTAAAAAATGCTGCTTTATTGCGGTGCTTTGGCATACTTAAAAGCCCAAAAGCACGTATTGATTTTTTGATTTTTTGATTTTCTCTCGCTCTCTCTCTCTCTCTCTCTGACATTCTCTGCTCCTGACACGCATTATTTGAAGAGGAAGATATGTTTGCATTCTTTTAATTGTGAGAAAGAACTGTCATCTCTGTCTTGTCATGGAGCACAGTTTAAATTTTTAACTAAAGGGTGTTATTTCATGTCTAGAGGGCTCTAATAATGTTAACAGTGTGGGAGAGTTTATAAGGACTTAAAATATATAAAAATAACCATAGAAACATGGGTACGCAGCCGGCACTTCCGCCACACTGGGGAGTGTCGGTGTAAGATTGCCAGGAAGCACCTGGAGCTCATCCGGGTGCATATAAAAGGGGCTGCCTCCCTTCAGACAATGACTTGAGTCGGGTGGAAGCAGGACGAGGTCTGGGAGGAGATCAAGAGGCGGCCTGAAGAAGTGAAGGCATTGTGTGTGTTGGCCAGGACTTTGGGGACTTTTGGGGACTGTGGCACTTTATTGTAAATATGGAGCACTATAATAAATGTGTCTGGGGTGACTTAAACGTGTCTGCCTGTCTGTGTCTGGGTCAAGTTCCACAATGTATTGTTACACACACGTGTTTAGGGGACAACTAAAGGGCCTGACTAGTTGTAATTCCACGCTGGACCGAGGGTGGCGAAGTGCACTAATTCTCTCTCATGATTCCTTGCAGACAGTTCTAGGGGAATCCCGCCCGGCTCTAGGGAAGCCAATGATGTCACTTCCAATTCCAGTCCTGATGACATCACTTCCCATACTGGCCTTTAACGCTGCCATCTTGTTTCTAGTGAATCTGTTCTGTTTTGGACTTAGCTGTGTGATATATAGGCATGGAGGTTCAGTAGTAGCAATGCTGCCTTGGATCATCCCCGTGTCCGAGTGTGTTTCGTTCAGGTGCTCTGGTTTTCTCCCACAATCCCCAAGGACATGCACATTAGGCAGATTGGCAATGCTAAATTGTGTCTGTAAGTGTGTTCACACTGTGAAGGACTGTTGACATGTTGTTCCTGCCCTGAGCATGCCAGGATAGGCTCCAGCTCCTAATGATCCTGCTCAGAATCAGGCTGGTTCAGAGAATGGTGTGGTATCTATCTATCTATCTATCTATCTATCTATCTATCTATCTATCTAT
>JANRMT010062829.1:11245676-11260975 GCA_026402145.1 Polypterus bichir lapradei
TATCTATCTATCTATCTATCTATCTATCTATCTATCTATCTATCTATCTATCTATCTATCTATCTGTCTGTCTGTCTGTCTGTCTGTCTGTCTGTCTAAACTCCAAATAATAGATTAACATACAAAGCACAAAGTTTTCAAACAGAAAAAGAACTACGTAGAAATAAAAAAATATAAAACCATACAATGGTAGAGAGAACCAAGATAAGATCACATAATTTGTTGAAGGTTACATGTGTAATATGTTAAATTGCCCAGAAGAGTGACTGCCTAGGAAAGAGTTTTAAAACAAATTCATTGTTCCCTCAGGTCAGATCCCTTCTGTTAGGGAGAACAATAAAGAATGATCAGTAAGAAAGGACTGGATTTTGTTATCAATTTAGAGCCAATCTGATAACAAGGTTAGGGCCTCGAAGGTCAATGGACATTCAATTGATATTGAAAAGAGAGTGCAGGCAGGGTGGAATGGGTGGAGAAGAGTATCAGACAATATTTGTGACAAACTAGCATCAGCAAGAAGGAAGGGGAAGGTCTACAAGATGGTAGTAAGACCAGCTATGTTATATGGGCTGGAGACAGTGGCACTGACCAGAAAGCAGGAGACAGAGCTGGAGGTGGCAGAGTTAAAGATGTTAAGATTTGCATTGGGTGTGACGAGGATGGACAGGATTACAAATGAGTACATTAGACGGTCAGCTCAGGCTGGATGGTTGGGAGGCAAAGTCAGAAAGATGAAATTGCATTGGTTTGGACATGTGCAGAGAAGAGATGCTGGGTATATTGGGAGAAGAATGTCAAAAATATAGCTGCCAGGCAAGGGAAAATATGAAGGCCTAAGAGAAGGCTTATGGATGTGGTGAAAGAGGCCATGCAGGTGATGGGTGTAACAGAGCAGGATGCAGAGGACAGGAAGATATGGAAAATGATGATCCACTGTGGCGACCTCTTATGTGAGCAGCTGAAATAAGAAGAAGATGATGAAAGCTCTGAGCTGGATGACATTTTTGCCAAAGATATGCTAACGTTATTTATGAGTGTGCTAGATGGAGCACCTCCTCTGCACAGAGCTTGTAACACAGTGGAATTCAACATGAACCTGTCTCAGCAAAGTAGAAATGCAGCCTTAGCCAGGAAATAGCAAGGCTGATGAATGGACAGAGCACCAGGATGGGAACTTACTTATGTAGTGAAGTGCAGGACAAAATGGACATTGTCCATTTTACTAGACTTTTTAGTGGCACACAAGGCCTGTTAAGACAGTAGATTTAACAGAGGTGCAGAAGTTCTGCATTCCTGAGTGAATACTAAACTGGATGGCCAAACCGTGGCTTTACCAAAACTTTAGGTGAGCTCTTTTCTTCCTCTGATAACAATGGTGTAAATCAGAGTTGAGCTGACACCTCAGCAGGGACTCTTTCAGAGTAAAAGGGGACTTGTAAGTGCTAACTGAACTCTGTCTGGATATAATGGATAGAAAAAGACACCAAAAAGCAGGCACTGGATCTGGATCTTGATCCAGAAAGCGCCTTGATCCAATCTCAAGCAGTTACACCTTCCTTGAAAACTAGCTACATTCATCTGTTCTGTTATCTTTGGCAGAGCTGAAAAGCTAATGATCTGCTCTGTTTGTTAGTTGAAAGCTTTGAGGTGAGAGGCCACCTACTCAAAAAGTTCTCAAACTTTGTTTGGCCTGGAAGCTCTTCTACTCTTCGATCTGAACCAGCTCTAAGATACACTCTGCCATGCTCTGTGCCAGTAACTGAGCTTAGTCCTGTACAGGGTTGCAGCAGGTGCTGGAGCCTATCCCAGTTTACATACAGTGCATCAGGAAAGTATTCACAGCGCATCACTTTTTCCACATTTTGTTATGTTACAGCCTTATTCCAAAATGGATTAAATTAATTTTTTCCTCAGAATTCTACACACAACACCCCATAATGACAACGTGAAAAAAGTTTGAGGTTTTTGCAAATTTATTAAAAATAAAAAAACTGAGAAATCACATGTACATAAGTATTCACAGCCTTTGCTCAATACTTTGTCGATGCACCTTTGGCAGCAATTACAGCCTCAAGTCTTTTTGAATATGATGCCACAAGCTTGGCACACCTATCCTTGGCCAGTTTCGCCCATTTCTCTTTGCAGCACCTCTCAAGCTCCATTTTAAGCTCAAACAGCCATTTTAAGATCTCTCCAGAGATGTTCAATTGGATTCAAGTCTGGGCTCTGGCTGAGCCACTCAAGGACATTCACGGAGTTGTCCTGACGCCACTCCTTTGATATCTTGGCTGTGTGATTAGGGTCGTTGTCCTGCTGAAAGATTACCGTCACCCCAGTCTGAGCTCAAGAGCGCTTTGGAGCAGGTTTTCATCCAGGATGTCTCTGTACATTGCCGCAGTCATCTTTCCCTTTATCCTGACTAGTCTCCCAGTTCCTGCCGCTGAAAAACATCCCCACAGCATGATGCTGCCACTACCATGCTTCACTGTAGGGATGGTATTGGCCTGGTGATGAGCGGTGCCTGATTTCCTCCAAACATGACGCCTGGAATTCACACCAAAGAGTTCAATCTTTGTCTCATCAGACCAGAGAATTTTATTTCTCATGGTCTGAGAGTCCTTCAGGTGCCTTTTGGCAAACTCCAGGCAGGCTGCCCTGTGCCTTTTACTAAGGAGTGGCTTCCGTCTGGCCACTCTACCATACAGGCCTGATTGGTGGATTACTGCAGAGATGGTTGTCCTTCTGGAAGGTTCTCCTCTCTCCACAGAGGACCACTGGAGCTCTGACAGAGTGACCATCGGGTTCTTGGTCACCTCCCTGACTAAGGCTCTTCTCCCCCAGTCGCTCAGTTTAGATGGCCGGCCAGCTCTAGGAAGATTCCTTTTGGTTTCGAACTTCTTCCACTTACGATTGATGGAGGCCACTGTGCTCACTGGGACCTTCAAAGCAGCAGAAATTTTTCTGCAACCTTCCCCAGATTTGTGCCTCGAGACAATCCTGTCTTGGAGGTCTACAGACAATTCCTTTGACTTCATGCTTGGTTTGTGCTCTGACATGAACTGTCAACTGTGGGACCTTATATAGACAGGTGTGTGCCTTTCCAAATCATGTCCAATCAACTGAATTTACCACAGATGGACTCCAATTAAGCTGCAGAAACATCTCAAGGATGATCAGGGGAAACAGGATGCACCTGAGCTCAATTTTGAGCTTCATGGCAAAGGCTGTGAATACTTATGTATATGTGCTTTCTCAATTTTTTTATTTTTAATAAATTTGCAAAAATCTCAAGTAAACTTTTTTCACGTTGTCATTATGGGGTGTTGTGTGTAGAATTCTGAGGAAAAAAATGAATTTAATCCATTTTGGAATAAGGCTGTAACATAACAAAATGTGGAAAAAGTGATGCACTGTGAATACTTTCCGGATGCACTTTATGTGAGGTAGGAACAAACCCCTGGACAGGGCACCAATTCCTCGCAGGGAGAACACACACACACACACACCCCAACCACACATTCCAACCACAAACTAGGAACAATTTAGTGTTGCCAAATCACCTAACCTGCATGTCTTTGGACTATGAGAGGAAACCGGAGCACACCTATACGGACACAGGGAGAGCATGCAGGCTGTAATTCAAACTCTAGTCTCCTTACTGTGAGGCAGCACTGTGCCACCATGCCACCCAGTTATTAAATGAATTACTAACATTTTCAAAGGCAAATCTGACCATTAATTAACTGATTTATTAACATCAATCTATCAATTCTTTTCTCACATCATACACAAATTCCTACATTTATTTGGTGTCCCGGGGTGGGAACAAAACAGAAGTCCCTCACTCATTTCCTACAGAATAAAGGTGAGCATCAGCAGTTGTACAGAGAGTCTCCAAAGGAAACACAAGCAGATTCTATCTGAGTTTTTGATCCTGTAAATATGTGGGATAATAATATAAAGAAAATATTGAATAAAAAATATAGAAAAGCAATTATAGAACTATGGCTGACTTTAAGTATTAAGCTGGGTGTAACCCACCTGTGATCAGATGATATGCCAAGCCACTGGGCAGAGATCCATTTGAATCTCCAGAAATGTAGCATGAAATTTGCAAACAGCACACAGGGTTTGGCATGGCTTCCACATGACTGAAAGAATCCACAGGTAAAGGCAGTCATTACTGTTGTAAAACACCACTCCACAGAAAACAGATGGTGTTGGAAAAAAGCTCAGCATATTAGTGAAAACTGCAGATTTTCCTAAAATTAGATCTTGGCATTGTAAAAAAATAATTGTCATAAGTAAGTCATCAAGCAGCGGTAAGTAACTGAAAAGGCTGCATTCAGCAAATCATAATGAGATTCAAAGCAAGTTCCCCAGAAGTTATGATTTGAGTTGAATCAAAACAGAATCCAAATCCAAGATAAAAAAGGACTAAACTGTAGTCATGAGTAAACAATAAAACAAACAACTATAAAAGAAAGTAAGAAAAAGGTACAAAAAGTGAAAATATGCAGAGGGAAACAGAGGCAAGGTGTTCTAGAGTACCCTCCCTATGACATTGGGGTCCTCAAGCGTAATAATGTAGTAGTACTTTCCCTCTGAACTCTACTTTTTATGGTTGATGGAGGCACAGTAGCACTTAAGAGCAGAATAAGTAGCCATTCAGTTTATCAAGTTCAGTTTGTTAGCTATCAACTAAGTAACTCTAATATTTCTTCCAGATTTTTAAAAAAGTGTCAGATTCTCTGATTCAGCTACGTAACTTAGAAGTTTGTTCCAGAGTCCCATGACCCTTTGTGTGAAGAGGATGGGATAGATGCTTGGCCTACTTTTTGTTCTTGGGGAGTTTACTTATCCTGCCCCTGGCAGTGTGAGATTTGGTCTCAGTTCTCTGTTTATTTCCCATATCCCACATGTGAGTATTCTCATTTATTTAACTTTCCTACTGTCTGTCCTTATGTTCAAGTCAGGGTTCTGGTGGTTGTCAGGCCATACTTTTCAGCATAAGTGTCCAGAGGTTCTTAAGTAAATTACCAGGCCAGATGCAGAGAAATATGAGAGCATTATGACATTGAGTGATGTAATTTAGGGTCTCTCCCCCAGTAGGAAATGCCCTTTACATCTCATGTAGGAGAAGCTCAAGGAGTGTCATCACTAGATTCCCAGGCCATCATAACTGGTTCTTCTGGATCAGGAGCTCTGACATCTACTCTGTAAAGCTCCTTACCCCATGATGAGCTGCTGACATCTGGGTGGGTTCAGAGAATGAATAACTGAATGACATTTGAAAGTGTGGAACAGATAAACTTGACAAAAGCTTTTACTAACTTAGACAATGAATAGGCCTGATGGTGGATATTCCCATAAAGCAACTTGGGCATCCTTGTTTCTGTCTTGTACCTTATACTACCAGGGTGTGGTCAATTGCTTCTTTGCAGTCTACAGTATGTAACTTACTGGCACTTAAACTACTCCTGGTTTACAAAATGAAAAGAGTGATTTATAATCATGTACAGTTTTGTGTAAAAGGCTTAGACACTTGTAAAAAAATTGCATTCATGTTATAAATAGTTTTTATTAATCAGTAAATTTCCTAGAAAGTGCAGCAAACAAATAGAAAAAAAAATCAATATTTGGTTTCGCTATTTCTGCCTTCTCTTAGGTCTACTATCATATAGTTTGTGAAAGTCCTGATGTGGTTTGTTGTTCCAAGAGTCTTGATGACTTGCCACAGTTCCACTACAGACTTTCGTTGCCTCTTTGCTTCTGTCTCCACAAGTAATCCCAGACTGGCTTTGCTTTTTGGTCACAGCTCTTCCATGAACACCACTTCCGATGAGGCATCTCTAGACAGACTTTGGATGTTCCAGGGGTCCAGTGGTTCCTGCCCGTTTTGAGCTGTGAATCTTCTGATTTTGAAAGGAAGCTTCATGCATTTCTCATTTGCTGCACTCAGTTTTTGTGGTCTACTTTTGTGTTTCTGGTCCTCAATCTTGCTCATTTGTTTGTGCTTCTGCAGAAGAGCTTTGACTGCATATCTAGAAACATCTGTCTGTTGGAAAAGTTCTATATGGGATCGATCTTGATGATGCAAGATGACCACTTTGTGTCTTGCTGTCATTCTCACTTTTGCAATGTTTTTAAGATTTGCAGGTTAAACCTTCACTTCTGCCTCAACCTTGCCTTTTAGTATGGGTGTCACTTGGCCAGGTGTATTCTCTCTACACAGATGTTCTTTCCTTTTGCTCTTTTCTATTGACAAATTTGTCCACACTAAATGTCTAAGACAAATATGTTTGGGAACTATCTAAAGTGCTCAGGGCTTGCACAGTACTGAATGTGAATTTTTGGGATAATATTATGCTCAGTTGTCCTCCAAGTCTTGCTACCCACACCATTCATTCAGGTGGTTCTCATTGGGCCACCATGAATGTGTAGTGTGACTCGGAGAGTTTGGAGCATAGAATGAAAGTATTGTGACAGTCTACTCAGTGTAAGCAAGGGATGAAGACTGCATCTGGGTCTATCCTATGGTGTTACTCTTCTGGAGGATGTTTACAAGGATTCCATGAGGCCTAAAGTAGAGTAAGGAATTACAGTCTGTAGACTCTGTTGGAAGCAACTAAGTCAAGGATAAAAAAGAGAAACATTTGAGGAGTGCAAGACTCAAAAGATTGAAATGAAAAATGTAGGCTTTGACAAAGTTAACACATTTTATTGTTTTTGTGTTATCCCTAAGCACCTCACGCTGTTCCACTCCATTCGACCTAGTGTGGTGCTGAGGTGTCACCTGTTGCACAAGTGCATTCGGGTCCTAATTTGGGATCCTGAGGTGTTTTGTAGTGTGGTGGGTGCTGCAAAGTGCTGTATTAGTGCATGTTCCCAACCTCCTCCTCCTCCTACTCCTCCTCCTCCTCCTCCTGAGGCCTGGACAGGAGGTGAATCTACAAAAGAATACCTAGGGCTTTCAAAAGATTTTGGATGAACACAAACTTCATTCTGTTGAGATTACTACAATAAAGAGGCAAATATAAAAAGACCTGGAGGAGACCATGTTTGTGTGCAGTGAAAAAGAGTACAGAGAAAAAACACTAACCTTTGTCTGAAGTGAACTAATTGGCTCATAATTGTTCATAGATTAAAATCAGGTCACATAGCATCAAGTTTACCATCATGTGTACACAGTACAAAGAGGTCTTCACTTCATTCGCTCTGAGAGACTATAACTTCAACAACAGATGATTAATACAGCACCATATATTAAACTGCATCAAATGATAAATCTATAGCATTTAAGTAATGCACTTTAGATCTGCTCAGTATGAGTGATATTCAGCAGGCATATGACTTGCAGATAGGCTAAAGGGCCTGAATAATAGTAGTTCCATGTCAGACCAGGGGGTTGTGAGCTGCACTGACTTACTCTCTCAATCCTCTGCAGAGCATCCACGGGAAATCCCGCACGGTTCCAGCCCCTTGGATGACGTCAGTTCCGGGTCCATGGATGATGTCAGTTCCAGTTCCGCCCCCTGACACTTCCGGTTCTGGGCAAACGGATGACATCACTTCCGGTTCTGACCCCATAGATGACGTCACTTCTTGTCACAGCCTTTAAAGCCACCATATTTACAGCCTTTAAGTTAGTTCTGTTTTGGATTCACACCTGTACGCATCTCAATATAAAATGACCCTTTTGCCGCCAGGGCACAATATATGGGTGGCTGCCCCAAACCTTTTTTAATGTTTTTGGACTATTCTTGTGACAGTACTGGGGTATGTCCTAATGATCCAGAACCATTTCAACAATAGAGGAGAAAGAAAGGTGACTCTGCAGGATGGCTCAGGTCTTGGATAATACTATTTGTGTCCCTAAGGCAGTGAGTGTTATATATGTTCTGGACTGAAGATAGCTTTGTCCTAGTACTATGTTGATTCAACTGTATTGCACCAGAATGTTAACCACTCAGTGAGTTTGGTCTCTACTTGGTGAGCATAGATGGAGACATTTGGGCTTCCTCAGATGTCTAAATCCAATCATTGGCCAGCTTTCTTGATGATAACCAAGGTGTGCAGTTCATCAAGGATGGTTAGTCCAAGAAATGTAGAGCTGCTGACTGTATCTGCAGCATCTATGTTGATATATATGAGTGTGTGGTCTGCCTCTTGTTTCATTGGTTTTGCTGACATGAACTGCTGCTATCTTGGAGATTCTGTGTCATAAAAAAAATTATTTTCTGTATGCCGTTTCATCATTTTTTGTTATCATCCCTTTAATGATGGTGTTGGAGCTATGCTTGACCATGCAATCAAAGGTGAGCAAGCAGAACAGAAGTCTGTAGCGTGCCTGTGATGATGGTCAGCATGGAGAATGTGATACTGCCAATCTGCACATGATGAGATTCACCAGTTAGGATATCCAAAATCCATTTGTAGAATGTGTCACTAAGTCCCAAGTCTAGAAGCTGGTTGATCATTTTTGATGGTGCAGCAGTAGTAAGTGGTGAGCTGTAGGACTCTGGCATAGCAGTTTGTGCCAGGCTGGTAAGAGATATGGCATCCTCCTTAAACTGGTTCTGGTGGCATGCAGAGTAAAGGTGATTTAAACCATCCAGGATATTCTGTTTTTCAACTGGCAAAGCACCAGTTTGATAAACAATTTCATCACAAAGGGAGTGAGTGTGACCATTTAGAAATAATTTGCTTACAGTAATTATGGGTTACTTTGTATTTAATTTTAATTAGTTTGGATTTTTATATATGATTTTATATCTTCAGTTGTTATTATTTTTTTGGGTGGAATCCATTTTTATTATTTATTTGATCATCCAGGTTATTTTCATTAAAGTTAATAAAATGTAATATTATGTTAGGAATCATGTGACTCTTCAGTCACTCCAAAGACATAGCAGTCATTGCAGATAATTAAGATGCCATTTATTCCCGGAATTATTCCTTGGTGGTTAAAAACAGACTTTACTTTTATTCTGAGTAGCTAGATTTGAAATAACAAGTAGATTGCTTCATTTTGGTTTTCGACTTTGGCTTCAGTTCAAGACTTCTCTTTTGGTTTCACCCTCTCAACCTGGTTCTTGGTTAATTTCTCTCTTCTCATTAACAACCCCTATTTGTTTGACTACATGTTTCATCTCTCAGGCTCTACTCCTCTCACAGCAATTTACACCAGTCAGCCACAGTATTAAAATCACCTGCCTAATATTGTGTAGGTTCCCACTGTGTCACCAAAACAGCTCTGACCCATCAAGGCATGGATTCCACAACACCTCTAAAGCTGTCTGGTGGTATCTGTCACCAAGACATTAGCAGAAGATCCTTAAAGTCCTGTAAGTTATGAAATGGGGTCTCCATGGATCAGACTTGTTTTCCAGCACATCTAAAAGATGCTTGATTGGATTGAGATAAGGTGAATTTGGAGGTCAAGTCAGCACCTTGAAAACTTTATCATGTTCCTCAACAAACCTTCCTAAACAATATTTGCAGTGTGGCAGAGCATTTTATCCTGCTGAAAGAGACCACAATCATCTGGGAATGATGTTGCCAGGATGATGTGTATGTGGTCTGCAACAATCTGCAGGTTGGTGGTATATGTCAAAGTAACATCAACATGAATGCGAGGACCCAATGTTTCCCAGCAGAAATTTGCCCAGAGCATCACACTTCCTCCACCAACTTGCCTTCTTTCTGTAGTGCATCCCTGCTGCCACCTCTTCCGCAGGTAAATGACACACACGCACCGAGCCATCCACATGATTTAAAATAAATGTGATTCATCAGGTCATGTCCTTCAGTTTCTCCTTTGTCTGGTTCTGACATGCTTGTGTCCATTGTAGGTGCTTTTGGCAGTGGATAGGGGTCAGCATAAGTAATCTGACCAATCTGCAGTTACTGTACATATAGAAAGCTGCAATGCACTGAATTCTGACACCTTTCTCTCATGTTCAGCATTAAAGTTTTTTAGCGATTTGAGCTACAGTAGCTTTTCTGTGGCCTTGCTCCCAACGCACATCAATGAGCATCTGATGCCAATGACCCTATCATTGTTTCACGGGGTGTTTTTCCATGGACCAATTTTGGTAAGTACTAACCAAATGGGCATTCCATTACGTGCTTGAAATACCCCACAAGATCTGACACTTCGGAGATGCTCAGACCCAGTCATCTAGCCATCACAATTTGGTCCTTGTCAAAGTGGCTCAGATTCTTATGTTGCCCATTTATCCTGCTTCTAAGACATCACATTCAAGAACTGATTGTTCACTTGTGGCCTAGTATATCCCACCCCTTGAGAGATGTCATTGCAATGAGATAATCAATGTGATTCACGTCACTTGTCAGTGGTTTTAAAGTTGTAGCTGACCATTGCATGTGCCTATCTGTACACATAAGATATTTTAATTCTGTTTTCTTTGGCACAGGTATAACTGTTGTGTTTTAAAGCTTTGAGATCTGCTATTTCTCTAAATAATGTATTAGACTATCAGTAAACTCACCAGTAATTTGATTGCCACAAGTTTTTAAATAGTACCCTGACATTTCATGTTGACCATGCTGCTTTGTGGACATTGACTTGTTTAAAAAATCCTCGATTTTCCATCCCGAGAAACAGAGAAGGATGACTCATATAATGCCGCCGGGACTAAGACAGGAGAAACTTTATTTTTTTAAATCAAGGAAAGTGTAGAAAGCATTAAGATCCTCCGGGAGAGAAGATTTGGATGTGATTAGATGTGACTGTGGTTTGTATTCTGTTAGCATCTGTATATTTTTCCAAATTCTATATGCACACTAAGTGCTCTTTGTACTCGGTGTCAGTCTTTTTCCATTTGATTTAGCAGTTTTAATTGGTTTTCCAAGCTTGTATGCCTCTCTTGTATGCTTCCACATTGCTGACCTGAAATTCACTATTTTGAGCCTTCAGTAAGTCATGGGTGTCACTGGTGATCTATACTTCCTTATTAGGAGTTAGGCAGGTTGTTTTTAATAGCACACAGTTGTAACAACCACACTCACGCTTGGCTGGCGGCATGTTACCCGCTTTGGCTAAGTTGGAGCAAAGTCCGGACCCAGCCACGTCAAGCTATACTTACCCTTTCGTTCCTTACCTACCTTCCATTCAAGTTCCCAATTCGATGGTAAAAACAAACAAGTTGGTCAAAGAAGAAGGGTTTAGTATGTGAAAAAATGAATATACTGGAAAAGGATGAAATATAATACACATAAATTATTATATTCCCCAATCCAAAAGCAGATGCAAATATGACTTCCCTTGTCCTCCCTTTTTTTAACCATAAAACATATAAAATTCACAAAACAACAAACATTCATATGCACAAAAAGTCCAATGAAATCATGGAAACTGTCGAGATTGAGAAATGGATGAAAGCCAGTCAAGTCACAGATGGTGAAATGACAGAAAACCACAATACAAACAGGGCTATTTTGAAGTATAAACCTAAACAGTCTTACCGATGCTTCTGGAAGGCAATCTGACAGTTCTGGGATGTGGGTAATGAAAAGTCTTAGGTCCCTTACTGCCGTATGTAAGAGGATAAACAGTGATGATCTGTGGATGCCTTCAATGAAATAATAGCAGTGCTTGATATGGTGGATATATATTTTATACATGAAACAAACACGACACTTATACATACTAAACAAACATGATTGACATTTTATGTAGCCAGGCTACACAGTCATCTTCACTTTTTTGGATGAATCCATGGCATCATCAACCACTCATATTGAGGACAACCCAATAGCTTTTCCTCGGCTTGTATCACTTTTCTCACTGGCTTGTCGCACTTCAGTTTCTGCATGTAAACTCACAGCCTGAGTACTATAAGGTGATGGGACTGTTGAAGGTGGGGAGTGGGTGGTAAGCGTCTTTGATTGCAATGTAGCACTTATCCAATCTGTTAACACCCCTGGTGGGACAAGCATCCAGTGAATGATATTTAGGATATGCTCCTTAACTGTAGATTTATGATATTCTTAGAAACAATAAAAAAATACTTCAAGATGTAAAAGTTCATACCCTTTTATTCTACTTGTATAGTTTTTTCAGCATAATGTTGGTGTTGACTTGCAGTAGGAGGTAGAGAGCAACTTGGAGAACTCTCCAGAACAGTAAAACAGCTGATAGTTGAACATTAAATACTGCAGATCAGGTGAGCAGATTAGGGAAATGATTTTTACATTTTTGCACCATGTTGAGCATGAAAAGCACACCACCTCTGCTGTGTTTCTGATGATTCAGTGCAGTCCATATGGTAGAATGAAGCCATTTTACCAGACTGAAGAGTGCAGTATCTCAGGGTTCAGCTACGTTTCAAAGAAACAAAAAGATGCTACAGTTCCTGATGGTTTTTTTTTGAAGCCCACCCTTCTCTGATGTCATCTTTTTTGTCATCCAGAGACTGAACATTTGGCCAGGAAAATGCTGGCCCAATGGATTTATCATCATTTGGCTGCCTGCTCTTTTTCCTCATTCTCTAGCTCTCTTTATCTGCTTTTTTTTTTTTTTTTTGGTAAGCGATGTCAAGTGTGTTGGCTACAATGGAGATAGCGTATCTTTATTTAAAAAACAAAATTCTAATTCTAAAAAATTATTCTAAATTTTAAAAACACTTTGCTTATCATAAGTAATACAAGTGGAAACTAACTGCTCAAACTGTATAAACAACTAGAATCAATACAAAAGACAGACAAGAAGCACAAACAGTTTACCTTGCTTTGGTGTCTTGATATATGTTTGTTAGCCATGTGTACTGAAATATACATAATATATCATATTTAAACAATTATTAACTCTCCTTTATTTTCTTTCTCTTCTTGGTATCTGGATGTGGCACTTGGTGCCACTGCTCTACTGCCAGGCTGCTCTCCTGCATATGGAAAAGTCATCTCAGATGAAGGAGTACTGGAATCATCGGATGGGAAGATTGTCTCATCAGATTGGACAGCCAGACTCCACTATAGAAAACCCCGAAGTGGGTGGGTGGCCAGTGGGTCAAGGCCTCCAGGACTATGACTTTATTTTAGACTTTCTCATTTACTATTTTAATCTCCACTGTTGTCAACTGGTCATAGTTCATCAATGAATTCATGGCCAATATTGTTGGTTTCAATTTATGTTTAATCAATTTCTGCTTTACTCTTTGAGTGTTTTAATAAACCTGCATTTACATGTGTACCAGTTCTGTAAATTCAAGAAGAATAGTGCACAGTGCTCTGTACCTACAATCAGTGAAGTTGTATTGAAAGGTATTGATAAATAAGTTATCATTCAGACACCACTCTGAAAGTTCTTAAGACATCTTCAGGGATGTTTAAATGTCCAAATTTGGTGAAGTCAAAATATTGAACAAACTTCGTGCATTTATACCTTTTTCATTTAAATATAAATCTACATTCCTCCCTTCAGTAAGAATCTAAGTAGCAGGTCCTTTATTTCAAAGTATGGATGAGTGAGTGCATATACACAAAGGCCCTAGCCACACTGTCCAACATACTACCAGGCTGGCCAACATGACCTGTGTTTTTATTTATTTAAGAAGCTGGTTTGTAAGTGAAATCAAAGAATATTTGTACAGGATTGATTATGTTGTGATTTACTTGTTATTAGGCTGTAGCCAGAGGTGAAGAATATTTGTTAATCAATTAGATATTTTACTGTGGTCTCTGAGCATACAAACATCTAAGCTTGATTTGCATATATCAACATAGTCATTAGCTTGCTGTAGAAATTATCATATTAATTAAAACCAGACAAAATGGTTGGGGATAAACAACAGGAAAACTGGTTGAGAGACAGAGAGATTTCGCAAAATTGCTGCAGCTGGACATTTTCAGAGGTAGGAGAAATGAGGAGTGCTAGTAGACAGGCTGTCAAACTGTAGAAAACTACAAAGAGAGAAGTCAATTGTCTAGTTAGATTAACACATCACTTGTAAAAAATGTATTCTTAACCTGATTGATTGAACTTATAAAAAACATACAACCATAAAAAAGTAAGCAATCTTACACATAAGGTGTTACAGGAGAAAGTAGGGTGAGCTTGAATTTGTAATCTATTTAGTTAGCCAATAAAAGGTGTCACTTCACCCTACTTTCTCCTGTATCAATCTATGGCTAACACGGTACAACACTCTACTGCCATAAAGTGTAGGTGATCTGTTCTAGGTTCAACCTATATAACTCCACCCTTATTGTTTCTCAGGTTCCTTTTTTCTTGTGTTTGTAAGTTGGCCTCACCCATTTACTTTCATTTGTGTGTGTTGTGTATATAAGTTAAGGCAATATGGCACTGAGGGCTGTGGTCAACTGAGCTGCCGGAATTAGGACTTCAAGCACCTGGAGCACTTCCAGATGCATTATAAAAGGAGCCAGCAGCCACTTCCCCGGGAGCCAGTGTCAGGAGTAGGGAGACGAAGCTTGCCAGAGAAGGAGTGGTGAAGAAAAGGAAGAGAAAAGAATTACTATTGTGTGATATTGTGCTTGTGGAACTTTGTTGTGTCTAAAATAAACCATTTGTGTTTTTATCAGTGTGCCTCTATAGCATCTGTCAGTACCAGTAAGCACTGGTATAGCGCCAACTATTGTCACTATATATATATTTATGTTGTGACAGATAGGGGGCGCTATCGTTCCCTTGACCCCTCAGACTTGACTCCAGACACCAGGTAAAAGTCTAATAATTTGACTTTTTATTAATACAAAGTGCACAAAGCACCCTCCTCTCCACAATACTCATAAATAATAATCAATACACTACAATAAACAATTCTCCACACTCCCAGACACGTTGCCACTCTTCCACCCAGCTCAGCTCAATGTCTGGGGATTTCCCACAGTCCTTTATAGTCCTCAACCCGGAAGTGTTCATAGTCACGTGGACAGAGAGGGCGAAACACTTCTGGGTCAGATACAAATCCTTTTTCTTCATCCCGGAAGTACGTCACTTCTGTTGTCGCTTTGCCTATGACACACTTCCGGGTTATAGGGCACATGTGACTCTCTGGGCCTCCCTGCAGCCTCCTCTGTTAGCCCCTGGGGTATCCAGCAGGGCTGTAGGGGAAAACTCCATAGTCCATGATTCCTTGCTGGTATCCAGGGCACCTCCATGCTGCAGGGAGAGCTCCATCTGGTGGCCTGGGGGTATTGGCCGGGATGACAAGCCGGCCATAGACCACAATGTATATATACATATGTATATTTATGTATGTATATTGTCACGCATGCGCGAGTAGGAGACCGCGGACTGATCCGAAACCACT
>JANRMT010062829.1:11261668-11292484 GCA_026402145.1 Polypterus bichir lapradei
ATCTATCTATCTATCTATCTATCTATCTATCTATCTATCTATCTATCTATCTATCTATCTATCTATCTATTCCTTTGACCCTGTGATGTCATGCACAGCACACTTCTCGTTTATCTTACCTAGCAACTGACTGTCAACAAAGACAACAAAGATCACAAAATGGTCTCTTCAATACATTAAATAAATAAATAGCAGTTCTGTGGGAGAATATTTATTTTTAGCATTATAAAAAACACATCTATTCCAAACATAAATGTAATGACTAGATTTGTTGACCTCTAAAACTCTCTAAATAATGTCTCAGATATTTTTAGAGGCCAAGGAAAATTTTTTTATAAAGAGAAGCAGCTTTGGACTTGGCACCTTTGGACTTCCTGTTTTTGCAATATCTGGCATTTTTTAAATTTTTGATTCTATTTAGGATTGTTGATGATTGGATTAAGCAGACGTGGCACCAGGTTTTCATAATAGGGTGGACCTAAATTTGTAATGATTAGGGCAAATGTTATCTTTATTAGTTTAAAAAAAACAATTTAGAAGTCCGGTCATAACAGTGTTAACAGCATTGTTTATTTTTTCTTTATTTGCACATCTACTTTGAATGATTTTTGTTAATGGGAACTTAAATCCACTCACAAATAGTGAAGATAAATTGACTATCTTCCTTTTGATGATACGTAAGACACGGCAGCCCATCGCAATGTACAAGTGCCTAAATAATATCCATTATAATTTTGACCACTGGCATTACAGAAGAGCAAGCAGTTGGATTACCATTTTGCCATTCCTTATAATTTGTGTTTGCATGACTGATGAGTACATTTTCAGTCTCATGAGTGAATCTGCCTTCAAATAGATTACCATAAATATGTGAAGATTGCATTCTTTCAAAATCCTATTTTCTAGCTTTATGCTGTTACTTGTTCTACCAAAGAGCCAAAAAGCTGTGCTCCATACTGGCCATAACAGAAACCTTTAATGGTGGCTTGTGAATATCACACAAATCAGTGATCTTAGCTAATCCTTCAACATTTGTTAGCTGGTGGTTGTAGATTTTCTAGCACAAGCAGTTGTAATCCATCCATTTTCCAACCTGCTGAATCCAAACACAGGGTCACAGGGGTCTGCTGGAGCCAATCCCAGCCAACACAGGGCAGGAATCCAATCCCAGGCAGGGTGCCAACCCACTGCAGGACACACACAAACACACCCACACATCAAGCACACACTACGGCCAATTTAGAATCGCCAATCCACCGAACCTGCATGTCTTTGGACTGTGGGAGGAAACCGGAGCGCCCAGAGGAAACCCACGCAGACACGGGGAGAACATGCAAACTCCACACAGGGAGGACCCGGGTCTCCTAACTGCGAGGCAGCAGCGCTACCACTGCGCCACTGTGCCGCCCTGCAGTTGTAATGCTAGCAGCAAACCCATTGCTAAAGTGAACATCGCTGAAGTGAAATATAAAACAAGGGTCTAAATCAGGAGAACAAAAGCACAAAAAAAAAAAAAAAACAACAAGAACAAGGGTAAAAAGGACTGCAGAGTTCAAAATCAGAAAGGAATCTGTTGAAGAATAATTTTAGGGTAACAGCATTCATATTTAAGAAATAGCATAAAGGGACAATAAATGTCAGAAATGTGAACAACAAAATGTACACTGAAATATAAGAATTGATTTAGGAAAAATACTGTGATGGTCAAGTAAATAAAGAATGAAACAGAAGTTGATGTAATATACAAAATGTGCTGAAGGATTACTAAGAGATGACTAAGACATCAGCAGATATCCTATAAACTAGAATGGACAGTTGTTATATGCACAGAAATTTCAAGGTTGGTGGTTCATCTCAAAAGGTATAAGAAGAATCAGAATATAATATAATAGACTTTTATATAAATTATTTGGGTGTAAACCAGCGAACCAACCAGAGTAAAATATATGCATTGATTGACACTGTATGCAAATTCAACAGTTTATAAAATGAATCTCTACCCTTTGTTTCTCTGACAAGTCTGATAATTCTGACTATGCTGTAACAGACTGCTCCCTCCAAGGTATTTTGCCGAGGAGTAGATAAAAGATACAATGAACAGCTTTTCTCCTGCCTGATTACTGAATTGTCCTGTTAGAGAATGTTTTTTTCTTTAATAAGATGTTAAATTTCAACCACAAATCATACATAAATTAATTATATTAATGACATTTTGGAATCTGAAGTAAACTTGGAATGACCCTTTTATCCTGATGACTGACTGAAAAGATCACAACCTCTTAAGCCATACCCCTTACTGGGCAAAACCTAGTAATTTAGTGCAGCTGAACAAAAAACTAAATGGTGTTGGAAAATGGTCCAAATCAAAAATAAACTTTAAAATGAAGCATTGATTTGAAAAAGAAATGATTTCATCTGATTCCTCTGTGTCGAAAAACCACATAAAAATATGCAGCTCAAAACTAAAGCAAGAAAATAATCTGTCAATAATTTACAAAAAGTCCCAGGGTCCTGATAAAACCTAAAATAGTTGCTTTACATCGTTCACGTTTCCCTCCAACAAGACCTACCCCAACTAGTAACTTCAGTGTAGCCTCCTGTTAACGTCAAATGTTTTGAGTGCCAGCAATTAATAGCAAAGTCATTCTTACTTTCTAAACCTTGTTACTCAGATGTTTGCTGTATGATCACTATCCATATATGTGCTTCCCAAGTATTTTTTAAGAGTTAAATGAACTTCTCTAGTGATAAAGTTAACACTGATTATTTTACTGGGTAAACTTATAATCAACTGATTTTTTCAGTAAATGAAGATGCAAAATGCATGTATGCAGAATAGGCCAATTTTCATTTGAGGAAAAAAAATTAAATGCTAAGCTAAAAATCAGGATGGGCCAATGAGAAAAGTGGCTGGTCATAGGCCCACCTGGGCTGAATGCCATATAAAGGATTTTGGCTCCCGTGGTTTTTGCTTCATTTTTGGGGATTTCAGTTTGTTTTTTGATTTGTTATCTAAGGATTTGCATATTCCTTTTAGATTATAAATTTTGACCTTTATGTTCCTGATTTTTTTTCTAAGTACAGTAGAACCTTGATTATTCATGCTCCAATCTGCCAAGATTCCTCATTATCCAAGGCAAATCTGGGCAGAGTAGTGATTCTGAGGCTAAGGATCTCTGCTGATATCTGGAAGATTGCCAGTTCAAATCCATTTTACTGCCAAAGGGGATCCTACTCTGCTGGGCCATTGAGCAAGGCCCTTAACCTGCTCCAGGGGCACTCTACAATGGCTGACCCTCCACTCTGCCCCCAAGGGGTATACGAATGCTAATAAATTCATAATACAATAAATTATATGAGGCAACAAAGGGACAACACAAACAACAAATCTGAGTAATGCAATACTCTTTCTTATAATTTATAAAAGGTTTGCTGTATTAGGCATGTAAATACTATACGCTTAACCTTGACTGTACCGAGTGAGTGGTCGATGAGTTGGTGACTGTCGGAATGTGGGTATGACTCAGTCTCGCCTCAGACTTGCATATGAAAAGACATCTCAGAAGTCAGCTCTCAACTGTTGTTTTTCCCAAACTTTTTTCAAAATTTACGGGGTTACCATTGGTGCCCCAAACCTTTATCTTTGTTTGTGCATGTCTTTCTACAATACAAAGGCAGATGCTACTATGAAAGGTTTGGTTTGCTTGGCTAGGATCTTGATGGTTTCTTCTCTCTTATTGCCAATTCATTTGAACATTAATAACAACAACTTGAGCCAGGATAATTTCAGACACTCATGCTATGAAGACATGCTGTCCCTTAGGCTTCCTTTATTTTGTATTTTAATGTGTAAGCCAGCATTAAAAATAAGCAATGTGCCTCTTTTCTTTAGTGCTTTACTTCATTTCTCCAGATTGAGCTTTGCTAGCAGGTAATTAACAGTTTCATTAAATGCTACAGATCTAACAGAACATGCTTCTCAAGATTGCGGGCTCCCTGCTGGATATACACGTCCATCTATTGGCAGGCACCAACGGGCTGCTCAGATTTCAGTCACTTACATTAAAAATATCTAGTTTTAGGCGCTTATGAACCTCAACTTTATCATTGACAGCAAAAGCTTTAAGATTTTTAAAACCGCTGAGGTGAGTGTGGAGAAGAAAACACCCTTACCTGCTTCACTCTGCCATGGGAATCCCAGCACTTCATTGTGATGTCTTCTTCTTTCTTATTCCAATTCAGAACTTACTATATCAGGTATCTTTAATTTGGTCTTTAATGTTTGATATTAGTTTGTATCCAGTGTTATGTTTCATATTACTCTATTCTTGCGGTACCCATTAGGATACTTAAGAAGTTTTGTTTAAGTAGTATCATACATGTGTCCAATTGTACAATTTGGCCTATTTAAATGGAGAAAAATAGTCACTCTACTGTTTGGAATCATCATGTGTCCCACACTCAACATGGACCAGAGAAAGCAAAGCAGAGAGTTGTCTGAGCTGATCAGAAAGATAATTATAGACAAACATGTTAAAGGCAAAGGCTAGAAGACCATCTCCAAGCAGCGTGTTGTTCCTGTGACAACAGCTGCAAATACTAATAAGAAACTGAAGGACCATAGGATTGTGGGTAATGTTCCTAGATGAGGTTGAGAGTGGAAAATCAACTCCGGAATAGTCAGGATAGTGAGAATGGTAGCCAAAAAGCCAAGGACAACTTCCAAAGAAATACAAATTGAACTCCAAGGTCAAGGTCTATCAGTGTCTGATCGCACCATGTGTTGTTTTTTGAGTGACAGTGAGCTCAATGGAAGAAGACCCAGGAGGACTTCACTGTTGAAAGAAAAACATAACAAAGCCAAACTGGAATTTGCTAAAATACATATTGACAAGCCACAATGCTTCTGAGAGAATGGGAGAATCCTTTGGACAGATTTTATTTGTTTTTATTTGTTATTTAGTAAGTAGGGCTGCAACTAATGATTATTTTGGTAGTCAACTAATTGCTCAATTTATTTTTCGATTAGTCATGATTATTTCATGCCTGACTATTTTGATGCCTGCGATCTGTGCTTACACATCCTGTTCTGGGCTCCAGTGCATGTCTTACCTCATCTGTTCATGTCTGTCAACCTGTGAATGTCACCCTGATGTCTCTGCATTAACATGATTAAAATGAATAGTAATCAAATTAAAATAACAACCAGTGAAACATATGAATTTGAAAATAATCAGATGTTTTTATATTAGTGTGACCATCACAATAAAAAAGAAATACATTAAACAATACAAACTAAAGTGCATGTATTCTTTAAACAAAAAAGTGCATTTACAGTGGTGTGAAAAACTATTTGCCCCCTTCCTGATTTCTTATTCTTTTGCATGTTCATCACACAAAATGTTTCTGATCATCAAACACATGTAACCATTAGTCAAATATAACACAAGTAAACACAAAATGCAGTTTTTAAATGATGGTTTTTATTATTTAGGGAGAAAAAAAATCCAAACCTACATGGCCCTGTGTGAAAAAGTAATTGCCCCCTTGTTAAAAAATAACCTAACTGTGGTGTATCACACCTGAGTTCAATTTCCGTAGCCACCCCCAGACCTGATTACTGCCACACCTGTTTCAATCAAGAAATCACTTAAATAGGAGCTGCCTGACACAGAGAAGTAGACCAAAAGCACCTCAAAAGCTAGACATCATGCCAAGATCCAAAAAAATTCAGGAACAAATGAGAACAGAAGTAATTGAGATCTATCAGTCTGGTAAAGGTTATAAAACCTTTTCTAAAGCTTTGGGACTCCAGCGAACCACAGTGAGAGCCATTATCCACAAATGGCAAAAACATGGAACAGTGGTGAACCTTCCCAGGAGTGGCCGGCCGACCAAAATTACCCCAAGAGCGCAGAGACAACTCATCCGAGAGGTCACAAAAGACCCCAGGACAACGTCTAAAGAACTGCAGGCCTCACTTGCCTCAATTAAGGTCAGTGTTCACGACTCCACCATAAGAAAGAGACTGGGCAAAAACGGCCTGCATGGCAGATTTCCAAGACGCAAACCACTGTTAAGCAAAAAGAACATTAGGGCTCGTCTCAATTTTGCTAAGAAACATCTCAATGATTGCCAAGACTTTTGGGAAAATACCTTGTGGACTGATGAGACAAAAGTTGAACTTTTTGGAAGGCAAATGTCCCGTTACATCTGGCGTAAAAGGAACACAGCATTTCAGAAAAAGAACATCATACCAACAGTAAAATATGGTGGTGGTAGTATGATGGTCTGGGGTTGTTTTGCTGCTTCAGGACCTGGAAGGCTTGCTGTGATAGATGGAACCATGAATTCTACTGTCTACCAAAAAATCCTGAAGGAGAATGTCCGGCCATCTGTTCGCCAACTCAAGCTGAAGCGATCTTGGGTGCTGCAACAGGACAATGACCCAAAACACACCAGCAAATCCACCTCTGCATGGCTGAAGAAAAACAAAATGAAGACTTTGGAGTGGCCTAGTCAAAGTCCTGACCTGAATCCAATTGAGATGCTATGGCATGACCTTAAAAAGGCGGTTCATGCTAGAAAACCCTCAAATAAAGCTGAATTACAACAATTCTGCAAAGATGAGTGGGCCAAAATTCCTCCAGAGTGCTGTAAAAGACTCATTGCAAGTTATCGCAAACGCTTGATTGCAGTTATTGCTGCTAAGGGTGGCCCAACCAGTTATTAGGTTCAGGGGACAATTACTTTTTCACACAGGGCCATGTAGGTTTGGATTTTTTTTTCTCCATAAATAATAAAAACCATCATTTAAAAACTGCATTTTGTGTTTACTTGTGTTATATTTGACTAATGGTTACATGTGTTTGATGATCAGAAACATTTTGTGTGACAAACATGCAAAAGAATAAGAAATCAGGAAGGGGGCAAATAGTTTTTCACACCACTGTAACTTAACCAAAAAATACATCGTTAAAACTGAAATCCATCTTCCAACCAGCTGAATCCAAACACAGGGTCACGGGGGTCTGTTGGAGCCAATCCCAACCAACACAGGGCACAAGGCAGGAACCAATCCCAGGCAGGGTGCCAACCCACCGCAGGACACACACAAACACACACTAGGGTCAATTTAGAATTGCCAATCCGCCTAACCTGCATGTCTTTGGACTGTGGGAGGAAACCCACGCAGACATGGGGAGAACATGCAAACTCCACGCAGGGAGGACACGGGAAGCGAACCCGGGCCACCTAACTGCAAGGCAGCAGCGCTACCACTGCGCCACCGTGCCGCCCTAAAACTGAAATGTTTTTCATATTTTAGTAATAAATGACAAAATGTAGACATAAACTATATAATGTGTAAAGCCTGAAGTGCAAAGATCAAATAAACACTTTTACAAAGGTTCAAGGATGATACAATAGCTTCCGTGGTGCAGTGGTAGGAATTGCTAACTTATAATCAAGAGTCTCACAGTTCAATCCTGACTGCCTCGCATATTTATCGTTTTAAGTAGTGAGTTGCTCTTATTGTTAATATTATGCAATAAACACATACATTTGATTTGTAACAGCCGTTGTAAATGTATAGTACTTGTAAAAGTTACCTTTTTTTATCACTTTTATTCTCTCAGTCACGATCACGATACATACTACCGCCCAAACCACCCCACCCCCAGGGATCTGACGCTGTTACTTTTTATCTGAAACTGGGAATAACTGTAGATGTGAGTGGTGTTTTGAGACAATCGAACTGGAAATTCTCTGATCTGGATGGATAAAAGCTGATACACAAACGCTGGCGAATCTGCCTTATTCGTATCTCATTGTCACGTGATTTTTTTTATTCAATTTTATTGAGTGTTCCTGCTTATGCTGAATTATTATGTGCCTTATGGCCTGTGATGTCAAAGCTGCACTGACAAAAAAAACAGAGACATAGGTATATATGATATTTGGAATTATTCATTTTATGACCTTATAGTACGTTTCAGAAAACATTGTGGCACGGATGCAACATTATTCCTATTCATTCGCGTACCATCTTGCGGTTGTAATCAGTGTGACGCTATAGCGTCACCGTAATGCTGATACCTGGTGGATTAAATGGATATGGGGCAGGACGATCAAAGTTTTAAGTGTGAACAATATATCAGCAAGTTTACCACGGGGGAAGAAAGATTTTTTTCTTTTTTCATTTAGGATTTTTTGGCTTACCCTCCGGTTGTTTAGTTTATTTTCTAGATGTTTTACCATATGGTTAGATTGCAATTGTTGCGCGTAACATACCATTTTTTCGATCGGTTTTTTTTTTTTTTCATTTAACAAGGGCACAGGCGCTAAATGCAGTCACAGGTGCCTGGGAAGATCAAACGACAGCTATAGGGGGAGTCTAAGTTGCGTTAGTAGTGTACATGTATTGTAATCTCTAAGTTTGTTTATTAGTAACCTCGAGGTTAAGTATAAATATGGTGTTGTTTTGTTGTTTGTTGTTTTATTATGTAGATGTTGTTGTCGGCTATTTTTGATTTGTACTAGCAGTGTACGATTTCCCCCAGCAGGACTTAAATGGTTCCTTCCTATGATTAGATAAGCTGATCCTGGTAATGGAAAAGGCTTTAAATACAGTACTGTTGTGGCCGCAAGAACAGGAAATAAAGAAAAGGGAGAAAACGTAGGTAGTGCGAGGCACGCCAGACTAAGAGGTGCCTAGTGGTTGAGCTGTTGGTTGCTGTAAAGGAGTGGGTTAAGCTCCTGAGGACCAAAGAAAAAAAAAACGACTCCTGAGATTTTTTTTTTGGAGGAGTTGTACTGGTGACCTGGACTGAAACAGAGTCTAGTTTTTGGTATTATTTTAAGGCTGCCCTGGACTTTTCATGAACGGGAATTGATTATATTGGGGTAAGAGCCTTGGTGTTTCCCAATTTCTATTTTTTGTCTTTAATTTGATTGTGTCTTATCACTGGATTATTTATATATTTTTGTCCATTTTTTTTATTTTTTTTTTTTGTTCTTTTTTTTCCTTCAACAACTTTAATTTTTTTTTTTATCGTGGTATAAATAAATTACCTTCTGTTTTGAACATCTGCCTCTCTTAAGCCTCTCTTGTTTCTCCCTCAGTCCTGGTCGGTCTCAAACTACTAGCAGGCCATCTGCTTTAGTAGATGGCTTGTGACATTTTTGGTGGCAGCGGTGGGATCGACTGGGGGATCTGGAAGATCTTTGAGAGAGCAGAGATGGCACCCAAGAAGGTTTCTGTATCTGTTCTGTATCTGTGCCAGCTTCTTTATCGGGTGAAGAACCACAGACACAGTCCCCAGAGTCCTCGGAGGCAATGTATAAAGAGACACAGACAATGGAAAGAATGTTCCAGCAGTTTCTACAAGCACAGGAGCAAAAGGAGAAACGACAAGAGCTGAGGTGGAAGTCGTTGCAAAATCAGTTTACATTGCTGCAGGTGGAGGTACAGCAAAGACGTGAGGGAAGTCCTTCAAAGAACCCTGGAGTGGGTCGTTCACCACCTGTAAGTCCCATTCTAATGTATACGGCGGGTGTGGAGGCTAACCTCAGTAACTCTGCTGCAGGACCTACCAGGTGGGTGGAAGGTTTAAAGCTTCTCCCCTATAAGGAAGGTGAGGATGTAGAGATGTTTCTTTCCACCTTTGAAAGAATGGCTGTTGTTTTCTCATGGCCTAAAACGGAATGGGCAATAAGATTAGTACCCCTATTAACTGGCAAAGCACGTACAGCTTTTGTGGCTATGGACCCTTCTGGATCATTAGACTATTAGTCACTTAAACAAGCCATATTGAATAAATTTGAGATTAGTATTGAGAGTTATCGTCTGTGGTTTAGAACTGCAGAATGGAAGGAGGGGGAAACCGCATTAGAGCTGCAAGCTAGATTGAAGGATCTATACATTCGTTGGCTTAAGCCCCAACAACATGATAAAGAGACAATAATTGACTCTATTTTGGAGCAGTTTTTGCAGGTGGTGAAGCCTGAGCTGAAGACTTGGATTTTAGAAAATCGACCAAAGTCTTCACGCCAAGCTGCTGAACTGGCAGAGGTCTTTCAAACTGCTCGAGGCTATCCCAAGAATCTACAAAGAGTGACCAAAACTAATAGGGCTCCAATGACTTATTCAATCCTTCCTAGTGCATCCAAGGTCATGGTAGGTCATGGTTCTCTTACCTCTAAGAGTGGAAGGGATGGGGGTGTATCCAATGTAATATGTTATCGGTGTGGACAGCGGGGTCATAAGAAAATAGTGTCCTATGGCTAAGAGTAGAGCAGGGTGTGAGGAAAATAAATTTTGTTATGTACCATGCCCAATTCCTTGGAAATTAGGGCAGAAGAATCAAGAAAAAGTGGTTAAAGTAAAAATAGCAGGTCGAACCAGAACAGCATTGCTTGATACAGGAAGTACCCAAACCCTAGTAAGACGAGATATTCTTGATGATAAATTGCTGTCGACATCTAGGAAGGTGGTTCTGAGATGTGTCCATGGAGATGAGGTTTCTTATCCTCTGGTGAAGATGTGCATTGAGATAGGAGGTCAGATGTATGCAATGTCAGTGGGAATGGTGGATGATATGCCATACCCAGCCTTGCTTGGACTGGATGTGCCAGATATTGATGGCTTACTGCAGCAGAGCCTGGTGCAGGAAGCCCGGGTCTTGACCAGAGCTCAAGCAGCTGCAGTCAAAGCAAGTGACCAGGTGGACTGGAGCACTTTACCTTTTACCCAAGGGAATGAGGTCTCAGTCCGTAAGACCCGCAGGCAGCGGAAACGGTCAAAAATTTTGGGCATGTCTGCCCTAGATACTGGCATTGCTCCTGCCTTAGGTGATCTTGATTGCTCACCTTTCATTACAGGGGAGATAGGGGCCTTGCAACGTGGCGATCCCAGTCTGCAGTCCTGTTTTGTCAAAGCTGAGAAACAACATCAGTCAGTTACAGGAGAAACCTTTGTATTAGACCAGGATATTCTTTACCACCAAGATGGGCATGGCAAACAATTGGTACTACCCAAAGAGTTTAGGGACAAGGTGTTAAAAATGGGGCATGATATCCCATGGGCCGGGCATTTAGGGCAAATTAAGACTAGTGATCGTATTGCTAAATATTTTTACTGGCCAGGTTGGTCCAAAGATGTGGCCAGTTATTGTAGGAGTTGTCCTGAATGTCAGCTTGTAGGACCTGTTAAGAAAGGAGACAGAGCTCCGTTAGTGCCGTTACCTGTGATAGAGGAGCCTTTTAGTAGAATGGCAATGGATATTGTGGGTCCTCTACCACGTAATAGTAATGGGCATCGTTACATACTGGTCCTATGTGATTATGCAACGAGATATCCAGAGGCGTTCCCATTGAAGAAGGTTAAGGCTACTCAGGTTGCTAACGCCCTAGTTCAGTTGTTTTCCAGAGTTGGCATACCTAGGGAGATGTTGACTGATCAGGGGGCTAATCTTACCGCTGGGCTAATTAAACAGGTATATGGTCTGTTAGGGATCCAGGGTTTGAGAACCACACCTTACCATCCACAGACGGATGACCTAGTAGAACGCTTCAATGCCACTCTGAAGCAAATGCTAAAAAAATTTGTGTCTGACACTGGAGCCGACTGGGATCAATGGCTGCCATACTTGCTTTTTGCTTACAGAGAAGTCCCTCAGGCTTCCACCGGATTTTCACCATTTGAACTAGTCTATGGGCGAAATGTTCGAGGCCCTTTAGCTGTGCTGAAAGAAGCATTAGAAAATGGCAGTAGTCAAGAACACCTGAATATTTTAAGTTATGTTATTATAATGAGAGATCGATTGTCTGCAATGTCCGAGTTGGTTAAAAAGAACATGTTGCAGTCACAAAAGAAGCAGAAAGCCTGGTATGATCAAGCCTCACGTACTCGCAGTTTTCAACCCGGTCAGAAAGTCTTATTGCTGTTGCCCCTATCGACTAATGGTTTGTTGGCAAAATGGCAAGGTCCATATGAGATTGTTTCACAAAAAGGGCCAGTAAACTATGAAATTTATATGCCAGACCGGTCTAGAAATAAATATCAAGTCTTCCATATTAACCTGTTGAAAGAGTGGAGGGAAAAAGCTAATTCTTAGGTTCAGCTTTTGATTCGTAGAATTCAAGACGAAGAGGAATTATCAGAGCAGTTCTTGCCTGAAACATCATCTTCTGCCATTCTACCTGCTTTGGACCATCTTTCGGAGAAGCATCAGGAACAGTTAAAAGCAGTGATTCCGGAGCATCTGTTCAGCGAAATACCTGGTAGGACTAATTTAATAGAGCATACTATTTGCCTCACCTCTCCAGGTCCCGTACGACAGACATGCAGCAGAGTTCCAGCTCGTCTGCAGGAGACACTAAGGAAGGAGGTACAGTCTATGCTCCAATTAGGTATAGTAGAACCATCCACCAGTGAGTGGTGTAGTCCAGTCGTACTGGTCCCAAAGAAGAATGGACAAATTCGCTTTTGTGTGGATTATTCTAAACTAAATTCAATTTCTGCATTTGATCCTTACCCTATGCCAAGGGTGGATGAACTGATAGAACAACTGGGTCCAGCTATGTTTTTATCAACTTTAGACCTATGCAAGGGATACTGGCAGGTGCCATTAGCAGACGCAGATAAACCCCTCACGACATTTAAAGTGCCTAGTGGATTGTATCAGTTCACCGTCATGCCTTTTGGATTACACGGAGCAGCAGCAAATTTCCAAAGGTTTATGGATATTGTTTTGAGAGGAGCAGAATCTTATGCTCGAGCTTATATTGATGACATTCTAATATACAGTGAGTCTTGGCATGAGCATTTATCACATCTTGCTGATGTTTTTCACAGGTTAAAGCAAGCCAGTCTGGTGGTAAATCCAGCTAAATGTGTACTAGCTAGATCTGAGGTACAATATCTGGGATACACCATCGGAGGAGGATTTGTAAAACCTCAGGTGGACAAGGTGAAAGCTGTTCAGGATTGTCCACGTCCTAACACCAAAAGACAAGTTCGGTCATTTCTACGACTGGTTGGATGGTATAGGAGATTCATTCCGTGCTTTTCGGAGATTGCCATCCCACTTACTAATCTCTTACAGAAGAGCCCAACCATGTGAAATGGACTGAAGAATGTGAAAAATCTTTTGCTAAATTGAAAAATGCAATATGTTGTAATCCTATTTTGAAATATATATGCTTTGGGAGGGGGTCTGGGTGCTGTATTGCTTCAGGGTGAGGGAGAAGATAGACACCCTGTTTATATAAGTCGCAAGTTTTTCTCTAGGGAAATGAGATATTCCACGGTTGAGAAGGAGGCACTGGCAGTTAAGTGGGCAGTGGACTCTTTAAAGTATTACCTGCTTGGTCATCCTTTTGTTGTGGAGTCTGACCATCGTGCGTTGCAATGGTTAGCACGGATGCGTGACTCCAATGCACGAATTTCACGGTGGTATTTGTCATTGCAACCATATAAGTTTACAGTAAAGTATATACAAGGGAAACAAAATGTGCTGACTTTCTCTCTCGAATGCAAGATATCGAGGGTCTGAGTGAGGGGGTGTGTGATGCTATAGCCTCACTGTAATGCTGATACCTGGTGGATTAAATGGATATGGGGAAGGACGATCAAAGTTTTAAGTGTGAACAATATATCAGCAAGTTTACCACGGGGGAAGAAAGATTTTTTTTTTTTTTTTTTTTTTTTTCTTTTTTCATTTAGGATTTTTTGGGCTTACCCTCCGGTGGTTTAGTTTATTTTCTAGATGTTTTACCATATGGTTAGATTGCAATTGTTGCGCATAACATACCATTTTTTTCAATCGGGTTTTTTTTTCATTTTCATTTAACAAGGGCACAGGTGCTAAATGCAGTCACAGGTGCCTGGGAAGATCAAACGACGGCTATAGGGGGAGTCTAAGTTGCGTTAGTAGTGTACATGTATTGTAATCTCTAAGTTTGTTTATTAGTAACCTTGAGGTTAAGTATAAATGTGGTGTTTTGTTGGTTGTTGTTTTATTATGTAGATGATGTTGTCGGCTATTTTTGATTTGTACTAGCAGTGTACGATTTCCCCCGGCAGGACTTAAATGGTTCCTTCCTATGATAAGCTGATCCTGGTAATGGAAAAGGCTTTAAATACTGTTGTGGCCGCAAGAACAGGAAATAAAGGGAGAAAAAGTAGGTAGTGCGAGGCACGCCAGCCTAAGAGGTGCCTAGTGGCTGAGCTGTTGGTTGCTGTAAAGGAGTGGGTTAAGCTCCTGAGGACCAAAGAAAAAAAAAACGACTCCTGAGATTTTTTTTTTGGAGGAGTTGTACTGGTGACCTGGACTGAAACAGAGTCTAGTTTTTGGTATTATTTTAAGGCTGCCCTGGACTTTTCATGAACGGGAATTGATTATATTGGGGTAAGAGCCTTGGTGTTTCCCAATTTCTATTTTTTGTCTTTAATTTGATTGTGTCTTATCACTGGATTATTTATATATTTTTGTCCATTTTTTTTTTTTTTTTTGTTCTTCCTTCAACAACTTTTTTTTTTATCGTGGTATAAATTACCTTCTGTTTTGAACATCTGCCTCTCTTAAGCCTCTCTTGTTACTCCCTCAGTCCTGGTCGGTCCCAAACTACTAGCAGGCCATCTGCTTTAGTAGATGGCTTGTGACAATCAGTGACCATGTTTTGTTTTTCCCCCCAATCTTGCCCAGTCTGCACAGGACTCCAGGACATGCACAGGAAAGAATGTTCCTTTGCAAGGTGAGCCATGAACGCTCTTCTGTTCTCAGTGGACCCCGTACATGCCTTGCACAGTACATGTGTTTTGATCGCCGCCAGGTCAGGCTTGTTATATCACAAGCAACCGGCCAGCTGCGTGCTTCTGCTTGCACCTTTTGGTGTTAGCACGCAGCACCGAAGAAAAAAAAAAAAAAAAAAAGAGAGACAAATATATGTGACATTTTGAAGAAATCATTGTATGACATGAATAGTACCAATCAGAAAAGATTATCGCACTAATGCAATATTATTTGAATGAACAAATCGGCTGTAAATTTGTTACTTGGAAAAGTTAGCTTTTTTTCACTTTTATTTTCTCAGTCTTGTTCACGCTCTCCCTCCCCTCCCCTCCTGATCTGACCCTAATTAACTAACAGCGGCAGCATAAATTTTCAAGAGACGGCGGCATCACAGCTCCAGAATGCTTGCGTTTCAGATGCTCATGCATTGTGGTGGTGCTGCTGTAAAAATAAAACTCCGCTTTGCATAATCTGCATTAAGCGTTTTTTTCTTTTTCGGTGAAGTGCTCCCACACTTTAGAAAGTTTCTGTCTCAATTTTTTTCCATCTCCTTCCCCCTCTATCTGACTTGCCATTGCAACCACGTTTATTTTCCTCTACATTCTTCTTCTTCTCCTCTGATGTTGTTCTTCGTTGGTAGGACTGTGTGCAGTCTTGACAAACAATAACAAACGATACTGCCCCCAGACGTTCATGTAGTGCATTGCAGTTACAAAAACCAAAGTGGTTCTTTCTGACTGGAGCCTCTATTGAAGGTTCTGTTTATGACGCGTCGATGATTTTTTGTAGTTGACGTCGTCGATTACGTCGACTAATCACTGCAGCCCTATTAGTAAGTGTAACAAAGATAGCCAAGAGATATCAAAGGTTTGGTGCAGCCACCTGTATAATATGCCCTATCTGCAAATGGGTATTTTTGGGTTGTGTTCAGGTTGAAGTCCAAAACAGAACTGACTTGAGTGTCTGTATTCATCATTTTCTTCCACACCTGATCTGGTGTGATACTACTATTTTTTAGGCCCTCTAGCTGCCTCCCAATTACACATGCGTGACACAAGTCACATCAGCTCTATGTCCACAGATGACAAAATAAAGCTTTAAAAGAAAAGAACATCATACCTACAGTAAAACATGGAGGCTCAGTTTCGTTTTGGGGCTGCTTTGCTTCCTCTTGCAGTGGGTGCCTCGAGCCTGAGAAGGGAACAATGAAATCTCAAGACTATCAAGATATTCTGAGGCAATACATACTGCCTATCGTGAGGAAGCTCTGTCTCAGTCACAGGTCATGGATCCTCCAACAGGATAATAAGACAAACACTCGGCTAAAAGCACCCAAGAATGCCTAAGAACAAAACACTGGGCAATTCTGAAGTGGCCTTCTATGAACTCTGATTTGAATCCTATTGAACATCTATAGGAAGAACTGAAATCTGGAGAAGGCCCACTTCAAACCTAACACAGCTGAGCCAGCTGACACAGGAAGATTGGGCCAAAGTAGCTGTTAACAGGTGCTGAAGTCTAATTAAGAGCTCTAGGAATCACTTGTTTATAGTGATTACCTTTTAATGTTTGTTAAAAATGTTAGGTTAAGGTTCCTATCACTTGTGTCCATTACATTTTCATTTGTGTTATTATTTCAAATATTCTTTCTAATTAAAACTCTAAAGCAAAGTCTGATTTTGCTTAAATACAGAATAGACAATGATGGGTTCTAATTACTTTTGTCAGTTTCAACTTATTTCTGAGACATTTGTTGGGCCTTGTTTTTTCATGGAGGGGTATCAATAAATTTGTCCACCTCTGTAAATGATTTTGCACAGGCACAGCACCAACTAACAGCACATTTTGCGGGATAATTTGAACATGACCAAAATGGGAAGAAAAGAATTTCGGAGATTACCATGAAAATGCAGCAAGCAAACTGAGGATCTTGGAAAAAAATTCTTTCTTTTGTCATCGCTGTAGCCTCTCCACAATTTCAAGTTCCCTGCAAAGTAGATGGCAGAAGTGTAAATGTTTTATTTGATCTGCACATATTTTTTTTAACTTTGTTTGCAGTGAACCTTCTCCAGGCTGGTGGTAAGCCTGTCCTCCTGGCATTGTAAGCAATCTTTGCTTCCATTTGGGAGACTGGCATCACCCCAACTGACTGGAAAACGGGACTTGTTGTCCCTATTTGGAAAAGGAAGGGTGATCGCCTGGATTGCAGCAACTACAGGGGGATAACACTACTCGCAGTGCCGGGTAAGGTCCTTGCTAGGGTCGTCCTCAATAGGATCCATGATCACTTGCTCAACTACCAGTGACCGGAACAGTCTGGTTTTACGCCTAAGAAGTCTACTACCATCGATCACATCCTGGCACTGAGGGTTCTCATAGAACGCAATCGCGAATATCGGCAGAGTTTCTTTGCAGCCTTCATTGATTTTCGCAAAGTGTTCGATTCAGTTGATCAAGCTGCACTGTGGGACATCCTGAGGGCTCGCGGGATCCCCTCGAGGTTGCTGGATATCATGGCCGGCCTGTACACTGGTATTGTGAGTGGTGTGCAGAGAGGAGGCAGGACCTCTGCGTTTTTCCCAGTTGATTCTGGGGTTCATCGGGGTGTGTTCTTGGTCCTACTCTGTTCAATGCTTATATGGACTGGGTGTTGGGCAAGGTCGTGGGGTCCAGGAGCTGTGGGGCATCTGTTGGTGAAGAAAGATTCACGGATCTTGACTTTGCTGACGATGCTGTGATCTTCGTGGAGTCAATGGAGGCTCTTAACTCAAAAGACTGAGTGAGTGTCCGGGCTTGTGAGTGTCCTGGATAAAAACCAAGATCCAGGCCTTTAATGACCTCTTGGGCACAGCCATTAGCAGTGTGTCCGTTTGCGGAGAGAGTGTTGACTTTATTGAGAGGTTTACTTACCTTGGCAGTGACGTTCATTTCTCTGGTGACTCTTCCTATGAAGTCAGTAGACGGATTGGGAGAGCATGGGGTGGTCATGAGGTCACTGGAAAGGGGTGTGTGACGTTCCCGATATCTATGCAAAAGGACGAAGGTCCAAGTCTTTAGAGTCCTGGGGCCTCATGTATAAGGCCGTGCGCAGAATTCGCACTATAACATGATGTAAGCACAAAAGCCGAAATGTGCTTACGCACAGAAAAATCCAGATGCAGGAATCTGTGCGTACTCCAACTTCCGCGTTCTTCCGCTACATAAATCCCGATCAGCGTGAAAACTAACGCACGTGCACGCACCTTCTGTCCCACCTCAACTCCTCCCAGAATTACGCCTCTTTGAATATGCAAATCAATATAAATCACCCTTAAGCTCAGCCTTCTGTGAAAAGACAATGGGAAAAGCACGGGGGAAAATATAAGAATTTCAGCGAAAACCAAGTGGAGTCAAAGGAAAAACATACTATTTGTTTATTTAAACCGTGGTATAATGAACAAAAGGAAGCTGATCGAGTGACATAGCATGTTGGAGAAACTTGAAAGCTCACGTTCACTAAGTCGCACAGTGCCGAAAATAAAAAAGTTGTCAGATATCAAAGTCACCATGAAAAGGCGAGTCGTAGCCCACCATCTGAGTGTCATATGAAAGCTTATTAGGGTAAAGAGAAAAAAAGGCAGACAGTTGGGAAAAAGTACAAAATGTCAACTTCAATCTCGAAATTTCCACTTTAATCATGTAGTTTATTTTATCATTAAAGTAGAACATCATAAACTTCATCTTAAAATTGTTTAACTAGTTTCTCAAATCACATCGTAATTAAAGTAGCACGTTAAATTCTTTGTTTTGTATGTCATCTTCTATGTTCTCTATGTATGTGAATCACTACTTGCTTCTTAAATCGGCTCTCTTCCTCCGACTGGACACAGAATCCATGACATTCGTGATATTATAGCTCTCTGAATAACTAAAATACTGAGATGTATACGTGATATCATTTTCATGATGATAGGAGTTAAAGCACGTTATTGGGTTTCACGGCGCAGTGATTGTGCGCGACCTTCGATTAAATAATTTATGGCAGCAGTACTCAGGGGGTGGCTCTAGGCTCGTGGTGGCCCTGGGCAGAGAAAGAATCGGTGAACCCTTCGCCGCCAATGTCAATATGGTATCTTATGCACGGTGGATGGCCACGTCCGATGCAGACACTGCATAGCCGCCTCGTGCTTATGACACAAGCGTTTAACTTTTGTCGAAATTTGCCGCAGCATTTTTAGCTGTGTCATTATTTTATCTTTCTGTTTTATATTCAAGATATATTGGTATGGCCGCCCCTGCAGTCCTTGCTTTTCTCCAAGTAACCGATCGCCACACAATCAACTCTGTAATAGACGTTAAGCCATCTGTATGCTTAGAGCGCCAATTCTTCAAAATGTTTAAGGAACATTGAAATATCTTCGTAGTACATGTTTAATTATTCTATCCTTCATGCTAGTCTCAGTGAAGAATATAGATTATTTAAATGAAGTTAAAGTTTTATCTGTATAATATAATAAACATATTTTGCTGCATTTCATCTTAAAAATGATATCGTAATCATATGTAAATACGCGCTTTATAAAGTGGCTCAGGTTGTGTAATATTATAACTGTAGTGCAAGTTTACAGTGAGCTAATTGTACTTATAAGTACAAACAGTTCTACAAGGAGCAATTGATTGAGTGCGTTTAAAGTTCTTGGGATGAAACTGTTTCTGAACCGCGAGGTCCGTACAGGAAAGGCTTTGAAATGTTTTGCCGTGGCTGAGACAGCGTGGGCTTGATGCTGTATCCCGATAATTCTCTTTCGGATCAGCTGCTGCTGTGATTCCCCACTCAGATACAGTGATATAAATACTCCGAGTGGTGCAGTGAGAGTAATATGGAAAAAGATGATCCGCTGTGGCAACTCCTAACGGGAGCAGCTGAAAGAAGGAAAAAAAAGGTGCAGTGAGAGTTACAACGTTAAAGCAGTTATGGTATTTGGAATACTATGGCTATTCCCTGGACCATTATATTGTTACAAGTTAATTACAATCAGATGCATTACACTAATAAACAATATGCGGTTAGTTTCAGTGTATTTATAAAGCCCCGTCAGGAAAATAAAAGAGTAACCACACAGGAACAGTAGCACTGCTTTGAGGCTGGGTGCCGCCAGTCTGCAAAACCCGAGAGGAGAACTTGCGTACGACAAGGTATGAGGTACCGTGGAAAAGTGCGTGGCTTTATGCCAAGTGTAGGTTTTATACATCGCGATTTGAACGTGAAAAAGTTCTTACGCAACATTTCTGTGCATACGCACCGTTTATACATGAGGCCCCTGGTGCTTCCTATCTTGCTATATGGTTGCGAGACATGGACGCTATCCAGTGTCCTGAGACGAAGACTAGACTCCTTTGGTACTGTGTCTCTCTGGAAAATCCTTGGGTATCGTTGGTTTGACTTTGTGTCGAATGAGCGGTTGCTCATGGAGTCCTGAATGAGGCACATTACCTGCATTGTGAGCGAGCGTCAGTTACGGCACTACGACCATGTGGCGCGTTTCCCTGAGGGTGATCTGGCTCTTAAGATCCTCATTGTTTGGGACCAGGCCAAGGGGTCACCCACGTAACACCTGGCTGCGGCAGATAGAGGGTCATTTCTGGAGAATGGGACTGGACCGTGCGTCTGCCTGGGAGGTTGCAAACCGGGATCCCAATTTTTTTCATCGTGTAGTGGGTGTGGCAACGCACTGTACCAGTGAATGCTCCCAAACTTGACTTGACTTGACACGTTAAGCTTACGGACCTATAGTTGATTGGATCTGCCCGATCACCCTTTTTATATAACGGGATAATAGCTGCCATTTTCTGTTCCTTTCAAATTTCCCCAGCGTGCAGTAACTTCTTAAAAAAAATATATGTACTCTTTCAGAAAGCAAGTATGAATATTATCTGGTTTTGGTGAATTGTTTGATTTCAGTCTAGTGTACGTGTAGGTGTGTGTGCCAGAGATCAACACTAGCGATAAAATCTAATCACTAATCACTCGGCCTATTCTGAGTGCCTGCCAAGGCAAAAGGCAGAAAAAAAAGTCTCACTTTACTTGCTTCTTGGTTGTGAAATTTGGAAGCAGCTTTGATCAGTAAAGCTGAAACCCAAATTAGAATACACACACATGTGCCTGGTGTTAGTTCAACAGCAGATCAGATTTCTGGCCTTAAATTTGTGATTTTCAGAATTGTCGAGCCAGGCTTTTACTGATGAAGGAGTTGGAACAGAAGTTTCTTATGCCTTTAAAGCAGAAGGCTCTAACTCTATCTAGGGCTTTCTGCATAATTTTCCACTATTCCTGCTGACCCTGAAATCTAATAACTTCCGTCTTCACCATACAGGTCTGCCCGCAGCACGTAAATGCAATCAAAAGCAGTAGAACTGAAACAGTGTGGAAATGGAGGCCTTGCGAGTTTATCAAGATCAAAAAGTGGAGTACAACTGCCTTTTGTACACTGGGCAACAAATCCACAGATTCTAAACATCATTTACTTATGTAAACCCACTTTTCTATATGCTGGCTTTTCAATGCAGGACAAGAACAGGTAATCATGGACATTTAATAACCTTGTTCTGGCAAAGCTTCACACACAGGCATCTCCACCAAGGCTGTTTTGACTTGTCCCAAATTCAGTTTTTATAAGTCAAACAGCTGCCACAAAACCCTGGAGGTCTGGGGCCAGACCTGTCTTTCAGTGGCTCTGAATTGCTTCCACATGAATCTATACTGTACAAAAAGGGCTGGGGACTCATTAGGCTGTTTTATATCAACAATTTCCTGTTAATTTTTTTTTTTAAATCGGGAGTGGTCTCCCCTAGACTTTCACATATACTCACATATGGGGATGGATATTTGAAGAGTAAACTGCAAGACAATGATTATATTTTTGTATTATGTACATTAAAAATCCATCAACAACAAATCAACACAAATTAATAATACAACCCCAATTCCAATGAAGTTAGGACGTTGTGTAAAACGTAAATAAAAGCAGAATACAATGATTTGCAAATCCTTTTCAACCTATATTCAATTGAATACACTACAAAGAGAAGATATCGAATGTTCAGACTAATAAACTTTATTGTTGTTTTGCAAATCTTTACTCATTTTGAATTTGATGCCTGCAACACGTTCCAAAAAAGCTGCGACAGGGGCATGTTTACCACTGTGTTATATCACCTTTCCTTTTAACAACACTCAATAAGCGTTTGGGAACTGAGGACACTAATTGTTGAAGCTGTGTAGGTGGAATTCTTTCCCATTCTTGCTTGATGTACAACTTCAGTTGCTAAACAGTCTGGGGTCTCCGTTGTCGTATTTTGCGCTTCATAATGCGCCACACATTTTCAATGGGAGACAGGTCTGGACTGCAGGCAAGCCAGTCTAGTACCTGCACTCTTTTACTACGAAGCCACGCTGTTGTAACACATGCAGAATGTGGCTCCGCATTGTCCTGCTGAAATAAGCAGGGACGTCCCTGAAAAAGACGTTGCTTGGATGGCAGCATATGTTGCTCCAAAACCTGTATGTACCTTTCAGCATTAATGGCGCCTTCACAGATGTGCAAGTTACCCATGCCATGGGCACTAACACACCCCCATACCATCACAGATGCTGGCTTTTGAACTTTGTGTTGATAACAATCCGGATGGTCCCTTTCCTCTTTGGCCCGGAGGACACGGCGTCCATGATTTCCAAAAACAATTTGAAATGTGGACTCATTAGACCACAGCACACTTTTCCACTTTGTGTCAGTCCATCTCAGATGAGCTCGGGCCCAGAGAAGCCGGCGGCATTTCTGGGTGTTGTTGATATATGGCTTTCGCTTTGCATGGTAGAGTTTTAACTTGCACTTGTAGATGTACGACAAACTGTGTTAACTGACAATGGTTTTCTGAAGTATTCCTGAGCCCACGTGGTAATATCCTTTACAGAATGCAGTGCCGCCTGAGGGATCTAAGGTCACGGGCATCCAGTGTTGGTATTTGGCCTTGCCGCTTACGTGCAGAGATTTCTCCAGATTCTCTGAAACTTTTGATGATATTATGGACAGTAGATGATGAAATCCCTAGATTCCTTGCAATTGAACGTTGAGAAACGTTGTTCTTAAACTGCTGGACTATTTGCCCACGCAGTTGTTCACAAAGTGGTGAACCTCGCCATATCCTTGGTTGTGAACGATTGAGCCTTTTGGGGATGCTCCTTTTATACCCAATCATGACAAACACCTGTTTCCAATTAACCTGGCCACCTGTGGAATGTTCAAAACAGGTGTTTTTGAACATTCCTCAACTTTCCCAGTCTTTTGCTGCCCCTGTCCAGCTTTTTTGGAACATGTTGCAGGCATCAAATTCAAAATGAGTGAAGAGTTGCAAAACAACAATAAAGTTTATCAGTTTGAACATTAGATATCTTGTCTTCGTAGTGTATTCAATTGAATATAGGTTGAAAAGGATTTGCAAATCATTGTATTCTGTCTTTATTTATGTTTTACACAACGTCCTAACTTCATTGGAATTGGGGATGTATACTACTCAAGATTAAAGGAACACCTTTTAGTCAGAGTATGGCATCACGTCAATGAAACTTCTGGGATATTGATCTGGTCAGTTAAGTAGAAGAGAGTGTTGTTAATCAGTTTCAGCTGCTTTGGTGTTAATGAAATTAACAAAAGGTACACTAGAGGGGCACCAATGAGATGACCCCCAAATCAGGAATGGTTTAACAGGTGGAGGCCACTGACATTTTTCCCTCCTCAGCTTTTCTGAATATTTTTTCACTAGTTTTTCATTTGGCTACAGTCAGTGTAACTACTGGTAGCATGAGGCAATAGCTAGACCCTACAGAGGCTGCACAGGTAGTCCAACTTCTCCAGGATGGCACATCAATACGTGCCATTGCCAGAAGGTTTGCTGTGTATGGAGGAGATTCCAGGAGACAGGCAGTTACTCTGGGAGAGTTGGACAGGGCCGAAGAACAACAACAACATTTATTTATATAGCACATTTTCATACAAAAAGTAGCTCAAAGTGCTTTACATAATAAAGAAAAGAAAAATAAAAGACAAAATAAGAAATTAAAATAAGACAGCATTAGTTAACATAGAAAAGGAGTAAGGTCCAATGGCCAGGGAGGACAGAAAAAACAGAAAAAATCTTCAGACAGCTGGAGAAAAAAAAAAAAAATCTGCAGGGGTTCCAGGCCACGGGGCCGCCCAGTCCCCTCTGGGCATCCTACCTAACATAAATGAAATAGTCATCTTTGTAGTTAGGGTTCTCACGGAGTCACTTAATGTTGATGGTCATACAGACTTCTGGCTTTTAATCCATCCATCATTGTTGGAACATAATGGTGCTTTGAGTAGATGGTAGTGGCGCAAGCCACCACCAAAAGGATACCGGAAAAGGAAACAGAAGAGAGAGTAGAGGTTAGTACAGAATTTAGAGCCACCATGAATAGTTATTATAATGAGCTGGATATACAGAGTATCAGGAGTTTGATTACAGTGAAGTTATGAGAAGGCCATGTTAAAATAATGTGTTTTCAGCAGTTTTTTAAAGTGCTCCACCGTATCAGCCCGGCGAATTCCCATTGGCAGGCTATTCCAGATTTTAGGTGCATAACAGCAGAAGGCCGCCTCACCACTTTTAAGTTTTGTTCTTGGAATTCTAAGGAGATACTCATTTGAGGATCTGAGGTTATGATTTGGAATATAAGGTGTCAGACATTCTGATATATAAGATGGGGCGAGATTATTTAAGGCTTTATAAAACATAAGCAGAATTTTAAAGTCAATCCTGAATGACACAGGTAACCAGTGTAGTGACATCAAAACTGGAGAAATGTGCTCGGATTTTCTTTTCCTAGTTAGGATTCTAGCAGCTGCATTCTGCACTAGTTGCAAACGATTTATGTCTTTTTTGGGTAGTCCTGAGAGGAGTGCGTTACAGTAATCTAGTCGACTAAAAACAAATGCGTGAACTAATTTCTTAGCATCTTTCAGTGATATAAGAGGTCTAACTTTAGCTATGTTTCTTAAGTGAAAAAATGCTGTCCTAGTGATCTGATTAATATGCGATTTAAAATTCAGATTACAGTCAACAATTACCCCTAAGCTTTTTACCTCCGTCTTGACTTTTAATCCTAATGTATCCAGTTTATTTCTAATAGCCTCATTGTATCCATTATTGCCAATCACTAAGATTTCAGTTTTCTTTTTATTTAACTTGAGAAAGTTACTATTCATCCATTCTGACATACAAGTCAGACATTGTGTTAGTGAATCAAGAGAATCGGGGTCATCAGGTGCTATTGATAAGTACAGCTGTGTGTCTTCAGCATAGCTGTAGTAGCTCACGTTGTGCCCTGAGATAATCTGACCTGACGGAAGCATGTAGATTGAGAATAACAGCGGACCAAGGATAGAGCCTTGTGGAACACCATATCAGATATCATGTCTTTGAGTTGTAATTACCACAACTAACAAAGAATTTTCTCCCTGCCAGGTAGGATTCAAACCAATTTAAGACACTGCCAGAGAGGCCCATCCATTGACTAAGGCGATTTCTAAGAATATTATGATCAATGGTGTCAAATGCGGCACTCGGATCTAAGAGGAAGAGAACAGATAAATGACCTCTGTCTGCATTCACCCGCAAATCATTTACTACTTTAACAAGTGCAGTTTCTGTGCTGTGATTTGTTCTAAAACCCGACTGAAATTTATCAAGAATAGCATGTTTATTTAACTTTTAGTCCTTTAGTAATCACTAAGTCTAAGGTATGACCTGCTTTATGTGTAGGCTGATTAACGAGCTGTCTCAAATCAAAAGAGCCCAGGAGGTTCATAAATTCTTTTACTTTTAGGTCACACTGATTATCTATATGAAAATTAAAGTTGCCAACTATCAGGAGTGTGTCATAGTTCGTAATTAAAATTGACATTAAGTCAGAGAATTCCTCAAAAAAAGACACGTTGAATTTTGGAGGTCTATACACGGATAATACTAGAACTTGAGAATCTCCATGGATAACAACGGCGAGATACTCAAAGGACTTGAACTCACCAAAACTGACATCTTTATATTTTAACCAACTCGAGTAAATGTTTACCAAGCCCCCACCTCTTTTTTCTTGGTGATCTGCACGAGTAAAACTGTAATCGGGAGGTGCAGATTCAATTAAAGCAGCCGCCCCTGCTGAGCTAAGCTACATTTCACTTAGTGCAATAAAATCTATTTTTTTATCACTAATAAGATCGTTGATAAAAAACGTCTTATTAGTTAGAGCTCTAACATTTAATAGTGCCATATTTAATGTTTCGGAGGGGCAGAGATGTATACTATATGCGTTATTGATATTTGGAACAGGAACTAAGTTATTTTTATTAGTGCCGCTCCATGTGTATTTTTTCTTTAATCTGTAATCTGTTTTTATAGTTTTAATACATTTTTCCTCTAAAATAGTAATTTTAATTAGATTATTGGTGTTTGTGCCGCATGGCCTAGATTTTCTACGTGCATTGAGATTGGTGAAGGAGGTCCTTAACCAATCAGCAGGACCAGTAACTGCACTTTTGGGCAAGGGGGAACAGGATGAGCACTACCAGAACCCTACAAAATGACCTTCAGCAGGCCACTGGCATGAATTTCTCTGACCAAACAATCAGAAACAGACTTCATGAGGATGGCCTGAGGGCTCGACACCCTCTAGTGGGCCCTGTGCTTACTGCCCGACACTGTGGAGCTTGATTGGCATTTGCCATAGAATATCAGAATTGGCAGGTCTACCACTGGTGCCCTGTGCTTTTCACAGATGAGAGCAGGTTCACCCTGAGCACATGTGACAGATCTGAAAGGGTCTGGAGAAGCCATGGAGAACGTTATACTACCTGTAACATCATTCAGCATGACCGGTTTGGTGGGGGATAAGTGATGGTCTGGAGAGGCATATCCATGGACGGACACACAGACCTCTACAGGCAAGACTAGGTGTTACCAACTTCGGTCCTGGAGGACCACCGTGGCTACAGGTTTTCATTCTAACCCTTTTTGTAATGAGTGCCTGTTTGTGCTGCTAATTAACTTCTTGTGAATTCATTTTAATTGAATTGCTTTTTTAAGATTTGTTCCCCTGAATTTCTTCATCATTCCTCTGAATTGCTTCATTGCTTTCCTTAAATGGCACCCAAATAGAAATGAAATGTGAAGTGAGGGATCCAACAGAAGACCAAATAAGTCAGGGCCTCAAACGCCAACCAATTTCACTCCAACCAGCTGCTTAATGTGGTGCCAATTCTTGTTGTTAATTAAACCAGTTCTTTAATTCCGTGGCTTGTTGTTGCTCTCTTGGTGCATTAGCAGGCATTTCTGAAATTCTTGATCTTCTCTTTCTAAAAGAACAGGAGACCTGAGCAGACCAACATTCCTGAGAACTTCATCATTCTTTATTTTCAGATATTGTATGATGGACACCAGTTGTTTTGGCTCATTTTGTATCTCATTATTGTTTGGCTGCTAATTAAGGAAAAAGAAACAATTAAGGGGTCTGAGCCTTCAAGAGCAAGTTAATTAAAATTATGTTCAAAAGAAGTTAATTAAGAAAAGGGTAGGAATGAAAACCTGCAGCCACGGTGGTCCTCCAGGACCAGTGTTGGCGACCCCTAGGATAAACAACAGCACCTTGACTGCCATTAGGTACCGGGATGAACTCTTTGAACCCATTGTCAGACCCTATACTGGTGCAGTGGGTCCTGGGTTCACCCTGGTGCACGACAATGCCCGGCCTCATGTGGCGAGAGTATGCAGGCAGTTCCTGGAGGATGAAGGAATTGATACCCTTGACTGGCCCCCACACTCGCCTGACCTAAATCCAATATAACACCTCTTGGACATTATGTTTCGGTCCATCCAATGCTGCCAAGTTGCACCTCAGACTGTCCAGGAGCTCAGTGATGCACTGGTCCAGATCTGGGAGGAGATCCTCCAGGACACCATCCATTGTCTCATTCGCTGCATACCCCAACATTGTCAGGTATGCATACAATGTGGGGGCCATATAAACTACTGAGTACGATTTGGAGTTGCTGCAATGAAATTTCGGCCAAATGGACTAGCCTGCACCATAATTTTTTCACTTTGACTTTCAGGGTGTCTTTGAATTCAGCCCTCTGTAGGTTGATAATTTTCATTTCCATCAAACGATGTGGCATCCTTTCATTCCTAACACATTACCCAGTGCATATCAGTAGAGATATCCAGCACAATGTGTTTTCAAAGTGTTTCTTTAATTTTTTGAGCAGTTTATATTGAACAATTATTATAAAAGTAAAGTTGAATAAATTGGACTCTGCAGCAGCATGAATAAAAAAGTACCATTTCCGGTTAGCATAAATAGCTCAAAAGTTGATAGAAATCTAAGTTTTGTATCTAATACTTGTATGCAAACTTTGGTTGACCTAAGTGAAAGCATACTCAAGTTATCGTATTTACATACACACACAGACATAATTCCAAATATGGTATTTTTGGACACAGGGAGGTCTAAAACATTGAGATTCAAAATTTCAAGGTCAAATTTTTGGACTATTACAATACTTTCCTTATACTTCGTATACCAGAAAGTAAAAAGCATATGCCATACTTGAATGCAATAATCACACATATGTCACTTTAATTTTGTTGAGCACATTACACTGTGTCATTATCAAAACCTGAAAACAATAAACACAGGGATGTGATGCATGTTGGTTTGCCATAAAGGAAACAATTTTCTTTTATTCTGTACAGGTAACAATACTACCATTACTATGACTACAATTACCAAGACCTGAAGACTATACAACACGGGAAGATAACATACCATATATTGTCAAGCACCTGCACTTTAGCTGGGCATGTCAAATTTACTGACTGCATGCTAACCTTCTAGCATACTTGTGCTTGTCTATTTTTTGACAGCTAATAGCATGCTGCCTGACAGAGCTGCTACTGTACACAGGGTTAACAGGTATGGCAAAGTTCACCTGCAATCTCAGCCCTTAAAACATGAGACATCAGGCAGAGGAGCTTCTCTTCAGTTTGTAAGGTCCAAAACACCTGCATTATTTATTTCTCATCGCTATATTTTATGCATTCTACTTCTGTGTGAGCATTCATTACTTGTCAGCTCTCATGCAAACAAGGTCCCCCTTAAGATAAAATCAAACCTGTTTGAATTTGTTCAAGGGAGTCACTCACAGATTGGCTGAAGTGAGTAACTGGGCATATCACATTTAGTGACAGAAAAAACAGAAAGGTCTTAGTGGCAGAAAAAAATAAAACACTTAAAATACACTGTTGACTCAGAAGTGAACATAAAACTGTTTCATGCAAGCTGCAATCAGGTCAGGTGTGCCCATCGTGCCCACTGTCACGTTCCACTATTCTCCAACATGGGATGGCACCCTGCACAGGATTTGTTCCTGCCTTGAGCCCTGTGTTGGCTGGGATTGGCTCCAGCAGACCCACATGACCCTATGTTAGGATATAGCAGGTTGGACAATAACTGACTGACTGGTTCAAAAGATGTTGATTTACTGTGATCCAGACCAGTATCTATAGGCATATGAAACAACAAATAGTTGGTAAATTTATATATGTATATGTTTCCTGCCTTGCGCCCTGTGTTGCATGGGATTGGCTCTGGCAGACCCCCGTGACCCTGTAGTTAGGATGTAGCGGGTTGGATAATGGATGGATATCCTAACTACAGGGTCATGGGGGGTCTGCCGGAGCCAATCCCAACCAACACGGGGCGCAAGGCAGGAAACAAACACCGGGCAGGGAGCCAGCCCACCGCAGGGCGCACGCACACACACACACACACACACACACACACACACACACACACACATAAACCAAGCACACACTAGGGACAATTTAGAATCGCCAATGCACCTAAGCTGCATGTCTTTGGACTGTGGGAGGAAACCGGAGTACCCGGAGGAAACCCACGCAGACACAGGGAGAACATGCAAACTCCATATATATATGGAGTAACGGAGATCCATAGTACACCACAGTAGCATCTGATTCAAGCCGGGAGCCGCCCGGTGTGGGTATGTGCGCAGGATCAGTTTCTGCCTGGCGTCCGATGCTGTCGAGCTAGGTTCCGCCCTCAGCCCGCTTCTCCCACAGTTTTATTTGGTTAGAAAAATAGTGAATGAAAATGTTGTTTACTCTGACAGGTGTCCATCCTTTTTCACGCATATATTAATTTTATTTTGTCTACTGTTCCTTAATTAGCATTGCCAGATTCCTACCAATTCCTTCCACTAAACGCTACAAGTATATTCCGTGCATCGACTGGAATAATCAGGCTAGGGTAATGGATGGATGAACCGAAGGGGCTGCTCAATGTCAGTAATACGAGATTTTCTAACAGTCATCCGGTGATAATATTAACACAGTTATACAGCTGATAGTTAATATTCTGTTGCCCTTTCACTTTGCAAGTAAAACCCTTTACTGTCAGTGTGCCGCACCAGACGAGCAGGTGCCAAAAATAAAAACATCCCACAGGTCTCCCCGTAGTGCGAAGGCGTAGTGTGAGTGGCACCTGTAATCAAGACATACATCACCGAGTCTGCCCACCAAGCAGGCTAGGGAGTCTGTGCTCTTGACGTCTGCCAGACTGCTGGAGCGGGAAGAGGCATTTGCGCGCCTGGGCTTAAACACGTAAAGTGCACATCTTCCGTGAGACTGAGAAGAGAAGGGAAAGACGGGCGAAAAGGACCGAGCTCACATGCAATAGCTCAGTTGTCACAGGACGGGAAATAGGAAAACCGGGCAAGAGAACCTCGATGGTTTGAAAGTTTCTCTTTATTGTCGTCACCCATTCGAAAGGAACCACGGTGTATGGAGTGAACAATAGAGACCGAGACTCTTCGGTTTTAGCAACGAAGGGGACTGGGTGTCTGAAGAAAGAAAGAAAGAAAGAAAGAAAGAAAGAAAGAAAGAAAGAAAG
>JANRMT010062829.1:11292494-11349038 GCA_026402145.1 Polypterus bichir lapradei
AAGAAAGAAAGAAAGAAAGAAAGAAAGAAAGAAAGAAAGAAAGAAAGAAAGAAAAGAAAGCTCGTTAAATGTCTCAATATCAACATAATGTTTCGAATGGATTCTTGACCCACAGAGGCGACCATAAAACTGTTTTAGGCATGCTGCAGGACTCCGTTTTTACAACGCTACCGCTCTTTCGATTTTATTACACCAAACACCTCCTTTAGTTTCCATGGTCGGAAAAACGAGACAACTTCACGAATTTGCAGTTATGCGAACATCAGTTATTGGCCTGGACGGCTGTTGAATGAGAGTCTGCTCTCTCAGCAGGAATGTCTACTGCACGCCGGAACCCGGAATTCGTCTGTCCGAAAGTGGATCACTCTTGAAAAATTCTTGCTGATTATGGCACACTGGAGGATCAAGGAAACTATATAGCGCCCTGCCATATTCACAAACATGATCAGGGTAAGATATTTTTCGAGTGAGCTCCAGTACATTGCGGTTATTATTTGTGTCCGTTTCTGTTCCGTTTGTGTGTTGCCATTTATTATTACTACTTTCAATTATATTGTATTCGTGGGCATGTTGAAGGAATCCACTACACTCCCCGGTTTCTATTTATTTATGTATTTATTTATTTATTTATTTATTTTCAAATTCATCTTAAGCTGACGGGTCTACGCCAGCTGGAAGACAGGAAACCAACACTGGATGGGTCGTACAGTAAGGCGCGCGTGCCGCGCACACAAACCGCACCAGGGTAGTTTAGACGTGCCAATCATCGTGTCAGAGGAAGTTTAGGATTTGGAGTCTCCAGGACTAGACAATCCTTCTCTCCCGACAGCCTTCAGCCAAGCGGTGTTTTTAATAGTTAATGCCTTCAACTATGTGTGTGATACATTTTTGTAATTCCATAACTGTCACTAAATGCTTTTGTGACACAAAACGAAAGAGTATAATTTTGATTTACCCTAACTCATTCTTAACCCTGACGTCATATGAATATTTAACCTAGATTATTTAACATAGATATACTAGTAGAAAATAAAGTTGCGAGCTTAGCTTGTTGAATTTCTAAAAGTAAAACCTTTATGCATGTCTTCTTTTATTCATTAAGCGCTAAGTTATTTTCTAGAGTGCCAGACTGGGTTTATATTCTTCACTGCTATTCCAACACGAAGGCTTTTGCAGTAAACACGAAAGCGGGTAAAATCCACAAAATTGAGACTGGAACCGATCGGCAATGCCAGCCGCGGAGCCAACTCCGTCCATTTAATGAATAATTCTGAAGGAGTGGTGTTACGCTTTTGTGTCATAGATAAAACTAACGAGAAAGCATCGTACTGCGTTGCTCACATCTTTAGAATGTATCCAGGCATTCCAGCTAGACACTGGGCGTTTGTCAGCGCAGTATGGTGTAAATTACAATTTTCACATATTGAACTTAAATGTTCAAACGACGCGTTACTGTATTTAAAGTCTGTCGAATTATAACTTATAAATGACTATAAACCGCATTCTAAGGCCCGTAGGAGCAAATTCAGTGTTTCCGTCTGAATTCCTGCAACACGCGCAGGGCACACAACGTTCATTGGCAAGGCGCCAGCCTACCTCAGGTTTATGCTCTCATGGTACCTTTGGAATCACGAGTCAACCTAATCACCAAGTGTTCGGGTATGTGGGAGAAAAATCGAAAACGAAAGGAGAACGTGCAACCTCCACCAAACAACGACCGGCGTGGCACCCTCAAGACGGCAGCACTAGCCACTGCTCCTCTCGTTACGCATAATGCCGATCTTGAATTAACATGGCAATTTGAAAGCCTACAGAGGTGTGTAAGTCATGAAACAGTAAACGTTGATAAGTCAGAGCTGAACGAGAATGGGATTTCAAGTACCAGAGACAGATCCATCAAAGACATTTTTATTTCAGTGAAGAAATCATTGAAGTCCGGGAGTTAAAGTACACGGCATGCGGAATTTGGTTCACTGGTCAAGTTAAATAAAGCTGTCTGCAATAATAAGACAACTTTCAACGGCTATGGCAAAGAACCTGTTATTATTAAAATGTAAAAGCACAAACAGTTGCTTCTGCATCCGCACTGTACGCACTGTATCATTAAAGCCCATCGTAAGGAAACGGAATGAATATATTTAGGTACATTGTTTGCTTTGCTTAATGTTGCGCAGCAGGATGCTTAGAAATTTTATGACACATTGGGATATTGCGAGCTAAGTCTTTTTCTATAAGAAATACATGACAGTCAGAAAATTAAGTATTTAAAGAAACCTTAAAAGTGATAACATAATGAAGCAGTGGTTTAGCAGCTCGTGTGTTTATTTCTTTGCAATGTGTTTGCCATACCATACATTAAATTATGTTTTATCACCTTTCTTTGCCGGAACTCCAACCCATATTTTTTAAAAAAATTTGATCACAGATTCGCTCTATTTTCCTTATTCTAATACTGAGTCGTGGGAAACGGAGAACATTATTTAGAAGTCAGAAACCTACAAGATACGAATCGTTAAGACTCCCTCCCAGCCACACTGGTTAAGTTTTGAAGGGTCGGTTAACCTCCTGTTTACGTTTTATAAAGTAGGTGGAAATAACAATAGAGGAACACGGTGGAGAAGATGAAAATAAAGCACTGGCATGGTCTGCCCCCGAGTTTGAACCTCTGTCCCTAGAACTGAAGATAACATCGCTAAGCGCTGTATGAAGTTATTAGTTAAACTTGGTCAATTTCGCTTTTGTTATTACCGGTAGTTTAAGGGGGAGGGGTGCATTAAGTTACTAAAATTTATCTCCAGTAAGGGATTGTTTTTTCCTCAGAAAATAGTTATTTAAACGACCACAAAGCGGCGCGCGTGCGTGTGTTTGAGCGAAACTCAGTCACACTAAGCACACACCTCGTGACAAAATACCTAATAAACTAAAACGTCTATTTGATAAAGTAAACAATAAATTAAAAGTGCTTAAACTTAAACATCCATTTTCTAAAATCACTTATCCCAGATCAGTGACGCAGGGAAGCTCGTCGGAGGCAAAGCAGGGATAATCACGACCGCCCATTGCAGGATGAACACATACAGAGACATATGGGCCACTTTAGCATCGCCATTCCATCTAATCTGTGTGTCTTTCAAAACAGTTAGCCCAATCCCAGAACACCTCACACCATGCACACATTTAACAATTTGTTAAAAAAAATAATGTTTTTTTATTTGCCATAAGTACAATAAGCAGACATAACAAGTGTTATATCATTTCAATATCGTTAACGAAACTTGTACGTTGTTCACATTTTTAAGGTTTTAAACGTTATACTGTGAGATTTAGGTTATATCGTAACTTTAAATTGCGAAGAATTTATATGTGACTTGGGATATGACGTAGACGTCCCGAAGCGTAAATGTCAAACCCCTCCCATGGATTTTACACATACAGATAAAGGCAGCGTCGTGGTGCAACAGGTGGCGTTTTCTGTAGGCATCCCTTTGGTGTAGTTTGCATTTGTTGCCCGGCCGCGTCTCTCATGTTTGCTTTCTAACGACAGAGCGTTTGTAAATCTCACATGACCCATATAAATTAGCCAATTATAAGGGATTCATTATTAGACGTTCCGTGTTTAATAACGATGTTCACATGCGGTTAAACGGTAGGATAAATGACAGCATACTTATTTTGAATATTGATTTCTGAGAGCAAGTAGACCATGAAATGTAACAGCTTTGTAGATAAACCGTATCCCTGCTTCTACGTCAATTACGCTTCATGGCACTTCATTTTTAATAAAATAGCTCTTTAAGGAATGCAGTTCACTTTTAAATTTTGAAAACGATATTCATTTGCAACTGTATGCGCAGGACCGCCCCGTGGCATTTCAAATTAGTTACTTATACATAACTACATTTTCTGCTGGTTCTTTATTCACAGCATTTCATTCATTCACGAAACGTTACATATGCACATAGCTCAATGTTAAAGTGAAGATATAATAAACTGCTCAAAAAATTAAAGGAACGGTTTGAAAACACATCAGATCTCAATGGGAAAAAATCATGCTGGATATCTATACTGATATGGACTGGGTAATGTGTTAGGAATGAAAGGATGCCACATTGTCTGATGGAAATGAAAATTGTCAACCTACATAGGGTTGAATTCAAAAACGTCCTGAAAATCAAAGTGAAAAAATGAGACTAGACCATTTTGCTGAAATTTTATTGTAGCAACTCAAAATTGTACTCAGTAGTTTGTATGACCCACACCACACGTGCTTGTATGCATACCTGACAACATTGAGGCATGCTCCTAATCAGACGACAGATGGTGTCCTGGAGGATTTCACCCCAGATCTGGACCAGGGCATCACTAAGCTCCTGGACAGTCTGAGGTACAACCTGGCGGCGTCAGAAGTACCAAAACATAATAGTGTTCAATTGGATTTAGGTCAGGCGAGCGTGGGGGGCCAGTCAATGGTATCAATTCCTTCATCCTCCAGGAACTGCCTGCATACCACATAAGGCCGGGCATTGTCTTGCACCAGGAGGAACCCAGAAGCCACTGCACCAGCATAGGGTCTGACAATGGGTTCAAGGAGTTCATCCCGATACCTAATGGCAGTCAAGGTGCGGTTGTCTAGCCTGTAGAGGTCTGTGCATCCTTCCGTAGATATGCCTCCCCAGACCATTACTGACCCACCATCAAACCGGTCATGCTGAACGATGTTACAGGCAGCATAACATTCTCCATTGTTTCTCCAGACCCTTTCATGTCTGTTACATGTGCTGAGGGTGAACCTTCTGTCATCTGTGAAAAGCACAGGGTGCCAGTGGTGGACCTGCCAATTTTGGTATTCTATGGCAAATGCCAGTCGAGCTTCACGGTGCTGGGCAGTGAGCACAGAGCCCACTAGAGGACGTTGGCCCTTAGGCCACCCTCATGAAGTTTGTTTCTGATTATTTGGTCAGAGACATTCACACCAGTGGCATACTGGAGGTCATTTTGTAGGGCTCTGGCAGTGCTCATCCTGAAGTTCCCCCTTGCCCAAAGGAGCAGATACCAGTCCTGCTGATGGGTTAAGGACCTTCTATGGCCCTGTCCAGCTCTCCTAGAGCCTGTCTTCTGAAATCTCCTCCATACCCTAGAGACTTTCATTAATACCAAAGCAGCTGAAACTGATTAACAACCATGTCTGCTACTTAACTGACCAGATCAATATCCCAGAAGTTTCATTGACTTGATGCTATACTCTGATTAAAAAGTGTTCCTTTAATTTTTTGAGCAGTATATTATTAAAAGGTACATACTAATTTTGTCACTAAATTGGCTAGGTTATTCAAGGAATTACACAGTTTGAATGCATTTGATTTTTAGTCATCCCACTATGGACTCAAAAGTCAAAATACATTAATAAGCTTAGTCCACTGACATATTTACTGCAATAGACTGTGATACTGGAAACTGGAACTCACATAGGCACAGAGTTTTAGGTGTATTTAATTCTTATGTCTATTATTTATCATGCATCAAGTTAAATCATAGAACATACATGTTTGGCCAACACAGATTAATTCAATTAATTTCAATTGGATCACTTTAATTTTAAATATTTTGTGACAAGGGAGATTCTTATGGTAAACTGCAGGTGAATTTTGCCTGGTCATACACAGTTATTCTGATCTAATTCCCTATTAAACCTGGCACACTTTCATATCTATAGCAATTTAACACAGATTATAAACTTTTGAATTGCGTTAAACACACACGCACATCCACATCACCCTTTTTTTTTCTTTTCACTGCCTTTAGTCCTTTACTGTTAAACGACAATTGTAAAAGTGATAAGGGTGTCCTTTCTACTTAAGATCACTTCAAAAGTGAGAATGTCTGCCAGTGTATCTGTCTAATTCTCATCTTCAGTTTAACAAAGGAATCCTTCTTGTCAAAAAGCTGCAAAAATAGAAGTGGCCTTACGTGGTAAACCCCTTAGAGTGGCAGTAAAGTCTAGGGTAACATTCATACACATTCAATACATGGAACATTTCTTTTCCGATTTAACAAGATTAAAGACAGAAACCAACGTGTACCTTTTAACATAGAAATAACTCACTTTAGCCCATATGGCAAAGGCATTTAATTTACTTGTGGCGCTGCTGTTGTATGCTGGTGTGTAGGGCTCATCTCTTTTGTTCTCCTCCTTGAAAAACTGAACTAAGTGACAACGTCCATTTTTGCTGATCAGCTTTGCTTGGATGTTGAGGTCCCATTGGCCAACAAGATTTGGATGAAATCTATGCCAGGGCAGATGTATGTTTGGTGAACTGTGAGATTTCATGCAGGCGGACTTAACGTTAAGCGCATGAGCAGTACTGAAGCTCTAATAAATGTCATGAAGCTTTTAGGGCACACAACCGACACCTATTGGCTAAGTGATCCTCCATGGCTGAATATGTCTGTTTAACGGGGTGAGGGAAAACTGTTCAAATCCAGGCATTCCCAAAGGGTTGCTTGGGAGGCAGAATTTGTAAAAAAAGCATTTATCCTGAGGCAGGAACCAGTCCAGGATGGGACGCCATTTCATCGCTGTCAATGCTGACCATGGAAACACTGAACATACAAACAAAAAGGGTGACTTCAGTGTAGCGTTCAACCTAAAACACCCAAGTAGAGGATTTGCAAAGCCCTTGAAGATAATCTAATGTGATAAATAGCCCTGCTTTTGTCAATTGTATTTTGAATGTATTTATTTATTTGTTTATTTTAGAGATTCCATATTATAAAACTGTTTTACCCTTAATGTTATATAACTGACCTTCCAGCCCTGAATTTATTTGGAAATGCTGTACTGTTCCTTGTGCCTTTTAATTTCCTACATGACATTTCATTATCTGCATTTCACTAACCAATATTCTTATGTGATTATTTCCTGCAAGTAGAATAAATAATGAATGAAACTTTTATAATTGAATTTGATGCTTAAAAACACAACTACTAAAATGATTTCCACATTTCAGAGTGTGTCCTTTTTTCTGAAGTAACTCGTTTTGCCTGCATATTTCTTAATATCTCTTCGAAAGGTATTATGTATAAAAGCCTGCAGATGCAAAGTGAGTGCTCCTATTGTACATTCAATATTGTAAGAAAACAACACGTTCCAGGACTCTTTTGTATTTTCAACATCCTCAGTTCAAACACATTTTAAACAGAAGTGAGCAGAAGCAAATTAGTTGTTGCTAAGTGGATATAGAAAGTCTGTCAGTGGGGACGATGGAACAGAATAAAAACTAAAATATCATCTAATGGACTGGATGTAGCAAAATCACAGTCTGGTGTTCTATCAAGTTCTTTAGTAATTTAATTAATCAACAGAAATGACATGATGTCTACCGAGACAGCCTGATAGTGTAGATACTTAAAATTAATGGGATGCTTCTGAAATTGGCTTTAAAACAAAAGGTGTTCAATTGATTCAGCATGTCCAAGAATGTCTGTTTAAGAACATGGTGGCCAAGAAGATGTTGTTTCTGCTCATAATTGTGATCATCCAGGGAGTTTATGATCCTGCTGCTGTCATTACTAAAATTAGTGATATGTCCAAGAGTAAATTATAAAGTATCCTCTACCACAACCCTACAGTGAGAAAGCAAAATTTATCAGACACAACGTTTAATTTATGTATTTACCATTTTACTTAAAGGTTACTTATAGCACTGTCAAATGCTTATATTTTTGCATAAATTTAGTGAAAAATGAAGCCACTAGTGTGCAGTTTCAGATGTCTTGATTTGAGTCCAATTGAAAAGATTTAGGCTCTAAGCTTCCTTGGCCAGGAGAAATAGGGCACAGAAATGATCAAATGAATGGATGGTTTCAAATATCAGAGAAGAAGAATTTATTTTCTGAACTCCTTACAGTGTTGTAGGAAGCCAGAGCCCACCTTGGGCAGAAATGGGCTTACTACAGAAGCTAGCTCTGGATGAGACACTGGTACACCATAAGGCACATTCTGAATTCAAGTTCAAATTTATTGTAATAGCAAACCAAATATGAGATTTTCTTAATTATTTCTTAAAGGGTTTTGATATTGCTGTCCCTGTGCCATTGTCATTTTGAATTCTTCACCAATGCATGGGCCCTTAAAACCTTTATTGGTTTCAGATTTATCAGATATCACTGTTATGAAAAACAATTATTTGCAAATGTGATTACTGTGTAACTGCACTATTTCTAAAAAAAACACAAATTTCAGCGAGGAAAACCAATAGGGGTGTCTTATATAGTAGTAAAAGCTTTTTCAGCCACTGGGATCAGACAGGGGATTTTTCTCATTCATTTAATCAGGGGTTTCCAACCAGGGCGTGTAAATTTCATCTACTCAGGGGTGTAAATTTGTTTAAAAAAGTCAAAGTCTTGAAGATTTCGATCAGTTCCCAACGACAACATGAGATTTGCTCTTTCACAGCTGAGCCAAGAATATTCAAAATTGTAGGTTAAAAGCCAGAAGAAGCATCTCACTGATTGATGAGCTCTCCTCGACTTGCATTTCATTCTGGTATACCAGTATCTTCTCATCATTAGTTGTTTTTAAATTAGTGAAATAGCATCATCATGTGCTAATTACTATTGTTATTGTTATTTCAACCTATAATAAAAATGTTTAAAACAGTAGCTTAAAATTTCTTCTTTGCCGATCGCTTTACTGAACAAAACAGGGTGGGGGGGGGAGGGCGTTTACTCTGGAAAAGTTGTCATGGGTTAAACAGGCCAACAAAGTTGGGAACCCCTGGTTTAAGTGTTTATTTTATATAGTATCAATAATAACAAGAACATTATGTGGCTAACAAGATTACAATGCAGATATGATAATTCAAAAGGCCATTTCTGGTGTTAGCTGGTCAGCTTTGCTGGCAAAGGGAATATACAAATTCAATCTTCATATACTGATTTTTTGTTTTACTGTACAATGTCTCCCATTATTCTTGTTGTTTTAACTTTTAGCAGGATTAATAGTCTAAAGTGTGCACGTGTGTCTAATGCAAAGCAGCAGATTCAATCATAGTCACACATATACACTTTTCAGCAAATATAATAAACATCAAAATAAGACCCATCTGTTTCATCTAAATAAGACTGATGAGCAGGGTGGTAGTGGCTCTTTAGTGACAATTACTGGTTTTCAATCAGTGTTAGCTTCATTAAGTAAGAAGTACAAAGGAGCTGATGGAGACACACATGATTACTGTACAGTTGGAGCAGCTGACATGCCGGCTAAGAGTTGAACCCTTGACTACAGCCTTGGCTCCTTAAGGTCTTACTGACTAATTGATTATAGATTATTTTATAAATTCACTAATTAGAGATTTTATTATTATCAATATCATAATTATTTTAGTGATTTGTTTAATTTTCAATTGCAGATGTGGGCAGCATGATGGTATTACCATTACTGTTATTACCACAGCTGTGGAGCCCAATGTTTGAATTCTGTCCTGGTCACTGTCTGTGTTAAGTTGTCATGTTCTCCCTGTGTTTTTGTGGGGTTTTCTCCAGGTACTCTGCTTACCTACAAAAGACATGCACTTTAGGTTAAGTCTAAATTGGCTCTGTGTGAGCGTGACCTGTGGTGCCCTGCTCAAGGCTACTTCATGACTTGCACTTGATGCTGCCTGGACAGACCTTTTCAAACTGCTGCACTCAGTATAACCCTGAACTAGATTACACAGGTTCAGAAATTGATTGATGGATTTGTAAATATGATGAGATCAAATAAATTCTCCCAATGTGCTAATCAAATGTAATCGTTTTCTCTCTCCAGCAATGTCATTCATTTCTCTCATTTTTTGCTCCCTCTATTAATACTTCGTGCTATCTTTTTGGTGTTCTAAAAGTTCATTGCCAGTATCTTGAAGCTGTTTTGGTTTTGTTCAGTGAAGAGCTTGGGTTCTTATATTCTGATATTTTGCCTTGCAGGTTCCTGCCTCTCTGCCCCGTTTGTATAATTAACATTTTTGGAGCAGCTGATAAACTTCAGGAAGGCTTGACTGCAATGTACTCTACTGATATGAATCTGTCTAATGGCCTCATTGGGATTTTCCCATCTCCAACGCTACAGTCTAATTCCAGCTCTTTCCTTCTCTGGTACCCTAACTCAAGTGCAAATCCACTCCAGCTGCCCACTTTTTCCACTGCAGCCAAGGTTAGGGTCATCATGACTTTTGTCCTATTCACTGTATCTACCTTCTGTAATCTGGCTGTTCTGTGGACAGCGAGCACCAGCAGCAAAAGGAAATCACATGTAAGAATACTGATCATCAACCTGACCATTGCTGACCTCCTGGTCACCTTCATTGTCATGCCAGTGGATGCTATCTGGAATATAACTTTGCAATGGTGGGCTGGGGATGTGGCCTGTCGTGTTCTTATGTTCCTCAAGCTTTTGGCTATGTACTCTGGAGCCTTTGTTACTGTGGTGATTAGCCTGGATCGACAATCCGCCATATTGAATCCTCTGGCCATTAACGAAGCAAAGAAAAAGAACAAGATCATGCTGTCTGTGGCCTGGGCCATGAGCATCTTCTTCTCTGTTCCACAGGTAGTATGAGATTTAAAATTAAGTTTTTTGGGAAATTGCTTTCCCAGGAATTATAGACTTGACCTCTTTGTGCTTGATAAACAAATCAGTACACTTAAAATCACAAAAAGAAAAATGTGTGATCGTTTGTCTGGGTACACAGCAATGTAAAGTATATGCATGAATTGCCCCCTACCAAACCATTCAAATAAAACTGAAACAGGAAGGAAATAGACTGGTATAACTCTCCATAACTAGTTTGGTGGAAATGGAGAATGTAAGTGAACTGAACAGCGCTTACTAGTTGTCAAGATCCACTGGCTGGGTGCCACCAGATGCATTACAGAGATTTACCAGGAATGGCCTTTTGATAAGCATAGGAAAGGTGTTATATAAACAAAATGTATTATTATTATTATTATTATTATTATTTTGTGCATCTGCATCTAATTGATGTGGGCAGGAAGAAACCTGTATAATAATAATAAATAATGTACTGGAACAAATTCCCTCTGGCTTGATCCCAAAAGAGAGGAGCTTAGCACAAATGAGTGCCAGAGGAGGAGAAGGGAATGTAATGACAGAAGAAGCACACCTCAAGACAGTGTTTTGTAGAGTATGTAGTAACACCCTATAGTTCTATAGGTCGAAATTTTTGTCCCCCCTAATTATAGATTTTTATAAGCAACTCTTCTCAGCAGCTAGCTTCTTAATGTATAGTCAGCACCATATCAGTAGCAGCAGGAAGGTTAAACCTCTCCATTTTTGTGTTTTTCACTCTACATGCATCACAGACCAATGCTGGGGAAATGGCTTTCTTTATTATTTTTGCATTTTTTTCTTTTGATAATCAAATCACAGCTTTGGTACGAAAAGTATGATTTGTTTCCAAGCATATTCTGTCAGTCAGTCAGTCATTTTCAAACCTGCTTACTCCTGAACAGGGTTTCAAGTGTCTACTGGAACCCTGGATAGGGCACATTCCATTGCAAGGTGAACACACACCCACACCCCAACCACAGAAAAGGGCCAATTTACAGTCAGCAATTCACTTAACCTGCATGTCTTTGGACTGTGGGAGGATGCAGACTGTATGAGGAAAGATCTGAGACACAAACCCTGGTCTCTTTACTGCGAGCCAGCAGTGCTACCACTTTTGGCGGACGGCTGGGGGTGGTATCCAGCCGAGATGCCCAGGAGGACTGGAGAGGGCTTGTGCCTCCTCCAGACCACAAGGGGGCGACCGCCCTGGTTGCACTGGGGACCACGGGTGCTGAGCTTGGAAGCTCAACCCTGTAGGGGCCCGTGGTCACCGCCAGGGGGTGCCCTGGTGCCTGAAGAGCCTTGGACCTCAGCACTTCCGCCACACCAGGAAGTGCTGGGGGGAAGAAGACTGGGGATACCCGGAGGGCTTCCGGGTGCGCAGCCGGCACTTCCGCCACACAGGGGAGTGTCTGCGGAGGAGTGTCGGGAAGCACCTGGAGCCCATCCGGGCTTGTATAAAAGGGGCCGCCTCCCTTCATTCCATGACTGGAGTCGGGCGAGGAGTGGGTGAAGTCTTGCTGGAGAAGAGTGGAGGCACTGGAAGGAGAGGCCTGGACTTTGGGGGATTGGTGCTGAGGGCACTGGGTTGTGCACGGACTTAAAACTTGTAAATAGTGTAAATAAAGATGTGTGTGTTGGGTGATAAAACGTTGTCCGCCTGTCTGTGTCCGGGGCTCGTTCCACACACTGTACCTCCATGCTGCCTCAATTGCATTCAGAATTTTTTTTTAATTAAAAAAAAATCCAGAATTTTGTGACTAAGAATTACGAATGGCCTCTTTTTCATTGCACCTGTGAATCTATATACTATTTAATGCCTTATTAGATTTCCATCCAGCCACCCATTCTTTTCCTTATTTATTTCATTGAAGGCTTGGTGGTGAGTGTCAGAAGACTGCACTGAAAGTATCAAAAGTATCGAGTATAATCTTAGACTCAGACTAGTTTATTGAAAAGAACGTTCATAAATAGGTCCATACTTGCTCATGTCATTAGGAATTAGAGGAAAAACAGAGAACTACTTAGATTCCTGTGTGTTCAATTTAGGAGTTTTGTCTTCACATCTTTGAGTTGATGGTTCTCTTAAATTGTGCTTCATTTCCTTATTTTCATTGTATGAGCAGAATAGGGGATTACCAGTGGTAACACTATAGGTACTGCAAGCAGAGCGATTGCACCAGGGCCCATGTTAGCTGCAGGTCCGACAGTGACTGCATGGTTGTTGTTTTGTTTTATTATTGAAATTGGAAAGGAAGGGGTAATGGTATTATTACTAACACAACTCCATAAACGTTAATTATGACCATTGACCTTTTGTGTAGCTTACATGCTTGACATATTTCATTGGCAGTGGTCAGTTTTCAATTGGAGTTATTTAATTTCACATGTGGGGATCCTGATTTATTTTTTTGCATTTGGGTTTTTATTAAATTCTAGTACTGGCTATCCTGTAGTGAGAGAGGTCTGTATTGGTGCGTGTTTAAAATAAAAAAAAAAAAACCAGTGTACTCAGGCTCTGGGTGAGCATAGGTGCATGCTTATGAGGGAACCTGCATGCCTGCATTCACGTGCAGATGTGCATAGACCAGCCAGTTTCCTCATTAGTGCTCTGGAGTCCATAATCAAGGCACCTGCACCCCTAACAGTTTAGATCAAGCCTGAGCAGACAGCTGGGGAGGTAGGCAGGCTAAAAATCAGAAGAGAAGGAAAGAAGAAAAGAGAGTCAGAAATTCAGGAGTGTCAGTCTGCATGGTGGTCAGAAGTTAGGCAGTCATTGACCCTGTGGAGGAGTGAGCGTATAGCACTCCAGGGGTAGATTATTCCCTGCTGAACACAATTTAGGAGCAACGAATGATCAAAGTAGACTCCTAGGAATGTCATATATGCTGGTTGTAAGAAGAAGACACAGCAGGCAGCAAGATGCAGGTGTCAGTCTCTGAGTGTTCTGTCAGATGTTAAAGAAGACAGTCAGAACGAGGGTTGGAGCAAAGGTGTCAGTGTCTCCAACAGCTTAGAAGAGCTGAAAGAGTGGGCTGTGGGAAATGGAGAAAAAAAGACTTGCTGGGCTGACGAAATGAATGGAAAGGGATCATGAGATCTGTATGTTTTTTGTTGTGGATTTTATAAACTTTATTGCTGGTTTCAACCTCCACTTGAAGCACTGGTTATGCTTATTTATTTAATTATTGATTGATGAAGAACACTGCACTGTTCCTGCACTTTGGGGTTTGGAAGCCCTGTTTGAAGAAAAATAACAGCACATTGTACTCTCCTCTGTTGATGTTATGTGTCTGGGTTCAAGAGGAACATATCAACTGCAGATCTATTAATTTTAAGTTTTATTTTTGCTACTTCTGAGACCAATGAGAATGAAGCATAGACTGAACATCCCGCCTCTTTTAGCCAATAATGTGTTGGCATATGGAAGTCTTGGCTTTGGGTGTCACGAGTGGGAGCTGTTGCTGCGTTCATGTGCTGTAGGAATAATGGAAAATGGAAGCTTCCCAGTGGGAAAGTTTCACATAAACACCACTCCAAATGGTAGCTTCCATTGGAAGAATTCAGAGATACATTCATGGTTACCTGAATTCAATATGTTTTGATGGCATTAATTACATTATAGAAAATAATAAAAAGCTCATCCAAAATTGGTATTTAACTGTCACGTTGAATTTGGAGTGATGGCAATCCCACATTTTCTTTGTTCAAGCTCACATTTATCATCATGTCTCCTACAGATTATTAACAGTGGGACAATACCAACAACTGATAAAGAATACAACACAGACATGGGATATAACTCCAGACATTAAATACAACAGCAGATAATCGAAATAAGAAATTCAAATTGTGTGTGCTCATGCAAGAATATGAGCAACTATTGAGTAATGTTTGGTTTCTTTAAAAAAAAAAAACAGCAAAACTTTAATTGTCCACATCAACTATCAAATCAACAAGAACCTCACACTTCTTCCAAAACTCAGACTAAAATGCATAAGAACAGAATGAAGTGGGAAGGTGCTATGTCACAGATGGTAGGTCTGAAAATTCTGTGGCTTGGTAGGAGGGCTGCCACTTAGATTGAAGTTAATGGTGGCTGTGTTTGTACGCATAATGGTGCATCAAGGCAATGGTCACCCTCTTAGGCTGAAGGAACTACAACACTGTGGTCATAGTTCAGTCAAAAGGGGTTACAAGACAGTTGTCTATACAGTATATTTAACTGCTCACAAGTATGTGTAGCATGAAGCATTGAGGGTGCTTGACTATTGCAGAATACAAACTGTCTGTACAATTACATGGTGAAACAAAAAGATGAGAGGGACTTGTGAATCTCTACCAACAGTCCCCATCTAGAGGTGGGACTTTGCTAAACTAGAACATGCCATCAGCTACATGATGTGTGGTAATACTTCACTGTTGATATAATTTAAGAGGACGTCATAACATTTTGATCTTCTTATATTTATTTTATATTACATATTGTTGATGATGAGGGTTTTGCGCCAACATTTTGGATTTTTGGTTACAATAATGCCATACTTCTGAAGGGAGTATGTTTTATATTGAACATGAGTGTGACATCACAATGTCACATGGTTTAGCCTGAAATCCTAGTTAAGAGCAAGCTGTAGATTAGTTCAATAAATGAACAAACCTTTCTACTAGCAAGAGAAGGAAATTTTATCTATCAGTTTATATTCAAGGGATATCGGTTTTCTCAAAACTTATTCCAACATTGATTTGGTTGTTGGTTATTTTTCCCTGTAATGTTTTGAGCTCAGTTCTATTCCAAATACTCTTCCTGTTTTTTGCCATAAAGTATTGGGCCTAAGTAGTAAACAGGCTCTCCAACTGACACGTTTATTTTAGTGGTTAAGTAAATAACCAGGAGATGAACAAGGTCAGTGGGCGAGACAAAAACTCACAAGGACAAGAAAACCTGGGGTCTCATTTATAAAACTCAGTGCGGATTCAAGCATGAAAATATACACAAAAAACAGGAAAAGGCGTACATCAAAAAGTAAATAATATTTATAAAACCTGGCATAAGCACATTTCTACATTTCATCTGAGAGAGCATGGTCCTTTGTGGTATTACAGTGCCTCTCCTCTGTGATCTGAGGCTCTGGGAAAGGCATAAGACACCATCGTCTGAACAGGTAGCCACTATCACCAGACACATTTAATGACATGTTTGCTTTTACAGTGAATAAAACATGGCCATATGAAACACTGAGGGTTCAGCCATTTGCCTTACCAACAAGCCACCCACCATGTACAGCACCATCACATTTGTCAAAGCTAGTTTGCCTCAAAATAAATGAAGCACGATTTGACCCAGGTGACTGAGACCCAACATTTGCCAGTTACTTCTTAGATGACTTCTTCATTAATGGAATGTAACTGCTTACACTTAACAAAATAAGCTTCATTCTCTCTAGGTCTCTCTGTTATTACAATATGAGTGCTGTCAATTGCTCTGATTATATTATGAGAATCAGACAGTGCTGCAAATTGCCTTTTCATGATAGTAAAAACATGTTATGTTTTATGCTTTGTGTACCCACACCATGTGAAAACTGGATATAGTACCTCACTGGTCAGTTAATGGCTTCCAGAACAGTGGGCATGACGGAACGAAGCTTGGCTGAGATATTCCTGACTTGTTGGTTAGCTTCCTGAGAAGCAACAACATGTAGCCGATGTAAACTGATGAAAAACCAAAATAGATGTTCAGTGCAAATAGGTAGTATCAGCGCTCTTAAACGGGAACTACTACTGTCTGAGCATCAAATTCATGGTTTTTGAGGTGTAATATGTTTGACACATCAACAAATGTTGTATGAACAGCTTGGTGATATGAGTCACTATACACATAAGTTGTCATTCAGTTGGTCATAGTTGCCGTAAATATACACGTTCCCCTTTCAAGTTTTATTTTATAAGTCCTGACTTTTGCGTGGCAATTTGCATATGCATATTTCAATCATTTTTTTGTGTGTATGCAAGCGTCATAAATGAGGCTCCAGGAAAGTACAAAATATATGGAATCGAGAAATCCAGAAATACTAACCAAAAATAATGGTGAGAAAAATCACAAGTAACTTAATATGAAAAAAGAAACACATCAGTAATTGATGGATTTATTCTTTATTTAAAAGCTTGTATACAAGGAGTTATGCACCATGATCTTACATAGGAAATGCCCTGTGACGTTATGCAAAAAGAAAAATCCTTATCACATCACAGCAACAGCCATCACTGCCATATACAAAATGCCCACAACCATGAAGATAACGACAAAACAGTGATGTCTGTGACCAAGCAAAGAGTTAGAAAAAAGACCACTGAATTTATGCCACAAAAACATTGAAATCAAAATATCAACAATAAGTTTGAAAAATATAAACAACAAATGTTAAAAAATAAGTCCACAAGATCCCTAATAAACTTCATAGGAAAACATAACAAAAACTCCCTCTGCCTTACTCTGATTGGTTTAACTATCTAACTTTTATAGAAGCTTCAAAAATGGAACGCTGTTATCATTGGTTAAGAAGGCGCCATCTGATTTTTCAAACTGCCATTTGATTGGCCAATGTTCCTGTTTAATGTTTGGTTTTAAAAATACTCTTCTTATTAGTGTTTTTCATATTTGTTGTAGCTCATATTATATGTTTTTCTATGTTTATTATGAATGCTATTTATGACTTTTCTTCCTTATTAGAGGTTTGAAATACACTGCTGTCCAAAAGATGTTAAATACTTCTCAAGTCTTTTCCAACTCTGTTTAGTGGGTGCTGGCATGTTTTGGACTGGCTGCCATGGATACCCAGTCAGGAGGCACAATACCAGTTTTAAGTAACCACAGAAAGGTCAATCATTTCCAGATCATCCAAGATTGGATTGAAAAAAAAAAGCAAAACCTTCTTTATTTGGTATGTATTTGAAGGAGTTTCTGGTTAAAGCAACTTTGCAACATTGATATCGACAATGATTTTTGGGGTTAAGATTTTGGTTTGGATGAATGATATGAGTGTTTTTTTGCATCTGAACAGAGTTGGTTTCTCAATTATGTTTCATCTTTGAGTCTCTCTGCATATACAGCACACTGGATTTCAGTATAGTCTGTACAGAATTCTGTTTTATCTTGTATCTTGAACTGTATGAGCAGCTAATCCATTTACCCACTAGCACCATACTGTCATAACCTGCCTTATGATATTTTTTCCCAACTGTTCCTTGACTTCAAAAATTATGTGAGTAAAGATACTTGGGTTTTTGAAGTCAGTGAATCTATTGGCTATGTCTATTTTTTGTTTTGTTTTGTGTGTGTGTGTTTTTAGCTTTGCCTTTTTTGTAATGGACATCACCCAAGTCGATTGTAATTTTTTATATTGTGACGACTAAGGCGTTAGTGCCTATTTCAGGGCCCCTCACTGACTCAATGCTGCTCATTACAACAGCTCATTCAACTTGACTGGTTACCAATCACAGAAGAAAAACATTTTCTGACAAAGCATACATAAAAAAGTGCTTTCAATGGCAGTTGTTGTGCTGTTTACCTGCATGTATCTAAATTACATTTTGTAAAGTTTGAATGCTGAATACATGTGTAAAAAAGCAAATTGTTTACTGGTCGCTATAGCTTTGCGATAAATCCCATGGCTGGTGTCCTTTATCATTAGAGTGAAAAATTCAGAGCCGTGTGAAAATCAAATTTTAAATAACTCAGTTGACAGCCTGTTAGAAACATTTATAACCAATGTGTTCAGTAAGGAGAAGTGAATTTCACAGCAAAATTAATGACAAGGCGCTTAACAAAGTGGATGGGTGTAGAATGCAGAGGAGTTCAAAATATTACGAGACTGAGTAAAACAATGTAATGGATGGCAGGGGTGCATTAACATCCCAGCTGGGATAAGCCCCCATACTGTTAACTGGCAGGGAGGCCAATGTAGTGGATGGGCAAGAGGAGATATCCTCCAAAGGGTAAATGCTCTCTTGCAGCATTCCTAGGCTAGTATGCCCATTTATGTTCCTGCAGAGGATGCTGGGAGTGGCAGTCCCATGGGGTAGCCCTGCTGGACTCTGTGGGTTCTGACAGTGGGAGCTGCAAGTGAGAGCTGTCCCTATTTTTCAGTGCTCCTACCTGACCCAGGAGTGATTCCGCTTTGACCCAGACATACTCCCGGGTCTGGCATTAAAGGTAGCCATTTCCTTCCACTCGAGGAGTCAGAGTCAGGAGAGGAGTTGGACTAAACACTTGTATTATAGTCGTGAATGAAAAAAGGAAAGGACTGGTGTAAGGTGGCCATCAAATAAAAGCCATTTGTGTGCACAGAAACCATGTCTGTAAAGTTGTGCTAAGGGGTAGGAGGCTATGAGATGCCTCTGCAGACCAGAACAGGTCACATTTATTTATTTATTTCCTCTGTTAAGTTAGTTATTCAGATGTGCTCATATTGATGGGGGCTACTTGTAATCAATAATCTTGTGAATGAATTTAGAACTAAAGACTTTAAGTATCACTTTAACATTAACTTTGTTTTTATCTAATGGCAAGATGACTGCCACTGGTTCTGCAGACTGACTTTCAACTGAAATAAGTGCATTATCATGACACAGGTGCAATTTGCCGTGGATCCTTAAAGAATTTCTTTCTTTTTCTATTGTGTGAATATGCTGACAGAGTCCTTTGTGCACTGATAGCTTTGAAAGAGTATAAAGCACACAGGAACGTAATTTTCACAGGGCTCTGGATTTTTTCACTACACAGTCCCTTCTCACAATTTGTGCACATGCCCTGTGTAAGCGATGGTCACCGTCAGATGTTTTTTCAGGTGTTTCGGCATGGGCAGCTAAACGATGTGAAAACTCCAGTGTGGGTGAAGATCGTGGGGATGTAGCCTTAGTCACTAGGCCACACTGAATATCTGTGTTGGAAAAAGTAAATTCAGAAAATGGACAGGCTGAACAAACAATAAAGTCAATATTTCTTTACAGTCCTCCATGTTCTTTGCTGTAAAGCAGCAAGTTAATGCTGTTAATACATTGATTTGGAAATGTATCTTGTAAAAAAAGCTGGGCTGAGGATTCTGTCACATACTGTATGTTTAGGCTATATAATATAGACAACCACTCTAGGAATTTGTGACCTCTGTACATGACATGAGTGCACGTTTGGTGTCACACTAGTTCAGTGATTATTGTTATAAAATAACAATTCATACTGTACATCCGTAAGTAAAGAGAAGTTATATTCTTTGAAATAGATGAAGATGCATTATAATCTGTATACTAGTAAACTGGGTGCCATAGTGGCCTTAGTTTCAAGCTGTGCCCTGTTGCACATGTCTGATGCAAATGTTGGTTATAGCTCAGCTTAGGTTAATTGGCCAAGTATGAATGCATATACTGTGCCATGGACTTGCTTCTCCTCAGAATAATTTTCTGCATTCTACCCATTATGGAGCAGGTTCAGACTTTTATACACCCAGTGGTATGAGTAGGCTCATAAATGTGAATGGATAGTGTGGAAGCCAGCCCCAGACACAGACAGACAGACGCCGGGACGTCTACAAAAAGCACACGTTTATTCATTTTAAAGTTCACAGCACACAGTGCCCCTGCACTAATCACTCTCTTTCAAGTCCTTCAAAAGGTCCTTCACCACCACCACCACCACCACCACCTCACCTCACCTCACCTCCTCTCCTCTCCTCTCCTCTCCGTCAAGCTCTGTCCTCTTCCTCCCGTCTGCAGCCCGGAGTGGTGACTGTTGGCCTCTTTTATAGCCCACCCGGAAGTGCTGCAGGTGCTCGTTGACCTACTTCTGGCTGCACCTCCGGGATGGCTCGTTAGGCCGTGCAGCTCCCCTGGCGGTGGCCACGGGCCCTTACAGGGTTGAGCTTCCATGCTCAGACCCATGGCCCCAAAACCAGGCAGGGTGGCTGCCCTCTCGTGTTCCTGGGGAGACACAGTCTCTCTCCTGGTCCGTCCAGGTGTCGCGACTGGGCACGGCCCCCAGCCAACCACCACAACAGATAAGATGAAGGGTGAAGGGTGAAAATGGCGGCATGCACAGATGCTGCGGCTTTGTGTTCCCCAAAATAGGTGCTCTCTTATGTTAGTAACGTTTTTAATACTGACTATTATGCTTTTAAAAATGAGGGCAAACATTTATTACAGCCGCCAGAAGCTTCTACAAATTGTCTTGAACTGCACAGATCGTTATTATAACTCAGAAGAAATACCGGAGGACATTCTCAGATCACTGAGACTAACGTTAACTCTTACCCCTGGAGGGAGATGGCACAAACAGCGTAAGGAGAGGAAGAAGAAGAAGGGTAAATAAGTAGGTACGCTAGCTAGACTAAGAGCTGCTCCGTATGAAACCCCTATCCCTGGTGCGTTTCTTGCAAACACTAGATCACTTGCTAACAAAATGGATGAGCTCCAACTGGATATTGCCATACATTAAACTACAAAGGACTGCTGCTTTCTGGTTTTTCTGGAGAAATGACTGAATTCCAGCATACTGGGCATTGCAGTTGAGCTAGCAGGTCAGACGCTCTCTATGCCGATATTATGTCCCACTCCAGTAAGAAAACAAGAGGAGGACTCTGTGTTTACATTAATTATGCTTAGTGCACTAATACAATCATAATCAATAAGTTATGATCTCCGGATAGGAAATATCTAATGCCAACCATTTTACTTGCCCAGGTATCACACAGTTGTTATTGTCATGGCAGTATATATACCACCACAGGCAAATGTTAAGTTAGCACTCGAGCAATTATATGATGTCATTAGTAAACAACAGAACGCACATCCTGATGGAATTTTTATCATCACCTGGGATTTTAATCAAGCAAATGTAAAGAATGTACTTCCCAGATTTTGAAAACACATAAATTACTAAACTAGAGGGGAAAACATCTTAGATCATGTTTATACAAACATAAAAGATTCTTACAAGGTTATACCATGCAATGTTATATTACTTGCAGTGTGGATAACGTCACTGTTAACAAAAGGATCAGAAACTGTAGATGAATAATGAAGTCAAACAGCTGCTCAATGTGAGGGACATAGCCTTTAAATCAGGAGACACATCAACCTATAGATAAGAGATAATAATGATAAGAGAGAAATCAGCTCTGTAAAACTTAAGTACAAACAGCCGATTGAGGAGGACTTTGACAATAACTCCACCCAATAGCGGTATGGCAAGGAATCTGATTAATCATGGATTACAAAAAGAGGAATGACATACAACACACGCTAGTCAATAACAATGTCAACCTAGCAAAGGAACGTAACACCATTTTTTACTCATTTAACAAAGATAATAACCAATCTCTGGTCAGCTTCAACTTACAGCCTCATTTCCTACATATACACAAAGTACAGGGGGCACTCAACAACATCAACATAAGGAAAGCAGAAGGCCCTGATGGTGTGCAAGGATGTGTGCTCCAGGCCTGCGCTGACCAACTAACGGAGGTATTTACACACATAGTCAACTCCTTTCTCCTTATGTAAAATCTCCATATAGTTGAAATCTATGACTATCGTGCCTGTTCCTAAAAAACCTATGATAACGTCTCTTAATGACTATCGACCAGTCACTTTCACCCCTGTCATTGCAAAGTGTTATGAATGACTGCTAATCACTCACATCAAAGCCTTCATCAAAGCTGATGTAGACCAACACCAGTTTGCCATCCGGGCAAACAGATCAACTGAGGATGCCATCTGTGTGCCTCTGCATGCTGCCCTATAGCAATTGGAACAGCCCAACACCTACATTAAAATGTTGTTCATTGACTACAGTTCGGCATTTAACACCATTGTAACTAGCCAGCTGATCAATAAACTCCAAGCACTAGGACTAACTCCCTCCATATACAACTGGTGACAGGATTCTCTCACCAATTGCCCTCAGTCTGTCAGGTTGGATAAACACACACCCTCCACCCTGAGCTGGAGCACTGGTGTGCTATAATGCTGTGTGCTAAGCCCTCTCCTCTATGCATTTTTAACTCTTGATTGTCAACCCATCAACGAATCAAGCATTATTGTTAAATTTGCAGACAATGACATTGTCATTGGGCTCATATCAAACAACGATGAAGCTGCATACAAGGAGGAGATGCAGAACCTGACAGCGTGGTGTGACACCAGTAACTTGGTCTTAAATACCAAAAAGTGCAAAGAAGTCGTTGTGGACTACTCAGACCACTCACAGTCCAGTAACTATCAAAGCAGAGGACAGAGTTTCTGGGAGTCACCATCACCTTTCCTGGGCTAAAAACACCTCAGTGGTAGTAGTAAAAGCACAACTGCACGTCTACTTTCTGAGAAGGATAAAGAGAGATAACCTCCCCCAGAAACCATTGGTCAACATTTACAGAAGTGCCACAGAGAGCATTTTGACATACTACATGACAGCCTGGTACAAAAGCCTCACCAAAGCTGCCAAATAAGCCCTGCAACAGGTCATAAGGACATTGTTGGCACTGAACTGCCATTACTTGAACATCTATACAAGACTCGCTGGGTGAAAAGGGCTAAAAACATCATGAAGGACATCACTCATCTTGGACATCACTTGTTTAATTTCCTCCCAACAGGCAGGAGCTTCAGATCAATCTGTACACACACCAATAGACTAAAAATATTTTTTCCCAAATGCCATAAACCTGTTGAACTCTGATAACTCCTCAGTCTGAGATTATAACAATAAGTTGTGTTGGTAATGTGTAATGCACTGTTTACTAATATGTGCAGTAATGATTCATGCTGCTGTAAACCTATGCGGTAATAATCCTTCTTGGTTACTTGAATACTTAACACTGCATATGACATCTTGCTAATTTTTTAATATATTTTGTATGATTATTCTGTTTTTAAGTTTTATTTTGTATTTATTTATTGTATTGATATCTGTTTGAACTATTTGCCTTTTGGGTTTTAATTGCACCTTTGGGTTGTTATGAAAGTAATTTTTTGTGTTATACCATGACAGTAAGTGTTTGATTAATTGAAAAAAGAAGATGAAAGAGGGCAGGGGAGAGACACTGCAGATATCTTAATGTAAACCTTTGATTAAACCCTGCTAGTAGTTACTTGTGTTCACTGTTTGCTTGCTCCACATATGTTCAGGGGGGCTTCTCCAGTTTATTAGCACAGTCTAAAGATTTACTTTTAGGTCAATTGTCAAGTGTTATACTTTATGTGTTTGATGGATTATTTATTTCTTCTGCCTGTGTCTGGTTAGCTTGCTGAAAGCCCATGCTTAAAAAAAAAGGACAGAAATAATGAGTAAATGAAGAGTATGAGACAAGCCAGTAGGTGTACTGATTTAGCTGAGTAGAAGAGAACGGCTGTAGAAACAAATGCATAAAAAGGGGTAATGTACAATAAAATAGATATTGTAGATCATTTTTACTGGGGCCCAGCTCAGTGTTCACAAAGAATCACAAAGCCAGTGACTAAATTTAATGAGGTTTGCTGCTTCTTATGCCAAATTTAGGAGAACACATATTTAGTTTAGTCTGAAGAAGACATTTAGGCCAATTATAGGCTAATGGGAGAGTGGGCAAGATTATTGTCATTCAGCTATTTTTTGGCTCTACTAAGTGGAGTCATCTGCTCCATTATTAGTCTAGTGCAAGTGATTCAATGACACAGATGAGACGTCAGTCCTTACTAGCAGGAGCAATAAAAGCAGGAGCAGAAGAGTGATGCTGTGGTAGCAGCCTGCATTATAGGGGTGAACAACTTTAATAGCAGGTAGGGGGGGCTTAGCAAGAAAGAAGGTTGCCCACTATCTTCCTGCAAGGCTCAGGGCAACCAATGAGTGTAAGACCAGCTTCACTTTATACTCAATCAGGTTGGTAATACTATCTTCCTGATTTTATCATTAATATATGATAATATATGGTTTATGTACTTAACCTCCAGCAGTCTTAAAAATACTGTTTTTAATGGCATTTTATGGTTCTTTACTGGTTTGTGTGGTTCCTAGTAGGACCGTCAGTTGACCAAGCACCATTTCATTCTGGGAAGGGTCATCTGTATATGAAATTGGTTCTTTGTGCTTTGAAAAACTTTCTAATAGTTAACAAAATGAAATCTTTAATGTATGGTAGGCTACCTATCAGAATAAGAATAACCTGGACTTAACCTGTGTTACTATAAGCACAAGTGTGGCCTATTGGTATTTCACAAGTCTGTTACCATCTCTTCCTATATAGAGCCTGTTATGGATCTAAATAAATAAAGGCTCTTTCTGGAACCTTCATGTGGATGGGTCTTTTGGGAACCAAAAATGGTTCCCCTATGGCATTACTCTGAGGCTGCAACACTTTCAGGATGACACTGAAAAATTGAAGCCAGGGCAGATGGGGAATAACCTTATGGCGCTTTTCCACTGCATAGTATGGCACAGCACGGTTCAGTACAGCTCTCCTTGGTTCGGCTCAGTTCGGCTCGGTTTGCGTTTCGACTGCAGTTTAGTACCGCTTTAGAGTGGGCGGGATTATTCACGTGTCGTTATAGTTGCGCCGCCTCTACTGCCGTGAAATCATCGTAAACGCGCCACAAACAAACACACAACAATGGAGCATATCGACGGAATGGTGTTCTTCATTCTCGGCATGTGGATGTTTTTAACAGCAAGACGAAGGAGTTTGTTTCAAAAGAGGCTGATGGCAGCCAAAGAAAACACAGCTAAAAAAAACAAGAGAGTTTTGGAACTTTTACAACAACACGCAGACAACGACAACACTTTAGCTCGACGACGCGCAAGGGTAAGCATCTAAAAAAAGCACATCACTAGCTAACTTTTATCACTGTTGCAAAGCATAAAATGAACTTAACTGCCAGTGTAACATTAAAATGCTGATTCTGCATATTACAGATCTTCCACATTTTGCAAAAAAGTCGCTGCAACAGACCATCTGTTTGGACATTTAACCATGCTTCAGAGTGGTGGGATGTGATTGTTCCCGGTTTTACAAACACTCAGTGGCTGGAGAACTTTCGAATGTCTGAAGAAACATTCATCCACTTATGCAACAAACTGCGTCCAGCGATGGAGAGACGGGACACAAACTTCTGTGTGTGTGTACCTTTAAAGAAAAGAATAGCCATCGCACTGTGGAAGCTTGTAACCGGTGCTGAGTACAGAAGTGTTGGACATCTTTTTGGTGTAAGCATAACAACTGTGTGTCGGTGTGTTCAGGAGTTCTGTGCAGCAGCAGAAACCCTGTTGGTACCAGAGCTAATTCGTTATCCAGATCAGGAAAAGTTTAAAGAAATGGCTGCCTACATTGAGAACAGGTGGGGGCTCCCACACTGTATTGGTGCTATTGATGGATCACACATCCCCATCATAGCACCAGAGGAATATCACTGTGACTATTTCAACCGTAAAGGCTGGCACTCAATCATCCTTCAAGGTGTTGTGGATGGAAAGGGACTTTTCTGGAATGTTTTCACAGGACTGCCTGGAAGCCTGCATGATGCTCGGGTTTTGAGACTGTCAACACTGTGGGAGTTGGCAAGCCGTGGAAACCACATACCAGCTAACACCAGAAACATAGGTGGGGTGACTGCTGGCTACTACATTCTAGGAGACTCTGCCTATCCCTTGCAGAACTGGCTCTTAAAACCATTCATTGACACTGGACACCTGACAGCAGAACAGCAGGTCTACAACATGAAAATCTGCAGAGCACGCGTAGTTGTTGAAAATGCCTTTGGTCGATTAAAAGGAAGATGGCGATGCATTATGAAAAGAAATGACTGTGCTGTCAACCTTGTGAAGTCCATGGTGCTGACATGTTGTGCTCTACATAACCTTTGTGAGAGTCATGGTGAGACCTATGAGAATGCTTGGGATTTACCCGCAGCAGCAGAGACTGTGGTGGCAGTGCCACAGGCTGTAGAGGAGGAGGGCAGGGATGTCCGTGCAGGTCTGATGCGTTACTTGAATAGCTAACTATTCACGTAGCATGTTCTGTAAAGTGTATTATCAATAAATTTTTAAACGACATTTCAAAGTTTACAATGTATTCCTTGTTTTTTTAAATTGTTTTGGCTTGTATCGTGGCGGCATTAATCATTTGTCTTTATCAAGAGGTACATTACCTGCACATACAATAATAAATCTTTAATATAGTCTTGGGGTACACGTATTTGATCAGATTGTTTTTATTAAAGCAAAACAATTATAAAAGGTAAAAATATGAACAGAAAACACTAAAAAAAATACAAAGTGCAAAAAGTATATACATAAGTATATACATAAGAAACTGTTAACAGTGTGCAGACATGTAGTGCAAACAGTATCAAAAAACAAACAAACACACATGCCTATGGGATTAGTCAGCAAGAGAGTTCCTATTCCCGTCGGCCACTCATTGCCTGGACAAGCATCCCCATAACATTGAGGAATGCTTGATTGAAAGCAACCGTCTGAGAGTGTTCCTCTGCCCTCAAGGCCGCTTCCTGCTCCCTCGCTTGTTTGGCCTCTTCAAGTGCCATCTGCAAGTGCCGCTCCCTCTGGGCACGGTTGAGCTCCTGCTGCTGTGTCTGCCACCTGCATCTCTCTCAATGCAGCAAGATGTTCCTGATGGTGCAGGCTACGTTTCCTCTTGCCTGGACCAAAGCGTAGAGAATTGGAGTAAAAATGGGAGAAATTATTTTTTTAATTATTTTGATTTTACTCAATTAAATTTACAGTATTTATGGCATTATATGGTAATATTATACTATTTATGGTAAGCAACAGGAATTCATGAGACACGGTATATAAGGATATATATCCTATATTGTGATATCCTATTTGTACATACTATGATATATGAAATATCAAATTTGTATTATACCCGTTACCACATGCTGTGGTGTCGTCGTGCCGCTGGAGGTTGATGGTGATGGTGTTGGCGGGTGTGGTGGAGACGCTGCTAGCACCGCTTGGGAAGAGGAGTCGTTGTTGCATGGAGAAAAAAGTGCAAGTGAATCGATCGTGGACAATGAGTCTGAAACGCAGTTTGTCTAATCAGTTGGGAATGCACAAATTACTGCAACACACCAAAAAAAAAACATGAACATCATGAACAATAGCACTACCACTGATAAATGTTAGCTACTAGGACTTCGTGCTTCATTAGGCCATGATTTTACAGTCAAATTGCGATATAAAATAAGAATCGACGGTCAATAAAATCAGTAAAGTTAAGATTTCAAACGTTATATTAACACAACGTACCATCCTCGATCGTGTTCTCCAACAACAATGGCGTGGCCGAGTCCAACAATGGCGTGGCCGAATCCAGGACACCCTCCCTTCCATTGTTCGCTGGTCTAGCTCCGTAGATTGCGTCCATTTGGTCAAACCACTTCCATGAGCGCCTGTTTGAACCACTCCGGCTGTTGTGGTCCTTTATACTCCTGTAGTCGCTCTTCATTTTTTTTAACTTGTCCCTACACTGTTTGTAAGTCCCATGGTAGCCGTGTGCGCCCAAGAGCTTAGCGACCTCCTGAAAAACTTCTTCATTCCGCGTCACCCCATCCAGCTCTCGCTGGATCCGCTCCTCGGCTACCAACGAGAGGAACGTCTGTACTTCCTCAATAGACCACGAAACAGCCATTTTTGGTTAAAACAAAATGGTGCGTCCGAACCTTCGCTGGCTGTGCTAAAAATCTAGCGGGTCTGTTGTGTCTCGTGTCGCAAGTTCAGTGACGCAGTAATGACGATTTTCTCCGGCCAATCAATGACCAGCAGAGTTTACACTTCACGTTTTGGTAACAGTTCGGCTCGCTTGGAACCTCGGCTGAGGTGGTACTAAAAAAAGGACCAGGTACCAGGTACTGTTCCCAGTGGAAAACCCCCCAAAAGTGAGCTGAACTGAACCGTGTCGTGCCGTACTATGCAGTGGAAAAGCGCCATTAGCCTTGACTGAAGGTGTTCTTGCATGAGGGGCACTTTGTATTCTGGATTAGTGATGCTTTTACCTCACTGGTTCCAGCTAAATTCTGTAAAGATGATGAGAAGGAAAGGTGCAAGATGGACTGATGTGGCAAGAAGCACATCTAAGCCAAATAATGAAATAGATAAATAAAATGCCCAAGTTGGTTTGAGAAAGTCTAGTCTTAAAGACCCCTTTGGCTGTCTGTTTAAGATTTCCATCCTTTTATCATATTTTTGTGGCAATGCACACATGCAAGTCAAGTAGAGTTTGCTTCGTGTTTGAATGGGACATGCTAAAAATGTACATATTTTATCGTCAAGATTGGATTAGTCTTACTGAACTGAGTTATTAAGCTCCTGCACTGTTATTTTTTTTTCTTTTCAGTGGCTCCTTTATGTTCAGTTCACTGATCTAAATAATTCTGTTTTAGATACTCCATATTAGTATACATCTGTATTTGCTTTGTTAGTCTTCACTGTTTGCTTGCTTTATAATCAGCCAAATAAAATGGTTACAAATACAAATTTCTAACAAGAAAATTCATAAAAATAAAATAGAATGAAATTGTAAGGATTAATAAGTATTGTAGCAGCAGCACAAGTAGCATGTCCTACAAAAGCTAATGATACCTGATACCAATCCCAGAATCGTCTCTCCTGAACAAAACCTACTCTCAATATCTAATTAAATGAAGAGTGCAGTGAAAGACAGAAGAGAGGCCTCTGTGTATACTCACCAGAGTGGTCACAGGGCCTAACTTTGACAGAAAGGAGAGGAAATTTAGGAACATGTAAAAGATTAATATTTTGTGATGGATTGGCAAAGAGTGGCACCAAATAAAAGTTAGGGTCCAAAACAGTTAGGAAACAGAATGCTGGAAAGCATGGAAGGTGTGTCATCCACCTCCGCTTTGGCCACCCTTGCTTTCTCTTCCCTGTACTTCCATTCCCATCACTCTATTGGCCACATATTAACTTTTTCTCCTCATCTAATGTCCATACTACTTCAGACTATTTTCTTAGATGTCTCCCCCACTTTGTTGTACAGTACTTTTGATTGTCTGTCTTATTCTGCCCTTTATGTATCTCCATACATCCATCTCAACATTCTTATTTCTGCCACATCCAACTTACAATCATATATTTGTAGTGATTATCACCACAAGATGACAAAAGACTCAGGAGTCTCTGAAGCACCCCCTGGCGACACCCCCGGGATCCAACTCTCAGTGTGCCCTGTGGTAATTTGATGTGCCTTAGCAACCCAGGGGGCTGCAGCCTAGCGGTCTGGGGGAGATAATAACCTAAGCACACACTCTCCCCCAGTCCTTCCACTTTGGAGTTGTCCCAGCCAGGTAAGGACACCGGCCGTCCATTGCAAATGTCATTGTGTTAGTGTTTGTGTTCCATTGTTAGCCTTGTTGCTAGAATGTAAAAGCCAGAAAAAGTGCCATTTCCCGTTGAAAATATTTAAGTAAAACTCGGGGAAGCCTAGAACGTAATTTTATTAGTGACATTCACAATAGGGTGGAGTTAAGTAAGCAGTGATGTGACATATTTTCTCATTCATTCCTTTTTAACTTTATAATTGTGCTGCATTATCCCCAGTAATGCAGCCAAGATTTACTATAACCTGGGAGGGATTTTCTTGAGTCTAGTAGTGTGGGAATTTCAGACATTGTGCTTCATCCTTCATCTCTGATGACATTATTCTGTCTAAGCTAAGCAAGCAACATAGAATTCATTTGTCGTTCTGAGGGGTGCTTATAATTTATGAATGCTCAAGAGATAGACCATTTTGGCCCTGCTGAGGTGCATCAGTAACTCACAAGCACTGCTTTACTTTTTTAGATGACTAGGAAATCCTCTTTGGTGGCACAGTGTCATGCTCTGACTTCATGTGTACTCAGTTGCTCAGCAACGGGGTGATCACTGTGTGCCCATGGATATTGATTATCAGCAGTGGAGTTGCACCGAATATCTCGAGCCAGGCAGCCTTAATAATCCATCAATGTTGAGTAAATTACATTTCGTCTTTTCTTTGCAAAAGTGGAAATCATCCAGCTGCATGTGTGTATTTATCTAAAAAAATGGCTGGTTTTGATCCAATAGATTAATTCAGTGGAAGAGACGGGAGTGATTTAGTAGGTTGATTATATGGAGCACACAAAATGATGTGCAGATTATTACTGTTGGCAGAAGAGCATGAGCTATGAGTCCTTAATGTAAATGTCTTTTGAAAAAGTAATTTTACTTAGAATGACAGCTCTGCCTCAGCTCTTTAGAAGAACTTATTTTAGTGATGGCACCTTACCAATGAATTTCTCAATAATTTGCAAGATGATTAGAGAAAGGCCCCTGACATATGGACTGAAGAGGACATTTTTATTTTTTTATGCCCACCTGATAGTGTGGCCTTGTGCTATTAAGCTGTAAAGTACATGGTTGCACCTTTGAGTCACACTGTTACCTTGAGTGAGTCACCAGGGATCTAGATGTCAAATCTATATCCATCAACCATCTGGCTGCATTTTTTGTAGAACTCATTTATAAGGTCAGCATCAAGCACGAGGTAGTAAACAAAGGTGAGATGCTAGTCTACAACAGTACACTTAGAAATATGCCAGTTAGGTAAGAACATGAGAAATTTGACCAATGAGAGTATTTATTCAGTCCATCAAGCTTATTTGTTTTGATAATAGCTAAACTGTCTCAACATCTTGTTCTATGCTTCTTAAAGGCAGTTGAGATGAGATTAAATGAAAGTTGACAATGGTCCTAATATGTATGTTTTTATGACAGGGATCTGCAAAGTTGTTTCAGAAGAACAATAGGGCCTGGAGTTTTTTTGTTTCAAACCATTTGCTTTTTAGAAACTGATACTTCATTTAACTTTATGGCTTCTTAGTCTTTTTATTATGGTGTGTCACATCATTCTTATATTGCAGATTTTTCTCCTTTCCAAGGATATCATCCAAATGATTTGTAGCTGAAGCAGTTTAGTAATCCTTCCCATCACCTCACTTCACTTCACTTCCAATTTCTTCTAAATGTTTAATTAAAGCAGATAGTTTACGATAAATACACACAGTTGTAAATGGAAACTTGGTAGATGCAGAACTGCTGGTTCCTTTGTCATTTGCATCTTATTCCTAATAAGGAACAATTAGTTAATCTTAACAAATGAGACAACTAAAATGAAGTATAATTTTTTTTTGAGCAATATGTGCTTCAACAGCAATAATTGATGTCTCATTACCTTCTAGGACTGACTTTGCAAAACACTGCTAGACCCTCCAGGAAAGAATTTGCAGACCACTGCTTTATGACAGTGGATTAAATTGGAGTATTTACAAAAAATCCACTTAGAGTCAGGTTGAGAGTACAAACTACACAAGCAACACCTGGGTCAGGTCCCTATAATTATGAAATATCACCATTAGCTTTTGTGCCACTCCATCCAAAACACATTCACAAGTCAATGCACTATAATTGGAAGTACAGCAGTTAGTGCCATTTCCTTGCAGATCCAAAAGACTGACTTCATATCATGGCCTGTGTGAAGTTTCTACTCTTCTCACTGTATGTGTGGGTTTTTCTTTTGGCACCTTTTCTTCTTCCCTCTTCCCAAAGATGCCCATGTTAGTTTACGAGGTCAGTCTAACTGAGAGTGAGTATGGGTAAATGTGCAAAAAATGTCCTGTGATGGACTAGTGCTCTGCTGCAGGGCTGGCACTGAGTGTTGTTCAGGCAACAGTCAGCTCCTTGTGACCCTTGATTGGACTAATAAAAATGGATGGAAGCATCTACTGTATTTTTATTTTTGTAAAATGCATAGTACTCACATACCATCGGGTCATAGAGTTAACACTATATTTCCCTTTCAGTTAGAAATAATATCATCTATTCACCTACTATCTAAAGGTTCTTTACTCTGGGAGCCAATAAGAGCACACCTCAGGGTGTGTTTATAATTGGGAAAGAAGGCCATGGAGAGTCATGAAGTTGTTGATTTAGAATTGATAAAAAAAACATAAAGCATCTGAACCATGGAAGACAAACCAAAATGAAAATACACAATCTTCTTTGCTTCTTGGGATAAGTCAGTCAGGGGCCAAACCTGTGAAGTAGCCACTTAGAGTTCAGAGATGCCCGCCAACACATTTCTAATGGCAGCTTTATGTACCTTTATTTTCCAGATGTTCCTCTTCCACAATGTCACCATTACTTTTCCTCAAAACTTCACTCAGTGCACCACCCAGGGGAGCTTTGACGAGCACTGGCAGGAGACGCTATACAACATGTTCACTTTTGTGTGTCTGTTCCTGTTACCGTTGATTATCATGATATCCTGCTATACACGAATTCTCATTGAAATCACCAAGCGGATGTCCAAAGGCAATTGTAAGTGGTGGTGTTGGTTGAAGAAGTCTTCCTTTTCTTGTGGTTTCATCTTGTTCTGTGCCGTGTCCCACTGTGATTTCTTTGTGTTTGAGCAGGAGGAACATTTCTCCTCCTTGTGTGGCTATATTATGTTATGACTATCACTGGAATCTGCAAAAAACACTGTTCATGTAGAGATCATCAAATGTGTGTGGCCCTGTTGCTTCACAACTTTAGGCACTTGTGTTCTGTACTCAACCCTGTTTGTGAGCTGATTACATGTCTTCCTTGTGTCTGCTTTGAATGTGTTTCTCTGGATTCCACCCACATCCCAAACACACACTGGTTGGCAGCTCTAATTCGGCCCTTTGTGTCAGTGAGAGTGGATGTGTGTCAATGTACCCTGTAGAGAACTGGCACCACAGGTCTGTTGGATCAGTTGCTGCTGGGACAGCCTCCAATCAGATTAAGAAGATTTATAAAGGTGACAAATGAATGGATGGTTAAGTGTTTGAGTAATTTATTCCTGCAGAAAAAATAAAAATATTGTGGCATTAAGAACAACAACAGCTGAACAACACAGTAAAGATTTTTTTACTGTCTATTTTTCAATCAAGATAAGACAATTTCATTTGTTCAAGTAAACTAGAGTCAGGAAGCAGAAATCCAGGGTTCCTTATAGTAGGTTGCAATGTGTGCTTGGAATGAGTGGCACTATACAGGGACAATGGCCAATGGTGGATGGACAGACTTCACAGAAGTCAGTAAACCTGTAAAAGTATTAGGAGGGCAACAGACATGCCCAACAGTGGAGGAGAGACAAAAATGACCTGGGAGGAAACATGTAGCATTCATCCAAAGAATGGGTGCCACAGATACCTGATCCTCCATATGGAGATTGTGAAAAACCACAGATTATTAGCAGAAAGACAGAACGTCTACTGGTTGCCCATTCTTTACCCAACATAAGGTCCTTTAATTGAGAGAGTCAAATAACTTTCTAGAGAATTGGCTCTTTAATAGCTACAGAAGATTCAGAATGCATTGATTTAGACGTCAGCTGTGTCTTGATAGTCACAGGAATCTGTAAAATGACTCCAGTCTAGACTGACTAGGCACCTTTAAGGGAAGAATCAGGATGATTTAGGTCAGGAGTGAGTTAACACACAGAACCGAGGCCAGAATGGCTGACAGAAATGTAAGACTTGAAAAAAAGATGAGAGAGAAAGCTGAGGTATGTTTCTGTTCTTATGTTGGATTTTTGTTCTCCCTGTGTTCATTCCACTCTTTTTCAATTTATATCAGCAATGTACTATCTGTCTATGCTCTGGACTTCTTAATACTATTCTGTATGTAATATTGCCTCCTCCAGTACCCTCTGTAGAGTAATTTAGTGTCCTTTCTCTTCTTCACCAATTATCTCTTTTTCACCTTTCAGTGTCATCAAAGGAAGTCCATTTACGCCGGTCTAATAACAACATCCCTAAAGCACGACTGAGGACTCTGAAGATGAGTATTGTCATTGTCACGTCTTTCATTATCTGCTGGACTCCTTACTACCTCCTGGGCCTCTGGTACTGGTTTTCCCCAGAGGGACTTGAAGAGACTGTCTCCAACTCCTTAACTCACATCCTTTTTATTTTTGGGCTTCTAAACACTTGCTTGGACCCCATTATTTATGGACTCTTCAGCATTCACTTCCGCAAAGGGCTAAAACGCTATTGCCATAACGTGAACAGAAGGGCCGAATCAGAAAATAACTCCATGGTGACAGGCTCCTTCCACTGCTCAGCTTCCTCTTTCCACATGAAGCGAATGGCCATCTGTCCACGAGAGGTGCAAGGGAGCCTGACAGCCAAGAGTGAGGTGGTGAGAAATGGCAATGGCTATCTTCTTCAAGGTGGAAGAAAAAGCATCTGAGACAGGAAAATGAAGATTAAAATTTTATTAGAGAGTGAAGCCACTTAAGGATACTCTTACCAAGCTGCTAATTTGATGGCCACCTTTGCAGAAACTGGAATCTTGTGCAAGAAAACCTAAGGATGCCATCAAGCCATGTAAAATACATTTAACCTGAGCAGGGTCATGACAAGACATTCACACATTGTCTTTATAGCTATTTATAGTAGAAAATATTGATTTTTCATTCCCTCCTCCATCATTTAGAGCAGGGGTGCCCACAATTTTTCGGCTTGCGAGCTACTTTTAAAATGACCAGGTTGAAATGATCTACCTACATTAAAAATTATTATATATATATATATATATACACACTCGGAGTATACTTTATACATAAAATATATGTTGTCATACATTGCATAACTGAATAACCTTTATGGCACAATAATAATTCAATACATTTATGGTCACTACAGTATTTGGATTTAATAATCTTCATGTGGTAAAAGGCTGACTTGCATAAATAAGTAGAGCCAAATAATGCAGTCAAGGAGCATTTGAATTCAGCTGAGTGAAAAATGACAGCTGTCCGATTAACTGCAATTTTAGTTCCCTCTCCTTTCTCTTTCTCAGATCGCTTTTCGGAAGGAAATCAGTTTCATAGTTTTTATGAACAGTTCGAAAGTGCCTTTCCACATTTTCCTTCTTTGGAATAGCAATGATAGATTGACAGATCAGACAAACGCACTTCGATTGTGACATTGTGAGAAAAAAAATCCTCTTCCAATTCCACATTCAGCCCATACCCTCCCCAAACAAATTTTTTTTTTTTAAATTCCTTCTTTAGTCGATATAAATGGGAAGGCTAACTAGATCACAGCCAGAGTTTTGCAGTAGCTCGCATGTTTGATCGTGTGTGCGGGATGTCAATCAAGTGGCAAATGCCATAGGGAGGATATATGATAGACTAACGTTTAAATTTTTTTTTTTTTGGAATGCAACGCTATCTACCTGCACTACCTTTGCGATCTACCGGTCGATCACGATCGACGAATTCGGCACCCCTGATTTAGAGTCATCTAATTATCACAAGACAATTTCTTCAGAAAATGGAAGAAAGCATGAACAAATGAAGGGCTGGCTGGCTGGCTGGCATTAAAGACATTAAAACTCTGCATCTTCTGAGAACTTTAGAGGTTTGCCTAGACCAGTGTTTCCCAAACTCGGTCCTGGGGACCCCCTGTGGCTGCAGGTTTTTGTTCCAACCACATTCCTAATCAGTGGCAACACCTGATAACACTGATCTCATTTAATTAGCTGTTTTTTTTTCTTTTATTCGACATTCAGAAAAGCATAGCAGCATGATTTTTACATTTATAAGACATTTATACATATTTCTGCTTTTGCTATAGATTTAAATGCTTAACTCTCTTTTGTTGATTTCATTATACTTTGCCCTTTCTCTGTTCAGTTTTTCCCCCTTCCTTGTATCTTAATAATGACAACTTAAAACGAGTAGATCAGACACCCAGGCAAACGAAACTGAATAATGAAAGGCTGCAACTACTTTAGAGTCAGACCCACTAATTAGTAAATAATGGATTAATTAACCAATTAGAACACCTTGAAAAGCAGAATGAAAATCAAGATGAAAATACTGTTAAAAAAAAAAAAAACATTATTCCTATATAACTGCTTGGTAAATTTTAATATTTTTTTTTAGCAAACTTAGTTTTCTAATTTCTATATTGTTCCCTAAACACAGAACTTGGGAAATAACAGTTCACTTAATTTAGCTCAGGAGTTCAGTTAAAAACAGAAGCTGGTTGGAACAAAAACCTGCAGCCACAGGGGGGTCCCCAGGATGGAGTTTGGGAAACACTGGCCTAGACGGTATGCTAATTAACAAGCTATATTTATTTTATATAGCACCTTTCAATAGGGACCACCATTCTAAGGTGCTTTACAAGCAGTATGATTGTTTACACGTTTTCTAGAGCTGGAGCACAGTCAGGTTGAATGACTTACTCAGGGTCATCAATTGAGTTCTAGGGGTAGCTTGAACTGGCCTCAGGGATGTACCGGTGTCTGAAGTTATTTCAGCTTTGTTGGCTCTGTAGACCTGCACTTCTCACAGCCACACCAACTTCATAATATGAAACCCAAGTAGCAGAGAGTTGGGACACTGCAAGACTTTACACCAGCTTTGTGAAAGCTTTGCACGTAATGATTTTGGCTTTTTAAGAGTGAATAGATGTTTATTCACTGTTTGGAGACAAAGGGAATATCATGGACATTCTCTGTGCCATTTATTTATTGCAGCATAACTTCTAATCATTTGCTAATAGTGAAAATTAATTCAGAAGTTCAGAGTTTAGTTTATATAGTATGTTTTTAAGGTTAACTCCAGCGAGGTGCTTTAAGAGGTTCATCAAACCTCAACTGCTGATTTAGTCGATCAGAAACAAGAGGGGCACTATATAACAACAGATGAAATCGAACATTTCAATAATTAGAGTCCACAAGGGTTAATACAAGTCAAACATAGGTTATTGTTAAGCTTAATAATGCATTAGAGGGGAATGCAGTTTTGGACTCTGGGCTACAAAATGGACACAGAGAAAGTCCAGAGAAGAGCAATTAGGCTTATTCCAGGATTGAGAGGTATAATCTAGGAAAAGAAATTAAAGGAATTTTAGTTTAAGCAAATGAAGATTAAGAAGTGACATACGTGAAGTGTTTAAAATTATGAAGGGAATTAGAACAGTGGCTCGAGACTGTTATTTTAAAAACTAGTTGTATAAACCCGTGCTGTAAAATGCCCGGGGTCCTAGAAACTATTGAAATCGTCAGAAAAAAACTGAAATGTAGAGATGTCAGGTAATTGAAAGGAACTACTCTGGGCATCTCTATCCAAAGAGGTTTCGTTTTGCTAATGTTCTCATCTCGTTTGTGTATTAGCGGAGGGGGAAAAGTAAAAGGATACCATTTTGCCAATGTGCTGGCCTCGCTTGTGTATTAAGTGGCTAAGCGAGTGTCTGTTTCTTCCAAGGTTTCATTTTGCCAACATGTTTGCCTCGCTTGTGTATTTCCTTAAGCGAGTTTCTGTTTCCTTGGAGGTGGAGCCGGACAGACACACACACTTCCACGCATAGATGTTTTTATATAAGATGAGTTCATCAAGAACATGGGGAAACAGTTGGAAACTTGTTAAGGGTAAATTTCACACAAATAACAGACAAATAAACATAGACATACAGAATAAATGATCAAGGAGCATGGTAGAGACTAGGACAATAGAGACCTTCAAATCCCAATTTGATGTAATTTTGGAAAAAATATTTGGGTAGGATTGGCTTTGTTCAAATAAATGGCCTGTTCTTATCCATTTTTTTCTAATGTTCAAATTTCTTATTCAGGATCAATTCAGGGAGCCAATGATGGGAATTATCCTGGGATCCTACTGGTTTACAGCTCATGGCACTACCTAAAAAAGATGATGCAGTAGTGAAGTATGTGTGGTCAATTTTTATGTAATTCAGGCCTTTGTTATCAAGTGTGAATACAGATGATTAATTTTAGTAATTAGGTCCTCCACCTTTAATTAGGAAATATCTCCAATTCCTGGCAGTCTGATTAGCAATATTAAATTGATAGAAGAAAATAAAAATGGCTTTTTACTGTTGTTTCCATTTTTGCATAATGGTGCAGCAGCAAAATAAATGTCATTTCATCTTCTATGCCACTCAGATAGGCCAATGAACAATAGAAAATTAAGCAGAACATTTTTTTTTTCTGTACAAGGCTCTAATGGAGAGAAGAACACACATCTAGAAGACCCATCCATTTCCTGAAGCTGCTTATGCCAGTTAGGAATTGCAGATATATGCAGTGCTCCCCAGTTGCATGAAGTAAAATGCAAGAAACCACCCAAAATACAGCACAGATGTAGACATAGTCAATCAGACCAGGCTAATTCAGAGCTGTCGGTATAAACCTAAAATACATTTTGGAATATGAGAGGAAACTGGAGAAAAGATATACAAACAAATGGAGAACATTAGAACAGCATCCAGACGGCAACCAGGCTGAAAATTGAGCACAGGTCACTGAAGCTATGAAGCAGCAGCACTAATCCCCGCCTCACGATGCCACACAAAACTCTGTTGCCTGCTTAATTCCTGTCAGATGCCTGCTGGCATTTCAATAATTCAGTTTTGAGTTTAGTCAATCTGCTCACTGTGAGACTCTACGCCCCCTGCAGTGCAGAGCAGGTTCGGGCTAGTTTGATCATGCTTTTTTCAGTTTGGAGAGCATGTGTGTTGTGCTGACTGTGAAATAACACTCTCCATACCACTAGATTTGATCTTAGTAGCTGGACACTGCAAAGATAAAGGTCAGACTAAGCTTTAATTCGGTCAGCTATCAAAATTGCTACACATACCATCACTCATTATAGAGCTCCAGAATTAGAACTGGGAAACACTCATCTTTCTCATTTTGAAAGGCCTGACTCTTGACATAAGAGTGCTGCAGCTTTTTACTTTGCAGATATGTGCATGAGTCATTGTTTCTGTGTCAACCAGAGTGGCAGCTTCTAGCGCTTGCTTACAATGGCCTCACTCTCGGTCTTGATCGCACTGTTTTTCACTACCCCCGAAATTCAAGAGGGTGCAGCCCCGTGCAAGGATTGCCTAACATACCAAACTTGGGTCACTGATTTAGTCATTATTTGTCAGTTGCTTGGTATCAGATCGAGTGCCATCTGGGTGGTATTCCTGCTTACTCCAGTGTGCTGTATAGAAACTGAGCTTGGTCAGCCACTGTGGCATCACAAAAACAACAAAAGTATGCTGGCTTTTGGCTTTAGGGTCAGCCTCAGAACCCTCTGCAGTGCAAAGCAGGTTTAGGCTAGTTTTATCCAGCTTGTTTCAGCTTGGAGTGTGTGTGTGTGTATGTGTGTTGTGCTGACTGCACTCCTTACCAGTAGATAGCTTAATAGCTGAACACTGGCGTAAAGATAAAGGTCAGAACAAGTTTTCATTCAGCTAGTTAATGAAATTGCTGCAAACTCCATCGCTCTTCATAGAGCAGGGGTGTCCAAATGTCATTCTAACCATCTTCTTAATTAGTGAGCCATTTTGCTGCTGCTTGTTTTGCCTTAGTTTTATTTGATGTGACTCAGACCCCTTAATTGTTTCTTTTTCCTTAATGAACGACCAAACAATGAGACACAAAACCAACTGTGACATGACCAGCTAACCTGAAAATAAAGAAAGGTGAAGGTCTTGGTCATGTTGGTCTGCTCAGGTCACCAAAACATTTTGGTGAAAAAACAGAAAATCAACAGTCTGCTGTGGCAGAATCAGAGCAGCAACAAATCATAATATTCTATAACGGCTTTAATTAACAGCAAGGCGTGGCTTCTCATTAAGAAACTGATTGGAGTGAAATTGGCTGGAATTTGACGTCTGGTCATCTGTTGGCTCGTTTCACATCTCATTTTTGTTTGGCTGCTATTTAATGAAGAAACAAATCGTTGGTGACATTCTAGTTTGTGGTTTCCTCCTGGTGTGCAGGTTTCTAGCTATCCTGCCAGGCTGACGTGCAAAAATGGAGTTTCTGTTTTAATTCTGGGAGTTTTATTTAGACACATATGGAGGTGGGTCTGCATGCGCAACCCCCCTGCCATCCTTCAAGCAAGCGTGAAAAGTTAAAACATCTCCCAGACATTCATATACTTCCTTAACAACTACTCTAGGTCATCAGATAGCTAATGCGTCTTATAACGTGCAGTTGTTGTCATCGCTGTCCTGCAGTCCATACAGTATGTGTCTCTCATTCACTTTCCTTCTTTGGTGTCTGCTTTCTCTAATTCTCTACGGATGCTAGAAGCCAGACTTTTTTTTTGTTCAAATAGTTAAAACGGAAGGCTAAAATTAACCATAGAAATAAGTGCTGCCTAGCAACAGGTCTTCAACCAGAGGCAGGCACAACATGTGACAGGATTTCACAGTACTGGAAATACCGGTGGTCCATTTTTTAAAATGAATGTTTTTTTTTTTTCCAATAATTATTCTACTCTGTTTTCTCACAAGCTCCAGAGTGATTAGCCCAGATCACAGTCTGTGTCCACGTGGTAATTCCCAGACACAAGTGTGCAGGTTAGCTTGGTACGGCAGGTGACTCTAAACTGATTCACTATGATCGGGTATTGATGTGGACATGCCTGTATCTCCAGCATCCCACAACGCTGAATGAGAATTAGAGGATCTACAAAAATTTATGACTTGATAAGGGTATCTATGGTTACAAGCATATATTCAAAATATTTACAAATGTGAAAGTAGTTCTTTTCTAAATGCTTCTTAAGGCTCTGACAATCCCCCAGAGTACAGTCATAAACGTACCTACTAACTCAATCTTACAGAAGATTACTGTAGACATAAGCGCAGGTAAGTAGTGCAATTACACTTTGCTCATTCAAATCAGGCACTATAACAAGCAAGCTTTGAGAGTATGGAGTAGAGAAAAGAGAGTTACAGTGGTTAAAGTATCAACTAAATTGTGGGAATGATAAAGGAAAAATTTTGTGTTGCACCTACTAACAGGGCAGCTGCCCTTACTGCATTTGCATTTCATTGTAGTGTTATGTCCAGCTACAGTATTAAAGTGTTTGGGGAGCTGCCGCCTATTCTGACAGCACTATGTGCAATGAAGGAGCCAACCTTGGAAGAGATGGAAACACTCACACTCAGTCAAAAATCAGTTTAGATTACTCGAACATGAGTATCTAGACGATGTAATGCCCTCATGGGCGTGGGGAAAATAAAAAATATATACATTTTCAACTGACAAGGCTGGATATTAAATGAAAATCCCCTGAGACAAGAGTGTGCAGCACTAAACACTGGTCATCCATATACTTTATTGAATTTATTCTACACAATCTATGTGTGGATTTGTTTAGAAATACAGTATGCTTTTAATGGACTTACCTTAAAACAAAGAATACTTGTTGCTGTGACATGACAGGACTGCCTTCCCTGCATATGATTTTCTAGTAATTATATACTATGGAAATGGCAAAAATTAAGTGTAATTACGCTACTCTATAGGTAATTGCAGTACTTACATTCTGAAGTGGGTCCAAATATTATATATACAGTATAAGTAAATTAACAGAAAGAGCTGAAATGACTACTGCCTTCATTGATTTACTTTAAAAGGTTTTAATCTTCATACATTGTGATAGAATTCTCTTGACAATGTCTTATCTAAATATAATAATAAAAAAATGAACAAGTATAAATTACCTGGAAATAAAAAGATGTTGATTGATGAAGATATGCTCTGAAATCCGTCCATTTATGAAGAATATTCAGTGTGTTATCTCTATTTCTGGGACTATCTTGTGGAATGGGGGGGTGGGGTGGGCGGGGGGGGCTATGGAGGTGGGGAAGTTTGGCCAGCATTGTATTCAATGGCTGGTGGCATTTTTTTTTTGCATGCTTGTTCACCAAAGTGACAGGATGAATTTTACTTTTAAATCGGGACGTTATTATCATTGTTTTTAATAAATGAAAGATTTTTCTTTGTCTTCACTATGCCTGGTCAATTTCCTTTCGTGATTACTCAGTTTTTCTGATGACCTTCCTTCCAATGATGGCTGCATGCATAGTACTATATCTGATCAGCCTTGAGCTTTTGAGCTCATTAAGAAGAACATTTTAATCATCAGAAGTCTTTTATCAGTTCTTTACCCACTTGCTGAGCTGTGGCAGGCTGTTCTACCACAGTAGATTAGACATGCATCACTGTAATTTGACCCTCAGGAGTTTCATTTATATCTTATATACCCAAGGCCTGCAATAACATTTTAAAGAATGCATTACCTTCTAGTCAGCTTACAAAATGAATCATGTATAATGTAAATTTATTCTTCATATTTGTATTATTGGAATGATATGGTGACATAGTGGCATGTATTGCTGCCTCCCAGATCTGTTGTCCTAGTTTTGAATCCTGTGCCCAATTACTGTCTTGGAGGATTTTGCACATTTTCACCATGTTTGTGGAGTGTTTTTCTCTGGATACTCAGATTTTCCTTTTGCATCCCAAATACTGTATGTGCAGGTTAGGTTCATTGCTAACCCCCATATGTTTGTGTGTGCGAATGGATCCTGTGATTTTCTGTCATTGTATTATGGCTTGGTTCCTGTCTTGCACTTGATGCTACTGGGATAGACTGTGGCCCCTATTATCCTGAATTGGATTAAGCAGGTATGTTAATATGATTATTGGTATTGTGGCCTGAAGGGGATGCACAGATCCCCAAACCCAACACAGACAGACGAAGGACACAAGTTAAGACAGACACGTTTTGATTTTCACTTGTTTCCCACCTGCTCAGAACAGTTCAAAAGCAGAATAAACAGCAACCAATTTGCCTTTTCTTCTTTCTATTTCCTTCTCTCTCTTCTCAGCTACCTCCACTCCTCCTGGCAAGCTTTGTCTTCCTCCTTCCGACTCTGGCTCCTGGGGCCGCACCCGGGAGTAATTCCTGTGGCCCATTAGCATGATCCAGAAATACTTCCAGGTGAGGGTGAAGCCAAATGTAATAGGACTCTGCGTCCCCTGTAGCACCCCCTGGTGGTACCCTTAGAACCCAGCAGGGTTGTGCTGAGCTCTAATTCCCATGGAGACCTGTAGGAATCCAAGACACTGCTGCAACCCTGCTGGGCTGCCATCTGTTGATCCGGGGAAGCTAATGTCCTGAGCCCGCTCTCTCCCCTGGTCCTCATACTATAAAGGTGTCCTGGCCAGGTAAGGGTGCGGCCGTTCATCACAGTATCCTATATGGTGAGGCAGAAATTAATAGCTTCACTCTGAAGAGAAATATATGACAAGTTTTAAACATAAGCCAATCCATATATCCATTCATCCATTATCTTTAATCTGATTTAATTTAATCTGATTCAGCACATATTTGGGTGTTCAACATAAAACAGTTATGGATGGAATGGTGGTCCATCACAGGGCACACTCACTCACACAGCCCTGATTTAAAATCTCCTCAAATGAAGCACAACTGGATGATGGGGTAAGAGATATGAATTATGCAAGATGAAACTACACAGTGTCTTTAAAAATATTTCACCCATTGGAAGTATCCTCAATTTATTGTTATACAAAATTGAATCACAGTGGATTTTCTTAGGCTATTTTGACACTGATGAACAGAAAAAGACTATGCAATGACAAAGTGAAAACAGATCTACTGTAAAGTGATCTAAATGAATTACAAATATAAAACTCAGTCAGTGGTCAAAGGCAAGTGCATTGGTGGACTGATTTCTGGCTCCTGAAATGGATTATAGGGACATGGAATGTAACCTCTGTGGCAGGGAAAGAACTCAAGCTAATGCAGGAAGTGGAGAGGTACTGAGTGTGTTCTTACTTTAGTGGGATCACACTTCTCAGCCTTCTTGGGAAGGCCCATGCCATGTTTCTGGAAAGGAGGGTCCGGCTGGTAGCCAAAAACATGGATTCAGGAAGAACAATGATGAACACTGAACCAGTTATTACACTCATGAGGATTCTGGAGGGTTTATGGGAGTATGCCCATGCCCAACGAGTCTACAGGAGTTTTGTAAACTTGAAAAAGGATATAACCACGTCCCTCAGGGTGACCTGTGGGGTGTGCTTCGGGAGTAAGGCATACCAGGACTGCTGTTGGTTATTTGGCTCATGTTTTGGTTCAAATAGCTGGTAGTAAGTCAGACTTGTTCCTGGTGAGTGTGGGACTCAGGGTTACCGATTCTATTTGTGATTTTTATGGACAGAATTTCTAGGCGCAGTCAAATAGTGAAGAGGATCCAGTTCAGTGACCTTAGGATCTCATCTCTGTTTTTTGCAGACGATGTGGTCCTGCTGTGTTCATTGAGCTGTGATCTCCATCGTGCACAGGGATAATTTGCAGCTGAGTGTGAAGCGGTCAAGATGATGATCAGCACCTCTGAGTCTGAGGTTCTCAGCTGGAAAAAGGTACCATACTCACCTATTGTCACAAGCTTTGGGTAGTAACTGAAAGAACTAGATCACGGATACAAGTGGTAGAAATGGGCTACCTTCTCAGGGTGTCTTGACTCTTCCTTAGAGATACAGTAAGGAGTGCAGGCAATCAGCAGGAGTTCAAAGTAGAGCCGCTGGTTCTTTGCATCAAAAGGAGCCAGTTAATGTGATTTGGATGCCTCCTGAATGCTTCCCTGGGGCTGTGTTTCTACCATATCCAAATGGGGGAAGACCTTGGGGAACACTGTACAGTATATACATTAAGAGAGAGAGGTGTTGGGAGCATACACTGATACAGAGCATTGCCACAGCCCCCACATAATGAACCACCTCAGAATCCTAAATTAGGACCCAAGCAAGTGACAAATCAGCACCACCATAGTTTGAATGGAGTGGAACAATGTGAGTTTTTTTTACAGTGGCTGGAGTGCAAATCCTGCCACCAAACCCCATGTTTTCTCTGCAAGTTGGAGGACCTGCTTGCAGGGCTTGATGCAGGATAACATTATAACCAGGGCGGAGCAATTACAGATTAGATTCCCAGCTGGCCAGGAAACTCCTCCGTATCCCAAAAGGAGTTGGAAGAGTTGGAAGGGAAAAGGGACATCTGGGCATCTTTGCTTAGTCTGCTGCCCTCATGAGCTGGACTTGAAGTCGAAGCTAGGAAACATAATGAAAACATTGCTTCTGCCATAGTTGAAACTGGCAATAATAATGTGGAAAATATTCCATGGTAGGACCACATAGAGTTTAATACACAAAACCTACCCTGACATTGGATTTTACTCTGAAAGTAATTACAGTGCCATTAGTCATACTGTCGGCTTAACTCCACAGTCACCTGAAGCTGTTTTCACTCGACCCGTCTCATTATTTAAACAGCTTCCTTACACTTCATTAACACTGTATTGTTGACTCAGCTTTCAGTTGGTGTGATTTGTGAGTTCTGCATTGTTTGTTTCTCATCTTCATAACCTTTTGTTCTTTCAATTTTACTTTCCCTTAGTCTCTCAGCTCGAGCACATTTCAAAGTAGGTAAAAAGTCCTAACTGGCTCAAAAATTTCAGAGTGACACAAATTTGGTTCTATTGTTAGGAGTAGAAGAAAAAGCATTTTATCAATTTTCCAAATTTAGGAAACTGTTCCTGATTATACCTGGATTTAGGAGAGCTTATGAGATGTCCTTACTCAATGGGAGCGGTCAGAATATGGGTTATTTGACCTTTAAAGCCTCTATAAAATAGCTTAAATTATATTTTAAGGTCAATGAAAATGTATACAAAAACAGAATAAAAAGACAAATCATGACAATTGAGGCCAATTGCAACATTTTATTTCCACCTGTTCAAAACTGGAGGATAAGCAGGGGAACAAAATGCAATTCAGCTGTGGAGTGGCTGCTTCTCACACCAAAACTTCTAACTCTGATTGTATTAATGGTCCAAGTTTCTGTAAGAAAACTCACACCAAAAACAAAAAAGGTACCAAGGTATCAAGGGAAATTCAATACACTCAATAATTACTTTTTATAATGCCAAAACAATATTTCATAGCAGAAATTTCTTACAATTTCTCATTGGTCTCTAAAAATAACCTGAAACTTTATATTATGAGTTTTACAGGTCAAAGAGTCAGGTTGTCATATTGATTTTTAAGTTTATTCACTTTTTAAAATTCATCACTTTTTTCCTGCATTTTTTGTGACTTGTGCTTGCTTGATTTTCAGAAGACTGAAAGGTGAGATGATGGGGAAATGTGTGACACGTGACGTCATTATCAAAATGGTATAAATGTCAGCATGGCTTGCTTCCTGGCTGATCAACTCTTGACGCTACTTACATTCTTAGTGTTACTGTTTGGGCTTTTAAAATAAAGGTGTCTGGACTCTGGACTAAGATCTATGTGTAATGTTTTGGCTTAGGCTTTATTCAATATTTAAGTGTCTGACACTTTTGCTACGTTTCTCCACTTATGATTTTTGTTTTGTGTCCTGGGCAATCTTGTCACACCAGTTTTGACGTTGGCAAGTTATTAAATTTCAATCCATCGTCTGATTCTATCTCGTTTTAAAATGACTGCTGCCATGTGCTGTTAGTACACCCATGTCAGGCACCAGTCCGTTGAAGACTCCACTCTTGAATTCACCCAATGGAGACCTATTTGGAATTGACAATTAACCTTTCATGATTTCAGGGTACATTTTTTTTTCAGTTAGAGCAGTGACAGTGAAGAAGAGGTAAGAATTGGATCAGCCCTTGTTGTTGACTCCTCCATCTAAAGGTAAATTAATTTGGATTCATGTTTTCATATCAAAGGGGTTAGCATCACTGAGTCAGAGCTTCAGCTTCAGTTCTTTAGCGTGGTGTCATGTCTGTATGGGTTTTTTGATGGTGTAAGAAAACACAAGAGAAACTCAAAGGATTGGGTCCTAAACATTGTTTGAAATGCACCATTGTAATCTGGGGGTCCCTTAGTGCTCCATTGTTGGTGGAACACTGAAATTTTACTTCTGGAATCTAATTAGCTACACTTAATGTTAACACCCACGATGTGAATAACTTAAGTTGACCAATCACATCACACATGAATACGCAAATGAAAGCCACACCAGCTCGTATGTCTGACCAGCATCAGGAAAACTGGCCACTGTTCACGACAAACTCACTCAACATAGCAGTGCTGATGCTTGATTCAACAACTTATAAACTTGTGCACAAAATTTCAACACGTGCAAAGCTTTTATTGTTCTGTTTGTTTTATTTATTTGTTTTTAAATTAATCTAAAGTTTACAAGTAGAGTACTTTGTTTTTGTTATTTCATTTCAGAGCAGACAACAAAACATCATTAACAGCAGCCTACCACAGAGCAGCACTGAAAGTCAGGGTAGGTAAGAGCACATGCAGTCAAAGGAGGTAACTGTGAGAGTAAATTGGCCTGAAATGAAAGAAAAAATAAAGAAAAAACCTTCTTCTGAGTGACCCTTGTATTTGAGTTTATTTTGTTGCAAACCCAGTAATTAGTACTGAGTCATTCATAGCACCATAACTTGCTTTTGCAGTTAATGAAAATGTATGTCTTCAAATGACATCAAAATCCTATCTATGCTGATTTTTAAAGGATGGCACTGGAAAAGGAGTTAAGGACAATGTCATGTAATGTTGTAGCGGGGCTACGTAAAATGTCAATCGTGTTTGTTTAATGTTTGTAATTGTTGTGTTGGTCTGACCTTCTTTTATGTAGAAAATGTATATATACCTGAAAAAGAGTGTTCTCGCTGCTTCGGCAAGGACGTCACCCAGCACTGCAATTAGGAGGCGGAGTTTTCTGTTTAGTCCTGGGGTTGTGTATGTTATAAGCTAAGACTGTGCATTTTCAAAAGAGGAAAAAGGAAAAAGAAGAAAGGAAGCAGAAGATGATCGTGATCCACCACATCAAGCACTGCTACTCATCGGAGGCATCCACAGATCATCATTGCTTTTCCAGTTGCATACGGCAATAAGGTAGACACTTTCATTATCCGTTTCCCAGGGTTGTTAGACTGCTAAACGAGAGTCATTGGTGAGACTGTGTTGATTTACACTTCAAAATAGCACTTTTTGAATTCAGGTGTTCTATCATTTTCATTATTTGGGACTTGGTCAGCTTTCATCCATTTCTCATCTCCATAGTTTCTGTGCTTTTTTTGGACTTTTTTGTGTATATGAATGTTTGTTTCTCGTTTTGTAAATTACATATGTTTTCTGGTTAAGACAAAGGGAGGACAAGGGAGGTTGGGGCTCTGTCAGGTTTATTGTTTTTTTTTCTTTTCTCTAAATCTGTATATATTTGCAACTACATCAGGTTTGGGGAATACGGGAATTTCTCTGTGTTATATTTCATTTATTTTCCAATATATTTACAGTTGTACTTTTTTTTACATATTGAACGTTTTATCTGTGCCCAACCTGTTTATTTTTACCATTGACTGGGAAGCTTGAGTGGAAAGCGGGTAAGGAACAAAGGGGTAAGTACGGTTTGATGTGGCCTGAGTCCAGACTTTGCTCCAGCACAGCTGGAGTATGTAACCTGCCGCCTCCAAGTGTGAACGTGGTTGTTGCAACATCATTGTTCTTCACTGAGATGTTTCTCTTTGAGTCTTAGTCTGAGGCGAAATGGATTAATGTTCTGCAACATCCATTCCCTTCCCCTATGAAGCCTAAGAATAAAGATCTCATGAGAGCCTCATCAAACTCGCAGGTGTGACAGATGGGTGCTTCTCCTTTCCTCCCCTATTTTAAAGATTTCTAGGTCAGCTTAATTAGTAACTCTAGATTGGCTAAGTCCGCTGGTTTGTGTAAGTCTGCCCTGCAATGGACTTGTGGCCTGTCCAGGACTGTTTCATGACTTGCACCCAACTTTGCCATGATAGGTATGAGCTCTCTGTGGCCTTGACATGGTTAAGCAGTCTTGAAAATGAAATGAAGTTAGGACTATATTAAGAGGAGTCAATTACATTGAATAATAATAATTATAATAATAAATGTATTGGATTATTTAAATAGCATTTTTACACATAGAATGTAGCTCAAACTGCTATGCAAGAATAAGAATACAAATTATCTTAAAATAAACATATCATTACAACAGTAAAAGCAGAAAAACTAGTAAATGAATATGAAGGAATGTCATCCAAATTTTTATCCATAAGAAGACTTTCACTTTTACACGTTCACTTTTCTTTTGATTGCAGTATATTAGGGACAAACTCAGAACAGGAAATATAAAGAAAATAAAATTCTGAGTCCCACCCTCTGCCAAGCCTCCATGTGTCTCAGTCATCTGCTCCAGCAATCACAAACTCCATCTTTTATTAACTCACCTGTCACTTCCCGCTTACTTTCATGTCACAAACGTCTCACGCCTCACCCATTGCTGGTACTAACATCCATCCATCCATCCATTTTCCAACCCGCTGAATCCGAACGCAGGGTCACGGGGGTCTGCTGGAGCCAATCCCAGCCAACACAGGGCACAAGGCAGGAACCAATTCCGGGCAGGCTGCCAACCCACCGCAGGCTGATACTAACATTTCACATTTTTCTCATTCAGCTTCCAGACTTAGCCTTTTAATGTGCATCCTCTTATTTTTTTCATGTTCATGTCTCAAGGATCTACCACTTCTCTATCTCCCAAAGATGTGATTTGCCTTACATCACCTGATTTAAATGTTTCCATCTTCATTCCTTTATTCTTGAGCAAAGTGTTTGCAGTTAACCAGTACTTCACCAATGTACACTATTCTGTCATCCCCAGTGGTCATCACATTAAAGCTGAGGCCACCATTGACATGGCCATTAAGAGTGTTCATGACAGCAGTGGGCCCTAGGGTGCTGCTTTTACCAGGAATAAAAATAGGAATTATAAACTTACATGAAAATAAATGTTTATTTTTTTTATCAAATACAATCATTTTGATTGTTTTAAATCTAGTTTAATCATGTGTATATAAGAAATATGATTTTTTTTTTTTGAGAATCCAAATACATCCATTACTCATGCACTCAGAATCTGTACTACATTATCTGCCTGTGCTTTTGGGGTATCCAATAACAGCTCTCTGTTCCAAAAGATCCCTTTATTTGACTTAATACACATTTTTAATAGCCAATCAGTGCCGAAAAGTATTAGGCTAGAACAGGGGTCCTCAATCACGGTCCTGGAGAGCCGCAGTGGCTGCAGGTTTTTGCTCCAACCCAGTTGCTTAATAAAAAGCACTTATTGCTAAAGTAACACTTCTGCTTCACTTTAGTGATTTTGAGTCCTTATTGCTTAATTTTGTCTTAAACAGCTATTTTAATTGCTCCTTATTATCAATAACATGCAAATGACAAGAGAGAGCAGCATTTCTCTATTTAGCTTATTTACATTTACACCTGTGTGTATTTATCTGCACTATTGGGTTTAATTAAATACTTGGAAGAAAAATGAAGAGAAAAAAGTGAAGGACTGAGAATTACTCGCCCATTTTAGCCTTCAAATCATTTGCATGATAGAAAGGGAAAGAAAATCTAGGATATGAGAATGACCTGACATAGCGGAGTTAATTTAATTTCATAGCTTGTTAGTGCTTTATTGGCAAGAATTGCTTTCTAATTAAGCAACCAGGTCAGAACAAAAACCTGCAGCCACTGCGGCTCTCCAGGACTGGGATTGAGGACCCCTGGGCTAGAAGAATGCACCCTTGTCCAATCAAGCAGGTACAAAAATGAATATGTGACATTAAATCTCTTCATCCATTTGAGAAGAGGAAACTTGCCAGTAATAGTAATAACATTATCTGTAATTGATTTATTCCATATTATAACAACAGAGTAAGATTTCAGTGTTCAACCAACACTAAGTAGTAGCATGACCCTCTAATTGCCATATGATATTTCACATACTGGCTGAAATTTCATACTTTTATGATAAAATATGGAAAATTACTGGTTACATGTTGTATTATAAGGAAATTAACAACAGCCTTCAAGTCACCACTTAGCACAATCGCCATCTCTGAAGATACTCCAAATGTTATTTTGTCTCAACAGTCACCTCTTCTACGCATCAGTGCTGACTTGTTAAACGGCGTTGGCAGGACCAGGAAGAGGACTTGCACAGGGCACTAGATGGCAATCCCCCTGGGTAGCAGTGGTGCCTCAGATTCCCACAGGTTTCTATGGGAGTTGGAGTTCGGCTCAACACTGTTGGGTTCCATGGGTGCCGTCAGGAGGTGCTTTAGGGACTGCAGAGCTCAAGTTTGTTGGAAGTGCTTCCGGACAATGCAAATGGAGTACTCCAAGGAGTAGGATAAAAGAACAGCCAGAGTTGGGAAGTGGAGGACAAAGCTTACTGGAGGAGGAGTGGAGGTGGAAGGCAGAGACAGACAGAAAGAAGAGAAGGCAAAGACAAGTGTTCGGTGCTTTACCACTGTGTTTATTTTCACTTTGGACTGTGTACTTTGTTGGGCAGGTGGGAAATGGTTGAAAAGTGTTTTCCACAAGAAAAATAAAATGTGTTGTTGAAATTGTGCCTTACATTCTGTCTGTGCCAGATTTGGGGAGCTGAGCACCCCTTGGTGTCCACACTGTGTTCATCATTGTACTGACTGATGGCATTGTATTGTACTTGTACTGACTGTGCTCACCAACATGCAAACTCTCCCCACTCAATTCAACCTCTTTGTTCACTCCAAGCTTCCCTTCAGCAGTTCACACCCAGGATTCTCACACTTCTTTCTTTACCTCCTCTTCTTCTGCCACTTCATCCAAGCCACAATCCCTTATGCTCTCACTTCCTTTTATGCTTTTCTTTAATTCATCTCTCTTGCCTCAAAATATGATAAAATAATACTAAACTAAAGTGGGCTAGAAACATAACTGGCAAAGGGAAAGGTATGAAAATGAATAAGGGGTGACTGAGGTCATAGTCAAGGTTGAAGGGTCAGGAAGTAGGGGCAGAAGGTTTCTGGGAGAAATCCGATTAAATTCACAGACTCCTGGAAAACTGGGTTTAGAAAATATTTAGCAATGTGAGGGTAGTTTTCAGGTGTCAAACCCAAAAAGAGAGAGGAACACAGGGTGACATACAAGAGTGGAGGAAGATGCACACAAGTAGATTAAATTCTATACAAGAGGGTCAATCTGAAGGAGATTGAAGACTGAAAAATGGTGGCAGGAGAAAGTCTAGTTAGGCAGCATAGGATGGTGCTCTGTTGGATGACGTTGGAGATCAAGAAGTGGAGGAGAGTGAAGGCAGAGCCAAGGATCAAATGGTGGAAGCTGAAAAAGGAACACTGCAAGGTTGAGTTCAGGGAGGAGATAAAAACAGGCACTGGGTGGCAGTGAAGAGTTACCAGATAGCTGGGCAGCTACAGCAGAAGTAGTAAGGGTGACAGCAAGAAGGGTGTTTGGCGTGACATCTGGACAGAGAAAGGAGGAAAAGGAAACCTGGTGGTGGAATAGGGAAGTACAGGAGAGTATATAGAGAAAAAGATTGCCGAAGAAGAAGTGGGATAGTCAGTGAGATGCAGAGAGTAGACAAGAGTTCAAGGAGATAAGGTGTAAGGTGAAGAGAGAGGTGGCAAAGGCTAAAGAAAAGATGTATGATTAATTATATGAGAAGTTGGACACTAAAGAGGGAGAAAAGGACCTGTGCCGATTGGCTAGACAGAGGGACCGAGCTGAGAAAGATGTGCAACAGGTTAGGGTGATAAAGGGTAAAAATGAAAACATATTCACAAGCGAGGAGGGTGTGTTGAGCAGATGGAAAGAGTACTTTGAGAGGCTGATGGATGAAGAGAATGAGAGAGAGAGAAGGATGGATGGTGGCAATAGTAAATCAGAAAGTGTAATGGATTAGCAAGGAGGATGTAAGGACAGCTATGTCGAGGATGAAGAATGGAAAGGCTGTTGGTCTAGATGGCATACCTGTGGAAGCATGGAGGTGTTTAGGACAATGCAGTGGAGTTTTTAACCAGATTGTTTAATGGAATCTTGGAAAGTGAGAGGATGCCTGAGGAGTGGAGAAGAAGTGTACTGGTACCGATTTTTAAGAATAAGGGGGATGTGCAGAGCTGTAGTAACTACAGGGGGATTAAATTATTAAGCCACAGCATGAAGTTATGGGAAAGAGTAGTGTAAGGTAGGTTAAGAAGGGATGTGATGATTAGTGAGCAGCAGTATGGTTTCATGCCAGGAAAAAGCACCACAGAGGCAATGTCTGCTCTGAGGGTGTTGATAGTGAAGTATAGAGAAGGACAGAAGGAGCTGCATTGCGTCTTTGTGGACCTGGAGAAAGCATATGACAGGGTGCCTAGAGAGGAGTTGTGGTATTGTATGAAGAAGTTGGGAGTTGCAGAGAAGTATGTAAGAGGGGTAAAGGATATGTATGAGGGAAGTGTGACAGTGGTGAGATCTGTGGTAGGGGTGACAGATGCATTTAACGTGGAGGTGAGATAATATCAGGGGTCAGCTCTGGCTGTTTCTTATTTGCAGTGGTGATGGACAGGTTGACCGACAAGATTAGACATGAGTCCCCGTGGACTATGTTGTTTGCTGATGACATTGTGATCTATAGCAAGAGTAGGGAGCAGGTTGAGGAGACCTGTTCTAGAGAGGAGAGGAATGAAGGTCAGTAGGAACAAGACAGAATACATGTGTGTGAATGAGAGGGAGGTCAGTCGAATGGTGAGGATGCAGGGAGCAGAGTTGGCTAATGTGAATGAGTTTAAATACTTGGAATCAACAGTGCAGAGTAATGGTGATTGTTGAAGAAAGGTGAAGAAGAAAGTGCAGGCAGGATCAAATGGGTGGAGAAGAGTGTCAGGAGTAATTTGTGACAGACGGGTATCAGCAAGAGTGAAGAGGAAGCTCTACGGGACGGTAGTGAGACCAGCTATGTTATATGGGTTAGAGATGGTGTCACTGACCAAAAACAGAAGACAGAGCTGGAGGAAGCAGAGTTAAAGATGCTAAGATTTGCATTGGGTGTGACAAGGATGGACAGGATTAGAAATGAGTACATAAGAAGGTTAACTCAGGTGGGTAGTATGGAGACATATTAGGTGAGTCAGATTGTGTTGGTTTGGACATGTGCAGAGGAAAGATGTTGGTTGTACTGGGAAAAGGATGCTGAGGATAGAGCTGCCAGGCAAGAGGAAAAGAGGAAGGCCTAATAGAAGGTTTATGAATGTGGTGAGAGAGGATATGCAGGTGATGGGTGTAACAGAACAAGATGCAGAGGACAGAAAGAAATGGAAAAAGATGATCCTTTGCTGCAACCCCTTATGGGAGCAGCCGAAAGAAAAAGAAGAAGCTCAATCTTTTTTGTTAAACACCAGTGAACAGAGTGATGTAAGCATAGGTGTATTGAGGGGGATTTTAAGTTTGAAAAATATATCTGTTTTACAACAGTACCAAGAGATTACTCATAGACAGAATTATTAGTCATGTCACTCTCTTATACTCCCTGAAATGAAGCCTTGGCTACACCCCTGGAAGGAAAAAGTGTAAAGACACACTCACTGGCCAGTTTATCAGGTACACTCAGACATGCTAGGATGATGATGGCAGACTTGCTGGTTCCAGAATTTCAGAAAGAGCTGCCCCTATATGATTTTATCACACTACAATCTGTAGAATTAATGGAATGTGGTCCATCACACATAAAAAATATTCAGTAAACATAGTTATGTGGGTAGGAATATCTTCGTAATGAAAGTGGTCAGAAGAAAAACACAGACTTGATCAAGCCAAGAGAAATGCTATGAATAATCAGTCTTTACAACAGTGGGACAGGACACACTGTCCATATCATCAGCTCAAGCTGGTTTTACGAACATCATGGTGACTTCAGCTTACTCAGGTGATCTCCAGCATCCACAGATCTCAATCTAGCACTGCAACTTTTGTATGAGATGGAATGGAAGGTTGGCAGTAAGTACAGATGTTATTAAGTCAGCAGGGCTCACAGTTTCCCAGGAATGTTCAAGTCAATGACTCATGGATTTACACTGCTCTTGAAGCAAATAGCTATCCCATTTTGTACACAGCAGGTGTATCTAGTAAAGTAGTCTAGATACTGTCAAGATAGAGGCAAAGTTTGTTTCTTAAAATCTGAAACATTCTAATATTTTAATGAAAGTGGATTAAACTGCTGATTTGCTGATGGCACCTGGGATGGGAAAGTATTCAGCAAAGATCTGGGAATTGTACTTATTTGATATATAAAGCTGTCTCTCCAGATGGTGACCAATGAAGGTGAAGCATGAGGATAACATAAACAGAACTCAGATAAGAACAATCTCATAAATGACTGCATGACATTTTAGTGTGGGAGAGGAGGAAGACAAGAGAATGTCTTGATACAAACCTTAAATTAATTGATAACCAAAAAATAAGGTGTATAATTAGACCAAGGGATAAAACCAGACCCACCACCAGGGGCATCTGTAATAGAAATTTACTTCAAATTAAAACTAAAAATATATCACCAGTTCAGAAAGAACCATGCAGTTTTAAATGCTGTTTATTGAACATTCGCTCTCTTGGCACTAACTAAAGCTGTTTTGGTAAATGATTTTATATTAAGTACAAAATCTGATCTATGCTTTCTTACTGAAACCTGGCTTAGTAAATATGACACTGTTCCCTTAGCAGAGGCGTCACCAGATGGATACTCGTTCCTTAATAAGTCTAGAGATTCTGGTCGAGGAGGAGGCCTTGGAATAATTCATTGTAATAAAATGCAAATCACTTCTAAAAATTTAGGCAACTTTACATCCTTTGAGGTATTCATTTTAAATATTAAAACAGATTCCAACACAATTATAGTGCTAGTCTACAGACCACCAGGGCCATATTCATTGTTCATAACTGAATTTAGCAACCTTCTGTCTGATTTGGCCATAAATTATGATCACGTAGTTCTGATGGGGGATTTTAATGTACACATTGATGTGGAAACTGACACTTTTAGCAAATGTTTTACTTATTTGTTAAATTCAGTAGGATTTTGTCAGATTGTCAAAGGTCCAACTCATAATCATAACCACACATTAGATTTAAT
>JANRMT010062829.1:11360240-11381954 GCA_026402145.1 Polypterus bichir lapradei
GATAGATAGATAGATAGATAGATAGATAGATAGATAGATAGATAGATAGATAGATAGATAGATAGATACAGTGGGACCTCGGTTCATGACCATAATTCGTTCCAAAACTTTGGTCGTGAACCGAAGTAATTTCCCCCATAGGATTGTATGTAAATACAATTAATCCATTCCAGACCATAGAGACTGTATGTAATTATATTTTTTTTAAAGATTTTTAAGCACAAATATAGTTAATTATACCATAGAATGCACAGCATAATAGTAAACTAAATGTAAAAACATTGAATAACACTGAGAAAACCTTGAACAACAGAGAAAACTAACACTGCAAGAGTTTGCGCTATTGCGCTATGAACCGCTTGCTAAAAACACTTTTTTTTAATGAGTTTTAAGCCCAGGGAAAAAAATGATCAATTGAAAAATCCGTAATTTAATAAACCACCAAGAAACGTAACATTGCAACAATGCACGCTACAAACCGATCGCTGTAAGCGGAGTGGAGGTTAAAATCCAATAGAAAAAAGTCTTTATTAAATACAATGAGGTTAAAACAATGCTCGGATCTGTCTCTTTAAAAACAAGCCTGGTGCATCGTGCTCGCGCGTGTCTGTGTGTGTCTCTCTCGTGCGTGCGTGTCTGTGTGTGTCTCTCTTGTGTGCATGTGTCTGTGTGTCTCTCTATCGTGTGTCTGTGTGTGTGTTTCTCTCTCTCTCTCTCTCATTTGCTCGCTGCACAGGGAATGCACAAGGAGAGACTGAACACGTGCGGAAATCATCGGCGCACACAAACCGAAAGGGAAATTGGCTTGTTCATATACCGAGTGTGTGGTCGTGAACAGATGCAAAAGTTTGGCAAACTTTTTGGTTGTAAACTGATTTGTACGTGTTCCGAGACATTTGTGAACCGAGGTTCCATTGTAGATAGAAAGATAGATAGATAGATAGCTCCTTATTTGTCCCAAGGGTTAATTTGGCTATTTTGCAGAACCTCTTTAAATACAGTGTATTCAGAAAGTATTCACAGCGCATCACTTTTTCCACATTTTGTTATGTTACAGCCTTATTCCAAAATGGATTAAATTCATTTTTTTTCTCAGAATTCTACACACAACACCCCATAATGACAACGTGAAAAAAGTTTACTTGAGGTTTTTGCAAATTTATTAAAAATAAAAAAACTGAGAAATCACATGTACATAAGTATTCACAGCCTTTGCTCAATACTTTGTTGGTGCACCTTTGGCAGCAATTACAGCCTCAAGTCTTTTTGAATATGATGCCACAAGCTTGGCACACCTATCCTTGGCCAGTTTCACCCATTCCTCTTTGCAGCACCTCTCAAGCTCCATCAGGTTGAATGGGAAGCGTTGGTGCACACCCATTTTAAGATCTCTCCAGAGATGTTCAATCGGATTCAAGTCTGGGCTCTGGCTGGGCCACTCAAGGACATTCACAGAGTTGTCCTGAAGCCACTCCTTTGATATCTTGGCTGTGTGATTAGGGTCGTTGTCCTGCTGAAAGATGAACCGTCGCCCCAGTCTGAGGTCAAGAGCGCTCTGGAGCAGGATTTCATCCAGGATGTCTCTGTACATTGCTGCAGTCATCTTTCTCTTTATCCTGACTAGTCTCCCAGTTCCTGCCGCTGAAAAACATCCCCACAGCATGATTCAGCCACCACCATGCTTCACTCTAGGGATGGTATTGGCCTGGTGATGAGCGGTGCCTGGTTTCCTCCAAACGTGACGCCTGGCATTCATACCAAAGAGTTCAATCTTTGTCTCATCAGACCAGAGAATTTTGCTTCTCATGGTCTGAGAGTCCTTCAGGTGCCTTTTGGCAAACTCCAGGCGGGCTGCCATGTGCCTTTTACAAAGGAGTGGCTTCCGTCTGGCCACTCTTTCATACAGGCCTGATTGGTAGATTGCTGCAGAGATGGTTGTCCTTCTGGAAGGTTCTCCTCTCCCCACAGAGGACCTCTGGAGCTCTGACAGAGTGACCATCGGGTTCTTGTTCACCTCCCTGACTAAGGCCCTTCTCCCCCAATCGCTTAGTTTAGATGGCCGGCCAGCTCTAGGAAGAGTCCTGGTGGTTTCGAACTTCTTCCACTTAAGGATGATGGAGGCCACTGTGCTCATTGGGACCTTCAAACAGCAGAAATTGTTCTGTAACCTTCCCCAGATTTGTGCCTCGAGACAGTCCAGTCTCGGAGGTCTACAGACAATTCCTTTGACTTCATGCTTGGTTTGTGCTCTGACATGAACTGTCAACTGTGGGACCTTCTATAGACAGGTGTGTGCCTTTCCAAATCATGTCCAATCAACTGAATTTACCACAGGTGGACTCCAATTAAGCTGCAGAAACATCTCAAGGTTGATCAGGGGAAACAGGATGCAGCTCAGCTCAATTTTGAGCTTCATGGCAAAGGCTGTGAATACTTATGTACATGTGCTTTCTCAATTTTTTTATTTGAATTTAATCCATTTTGGAATAAGGCAAAATATAACATATAATAAAACATATAATAAGGCAATAATAAGGCAAAATATAACATAACAAAATGTGGAAAAAGTGATGCGCTGTGGATACTTTCCGGATGCACTGTAAATAAATACATTAATAGATAGATAAGTAAACAAATTAATATACCACACACTTTGGTCTGAACACAAACTGGAAAAAATCAAGAAAATTCAAAAGAAAGAAAAGTCTTGCCCTGGTAGTCCCAGTCTAAGTGAGGCATTATGCAGACGTGTTGCTGTTGGTATAAAGGAACACAGCAGTGTTTTGTGACACACTTCTGCTGAATGATTAATTAGATGATAGTCTTTGGTATTAGTACAGTATGTCTGAGAGAGGATGTGAAGCATTGTTCATAATGGCATTCAGTTTTGTTTTAATTCTTTCCATTGCTATGACCTCCAGGGGGTCCGGAGTGTGTCCTATAACTGAGCCTGCCCTTTAATTAGCTTGTTCACACAGTGGGCCTCTCTTACCAGCCCAGCACAAAACAGCTAAGAAAATCACTCTGGCCATCATAGAGCTATAAAAGATGTGAAGTATGTCACTTTCCACATTAAAGGAATGCAGTCTCTTAAGGAAGAAGAGCATGTGCTTCCCTTTCTTAGATATTTCTTCTGTGTTTCAAGACCAGTCTAACCAGTCATTAATGTGGACCTCCAAGTACTTTTAGTGGTGGACCACCTCTACATTCACTTCCTGAATATAAGGTGGTCCAGGTCTAATTATGCAGATCCAGATCATCTGAATGACTTTGATTCATGCGGGGACAATTCCAGTTCGGCATGAAGACAATTCTTCACATCGTCAGTTCGCACACTTCTCAATAGTCCAGGATTTTTCGGGTGATTTCCTATGTAATAAACTTAATAAGTTATACCATAATGAAAATTGCATAATTAGATCCGGACCACCCTATAGTGTCCGGACATAGAGACTCTTTGGTGCAGTGAAAGTCAATAACCAGTTCCTTGGTTTTGCTGATGTTAAGTTGCAGACAATTCTCTTTGCACAAAGAAACAAAAGTTCTCCACCTGACTCCTATACTTTGTCTCACCCCTTTTATCAATACACTCCATAAGTGCAGAATTTTGAGAATTTTTGCAAGTAACATGACTTGGTGTTATAGTGATAGTCTGAGGTGTATGGAGTAAAGAGAAAAGGAGACAGGACTGTTGCTTGTGGTGCTCCAATGTTGCTTACATCCGTATCGGAAACACAGTCCTTGTGTCTCACAAACTGCCCAACAGACAGTCCATTATTCAAAAACAATCTGTTATAAAATCGGTAAGATAATATGATATGTTGTACTTCAGGGTGTTGTGTATTTATGTATATTTTTGTGATTGTTTTGTTGTCTTTATTTATTTTGAATCAAAATTTTCCTTGTTTTTTTGTTATTTTTGTTTATGTTGTTTATTGTTGGTTAATTATGTTCTGCTTCTTTACATTTGTATGTGTTCCTTGTACTTTATGGGTCATTCCCAAGAGGCAGGACCACCCAGATGTCAAAGCTACTTTTGGCTATATATTCGATTCAGAAGATAAGCATTTTTTTTTGTTGTGAAGCTGTGCATATTGTTATTTGTTATTGGATGTACTGGTTTCTGATTCTCTTGCTTTGCCTAAGGATTCTGGTTCTGGATTACGTATTGGGCCTATGTTGTTTAGAATTGGCTTTTATACAATTCCTTTTTTGCCTCTTTTGCTCTGTGGAGCTTTTCCTTCATCACAACACAGGGAATTATATGGTAGCAACCACAGCACTGTAATCAACAACATCTGACACAAAATGATGGCACCTGCAGTAAAAAATGAGAAACAAAATGGCAGAGAAAAATGTAAACAAAATGGTAAAAGTTATTAACATTGTCAAATAATTACATTTACAAAAATACATTTTGTATGATCTAAAATCCCAGATCATATCAGCTAATAGTCGTTCAAAGCAAATGTCAAAAAATGCAGAACAGTTCTTAGTCATTGTGAAATAACATAATCTTCTCAAATTGGCTTATTCAAATTTTCACAGGAGGACAGAGCCAATGCGAGCAGCACCCAGGCACAAAGCTGGAAATAGCATTGGGCAGGGACCCAGTCTACCACAGGGTCCACTCATTCACAAGAACCATTAAACCCAGGGGAAACCCATACAGATTCAAGGAGAACATGAAAACTCCACTCAGATAACAACCAAGTGCTAGACTTGGACATGGGGTGCTGGGGTGACTTAAATGTTGAAATTAAAGAGACAGGAACAACTTTTAAACATATTCTTAAATGTTTTTATTTGGTTTACTCTACAGCCAGGTAATGCATAACAGTAGAATGTAATGCTTGAAAAAATAAGCTGCTCTTCAGATTTTTACACATTTCCTGCAATGCATTCACTACATGTTAAGCTTCATGCTCTACGAATTCAGAAAACTGAAATTCACTTAATTTACCTTTTTGCTCCTATAGGGAAAATAGCACTGATTCTTTCTTTTATATGTCATATTTAAATTCCTTAAATAAAATATAATGTGCCCTGTTGGCAGATGGGCACTGTAAACTGTGTTCTCAGAATTTTCAAGTAAGGAAGACAAACATTTTGAGGAAATGAAGTTCTACTCACTAATCAGGGTGTCAGAGAGCGGGTAAGGCAAATATAGATTTCTCTGTGTTCTCTATACATGACAATAATGACCTAGCCCATCACCACTTTTCTCAGTAGAGTATTGTAAAAATCCATCATTAATATATAAGACAAGGTAATACAAAACCTATACACGAAGGCATGGCTTCAAAACTCAAAATAATAGAAATCATTTTTTTATTTTTTACTAGGCGTCTTGTAGTCTTGTGCGCTGCATTGTTATGATATTTGTAGTTTTTAATTAAGTGCTGGACTCAATTCTTAACTAGCGTCCAAGTTTCTGCATTTTCAAACAAATCATTACGCTGCATTTTACGATTCTTTAGGTGCTGCGGTTCTTGACGTTTTGCCTGATTATTCCAGCAATTCCTAATTAACGTTTTATTGATTGCTTGTATATTATAAGTACCAGGCTGGATGATTTGGTATTCCATTCAGGATGAATATGGGACCCTTACCTGGACGGGAGGATTAGATAAAGAAGCAGTAGGGGAAGGTTCCTAATTTTGTATATTTTTATCCCCCATCAGCATCCCAGGACCTTGGTAACTATGTAGAGCCCTGCAAGTCATGATGGGAGTTTTAGTGTTAAGATTCAGCTCTGCTGTGTGCCTCTAGGAGGTGCTGCAGGAATTCATGATCCCTACTTTATGGGACTTCCACTTGACCTGGAAGTGCATCCATCAGGCTATGCTCTGGCACCGGCACTACTCCTGGGTCTGACATAAAAGGAAGCCATCCAGACTCATCCATCTAAGTCAGAGTTGGGAAGAAGGAAGGCAACAACCGCTGGAGGGAGGTGTATGGAAAGAAAAGAGAAGGAAGGAAGAAGCATTTGTGCAGAATTGTGTTTGTGGAACATGTCAAGAAACATTGTTTTGAACCTATGACTGTCTTTGTGCTGGTTGTGCCCAGGCTTTCGGCTTGGTGGCACCCCCTATCTGTCACAAAATTTAAAGGACACATATTTAGACCATTTTTGTCTCAATTCTGCCTTTTCAAAAAGTGAGCATCTCAACATCGCTACGGATATTTTGTGAAGTTAAAAAAGCTAAAAATATGATGGGCTCCACAGATACAAGTTATTGACGCTATGGCATCATTCCAGCGAACAGCAGAATTTAGAAATATGCAGTATCATCTAAATGTCTTATAATCAGGTACACCACAGGATGGTAGCAGCACTCAAGATCATCTGATTCTCCTTCCCATTCATTTCTCTAAGAACCATAGAAAATGTTAAAGATTTTTTCTAAAGAAAACCAATGCAGACTAGTCTTCAGTCAATAGCAGCAACAATATCAAACAGGTCATTTAAAAACAACATTTATTATTTCACTATTAAACGACAGACCATTGGAATGGCCTTCTGCCATTTATGATGCTAATCATCCTGCTGGTTTCTATAAAGATGTTCTTTCCCAGGTATGTGATACCACCTTGGGTCAAGAACTGACACTACCGCTAACCTCCACAAGTGCTGAGGTTAGTGAGGGCAATTGACTCCATTCTTTATGGTTTCTGGGCTATAAAAGGGTAACTGCTCTGAAAGAGGCATCACTTCTGCAAGAGTCGACCAGAGCTAAGGAATTCTGTGAATTTGTTGAACCAGACTAAAGAGTCTGATAAACGGTGGTGACTCTCTTTACGTGGTGACTATTTTGTTTCCCTTTTTACGCCATTATGTGTTTGCTTTTCTTAAGACTGAAAGTAAACAGGGACACTTGCTTTTTAAATCACACTTGTGCTCAAAAGTACTAGAATTTTGATATTAAAATTGAATGAAGAAGGCAGGGAATGCAGCTTAGACGAAAGAGAGGTCATTTGAATGAGTAGATTGCAGATCCTTAGACAGATACCGATTTAGCCAGTCACACATATAATTCTTGCATAGAATTCACAGTAAAACATGGCATATGGACAAAACTAGAACTGTGCAAGTGTGCGCAAAAAACTTCAAATACATAAAACTATACATAAGCAAAGTTCTACACATTTCCCTTTATAAATCCCAATCAATGCAATTTTAACACACATGCACACGCCTACAGCCCCATCCCGACTCCTCCCAGAATTAAACCTATTTGAATATACAAATTAATATAAATAGCCCTTTCCATTCAGTGTTTTGTTAAAAGACAAAAGCATGTGGAAAAAAGAAGAATTTCATCAAGTACGAAATGGAAGTCCTGCTCAGTGAAGCAGAGGCAAAGAAAAACGTACTGTTTGGTGGATTAAGCAGTGATATGAGCAGCAAAAGGGAATTGATGGAGCGGCAGAGTGTGGCGGAGGCTCTCAAAAGCTCAAGTTCAGAAAGTCACACAGTGACCAAAATAAAAAAAATAAGTGTAAATCATGTTTAAATTATTTGCATTTTTAATAAGACAAACAAGCAGGCAGCAGTATTACTGTTTATTCTGTTTCAGACAGTATTACAAAAGGTGACCTCTGTGAGCACATCTTTGGACAATGGCTGCACACACACCTCTGACTCAGAATCTGCTGAGCAACTGTCTGGCTGTGTGTGATGACAGATGTTGCTCTGAAGTCACAAAATGCAATAGTGAATGCTGTAAGAGATGTGGCCAATGAACTAAGGAATGTAAGGGCTTACTATGTGATACTGACCACAAATTAAATGAACCGTTTAAAAATAAATACTGCATCTGATTACCTGTTTTTACATTCTGCTAATTGCATTCAAACAAAGTTGTAACACTGTCCGATTTGGCTGATCATTTGGTGGGTCAGGGTCAGGTTCATCATATCGCATCTCTTCAGGTACGGGCAAGCCACAATTGTGTGCCACATTATGCGGCTCGCTACATGCTTGCACAATGTGACCCACTTTCTGTGGACTATAGAGCAGCACATTAATAGAGTTGAAATGCTTTCTATTTACATAAGCAAATTCATTCTCTGAAGGAGCCTTTATAGTAACATGTGTGCAGTCAACCGCTTCAATTACCTTGGGACATTGCTGTGAATTGTACTTTGATGTTTGCCTGTTCTACCACAGGATAAGAAAATCTCATATATCTGGATGATAAGAAGATAATACCATCCCATACAGCTGGCATGGCGCGACTCAATGATGACTGAGAAATGCTAAGTTGGTCAGCCAGGTGACATTGAAAAGTTCCTGTGGCTAAAAACCAGAGGGTGGACAGGATTGCAACGGAAGAGATAGAACACAGTTCCTGAAAGTCTGCCTTTGTAAAGCCAGTGCCAGTTCAGCACACAGCTCCTAGAAAATAGCTCTTGGAAATCAAAATCAACTTAGATGCCAGTCATCATCATGGGAAAAAAAATGAGTATGATCTCTAAATAGGCATTCTCTTCTAATTCTTCTATTTGCGATGTCTTCTAACAACGCTAAAGCAGCCATGGTGGTTGGAATAGTTTGGCCATTTCATTCCCCATTATATTGTTACAGATTGATTACAATCAAGTGCCTTAAATGTATAAATGATAAGCAATTAATTTCTGTGTTTTTCATAAAAGCCAAATGGATGCGCTGGGTGCTGGCCATTTACAAAACCAAGCAGAAAATTATGTATGCATTGTCTGAGGCGGCCGTGAAAATGTGCATAGCTTTACACCAAGTTTATTTTTTATACATCTTGATGTCAGAGTGGAACATGAGACCCCAGGTCTTGATGGAGAAAAGGCAAAAGGGATTATCTGCCTGAGTGACTACTGGTTATAAACAGACATTGCTGAGAAATTCTCTATCATGGCATTTTATGTGAAAAAAGCAGACACCCAAAACACAAGATATTAGGCTCCCACCATCATCTTTCACCGAGTGGGTGAGAAGCCCACATAGCATCTCCATGTGGTTTCTGCTGACTGAAATACTTGGGTGACCTTGGCGTCAGACCGTGCCCAACACACACCAGTCCCAGGTATGCTGTCTTATTCATTTAATAGAAATATAATTAGAGTCATTTAAGGATTGCATCATTTAAGGATTGTTCTTTGTTTGTGCTGTTCCATTCCCAAATACTTAAAATGGCATTGGTTGGACCATAGTAAAGACCAGAGGTTTTCAAACTGGTCCTAGGGACCCACTGTTGCTGCAGGTGTTTGTTCCAACCAGTTTATGTTTTTAATTGGACTGTTATTTCCCATATTCTGTGTTTTGGGAACAATCTAGAAATTAGAAAACCAAATTTGGTAAAAAAAATAATTAATTAATTAAAATGTACTAAGCAGATAAATGGAAATAATGTTTTTTTTTCTTTTTAACAATATTTTCATTTTGATTTTCATTCTACTTTTATAGGTGTTCTAATTATTAAATTAATCCATTATTTACTAATTATTGGGTTTGACGCTAAAGTAGCCTTTCACGATTAGTGTTGTTTGCCTGGGTGTCTGCTCTGCTCATTTTTAATTGTCATTATTAAGATACAATTAAGGGAGCAAACTGCACAGAAAAAGGGAAAAATATAACGAAATCAACAAAAGAGAGTTAAGCATTTAAATCTATAGCAAAAATAGAAGTATTTCTAAATGTTTTATAAATGCAAAAATCATGCTGCTGTACTTTTTTGAATGTAGAATAAGAGAAGATGAAAAAACCCAGCTAATTAAATAAGATCAGTGTTATCAGTTGTTGTCACTGATTATGAATCTGACTAAAACAAAAATTTGCAGCCATAGTGGGCCCTCAGGACCGACTTTGAAAACCCCTGGTTTAGACTACTTTTTTAATCCTAACTGATCTCTTCATATTGACTGCTGGCAATATGGGTTCTGAGCAACAGCAAAGATGTTGTCATAAAGCAGACTGGTTTCTGAGAAACTGGAACAAAACCAGTTTTCTAGAATATTGAAGTATTGCTATCAAAAACAAAATCCAGAGGTCTAAACTGTAAGTAGTCAGCCAGAAGTCATTCTACTGTTTATTTATGTTTTAATACTTTCTTTGTGCTTTGTGAGTGTGGTCCCAAGAGGCAGGTCCACTTTGGATTCACTGTTGATTGACCGCCTTCAGGCAGGTTCATTGTCTGTGGAAGAGTGCTTATAAGTGTGAGTACTGATTATTTGGGTTTGTGGATTTTGTATTTCTGTCTTTGTTTTTTGATTCTTGGATTTCAGATTGATACATAATATATTTTCTCTGAGTTGCCTGTTTAGACAAACTCACTTGCATCATTTTCACATTTTTGCTATTTTTGTGCTTACATTTATAAAGATTCTTTGTTGGACTTGTCTCTACGGCCAGAGTTCTGGCAATTTCCTTTCCCTAGACATAACTTTTTAGTGAATTTTAGGACATTTAAAGTATTTCGAACTTTTATAGCTAGCTCTGCTTTTGGGAACTATGCATTCTAAAGCCTGCCCATGCAGTCTGAGGTCAGGCTTCACCCCCAGTAAAGGTCCTGTCCTGGCTTGTGGGTCTTTGAAGTCTTTTAACCTTGTCTGTTACGTGTATTTCTGATACTTTAAAATGGTGATGTTAAGCTCTTAAAATTAATCAACAAAAATATTGATATATTTCTCAAAATGAAGAATCTTTCTAATGTTTTTTGAAAGTGAAATTTTAAGAATATTCACAACAAAGAGATACATTTTATCTAAGACAAAAAAAAAGTTTTGAACCAAGATGTTTCAGGTTTACCAATTCTTAACAATCTAGCCCTGCCTGTTAGATTAATTTACTATGGATTACCCAATCAGAAATGCATGTCACACATCAACATGCCACATGCCTAAGTTGAGATAAAAAAAAGTGAAAGAGAAATATGTATAGTGTAGCGCAGTGCAGCCCCAGTGCTCACTGGCACTGAGTGCCAATGGATTCTTCCTCTTTGCATTGCTCTTCTAGGAGGCTCATTATCCCTAAAAGGACTGCTTGCTTTACCCACACTAAGGTAGCATTCATATGTGATTTTGGGAGGCTTGCTGCTTCTACAAGGTGTATTGCAGCTGGCACTGAAGCTGTTCATTTGTATGACGGAATTGCACCTCATACTGCTGGTAAATCTTCACCAAAAGATCTTCAGGCTCATGGAACTGATGAAAAGTGTGTCAGACTGAGTTACCTCTGAATCCTGGTGAGCAGTGTGTAGCAGGGCCTGTGACAAGACAGCACAGGCAAAACATGAGGCAGTTTGTGGAAGCGCTACAGAACAGATGAGAAGATGAATCTAGAAACTGAAATTTGTTACCTGGAACACTGGCTGCAGTATCAGTGAAGTTGGGATAACATCCAAGACGCCAATGCATCTGCAGGTCCACACTAGTAGACTCCCTGCTCACATACAATAAACGTATCACCACGCAAAAGTGCAGTGTTAAGCAGCTCTGCAGCACCTCACTGCAATGCAGAACTCAACATCCCTGCAGTGCCTTCTGACAATTAAACAATCTAGATGTCATCTGATGTGCCATCATCACCTGTCACAGAAGAAGAAGCAGAAGAATAGTCCACGCCGTCATTTTGAACATTTTGTGTTCCACTGCAAGGAGCTGAAAGTGGTCGCTGAAGACTGTGACTTTAAAGCAACAAGTTGCTTGAGCCACCAGCAATGTGAACTGATGTTACAATCATTTAAATGAGTAGATTCAAAGTCAGCTGCAGGAGAGCCTATAAAGATGGTAAGACTGCCAAAACACCATGAATTCCAAGTTGTGTGGCAAAAGGGAGCTGTCCTTTCAAGGGCAGGGATCTACCTAAATGAGCATAAAAGAAGCATGAATCCAATGGTGCTGGCAACGATGCATTGCTAAAATACATTGTGTCGCATGCATGCCAGAGTATCTCCTCATGGGATCAATCAAGGTATGTAACAACCCACTAGGACAAGAAGGGGTGCTGTCACTAACATTTTGTTTTGCTTCTCTCACCAAAGTGCTGAGTAACCACCCAGTGAGGGCAATTAGCCCCACCCCTTTCTGGTTCACAAGCTATAAGAAGCCTGGCTGCCCAGAAGGAGGAGTCTTTTGTGTCCAATGCGACCTGCCAGAGGGAGCTCCTGTGATAGATCCTAAATTCTAGCTGAAACATTTTTGTTTTGCTTTGTGCCTAAAGGAAAGAAACATAGTGCCAAGAGGCATTCACTCTGTTGGTATCCTAACTTTTACTTTTGAAGTGTCCTGTCATTCCTGCAACCAACAACAATATATGTATCAATTGCATGTGAATTTCAAAAGGAAAATAGGATAGACAAGTTGTCAGGTAACTTGAAATCAATTACTTTTGGAACCTGCAAACTGCTTGACCTAATCATCAAGCTTGAAGCCTTTATCACTAAATGTCTATATGGGGGGCAATTTCATCAAGCCAAGTCATCCAATTACAGCTTGACTAGTTAAAAAGAAAATACAGCATATGCTTGCATGTCTGTTTCAGCCATCTTTTATAAATTACCAAATGCTGTAAGAGAAGCTGTGCTCAGAGCTCAAAGCCCTCGTAGCCAGTCAATGTGTTAATCAGGAGAAGGTCACATTTGTGACACCTGGCCTTGTTTTATTTCTCTGTTTCAAACATCTGAAGGACAATGATCTTCACAGAAACTTTCATCCCAGGGAATTGCAGAGAGACATCAAAAGTGGCCTGAAGTGTTCAGTTGAACAAGAGGAAAGCTTTGTAGGCAGAGCAAACTTTAAATAGCAGATGTCCTGGGGTGCTCTCAAGCTTCCCTGTAATGGCCTGTGAAAGGGATGAGTCATTTGCCTCCCATTGTGGTGCCAAGGAAGAAACCATGCAAAAGCATGGTGAAAAAACAGAGGCCACTCCACATGTGGGAAGGTTAAGTGTTATAAAAAGGTCTAAAATTAATCAGATGATTGATTTTTCTTTAATCAAACAGGTAATTTGATTGTTTCACTTTGACTTCAAATTGCTTTAATGCTGTTTATGATTCGCATCTGTTCTGTGATGGGATTTAGACAGAGCAAAAATGCATGTCAAGCACACTCTGCTGTGGGAAAATGGCAAGGACATTGGCCGGGAGTCCTCTGATGGTTTGGTCAAGTCAGGTAAAATCAGAAAAACAAATACCTATTGGCAAATAAGTAACCTTGTAAGCTACATAAAAGTCAGAGTGAATGACCATAAACAAAATGCATCCGAGTTACGTGTCAGCCACACACAACAGCAAAAGCAAGAGATGGCAAACCTACCTGCTTCGCACCATTCATTGCAGCTTCAGGTATAAATTAGAGATACATAACTCCTAGGCAAGCCTCAGTCAGATTCAGCATTAAAGCTGCAAGGAAAAAAAAGAAGAAGAAACACAATCCAATCTGTCTTTGATCACAGCAGCTGTAAAGACAACACAGACAATCAATCATAAAGGGTCTGGGGCACATCGAAGGCGAACCCTGTGTATTGAAAAGCACAAAAGGTGTAAAAAAATGTGTGTTAAGCACAAACAGTTGATTCTTTTTCTTAGGTTCACATAGTCTGTCCAAGATGGCTATGTTTCCGGTTTTGATGGTTTCTGGGAGGAAGAGGTCCAGGTGGAAGCACCCTGGAAGTGACGACATGGTTGGAGGTACATCAATCTTCCTTTCTGCAGAGGGGAAAAGAGGAAAGGAATCATTATTGCTTAGCACCCTTGTGTGTTCTCTACAAGTTATATAATTATCCAAACCCTTAAATATTAAGCTATTCCCCAATTGCATGCGTATGACATAGCTAACCCAGGTATTTAGAGTTGTGGATGGTACTTAGCTGCCAAAGCCACCACTGGAACTGAATATGACAAGGTTAAATCTTTAGAGATTACCTCAGTGACAAAAGTACAAGTCCAGCATATGCCCTATGCCTTGATAGTGGGTCACTTGGGAGTGAAAAATTTAAGAGCACCAGTGCAGACAGTTGTGACTTGGAAGGAAAAAATATTAACTTTGAACACTAGTGAGCAGGTGACAGAACTCCATTCAGGTAAAAGACAAAATGAGAACAAGAGAGGGTATCAATGGCCACAACCGGGACATAAGACCTTTTGAATGACATCTGGAAGCACAAAGTCACAGAATTCTATGCCACTGATTCAAAGGCATGCTAAATTAAATTTGCCACATAGCAATATGTTCAGAAAGTAAAGATGTGTGAATAATTTCTGAATCCACTGTATGCTGGCCATCTTTATTTAAGAAGGTTCTTCATGGTGTTCTACTGAAATTTAAGGTTGACTAAGTGGGGTTGAGTCTTTGGTGGACTTCACTTCTCGCCCAGAGTATTCTAGGCAGTGATATCTTCTAGCTTTCATATGTCTCTTAGTTATTAAGGCAGCGTTTCTCAACCTTTAAGTATTTGCGACTCGAGTTTTCATAACAGTTTTAATCGCGCCCCCCCCTAACATTTTTTTGAAATGTAGATGCATATTTTATTATACCTACCTAACTTTTATCGACATTTATCTAACTCTATATTTATTGTTCTAGTATCAGAATGTAGTTTAAGTTATATTTTTGATTCTTGTTTTCTTTTTTTCACATCTTCGTGCCCCCCTTTTTGTTACTTCGCGCCCCCCTGGGGTGCCCGCCCCACAGGTTGAGAACCACTGTATTAAGGGGCTGGCCATTTCTACTTTGGCCACTGTTCCTTTTCTAGTGGTCTACAAGGCAGTGATATATTCTCTTAGTTACTAATTGGCTGTATCAACCCTTGCAGTTTGTTCAATTTAAGAACTGTGAAAGAAATAAAATTACTCTTCTATAGGTGTCATTCCTGATGTGAACTTTTGGCCTAAATAGAGTAAAACTCTACGGCTGTCATTTTGTTATGCTATCCTTCTTCAGAAGCTTTTCCTATTTCGTGCTGCCACTCTTCACTAGCCTGTCTTGTGCCTCAGTAAAAAGCTGTCATTTGGCTCAGCACTTTTAAGAGCTCCCGGGGCCTTATAAAACTCAGTGTCACTGCTATGCAATTAAGTGATCAGTCAGAGATGGATAGTAGAAGTTCTGTGTGCTAGCAAGTGTTGCCTTTTCTTCTTGTATAATTAAGCTAAAGCAAATCTTGCAATCAGCATGCTCTCAACAGCCCTCCTAACAAGTTAATTGAAGTACTAATAGCTGGCTTCATAACAATTAGCCAAAATCATGTGCAGCTTTGTAGTCTGAGGACTTCCCAGGGGAAGGACCACATTTGTAAGTGCTCTTGCTTAAACGAGTAAAAAAAAAAATAAAAAACAGCAATAAGAAATGTAAGTGACATTTAAAGATGTGCATAAAAGTAAACAGGTAAGTGTTTGTCCTGGTAGATGCCATGTCCAGTCATCCACTACTGAACATTTATTTTATTGAGCCACAGTGCCTTCTTCACAAAAATGATAACAAAACAAAGTACCAAACACAATCCTCCTTCCTCCTCCAAGAGCGTTGCCTACTGCCTTTCGACTCTGACTCAATAGTATGAGGCATCAGGTTATCTTTTATGCTGGACCCAGGAGTGATTCCAGTGCCACATCATATCCTCCAGGAAACACTTCCAGGCCATAAGAAAAGTATAGAGAAACAGTGCCCAGATCCCCTGGGACCCCAAAAGGGCTGCATTTCCAAACTCCATCTCCCATGCAACCATATGGGTGTCCCAACTCGGTTCCCATACGAGGATCACAGTCATGTGGCATATGGGGGATGGAACCACTCTAAATCCTTGGATTTTCTCAGTCCGTCTGTTATAGTATATTACCCGGGTACAAATTTATTTCCTTGTCCCTCTGGCAAGTTTGCTTGAGTCATTGCACTGGCATCCCATCTGGGTAATAGGATATCCTCTGATCCAGATGGGATGGCTGTTCTCCTCCTACAATCTATAAATTATTACATCACCTGAGATTGCACATCTAGCATATCAGGTGGTATGGTCTTGGTTTAAAGAGATACATTCTATTTGCTTGCATGGCACTAGTTATAATAAAATGTATTACATAAAACACCTACCCACCTTTACCTAAAGTGTAGCTCTTCCTCTCCTGCCTGTTTTTCCACTCTTTAATTTGCTGAAATTAGAGGGGACAGAGTGCTGAACTGAAAACCACAGAGTCGTAAGTGTATAGGATTTGAGGCTTTTTGATTAAGTCTACACAATAAAGCATATAAAGGGGAAAATAGGGTCACCATAAGACCCTACACAACAAAATACTCAAAATGTTAAAGCGTTAAGAGTGATGTTAGATTCAAGGCCATTTGAAAGATATATCGCAATTACATTTTTTACCCAAAATGAGTGTAGAGCATTCACAAAACACGTACTACCTAGTGACATGGGCAATGGATGGCATTACTTGCAAGCTGGATCTTGTCCTGGGTACATTTTAGACAATTTTTAATGGGATATGTAAAGGATGAACAACTTTTAGTTGATGTATAACATGCTTGGTGTACACTGAACTAAAATATATTCTTGTGAATTGCTGAATCCCATTCCTTACTTGAAAGATTGCTTTCCGGTTGTCTCCTAAGATTTTTCAGGGTCCTTTTCTACACCAGTTGTGTTCCTCCTTATCCAGGGCTCCAGGGTGTGTGAAGTGAACAGGTCATTTTATTTTTAAGTGAGAAGATGTGCCTCTGGCTGAATTCCAGTGCAGTTAACCCTGTAATTTCCCAGGTGTTATATGTGAAGGTGGCCACTGCCATCAAAAGTAAAAATACCATATAAAAACACTGATTGTGCTGTGAAGAGCTAAATGTAAAACTGTTCAAAGGTAACTCAAACAGAAATACAATTACTTATTGATAAAATAACTTTGCCAAATCAAATCCTCTACATTTTGTCTTCCAACTAATGAGAGTGATGAATTTAAGAATTGAAAAATACTAAGGCTAATTAGTTATTGTTGCTAAGAAATGAAAAGCCTTTCAAATTTTTTAAGAATGCCATTGTTTAGAAGCTACAATGGAGAAAACATCTGCTCTGTTGAACTACGCCTTGTCTTGGGTTAACACTATTGTTTAAAGTCGTAAAAATTGATCATCATTTTATTTTTTGCAAGAACACATTTGGTGCGGAGGCATGCTGTTTTCTCTGTTTTAAAGATTTCAGAAGTCTAATAACAGAATATGGTACAAACAAAAAAAAAAATCATCGAGATGAAATATTATCTGATTGGGTTTTGAAGTTACCCATCTTATAAACCTTCATCCATCTCTCTGTCTTTTAGCATCAAACACAAGGCAGAAATTAATAGCTGTGACCAACTGGTACCAGAGGCAGGAGGAGAGGAGGAAGGTAAAGAGAATGGAACTGAGGGTAGGAATTTTGAATGTTGGCAGTATGACTGTTAAGGGGAGAGAGTTAGTTGATATGATGGAGAGAAGAAAGGTTGATATACAGTGGTGTGAAAAACTATTTGCCCCCTTCCTGATTTCTTATTCTTTTGCATGTTTGTCACACAAAATGTTTCTGATCATCAAACACATGTAACCATTAGTCAAATATAACACAAGTAAACACAAAATGCAGTTTTTAAATGATGGTTTTTATTATTTAGGGAGAAAAATAATCCAAACCTACATGGCCCTGTGTGAAAAAGTAATTGCCCCCTTGTTAAAAAATAACCTAACTGTGGTGTATCACACCTGAGTTCAATTTCCAGAGCCACCCCCAGGCCTGATTACTGCCACACCTGTTTCAATCAAGAAATCACTTAAATAGGAGCTGCCTGACACAGAGAAGTAGACCAAAAGCACCTCAAAAGCTAGACATCATGCCAAGATCCAAAGAAATTCAGGAACAAATGAGATCAGAAGTAATTGAGATCTATCAGTCTGGTAAAGGTTATAAAGCCATTTCTAAAGCTTTGGGACTCCAGTGAACCACAGTGAGAGCCATTATCCACAAATGACAAAAACATGGAACAGTGGTGAACCTTCCCAGGAGTGGCCGGCCGACCAAAATTACCCCAGTCGCAGAGACGACTCATCCGAGAGGTCACAAAAGACCCCAGGACAACGTCTAAAGAACTGCAGGCCTCACTTGCCTCAATTAAGGTCAGTGTTCACGACTCCACCATAAGTAAGAGACTGGGCAAAAACGGCCTGCGTGGCAGATTTCCAAGACGCAAACCACTGTTAAGCAAAAAGAACATTAGTGCTCGTCTCAATTTTGCTAAGAAACATCTCAATGATTGCCAAGACTTTTGGGAAAATACCTTGTGGACTGATGAGACAAAAGTTGAACTTTTTGGAAGGCAAATGTCCCGTTACATCTGGCGTAAAAGGAACACAGCATTTCAGAAAAAGAACATCATACCAACAGTAAAATACAGTATGGTGGTGGTAATGTGATGGTCTGGGGTTGTTTTGCTGCTTCAGGACCTGGAAGGCTTGCTGTTTTAGATGGAACCATGAATTCTACTGTCTACCAAAAAATCCTGAAGGAGAATGTCCGGCCATCTGTTCGTCAACTCAAGCTGAAGCGATCTTGGGTGCTGCAACAAGACAATGACCCAAAACACACCAGCAAATCCACCTCTGAATGGCTGAAGAAAAACAAAATGAAGACTTTGGAGTGGCCTAGTCAAAGTCCTGACCTGAATTCAATTGAGATGCTATGGCATGACCTTAAAAAGGCGGTTCATGCTAGAAAACCCTCAAATAAAGCTGAATTACAACAATTCTGCAAAGATGAGTGGGCCAAAATTCCTCCAGAGCGCTGTAAAAGACTCATTGCAAGTTATCGCAAACGCTTGATTGCAGTTATTGCTGCTAAGGGTGGCCCAACCAGTTATTAGGTTCAGGGGGCAATTACTTTTTCACACAGGGCCATGTAGGTTTGGATTTTTTTTTCTCCCTAAATAATAAAAACCATCATTTAAAAACTGCATTTTGTGTTTACTTGTGTTATATTTGACTAATGGTTACATGTGTTTGATGATCAGAAACATTTTGTGTGACAAACATGCAAAAGAATAAGAAATCAGGAAGGGGGCAAATAGTTTTTCACACCACTGTATTGTGCGTGCAAGAGTCTAAATGGAAGGGGAGTAAGGCTAGGTGGATCAGAGGTGGATTTAAATTGTTCTATCATGGTGTGGATAGGAGGAGAAATGGAGTAGGGCTTATTCTGAAGGAACAGTATGTCAAGAGTGTTTTGGAGGTGAAAAAAGTGTCAGACAGAGTAATGATTATGAAGCTGGAAATTGGAGGTGTGATGATGAATGTTGTTAGTGCATATTCCTGCAAGTTGGGTGTGCAATGGGTGAGAAAGACTATTTTTGGAGTGAGTTGGATGAAGTGATGAACATTGTACCCAAGTGACAGAAAGTGGTGATTGGAGCGGATTTCAATGGACATGTTGGTGAAGGGAACAGAGGAGACGAGGAGGTGATGGGTAGGTATGGAGTCAAGGAGAGGAATGAAGAAGGTCAGAGGATAGTGGATTTTCCCAAAAGGATGGACATGGCTGGGTTGAATATGTATTTTAAGAAGAGGGAGGAACATAGGGTGACTTACAAGAGTGGAGGAAGATGCACAGAGGTAGATTATATCATAGATAGATAGAGAGATAGATAGATACTTTATTAATCCCAAGGGGAAATTCACAAAAATCCTATGCAGAAGAGTCAATCTGAAGGAGATTGAAGACTGCAAAGTGGTGGCAGGGGAAAGTGTAGTTAAGCAGCATAGGATGGTGGTCTGTAGGATGACGTTGGAGATCAAGAATAGGAAGAGAGTGAGAGCAGAGCCAAGGATTAAATGGTGGAATTTGAAAAAGGAAGACTGCAAGGTTGAGTTTAGGGAGAAGGTGAGACAAGCACTGGGTGGAAGTGAAGAATTACCAGACAGTTGGGAAACTACAGCAGATGTAGTAAGGTTGACAGCAAGAAGGGTGCTTGGCGTGACATCTGCAAAGAGGAAAGAGGAAAAGGAAACCTGGTGGTGGAATGGGGAAGTACAGGAGAGTATACAGAGGAAGAGGATGGCAAAGAAGAAGTGGGATAGTCAGAGAAATGCAGAAAGTAGACAAGAGTACAAGGAGATAAGGCGCAAGGTGAAGACAGAGGTGGCAAAGGCTAAAGAAAAGGTGTCTGATGAATTGTATGAGAGGTTTAACACTAAGGAGGGAGAAAAAGACCTGTACTAATTGGATAGACTGAGGGACCGAGCTGGGAAAGATGTGCAGCAGGTTAGGGTAATAAAGCAGTGGTTCTCAACCTGTGAGGTTGGCCCCCCTAGGGGGGCGCAAAGTAACAAAAAGGGGGGCGCGAAGATGTGAAAAAATGAAAAAAAGAATCAAAAATATGAAAAAAACATCTGTTGAAACGAAAACAAATTAACTTAAATTACATTCTGATACTAGAACAATAAATATAGAGTTAGATAAATGTTGATAAAAGTTAAGTAGATATAATAAAATATGCATCTAAATTTAAAAAAAATGTTAGGGGGGGCGCGATTAAAACTGTTATGAAAACTCGGGTCGCAAATACTTAAAGGTTGAGAAACGCTTTAATAAAGGATAATGATGGAAACGTACTCACAAGCGAGGAGAGTGTGTTGAGCAGATGGAAAGAGTACTTTGAGAGGCTGAAGAATGAAGAGAATGAGAAAGAGAAGAGGTTGGATGATGTGGAAATAGTAAATCAGGATGTGCAACGGATTACCAAGTAGGAAGTAAGGACAGCTATGAAGAGGATGAAGAATGGAAAAGCCGTTGGTCCAGGTGACATACCTGTGGAAGCATGGAGGTGTTTAGGAGAGATGGCAGTGGAGTTTTTAACCAGATTGTTTAATGGAATCTTGGAAAGTGAGAGGATGCCTGAGGAGTGGAGAAGAAGTGTACTGGTGCCGATATTTAAGAAGAAGGGGGATGTGCAGGACTGTAGTAACCACAGGGGGATAAAATTGATGAGACACAGCATGAAGTTATGGGAAAGAGTAGTGGAAGCTAGGTTAAGAAGTGAGGTGATGATTAGAGAGCAGCAGTATGGTTTCATGCTAAGAAAGAGCACCACATATGTGATGTTTGCTCTGAGGATGTTGATGGAGAAGCATAGAGAAGGCCAGAAGGAGTTGCATTACGTCTTTGTGGACCTGGAGAAAGCATATGACAGGGTGCCTCGAGAGGAGTTGTAATATTGTATGAGGGAGTGGCAGAGAAGTATGTAAGAGTTGTACATGATATGTACAAGGGAAGTGTGACTGTGGCGAGATCTGCAGTAGGAGTGATGGATGCATTCAAGGTGAAGGTGGGATTACATCAGGGATCGTCTCTGAGCCCTTTCTTATTTGCAATGGTGATGGACAGTTTGACAGACAAGATTAAACAGGAGCCCCTATGGACTATTATGTTTGCTGATGACATTGTGATCTGTAGCGATAGTAGGGAGCAGGTTGAGGAGACCCTGGAGAGGTGGAGATATGCTCTAGAGAAGAGAGGAATGAAGGTCAGTAGGAACAAGACAGAATACATGTGATTAAATGAGAGGGAGGTCAGTGAAACGGTGAGGATGCAAGGAGTAAAGTTGGCGAAGGTGGATGAGTTTAAATACTTGGAATCAACAGTACAGACTAATGGGGATTGTGGAACAAAGGTGAAAGAGAGGTGAAAAAGAGAGTGCAGGCAGGGTGGAATGGGTGGAGAAGAGTGTCAGG
>JANRMT010062829.1:11388998-11413827 GCA_026402145.1 Polypterus bichir lapradei
AGTGAGTGAGTGAGTGAGTGAGTGAGTGAGTGAGTGAGTGAGTGAGTGAGTGAGGGCTTTGCCTTTTATTAGTATAGATATGAAAGGATGATACTGGCACGCATATCCCCAACCATCGAGGATCATATGTCACTAGACCAAGCAGGTTTTCGCTCCGGTCGATCCTGTTGTGGCCAAGTCTTGAACCTAACTCAATACATTGAAGATGGGTTTGAGCAGAAACTAATTACAAGGGCAGTGTTTGTAGACCTTTCCACTCCCTATGATACAGTGAACCACAGAGCACTTCTTTTGAAATTTGCTAGAACCATACAAAACACTCCATTGGTTCATATAATCGAGTCTCTACTGGTCAACAGAAGGTTCTATGTAGAAATGGACGGTAAAAAGAGTCACTGGAGGAATCAGAAAAATGGACTTCCTCAAGGTTCAGTGCTGGCTCTTGTTCTGTTCAATATCTATACCAACGGCCAGCCTTATTTATGCAGATGAACTCTGCTTAGCCTCCCAGTCTGTTTCCTTACAAGATATCCAAAAGAGACTTACCAATGCCCTCAACAACCTATCAGAGTATTACACTAAATGGTTCCTTAATGCCATCCCAGGGACACAGGTCTGTACCTTTCATCTTAACAATAGACAATCAAACACAACTCTAGAGATCAGGTGGAATAACGAAGTACTGAAGAACACCAAACATCCTGCTTACTTAGGCATCACTCTGGACAGGACACTGTCTTTTAAAGAACATATTTTTAAACTCAAAAAGAAGATATCCAGCAGGAATAATCACCTTAGCAAACTAGCAAATACATCCTGGGGAGCAGACCTTAAGATCCTGTGATCAATGGCCATGGCACTCTGTTATTCAACAGCAGTTTCGTGCACCAGTGTGGGCTAGGTCAACCCATGCCAACAAGGTTGACCTTGAGCTAAATAGTGCATGCCGTATCATCACTGGCACAGTGCGAACAATGTGCCTTCCTGCTTTATACAGGGTTGCTGGGATCGCACCTCCCCATGTACGATGAGAATGTAGTTCAAGAGTAGAAAGGTTCAAGCAACTGATGGACTCCAGACACCCACTTCACCATCACCAGGAGGTAAATCGCTGACTACCTTCTCATTGGAGTTTCACCGTAGTGGAACCCCTTAATCCAAAGCAGTCCACAAAACATAGGCTCGAGAGATGGCGAAAGACTGACTGTAGCCGTCCCAATGAAGCTCTTCCTACACCTCAAAAGCATCTACCCAATGGAACATCCCTCTCTAGGAAAGACTGGGTCGCACTTAACCGAGCTAGGTCAAAGGTGGGCAAAACAAGGGACAACCTATTTAGAAGGGTACTCACAACAAGCGCTGAATATCCCTGTGGTAAGCCCACCCAAACAATGGACCACATTCTCCATGAATGTTCCTGAGGCCCTACATATACCGATGAAGATTTTAAGGATGCTAATGACACCGCTCTTACCTGGATACGGTAGTGGCGTGATAGGATATGATGAGGGCGGCTGATGGAATGGCCCTTATGGATGACACTGCAGTTGTGACCCACTGGGCTGGCTACTTTGAGCAGCTGTTCAAAGCTGAACCTCCGGCTAGGACGTTGGATATCTCTAGGTCCACGGTCCGTGGGGCCGATCCTCCAATTAGCTGTGAACCACCCAATCTCAATGAGATTGCACAGGTGGTGAACCAGCTGAGGGGAGGAAAGGCTACAGGGATCTGTGATATCTGGGGTGAACTTCTCCAGGCAGGTGGTAAGACTGTCCTCCTGCCATTGCAAGTAATCTTTGCTTCCATTTGGGAGACTGGCATCATCCCAACTGACTGGAAAACGGGACTTGTCATCCCTATCTGGAAAGGGAAGGGTGATCACCTGGATTGCAGCAACTACAGGGGGATAACACTGCTCTCTGTGCCGGGTAAGGACCTTGCTAGGGTTATCCTCAATAGGATCCGTGATCACTTGCTCACCTACCAGCGACCGGAACAGTCTGGTTTTACTCCTAAGAAGTCTACCATCGACCGCATCCTAGCACTTAGGGTTCTCATGGAGCACAAACGTAAATATCGGCAGAGTTTCTTTGCAGCCTTTGTCGATTTTCATAAAGTGTTCAACTCAGTTGATCAAGCTGCCCTGTGAGACATCCTGAGGGTTTGTGGGATCCTTTTGAGATTGCTGGATATAATGGCCGGCCTATACACTGGTACTGTGAGTGCTGTGCAGAGTGGAGACAGAGCCTCTGCGTTTTTCCCAGTTGATTCTGGGGTTCGTCAGGGGTGTGTTCTTGTTCCTACTCTGTTCAAAGCTTGTATGGACTGGGTGTTGGGCAAGGTCGTGGGGTCCAGCGGCTGTGGGGCATCTGTTGGTGAAGAAAGATTCATGGACCTTGACTTTGCTGACGATGCTGTGATCTTCGTGGAGTCAATGGAGGTTCTGATCGGGGCGATTGAAAGACTGAGTGAGGAGTCTGAGTGTCTGGGCTTGCGAGTGCCCTGGATAAAAACCAAGATCCAGACCTTTAATGACCTCTTGGGCACAGTGATCAGCAGTGTGTCTGTTTGCGGTGAGAGTGTCGACCTTGTTGAGAGGTTTACTTACTTTGGCAGTGAAATTCATGTCTCTGGTGACTCTTTTTATGAAGTCAGTAGAGGGATTGGGAGAGCATGGGGGGGTCATGAGGTCGCTGGAAAGGGATGTGTGGTGCTCCTGATATCTATGCAAAAGGACGAAGGTCCAAGTCTTTATATGATTGAGAGACATGGACGCTATCCAGTGACCTGAGATGAAGACTGGACTCTTTGGGTACTGTTGGTTTGACTTTGTGTCGAATGAGCGGTTGCTCATGGAGTCCCGAATGAGGCACATTACCTGCATTGTGAGGGAGCGTCATTTACGGCACTACAGCCATGTGGTTCATTTCCCCGAGGGTGATCCAGCTCGTAAGATCCTCATTTTTGGGGACCCGAGTGGCTGGACCACCTGGCTGAGACAGATAGAGGGTCCTTTCCGGAGGGTGGGACTGGACCGCATGTCTACTTGGTGGGTTGTCAACTGGGATCCCAAGCTGTTTCATTGTGTAGTGGGTGTGGCAACGTACTGTACCAGTGCATGCTTCCCAACTTGACTTGACTTGACTTGGAGCACTGCACTTTGGACACTGTTTTTGATTTATTGTTTAATGATAGCACTTTTGCACTTTCCACCATCCCGTTGCCTGGAGTGTTTTGTCCCCATCTGCCATGTTCATCCGGTTACACTATCAACGGTGGTGGGTTCAAGAGGTCTCCAAAACTTGAAGAGGAAGCATGAAGCAGGACGCACACCATCACAATGCCTTGCTGAATGCTAAGTCACCATCTCAACTTCTTGTTGTATGCCACTGGAAGACACTGCCGCTGGTGATCAGAAGGGCTTCAGGCATCAGTCACTGTCTGGCAGTGCAGTACCAATCACATAGTCTCTCTGTCACAGATGCTCTTCGAGGGTGGTCCCTAGGTGGCTGTCCTGGTCCCCTTTTTATGTCACTCATCAGTCACAGTTCCTCACCCTTTCTCAGCTGATGCACAGACATTACCTGTGTGGTTTCCTCAGAGGTCCGATGTTACAATACATTGACCAGGCCAGGATTTCAATCCGGGTTCATAGAATTGTGTGGCAGCGACACATTAACCACTGTGCCTCCATCATACCTACACTGTTTTGTATGATGCGAATCCCATTAAGGTGTAATTTTAAGTGTTTCACTTTGCAGCAGAATGTCACAGAAATGGAGCTTATGCATTACCAAGAAAGTGAGGTGGCTCTGATCTGAAGTCTGGTGTTAAATTCATTTTCTCCCATAATCTGTACATTTTATTACATGGCTCATTTAAGCATCTAAGGAGGATCACAGCAACAGCTCACTTACATCAAAGGCACCATGAAAGACAGAAAAGCTGATGACGCCTGCTAACACCCTATCTGATACTCCTATCTAATTTTCTAGCTCAACAGTGATGATGTCCTCAAATGCACTCCTCTTTTCATGCAGCATCTCCTGATTGCTAATTGACGCTCAGCTCATCTCATTTCATCTCAGCACACATCACACACCTGGTAATTAGGCATTATATTTAACCTTGCATTTTGCCCTTACTTGGTGTTACTTGTGGCTCTTTGTGCTCCTTGGTTTGGCTTTGCTTTTCTAGTTCCAAGTGTATGTAATGCTTCTTTGCTATTTTTTTTGATGAATTGGTTATTGGTTTTTATCAATTTGTATACCACCTGTGATATGCTTGAATGCATGTTCTTTCCCTCCAACCATCTATCTCTCTAGGAGGCATGTTACACTTACTGTAAATCACTTAACACTTGAATATCACAGATTTGATCCTTTATGAAAAATTCAAATTGATTTACTGTTCCTTTATTGCATAAGATGGTCACTGACAAAGAACATTCCCCTCATATAGACACAACATGACTGCTTGAATACTGGCCTAACAGACAGCAAAGCATAACCAAAAATAAACTGTGTTCAGTGTCCTCTTCAAGGCCTGTGACAGTCACAGCAACAAGCATTAAAAGTCAGTGTAATAAGGGATCGGATCTGGCTGGCAATGCTAGCAATTATGTACGGCAGGGATGTCAAACTCTGCTCCTGGTGGACAACATTAGCTACATGCTTCAATTCTAACCACTTTCTCCATTATTAACCAACTACTAATGATAACCAAGCTTACTGTGTCACCTTAATATTAATTGCCTTTTATTTTAATTGTTTCATTTCTGAATCTCACTTTAAGAGCCTGTGATGGGTGGCCATGACCATTACCCGGCCAGGACACCAGCTGATTGGAAGGACCAGGGGAGAGAGTATCTACACGACACTACCTCCCCCGGGACACAGGAGCCTTGTTGGGTTCACCCTGGTGGTCCACAAGACCTACAGCCCAACTCCTCACATGCAGGTCTCTAAAGTCCTCTGATCAGAGTCTTAGTTGTCCCATGCAGTAGACTAAAAACTAAAAACTAAAGGAGATTATGTGTTTGAGGCTGTGGCCTCAACAAGAAATACCACTCCCTAAAACTTTGTTCACACTTCCTTGTCTACCTGGGCTCTTTTATTCAACCGTGTAAAGCATGTAATCCATCACACACCACTAAAACCAATTCTGTTTCTGTCCCTCGTTCACATCACTGCATATTTTCCACACAAAGACTCAACAAACATTCGAACAATCTAGACGAGAGCAGGCCATTCAGCCCAACAAAGTTCGATGTTCCTATCTTCTTCATTCTTCTAAAATAACATCAAGTTGAGTTTTGAAAGTCCCTAAAGTCCTATTGTCTACCACACTACTTGATAACTTATTCCAAGTATCTGTAGTTCCCTGTGTAAAGAAAAACTTCTTAATGTTTTTGAGAAATTTACTCTTAACAAGTTTTTTAAATTATCCCTGAGTTCTTGATGATCTCATTTTAAAATAGTCTTGATCCACTGTACTAATTCCCTACGTAATTTTAAACACTTCAATCATGTCACCTCTAAATCTTCTTTTGTTTAAACTGTATAGGCTCAGCTCTTTTAATCTTTCCTCATAATTCAAGCCCTGTAGCCCTGGAATCAGCTTAGTTGCTCTTCTCTGGACCTTTACTAGTGCTGCTATGTCCACTATCTATCTATCTATCTATCTATCTATCTATCTATCTATCTATCTATTACTTTGTGTGTTGATTGCTTTGGTCTGGACTGGGAGTGGCCTTTGTGTTAGCAGGAGAGTGAGTGTAGCTTTTTCTTTTTTCTTTCTTTTTTTCTAGTCATTTCTTTTAATATTTAGCTGCAGGTATGGCAAGATCATTTCTGATATAACTATGATTTGTTTGAGGTGTAAACAGCCAGAATGTGTTTTCATTTAGGAGACAGGTTTTATGCTACTCAACAGAGGTTACAGTGAGTTAGATGTTGCTCTAAAGTTCAAAGTAGATGGATGTGGTTATATTGTTTTTATATCCTCTGAATCAATGAATAAATTTTTTTAAATGTGGCCATACAGGACACAAAGCAGTTGACTGTAAAAGAACTGATGATAGTTATCCTATGGGAAGAAACATAAATGCAGTGAAGGATTCAAATGTTGAGGATAAGTCTGAGGACTTAGAGTCTGATGCTGATGATCTGAAGATTGTTATCTGTGAGTTACCTACAGGTGCTTTTAGCTGTAATCTAGGAAGTACTGAAAATCAGATACCCAGTTATAGCTCCACAGCTGAAAGGAGTGAAGAAAAGAAAGCTGAGACAAAAATTCCTAAAGTGGATGGATTGTCCAAGTTAAAGTCCTCTAATCTGAATATAAATCAGGCTGAAGAAGAAAGCCCAGCTAAGGCTGAGGTTACACAGCTTGTCAGAGAAACAACACCAAATGAGGTGCATAACATTAAAAGTGTGAATGCTGCTGCTGTCCGTTAGCTTTCTATTGTGGATGAGCTGGCTGAGGCCAGTGCTGAGTCCACAGTTCACACTGAAGCTGCTCGTCCTCCTTTATGTCAAAGCAGTTACAGAGACTTAAGCTAGCAATACTTCAGCAAGTACAGTTAGAGAAGTAAAAGCTGGAGTAGTTTAGGAAATGAATTTTGATGAAGAATGGATGACACTCCCCAGAAAGAGGAAGGAAATCACAGATGGGGGAATAGGGGCCAAAAGAAGTAACAAAACCATCCTGACAGAGAGGGCTGACATGTCTTTAAAAATCGCTTCTTAAGTAACAGAGATGTGACAATTAGCCCAGATTGTGAGGAAGGTAGGGGTGCTGAGGTCAGTGACTCTTATCTTGGAAAAAAGGAGTACAGCACTGAAGGAATTCTGAACTTTCTGGATATTCTTGAAGACAAAAGAAGGGTCAATGTTGTAGAACATTTTCCTGAGCTGGAGCTTTTTTGGTTTTGGCCAAGCATGTTACGTGTAATGGTGTTCCTTTGGGAATGGAAAGAAAAGAATTTAATTGTTTAAAGAACATTATCAGCAGTGTTAAAATGTCTCTCACCTCTAGCATAAAATGGCACCACACCAGTTCCTCTTTTTTCATTAGTTTAAGTTCTTCTTGTCATTACTGCTCCATTTCTCTTCTTTCTAATGCCTGTTTTCTCTTTGGGTTCTCTGAATGTTAATGGCTGCAGAGACTCCTTAAAAAGAGCCATACTCTTTAAATATTCTGAGCAAAAAAAAAACTTGATGTTGTTTTCCTTCAGTAAGCTTATACAGACCCAATGAATCAGTAAAACTGGAAGAGGGACTGGGGTGGAATGACATTTTTGAGCCATGGCTCTAGTGCCAGAACAGGGGTAGCAGTGCTCTTCAGTAAAGCATTTATCCCAGATTCCATAAACTGTTTTGAGCAAGTTAAAGGCTGTCTCATGAAAGTAGTTGTGCATATACAGGGGAAAATGTCTATGCTCCAAATGAGGGCAAAGAGAGAGTTTCTTTGTTTCTTTTTTTAAAAGATGTACTAGCTAAGTGCAGTTCAGAGGATATCATGTTTTTAGCTGGTGATTTTAATTGCATTGAAAATGCTGTGATGGACAGGAATGGTGCTGAAGCCTCATCCATGGTCAGCCAAGGTATTGTAGTCTGTCATTCATCTGTCTGTGAATTTTACAAGTCTTTTTGGAATATCATGGGTAATGACTTCCTGACTGTGTTCTTGGAGAGCATTAGGGATAAAGAACTTCCTTTAAGTTGTCACCGAGCTGTTTTGACTCTTTTACCAAAAAACGGGGATCTTTGCAACATTAAGAACTGATGACCAGTCAGCCTACTCTGCTCGGACTGTTAAATCTTTTCTAAAGCATTGGCTGTTCATCTGAGGACTGTAATGAACCACTTGTACTGTATCCATGAACGATCCATTTTGATAACATTTTTTTTGTGCAGGATTTGGTAGCTGCCTCTGAGATTCTTGGGTTTAAAGCTGGTCTCATCTCATTAGATCAAGAGAAGGCCTTTGACCATGTTGACAACCAGTATTTATTTAAAGTTCTAGAGATGTTTGGATTTGTTGAGGTTTTTCTAGGATATGCTAAATCATGTATACTAATGTATTTTTGTTTTAAAAATTAATGGAGGACTGGGAGGCCCATTTTCTGTTACGAGGGGCATTCATCTGGGGTGTGCAATCTCTGGTATGTTATACTCACTGTTCATAGAGCCCTTGCTCCATAGACTTTGTCAATTGCTTCATGGCCTGTCATTGCCTGTGTGTCCCACCTCATCTTTTAAGGTGGTCACATACGCTGACTATGTTAGTTATCATCACTGAACCTGATGATGTTGTCCTATTGCAGAAGTGTTTACAGGTTTTTCAAATGGTGTCATCTTCCAGGGTCAACTGGTCCAAATGTAACTAATGGACAACTGGGATTGTCCTTCCCCAAGCCTCCCAAATGGTTTAACATGGAACTCTAAGGTGTTTAAACATCTGGGAATTTACATTGGGAAGTCTGGAGCTACAGCTGATAACTGGGTGGGTGTAATTGATCAAATGGAGAAGAAACTGAAGAAATGGCTGGTCGCCAAACTCTCTTTTCAGGGTAAAGTGCTGATTATTAATAATTTAATTGCTTCAATGCTTTGGCATAAATTCAGGTATGCAGATCCTCCACTGTTAAAAGAAATTCAGAGGATATTGCTGGACTTTTTTGGGGCAAAATTAATTGGATTAAACATAGTGTGGTACATCTGCCTGTAGACGAAATTGGTCAGGACTTGGTGGCTATTCTGTGTAGATCTGAAGCTTTTAGGCTGACTGATTTACAGCGTCACTTATATGCCCCTGAGTCTTTATTTTGGAGGAGTTTGGCTTTCGCTTTTTTCATAGGATTGGCAATCTTAATTTTGATTTGCAACTCCTTTTCATTGATATCAAGTGATTGGCTTTATCTATGCTGCCCACTTTTTACCACAATATGCTATTAATTTGCCACACTAAAACAAACAGTAGGAATTAATCTGACCTCAGTCTTCTGGCTACTTGAAGAACCAGTAATGTGGAACCAATCTTGGAGTTTGACTCGGTCAAGTTAAACTCCCTGCTTATGAACAAAGGTTTTACTAAAGTAGCTGACTTTATTGATTATGTCAGTAACCAGTGGAAGTCTGATGCAACTGTGGCACATGAGCTTGGGATTTGGCCTGTCCGTTTTGGGGGGTCAATTATTAACAAATTGAAAGTCTCTTTAATGCAATTGGGTGCTGGTCTCTTGAAAGTGACATTATAATTAAACCAATTGTAACAGATTTTTTCAGTCCTAATAACGCAGTTTTATAAATTAATCACATTAATGGAATTTTGTTCCAAGATTTATCAAAAAAAGACTTTTATGCATTTTCTGTATTACACAACTTCTCCAGCATGGAGGATTTTATATAAACCTACCATTGAAAAAACAGTTGGGGACCTGCAGTGGAGGATTTTACACGTAGCAATAGCCACCAATTCATTCTTAAAAATCATTGGTGCTAGCGCAACAGATCAGTCTCCATTTTGCCTTCAAAAAGAAACAATTTATCACATACTACTTATTGTACCAGATTAAAACCACTGTTCCATTTCCTTGCTTTATTGTTTATGAAATTGGGAATTGTATTTAACAAACTTTTTTTTTATTTTTGGAATGTCTGTGTCAAGAATATGTAAAAAGGAATGTTTACTTTGCAATTTTTGGTTAGGTCAAGCCAAGATAGTAATTTTAAAAACAAGAAGAAATAGAGATAAAGATGTGAAAACCACTGATGCTTTATTAATGTTTAAGGTACTTCTTCAAAGGAGATTGAAGATTAAATTAGCATATTTTAAACTAATTAATCAATTATATATATTTAGAGAAACCTGGGCTGTTAATGATGTTTTATGTTCCATAGAAAATGAGTGTCTGGTACTAAAGTATGAGAAGAAAAACTTTGTTTTATTAAATGTTGTTGAACTTTATCTGTTAATATGACTGCAATTATGTTCTTACTGTTAATAAATGTCTATTTGAAATTTAAAAAAAATATCAGATCACAGCTACTATGGGGTTCATGCTGCTAAAGAACATCTTTGTTAGATGCAAAACCTCTAAAGCAGATCTTTAGAACATACATTAAATGCTCCATGGTATGTAACATGACCTGATATATCAAGACACCAAATCTACAGCTGTTCAACATCTCATCTTTAAGATGTCATCCAAATTCATCACACAGCTAAAAATTAACCCTGACATCAAATTTATCAAGATGTTTAAGTATGACACTACTCACTACAGAAAACACAGAAGACATAAAGTGCTACTATAAAAATTAAAAACCTTTAAAATAAATTGTTCCAGATTCTCCAGTGGCAACAGTCTCATAATAGATTTACATATCTTCCAGCCTTACAATTCTCAAGGAGGCAAATGAATTAGCCTTAAATGTAAGACAATTATAGCAATTTCAAAAGAAAAGAGTCATCACCAAGATGAAGAAGAGACAAAGACACTTCCTTAGTTATCTGTAAGAGAGGAAAGATTCTAGAAGAACAATTTGCTCTAGTATTGAGCAGTTTGCCTTTGCGAAAGCCTGTAGTGAAGCTCATTCGGTATTTCTGGATATTTTTTTTAGGATTTTCTAGTATTTTTTTCCTGGCTGTATATTTTACTGTTTCCTTGTTCCTGTTTCATCTAATCTGTCTTTGACAATCTGCACGTTCTCACAGCTATTCTTCACAATAGACCAAAGGTTAGTTTTATTACATGTCATGTACCTCCTCATGTCAGATTGTATCTTTCAAAGAAGGCAGTCGTGGAGCCCAGATGTGAATGTAGAATGTTTCTTTATTATGCACAAGTTATGCACAAATGTTTCAGTCCATGAGCAATAAATTAAACAATTCATATGCTTTTATTCTTTTTTCTGATTACATCACATCATCTAAATCATGATGTCTTGCACTGGTTTTATCCTCGTTAATCAGTTTATATATTTTTACTTGCTTTTGAATCTTTATTCCCTTTGCTTTCTGTGCTAATTTTGAGCTTAACTGCTCAGCTCAGTTTTGATGTTTGAGGTTGGATTGATGAGATCCTTAATTAGACAAGGATGCACCATTTAATATTGTCTGCAGGGTGAAGAGAAAGCATAAACATGCTGTACAAATGATTGGCTTTTGGCCTGCTTGTAAAAGAAATAAACTGAATGGTTCTCCATTCTCCTCAGAGGCCAGTCCAATAGTGAACTGACTTCCAGTAAGGATTAGGAATAGGGCTGAGACCAGAAGGGGTGTGGCTTTGGGAGAGAGTCGTCACCTCATCAGTATTACGATGAATTATCCTCCTTGACTCTAAAGAATTGTTGGTGTCACACTCTCTTCCTTCCTTCCCAGTATTATTCCAGCATAAATCCATAAACTGCTGCCCATACCCACTTGTCTGACTATATAGAGTAGGTACTGTATATAAATATATGTACATAAATATATATTCAGCATACTGTATGCTGTATATATAATCAGGCAAATGTGCTTAGGTACCGTATCTAGGGCACTAAGAATGATGGTAATTCTTCTCCAGAGAAAGTGAGGGCGCTGTCATTTACCTTTGCATTCCTTTCACTCTCAGACCAGATGGTAAAAGGCCAGAAGAACTCTGACACAATTTCTTTTTCTGACCTGTAAGTCCTGCCTCTTCCTCTTCCTCCCTAGGGCAGATAATAAGCATCTGAGCAGCTGAAAGTCTCCATTCATCAAAGAACTTAAATTTGGTGGAAACACGTCATGCCTCCAGGAATGACTATCTCTCTATTATAAAAGAAAATCTTGAGACGAGATGAGACTATTGCCAAGAGAGTTCTTCAAGCCCCGCCCTCCTCTCAACCATTTCAAGTTAATGTCCCATGTCCACAGTCCTCTCACCTCTCCTTTGTGTGACACAGTTTCTGCGCTCTCAGCTATTATAACTTTTTACGTTTTTCTCACTTTAAGTTCCCAATAAAAGAACACTTATTATGCCCAAATCTTATCAACAGAAGAAGTGAGTACACATACAATCCTAGCACTGAGAAATGATGGGTCAAATGAATTAACGCGAAAATTGACAATCGGTTTGTGGCAGATGACCAGGGACCTTGCACCACCAAGACGCCTGGAGCAGGGAAGGACTGGGAGAGGGGCAATATCTCCCCTGGGCGCAAGAGGGCAACCCCCCCTGGATTTCATCAAGGGCCAAGGATACAGAGCTGGGGAGCTCAACCCTATGGTGACCTATGGCCACCACCAGGGGGCGCCCGGATGGTCCTGGAGCCCTGAAGGACAGCACTTCCGCCACGCCAGGAAGTGCTGCTGAACCAGGAACTGTGTACGCCCGGAGTGCTTCCGGGCACAAGGGCAGCACTTCCGCCACACTAGAAAGTGCTGCCAGAAGTCCATCACCGAGCACCTGGAGCACATCCGGGGCAGGATTAAAGGGGCTGCCTCACTCCATTCAAGAGGCCGGAGTCGGATGGAAGAAGACGGAGCTTGTGAGAGAGGAGTGGAGGTGGCTGAAGGAATAATACATTGTGGTTTGTGCATGCTATTGTGTGTTGTTGTGTCACAAAATAAAGGGTGCATGTATTTTGGACATCGTGAGCCTCAGTGTCTGTCTGTGTCCGGGCTTTCACAGGTTACATGGCAAATTGGTTAAATGCATATCAATAGACTCTGCTGAACCAGTTGGTGGTCATGGTGCGAAAGCTGAAAACATCAACTTACAATATCCCGCAGAATATTTACAACCGTTAACACCGTCCAGTCTTCCACCAGCCGAGTTACTGTTGAAAGAAGGATGTATCGTAATGTTATTTTGTAATTTATGTATGAGTGATGGGCTATGTAATAGGACAAGATTAGTTGTATTCAAAATTGGTCGAACAATTCGGACAAGTAAAATTTTAACAGGCGACAAGAAAGGTAATGCTTCCGCAGATAACACTAAAGGAGATCTTGATATGCCATTCGTATTAAAATATTAACAGTTTCCAGTTAGAATAGCTTTTGCTATGACAATTAACAAATCACAGGGACAAACATTCAAAAAAGCTGGCTTATTTATTAGAGAGAAAGAAACGATATTCATTCATGGGCAGTTATATATTGCGTTGTCATGATGTAACTCCAAACACAGAATCAAAATTCAGTGCAATATTGACAAAAAGTTAATTCCAAATATTGTTTTTACTGAAGTTTTACAGGAAAAGTGTAAGTTTGAAAAGTATTTACGTGTTCATTTCAAAGCCAAACAGAATGAAAACGTATAACACAACAAATACCTCTAATGCTACTTGAAACTTGTCTTGTTTATTTTTTGTTTGCAAAAACAACAACAACAACAAACAACAACATTTATTTAGCAAATTTTCATACAGGAAATGTAGCTCACTGTGCTTTACAAGATGTCAAGAAGAAAGTTACAAGAAAAGAAAAACAAATAATATTATGCAATAATATTAAAGAATAAGTAATAAAAAAACAAATCTATACAATCTTAAAAAAAGATAAATATTGTATCAAGTAGAAGAGAAACAGCCTTATATAAGGTAGTAATGATGTAAATCTGCAGGGGCCCAAGCCCAAAAGACCACCCTGCCTCCAATGAGCATTCTACCTAGCATACATGTTTTTAATTCATTCCACTGTATTTTCATGATTCATGTGATATTATTTGATGAAGCTGGTGTCTTAGAAAGCTGGAGCACCCTCCATCATTTCATCATCATAGGTGGCTGCATGGTGTCTTGATCAGGTGGCTGTGGCACAAATCACCACCACCGAAGAACCAGAAAGACAGCTGAGAAAAGCAGAAATTAGTTAAGATCACGGATCACTGAAGAATATAATTATTCTGTGCCCAAAAAGACTATTAGGAGGACAACTAAAATTTAGCTACAAAAAAGCCAAATTAAAATAATGGTTTTTAGCTGTATTTTGTAATAGAATGGTTAATTTCTACTGGTAAAGTATTCCAGATTTTGGGTTTATAAAAGCAAAAGGTGCTATCTATAAATAAAGCTGTGTGTCCAGCACTGCTACACCATTTCTCTATAATCTACTGTATAATTAAAAATAACAATGCTAGTAATCCCAGAGTTTTATTCTCTACTATTGATCATTTGCTAAACCCAGGTCACTCAATGGAATGCCTCCAAAAAACTTCCAATGAAACTTGTGAGGCTTTTGCTGTATTTTTTAATCATAAAATTAATGATATTAGAAATAATATAGTACATCCCGCCAATACTGATCCTCTTACATCCCAGAATTAAATTCTTTCACCTGGATAGATTTACCTGATTTATATAAAATAATTTTTCCACTGAGACCCTCCACCTGTGTCCTTGACCCAATACCAATAAGTTTTTTCAAAGAAGTATCTGATTTGCTAACTGAGAGTGTTCTTGACATAGTGAATTCATTATTAGATACAGGGGTCTTCCCAGGCTGACTTAAGATTGTTGTTGTTAAACCCCTGCTCAAGAAACATAATCTCCTCTGTTTTTGAATATTTTAGACCTATTTCTAACCTGCCTTTCTTAAGTAAAGTCCTACAGAAGGCAGACATTATGCAGCTAAATAATCACCTGAATAAACATTCTGTTCTTGACAAGTTTCAGTCAGGTTTTAGAAAAAATCACAGTCCAGAAACGGCACTAGTTAAAGTAGTAAATGACTTGCGGGTAAATGCAGACAGAGGCTGTGTATCTGTTCTCATCCTCTTAGATCTGAGTGCCACATTTGATACCATTGATCACAATTTTCTTAGAAGCCACCTTAGTCAGTGGGTGGGCCTCTCTGGGAATGTCTTAAATTTGTTTGAGTCTTACTTGACAGGTAGAAAATTGTTTCTTAGTTGTGGTAATTATACTTCAAAGACACATGATATTCAATATGGTGTTCCACAAGGCTCTATCCTGGGTCCACTGCTCTTTTTGATCTACATGCTTCCAATAGGTCAGATTATCTCAGGGCATAACGTGAGCTACCACAGCTATGCTGATGACACACAACTGTATTTATCAATAGCGCCTGATGACCCTGACTCTCTTGATTCACTGACCCAATTATTACTTGTGTTTCTGAGTGGATGAGTAGTAATTTACTCAAACTAAATAAGCAGAAAACAGAAATCTTAGTGATTGGCAAAAATGGATATAGTGAGCGTATTAGAAATAGAAGCAAAACAGAGGTAAAGACTTTAGGAGTAATTGTTGACTCTGACCTAAATTTTAAATCACATATTAATCAGATTACCAGGACAACATTTTTTCACTTAAGAAATATAGCATAAATCAGGTCCCTTACAGCTTTGCACGATGCTGAAAAATTAGTTTACACTTTTGTTTTTAGTTGACTAGATTACTGTAACGCACTCCTCTCAGGACTATCCAAAAAATACATCAATTGATTGCAACTAATGCAGAACGCAGCTGCCAGAATGTTAACTAGGAAAAGAAAATCTCTCCAGTTTTGATGTCACTACATTGATTACCCATGCCATTTAGAACTGACTTTAAAATACTGCTTACAGTAGGTTTTACAAAGCCTTAAATAATCTTGCTCCATCCTATATTTCGGAATGCCTTTCACCTTACACTCCAAATCGTAACCTTAGATCTTCAAATGAGTGTCTGCTTAAAATTTCAAGAGCTAAACTTAAAAGTGAGGAAGCCTTTTGCTATTATGCACCTAAAATCTGGAATAGTTTACCAATAGAAATTAGCCAGGCTAATACAGTGGAGCACTTTAAAAAACTGCTTAAAACCCATTATTTTAACATGGCTTTCTCATAGCTTCATTTTAATGTAACCATAATAGTCTGTATATGCATTTAATTATCTTTTGTTTTCATAACTCCGAAATCCGTACTAACCCCTACTTTCTATTCTGTTCATTTTCCAGTTTTCTGTGATGGCAATCTGCACCACCACCACCTGATCAATGCACTATGCAGTCCCTACATTGATAGATTGAAGGCTAGAGGTCCACATGACCATCATAATCTAATTCTTCCAGATGAAGCCTGAAAACTGTGAGGACTAATTTAGATCAGGGCTGGGTGGTCTTGTGGCCTCAGAAACCCCTGCAGATTGTGTTTTTTCTCCAACCCTCTGGAGTTTTTTTTTTGTTTTTTCTGTCCTCCCTGGCCATTGGACCTTACTTTATTCTTAGTTATTTTGCATTGCCTAATTTTATTTTTATATTTTTTCTTTTTTCTTTCTTCATCTTGTAAAACACTTTGAGCTACATCATTTGCATGAAAATGTGGTATATAAATAAATGTTGTTGTTGTTGTTGTCATCTGTGTAACTTTGGTAGCTCACCTTGTGCTTTGAGATAATCTGACCTAACGGAAGCATGTAGATTAAAAAAAGCAGCAGACCCAGAATAGATCCTTGTGGTACAAAATATACAATATCATGGGTCTCCAAAGTACAATCACCACAGCTAACAAAGAGCTTTCTACCTGTTAAGTAAGACTGAACCCAATTTAAGACATGTATATATTGTCACAAAACAAGACAAAGACAGATAAAGGTTTGGGGCAGCCACCCATATAATTTGGTATCCTGGCTGCAAAAGTCGTTTTCAAAGCAACTGGCACTGAAGTGCATACAACGGAGTCCAAAACCAGACTGTGGGAGAAGGGAAAAGGGTAGGCTTTTAAAGGGGAAGACAGGAAGTGAGGTCATAAGGATCGGGCACGTGTTCATTATTCATTGGATCAGGCCCGGATGTGACATCAGGGGGGCCGGAGCTGGTAAGGTCTGTTTCCATTGGTTCGGTCCCAGAAGTGAAGAGAGAGTCAAGAGAGCCAGGTGGAGCCTCCCGGGTTTGGTCTACAGGGAAGTGAGAAAAAGAGTTAGTGCACTCTGCCACATCCCGGCATGCCTCAGAACTGCCTTCACTCGAGCCCTTTAGCTGCCTCCCATGCGCGTGTGCGTGACAAGGCCCCCCCCTCAGCCCAGACCCGTCGAGTCGGGCGACCCTAACCGAGAGGTCGTGAACCCGAGAAAGAGCATCAGCGTTGGCATGGAGAGCACCCCGACGATGAACGAGCGAAAACTTGTACGGCTGCAGGTCAAGAAACCACCGGGTGACCCGCGGATTCGACTCCTTGTGCAGGGCCATCCACTGTAGAGGTGCATGGTCCGTGACAAGGGTGAATTCCCGGCCCAACAGGTAGTACCTCAGCTGAGTAATCGCCCATTTAATTGCCAAAGCCTCCCTCTCCACCACTGCATACCTGGTCTCCCGGTCCAACAGTTTCCGGCTCAGGAACATGACGGGGTGTTCCACACCATCGACACTTTGGCTCAGCACGGCGCCCAGGCCTGTGTCCGAAGCGTCCGTCTGGAGGATGAAAGGCAAAGAAAAGTTAGGTGCCATCAAAATAGGTGCGGACGTAAAGGCCTGCTTCAAGTCACCAAATGCAGTGCCTGTCTTCTCAGTCCATACCACAATGTTCGGGGCCCTCTTCTTTGTTAAATCAGTCAAGGGCGCCGCTATCTCCGAGAACCGGAGTACAAACTGGCGGTAGTAACCCGAGAAAGGCTTGGACCTGCCGCTTGGTTCGAGGACAGGGCCATTTCAAAATGACATCAATCTTGGAGCACTGTGGCCTTACGGTACCCCGGCCCACCAGGTAGCCTAAATATTTGGCCTCGCTTAATCCAAAGAAACACTTCTTGGGATTAATCCGGAGCCCGGCCTCACCAAGTGTCCATAATACCGCTTGGACATGCTGTAGGTGTTCCCTCCATGTGCTGGAATAGATGACCACGTCATCCAGGTAGGCAGCACTATATGAGTTATGAGGCTTTAGCACTTTGTCCACCAGACGCTGGAAGGTGGCTGGAGCCCTGTGTAACCCAAATGGAAGGACACGATACTGCCAGTGCCCGCAAGGGGTACTAAACGCATTTTTTTCCTTCGCGGAGTCCGTTAAGGGAACCTGCCAGTACCCTTTTGTCATGTCAAGCATGGTCAGATATCGAGCCTGTCCAAGCCTCTCGAGGAGGTCGTCCACGCGTGGCATTGGATAGGCATCACATTGGGAGACTTGATTAAGCCGACGGAAGTCATTGCAGAACCTCCAACTCCCGTCAGGCCTACCGACGAGCACAATGGGGCTGGACCAGGGACTATAATTTTCCTCAATTACACCTAGTTCCAGCATGCGCTTGATCTCGAGCTCCACTTCAGCCTTTTTTGCCTCGGGAAGACGGTACGGGCGTTCTCGGACAACAACCCCGGGCTCTGTCACGATGTTGTGCTCAATCAGAGAGGTCCTTCCGGGGTGTTCACTGACTACCTCCCGAACGGTCCGGATAACTGTTTCCAGCTCCTGCCGTTGTCTGGGACTCAAGTCCGTGCCGAAGTTAAGGTCGTGTGTGTGAGCGAAGAGTGAGCGGGGCTGGCTGGAGGAGGGAGCGGGGTCCCTGTCCTTCCACGGTTTTAGCAGGTTCACATGATAAACCCGCTCCTTTGGCCGACGATTGGGTTGACTCACCAAATAGTCGACCAGTTCCTTCCTCTCCTTAACTTCATAGGGGCCCTGCCAGTGGGCAAGCAACTTAGAGTGGGAGGTAGGCACTAGGACCATGACTCGATCTCCCAGTTGGAAATCCCGAAGAGACGTGCCGCGGTTGTAGTAACGGGCCTGTGCTGCTTGAGCCTCTTCCATGTGACTTTTCAGGAGAGGCAGAATCATTCCAAATCTATCGCGTAACTGCACGATATATTCTAGTATATTTGTAGAGGGAAGAGCCTCTTCTTCCCATCCTTCTTTCAAAATATCTAATACGCCCCCGAGGTTGTCGCCCATACAGTAGCTCAAAAGGGGAGAACCCCGTGGAGGCTTGTGGGACTTCCCGATAGGCAAAAAGGATGAGGGTGAGGAGCTGGTCCCAGTTCCTTGCATCCTCGCTGACCACCTTACGCAGCATTTGCTTGAGAGTTTGATTAAACCTCTCTACTAACCCGTCGGTTTGAGGATGATACACCGAGGTCTTTAAATGCTTTATTTTCAGTAACTTGGCAGTCTCCCTGAACGTCTCTGAGGTGAAAGGGGTCCCCTGGTCCGTCAAGACTTCCTTGGGGATCCCCACACGCGCAAATACCCCTAGTAATTCCCGTGCGATGGCTTTAGAGGTAGCTGAGCGCAATGGAACAGCTTCAGGGTATCGTGTAGCATAATCCACGAGGACTAAAATGTACTTGTGTCCTCAGGCTGAGGGCTCTAGGGGTCCAACCAGGTCGACCCCGATTCTGTGGAAGGGAACATCAATCAAGGGAATAGGAACGAGAGGAGCACGGTCCCTCCTAGGAATTTGTCGCAGTTGACACTCCGGGCAGGAAGCGCAAAAGCGACGAACCTCCTCGTTGATTCCCGGCCAGTAGAAACGGAGCTTGATCTGCTCCAGAGTTTTCTCGGTGCCCAGGTGGCCACCTAGGAGGTGGGCGTGTGCTAGCTCGCAGACCTGCCGCCGGAAGGTACGCGGCACTAGCAACAGCCTCCTCTCCTGCCCGTCATGCATTGCTACACGGTAAAGGAGGTCATTATCTAACACAAAGTGGGGGCCCTGTGGCATCGACTGATCAGTGCGCTGGCCATCAACAAGGACCACAGCATTTTTTGCAAACTTCAGGGAGTCGTTGTTCCATTGCTCCCTTCTAAAAGAAGCCGGCGTCCTTTTAAATTGAAACCGCAACACGGAGAGAGGGTCAGCGTCGACCTCAATGGGCGTGGTTTCCTCCCGCTCCACCGCGGCGTTGGTGGATGACTTGTCAGCACACGACGGCCCGGGAGTTGCCACGTCACTTAGGACGGCGGCTTCGTCTCTCTCTGCCGGCTGATTACACGGTGTGGAGGCAGCTTGAGACGGTTCATCTCCGTCCATAACGAGGCCCAAATTAACCCCGGTAGTGGTATGTGTCTCACCGCTTTTAATTTCAGACCAGTCCCGCCCCAGTATCACCGGGTGTGGAGGATCAGGAAGGATTGCCACGGTTACTTTCTGGACCGATCCTCCGTAGCTGATGACACAAGCGGCGGTCCTGTACCAGCGGGTTTCCCCGTGGACACAGGTTATACTGGTCTTGAACTTTAGCCATTGTCGCGGTAGCACAAAACGGCGGGCAACAATGGAAATGTTGCTGCCGGAATCGAGCAGAGCGGAAGTTTTAAACCCGTTAACGATCACCACGTCTGTGTGCGGGACCGGCAACAGGTTTGTCAGAGCACACCAACCCCCCCACCCCCTCCACCTGCATTCCTCGTTGTCTCGAAGCGGGTTGCGCGCCCGCGGCACCGCGGACGCCGATACGAGCTCCGGATTGTACAGGGAGGGGCAAGGTCTTGGGACGTACCCCGGCTGAGTTTGACAGAAGGACGGTTCTGCTCTCCCAGAGTGTGAGGCCGCCCTCTGTGTCTCCAGAAGCTCTATGAGCCCTGACATGTTCGTAAACTGCTTGCCCCAGACCGGCTGGGTGAAGCCATGGGGACGCGCTTTCAGGAGCAGATAGCAAGCTACCTGCTCTATTACCTGGTAGGGCTTGTTTTCTAACGGCCGTAGCCACTGCCATACCTTTGCCCATAAGGACCAGGCTTGTTTACTGGTCGGCCGCTCAGGGTCCAACCTCCATTTTTTTATTTCACTCACCTGCCAGTCTGGGGCACCCCTAGGTGGTAAATGGGGCTTTGGTTTCACTGGGAGGCTGGCACTCTCCCCCAAGAGAGCATACTGAGTCCCTCTTGCCTCCCCCCTCCAGGGCAGCCCAACTCTGTGAGCCCCACCCGCACACTCCCTGGTCTCTCTAGGTGGCCTAGTTCTGCGTGCTGGGAGCGGAGCCCGCACCGGGTCTCGCCGAACCACGGGGCACCCTCCCCGCCTGAATACTCGGCCCCGGTACGCTCCCACCTGGGTGTATTGCAGGTCCTGTCCCCTTCTCTTCTGGGACTTCTCCTTCCTGCCGACTACGCCACTGTCACAAAACGAGACAAAGACAGATAAAGGTTTGGGGCAGCCACCCATATAATTTGGTATCCTGGCTGCAAAAGTCATTTTCAAAGCAACTGGCACTGAAGTGCATACAACGGAGTCCAAAACCAGACTGCGGGAGAAGGTAAAAGGGTAGGCTTTTAAAGGGGAAGACAGGAAGTGAGGTCATAAGGATCGGGCACGTGTTCATTATTCTTTGGATCAGGCCCGGATGTGACATCAGGGGGGCTGGAGCTGGTAAGGTCTGTTTCCATTGGTTCGGTCCCAGAAGTGATGTCAAGAGAGCCAGGTAGAGCCTCCCGGGTTTGGTCTACAGGGAAGTAAGAAAAAGAGTTAGTGCACTCTGCCAAATCCCGGCATGCCTCAGAACTGCCTTCACTCGAGCCCTTTAGCTGCCTCCCATGCGCGCGTGCGTGACAATATATATATAATTTTATATTGTCGCACACGTGCACATGGGAGGCAGCTAAAGGGCTCAAAAGAAGGTAAATCCCAGTTGGACCAGGGGGTGGTAGAGTGCATTTACCCTTTCACTTTTTTCCCAGCAGACCAACTGCGAGAAATTCCACCTGGGCCCTTGGGCGTCACTTTCGTTTCCACCCCTGAATACGTCACCTCCTCCCTCACCATGTCTGTACCAAACCTAAGTTCTGTTTTGGACTCTTGTCTGTAAAGACCATTTTCTTGCAACCATTTCAATTTAGCAGCCATTTTTAAAGTATACAGGAGGCTGCCCCAATCCTCTTCTTGTGTCAAGGCTCAATTATTTATAACAAATGGCATAGTCGGCAGGATGGTGGACTCCTTGTGGAACCAGGAGTGAAACCTGAGAGAAGCCTTGACACACCAACCCGAAGAACTCCAACCCTTGGGGATCCAGGTGGAGAGTACCACACCCAAGTGGCTGGATGAGGGTCTAACATGGGATGTCAGAGGAGATTCAACACCAGCTCCAACCCAGTGGTCCAGCTCAAGGCTGGGTCAGTGGGAGAGAGCGGCAGAGACCCACAGGATAGAGCCATGTTCTGAGAGGGACATACAGGAGGCTTATTATGACCTTCCACGAAAGATGGGGGAACCCCAGACCAGCAGGCCTTAGGAGAGTTTTAGAGTGGGGCTTCAATCTGGAGCAACCCACCTTCACCCACGCATTTCATCTGTGGGGAACAGCAGGGTGCTGGCTATGGTCAGATCTCAATAGCACCCAACAAATCGTTGAGCAGGTTGCCTGCTTCCTCCTTTTAAATGCCCTGCCTGGCTATCTGGCCCAGCCAGCCTGGGGATAAATGTTTAAAAACATGAAGGACCTTATTTAGGTCATTGAGAATCTACGGCCGGTTTTGAAACTCGAGTTTGCAGAGATGCTGCGTCCTGGTCAATCCCCTGTCCATCCCTTACACTGGGATGATAATTGTTAATGGCTATAAGGTCTCGGCCCTTATTGATACCCGCAGCAACATTTCCATTGTCGCTCACCGCTTAGTGTTACTGCGACAGTGGTTAAACATTAAGACCAGTCTGACCCGTGTTCACAGGGGCATCCATCAATGTAAGTCTGCTACATCTTATACGAAGGAACTTAAAAAAAAATGATGGTAGCTGTCTTAGAAAACCCTACGTTTCCTGTGATACTAGCATGAGACTGCTCTGAGAATAAAAGCAGTTTAACACTAGCCACTCCGAAACAACATTTGGGCCTCGTAATGGACGGTAAAAATACTTTTTAAGCTGCCTACACGCCATGTACACAGCCGGATGTGAGAACGGAGACGGTCGCACAAGTTGACGTGGCAACTCCTGAGACATCGCACCCGGAGACATCATTACCTGACACAATGACCACTTGGGAGAAAAACAGCGTTCCTTGAGGTCGAATCTGACCCGCTCTCCCAACTGCATTTTTAGGATCAAGCAGACTCTGGCTTCTTTTAAAAGGGAGCAACGGAATGATGACTCCCTTAAATTTGCAAGAAATACAGTAGTTTTTGTGAATGGCCACCGCACTCAATATCCCATGCCTCAGGACCCACACTTTGTACTAAATAATGATTTATTGTATCGGGTAACTGAGCATGAGGGGGAGGTGTGGTCCCTGCTGTTAGTCCCACGGTCCTACCGGCAGCAGGTCTGTGAGATGGCACACACCCACCTTCTGGGCACCCAGTTGGGCAGCAAAAAAACCCGTGAGTGAATTAAACTCCTGTTTTACTGTCCTGGAATCAAGGAGGAGGTCTGCTGTTTTTGCACATCCTGCCCAGAGTGTCAACTAAGGCAGATTCCTAGGAGGGACCATGCTCCTTTAGTTCACATTCCCCTTATTAATGTTCCCTTTGAACGTATCAGGGTCGACCTGCTGGGCCACCTAGAGTTCTCGGCTAGAGGACACAAATGTATATTAGTCCTAGTAGATTATGCCATCTGATACCCTGAGGCTGTTCCATTGTACTCAAATACATCTAAAGCTATCACACGGGAACTGGTAGGGGTCTTTGCGCAACCAGCATCCCTAAAGAAGTCCTGAAGGATCAAGGGACGCCTTTCACCTTGGAGACATTCAGGGAAACAGCCAAGTTACTCAAAATAAAGCATTTAAGGACCTTTGTGTATCATTCACAAAACAATGATCTAGTGCTGAGTAAGGTGGTCAATGAGGATGGAAGGACCTGGGATTAACTCCTAAACCTCGTCCTTTTTGCATATCGGGAAGTCCCGCAAGCCACTACGTGGTTTTCTCGATTAGAATTACTTTATGGACAACAACCCCGGGGCATCTATACTAATAAAAGGCAAAGCCCTCACTGACTCACTCACTCACTCACTCACTCACTGACTCATCACTAATTCTCCAACTTCCCGTGTGGGTGGAAGGCTGAAATTTGGCAGGTTCATTCCTTACAGCTTCCTTACAAAAGTTGGGCAGGTTTCATTTCGAAATTCTACACGTAATGGTCATAACTGGAAGCTGTTTTTCTCCATTTACTGTAATGGAGATGAGCTTGAAAGCCGTGGGGGCGGAGTTTCGTGTGACATCATCACGCCTCCCACGTAATCACGCAGTAGGTAGAAAACCAGGAAGAGGCCCAAAAAGCGCTGAAGAAAACATGCATTATATAATTGAGAAGGCAGCGAAACAATAAGAAGCGAGCGAGTGACATATACAACCAAATTCATGAGTTCTGCTACTTTGGAAACAAAGCATGATGTAAACCTAAACTTTAAATTAAGTTCATAGACAGGCTGCCGCTGGCGTTTGTAATTTAGTGTCTGCCCATATAAGGCCGTCCGTCAGCGGCAATCCAATAGAAACACTGCCACTAAATATTCACGGGTGAAGGACTGTGCTTATGCAGAGGAAGATGAGATGGTCAGGGTGGTGTTTGGCACAAACTCAGCGAAAGTGCGAGAGAAAGTTTTAAGTGCCAGGACTTGGGTAACATTAAATACAGCCATGCACAGAGCACGACATGGCACCAGCACAGCTGGGAAACTTCGATGCATGTACACCGAGCAGCTCACGTGAACTGACGCAGTGCACAGACAAAAAGCAACAGTTCCAAAGACCGCTGAACAAAAACCAAATTACACAATTGAAAAGGCAGCAAAAAAATATGAAGCGTCTGATACATACAAGCATATTCATAAATGCAGCTACTGCGGAAACAAAGCATACGGTGGAAAAAGTCAATGTCCCGCTAAAGGAAGACAGTGTAAAAAAAAAAAAACCCGTGCATGCAGTGTGTCAGGTCTCAGATAAAGAAGAAGACGAGCTGTTTATTGATGCAGTAAGAAAC
>JANRMT010062829.1:11423827-11445760 GCA_026402145.1 Polypterus bichir lapradei
GGGGGGGGCAGAGTCCAATGACTCTTTCAATTTTTTCCCAGCAGACCAAATGTGGGAAATTCCCCCTGGGCCCTTGAACTTCATTTCCAGTTCCACCCCTGAAGATGTTACTTCCTCCCTCTATCTATTAAACTCACCATGTCTGTACCAAACCTCAGTTCTGTTTTGGACTCTTGTCTGAAAAGACCACTTTCTTGCAACCTTTTCGATTTAGCAGCCATTTTTCAAGTATACGAGAGGCTACTCCAAGCCTCTTTTTGTGTCAAGTCTTAACTATTCACAAAAATATATAAAATACTGTGAATGTGCATATTGTGAACAATAGTGAGCATCTTGCACCCCAAACCCAAAACAACAAGCAAAGCACTTCCGATTTGCTGTCCCCACAAAACCAATAATATTCTCCCCCTCCTCCTCTCCAAATCAGAGTTTTCCTCCTCCACTCCTAACTGTAACTCATCTGGCTGTGGCGTAGGGACTCTTTTCCAACCCAGCTTTGCGGGTGTCAACATAGGAACACCAACACAGAGATTCTGCCACACAGCATCTATCTATCTATCTATCTATCTATCTATCTATCTATCTATCTATCTATCTATCTATCTATCTATCTATCTATCTATCTATCTAATCTACTCAGAGTGGAAGAGCTGGCAGTTACCATGACTATGTCTAAGTCTTGGACTACTGTAAATGTGCTGGAGCCACAAAACTCAAAATTGTAAAGGTTTTCTTTGCCAAAAAACAATTAAGTACCATATCATGCCTGTAAAAGTCATTTGCTAGTTATTTAAGTTGTATTAAATGTTTGCTTATACTATACATTATGGCATAGTATATGGGAGGTTCATATAACCCCCAAAAGCTGAATTGAATTGGTGTATTCAACTATTTCTTGTCCCTCTGACCACAGATTATTCTTAGTTTGTGACCTGTCTTGGAAGGCACACAGTTTCAAACCATGTCTTAACGTGCTCAGTTGCACATGCAGAGCCATACATTTAGAACTTACTGAATCTGAAATAACGCATAGTGAAATAATTCATCCTTAGGTATAGAAACAATTGATGTTTAACAAGAAGAAACATTTTTCCTTTTTTTGCCTTTAATTCTATATGTGTAAAAATTCTTCTCTATTCTTGTATGGACTGTTTGCTTGAATTTTCACTAAAGCTTTTTTTTTTCATTTTTATTGAATTTATTAAAAACATACAACATTCCATACAATCAAGTCAAAATTCAACAAAACTAAATTCAAATCAAACCACACCCATGAGAAAGAGAAGAAGGCCAAAACCCAGATTGAAAGTATTGAGAGTAGTAAAGAGAGAAATTGATTAGATCCTGCCAGGTTTTAAAAATATTTTGAACAGATCCTCTAAGTCTGCGGTGGGTTGGCAACCTGCCTGGGATTGGTTCCTGCCTTGTGCCCTGTGTTGGCTGGGATTGGCTCCACCAGACCCCCATGACCCTGTGTTCGGATTCAGCGGGTTGGAAAATGGATGGATGGAGATCCTCTAAGTGAGAATTTGATTTTTTCCAATTTCAAATAGTATATAATATTAGTTACCCACTGACTTAATAGGGGTGGGTTAGGATTCTTCCAGTTGAGCAAGATAAGTCTACATGCTAATAGTGAAGTAAAGACAATTACAGTTTGTTCATCCTTCTCCAATTTAAACCAATCTGGGAGTACACCCAATACAGCTGTTAGTGGATTAGGAGAGACAACCTTAGGCTGTCTGAAAGGCATTTGAAAATTTTTGTCCAGAAAGATGTTAATTTGGTACACACCCAAACTTGCCCTAAAATCATTTTGAACAATTTTAAGCGAGATAATTGTGCTCGATAAAATATTTTAAGCTGAATAATTGAATGCTTTGCACATATGGAGCTAGAGTGAATTCTATGTGTGGCTGCCTTCCACTCCATTTCTGAAATGTTGAGTAAGAGATCCTTTTCCCACTGTACTCTGGGATCTTTAAAAGGAAGAGACTTTAAAATGTATTTATATATTTTAGAAATGCTGTCTGAGTCCCCAAGACTGATCAATATCTCTTCTGGAACAGAAATAGGTGGGAGGTGAGTTAAATTGGGCAGATTTTATTTTGCAAAGTTTCCAATTTAGAGATATTGGAAAAATTGTGCTGATGGCAGACAAAATTTGGAGTGTAATTGTTCATAGGATGCTGAGACATTATTTATATACAGATCTCTAAAGGATTTAATCCCATTTGTTTTCCAAACACTTAAAACTGTGTACTGTACGTTCAAGAGGGTAGAAAAAGATGGTTATCATTTAGAGGTGCCACAGATAAAATATTCTCTAACTTGAAGTGACTCCTACATTGGTTCCATATTCTGAGTGAATGAAGAAAAAATGGGTTGTTAGTATATTGATGATACCTTGTATTTACTGGTGTACAAAGCAAGGAATATAAAGAAGTACTGCAGGATTTTATTTCTATTGCAGACCAAGCTAGTGTGTGTTCATCTATTTGTGTCCATGTCCAAGTTTTTGTAGCTTGCATGTTTGCAGCCCGGTAAAAAAATTGAAAATTAGGTAGAGCCATGCCACCTTCTGATTTAGGTCGCCTGTTGAATGTATGGATTTTTTGAATTCCAAATAAATTAGGTTGATTGAATCTAATTTCTTAAAAAAAGATTTCTTAATGTATATGGGGATTTTTTGAAATAGGAACAGAAGCTTAGGGAGGATATTCATCTTGACAATGTTAATTCTCAATACTAAAGTAAAATCGAGGGTAGACCGTCTATGCACATCTTGTTTAATTTTGTCCATGCAAACAGCAAAATTTTGTTGAAAAAGAGCTTTATATTTACTTGTGATGTTGACCTAGGTATTTAAACTGATCTACAATGATAAAAGGGAAGGTGTCCAATCTAATGTTGTTTGCTAGGGAAATCACTGGAAAGAGCACACTTTTGTTCAAATTAATTTTGAGTCCAGATATCTTTTGAAATTCTGCTATACATTTAGGGTTGTAGACACAGAATTTTGTGGGTCTGATAATACCCAGTATACCCAGTAATAGTACCATATCATCTGCATATAATGAAATTTTCTGTACAAGTCCTCCTCTGATAATAACTTTTACCTCTGATGTATTTTGAAAGTGGACAGCCAATGGCCCAATGGTGATTGCAAATAGCAGTGGTGACAAGGGGCATCCTTGTCTATTACTGTGTTCTAGTTTGAAGTAGCCTGAAATAATGTTGTTAATACAAACTGAAGCTTCTGGACTGGTATACAGTAGTTTGATCCATGCACATATGTCCAGGCCAAACCTAAATTTATGCCAAGTGGTGAACAAGGTATTGTTAAGGTATTTACAAAATTTCTCTACATGTTTTTTAACATTTTGCATTTCATATTTTGTCTTTTGTTATCCCTTTCTTCTTGAGGCAGAATGAGAAAGCACAAGAAATCTCATCAATATAAAATGACACACAACTTGATTGGTCCTGAATGATAATTGAAAATAATTACTGCAAGTCTGGCTAACCTCCACTCTCATCACTGCTTTTCTTGGTGATTCTGACCTTGAACATAAACAGTAAGTAAACTTCACTCACCATTCCTTCAGTAATCCCTAATCCCCAGCCACCCCCTCTCTTATCTCCTGCAGGCTTTCTTCTTTTTTTATGAGGAAGGAAGAATAATGGCTTCCAGGTCACGGTGCGGCCATATGGGGACAAGGAAGGCCTTTGTTCTCTATTCTGTTTTTGCTTAAAATGACATAAAAATTAACTATTTAATGAATTTTCAAAATAATATAGGCATTTTCTTGAGGAACATTCATGAAACTGAGAGTAGTATATGAAGAAGGAGAGAATATATCCAGTTATGATGTTAGTTTGAATTTTCTGAAATAGATAATATCAAGAATTATGATTCGCATTAGATTTTCTGAGCTCTTTTAATTAAAAACTGTATAATTATTTATGGTGTTTCCTACTTAGTCATATGTAACCTTTCCCTATCCCTTCTTGGACATGTTCATTAATAGACTTTTGCCCACATCTTTTATATGGAAACTGAAATTGCACTGCAGTAACGTTAGACTTGTTTACTTTATTATTTAAGGAAGCAGCTGACTAGAATGTGGGCACCATTAATGGTGTCACATAACACGTCTGGCACTACCATTATTTGTTAGTGAATTTTTGAGTTCATGCTAGGATTTGCAGATACATATTTGTGTCTGCATTTGCTCATTTGAATTTTGATCATCTTGTGGTTTTCTCTGTTTCCTTGTGTAGTGGGTGCAGCAACATGCTGTAATCAGTGCATGCTCCCAACCTCCTCCTCCTTGACTTCCAGTACCTGTCTACTGCATTTCTTTCTGTATGAACGTGCTTGAAAGTTTCTCATCTACAACTACATAAATACATGCCAAATTTCAGTGTTGTCTTGGATGTTGTCCATAACATACTTTTCCAGTCATCTTCAATCCGGCGTCAGTGTTCTTTTTCCCATTGAAACCTTTTCTTTTTATTTGCCATGTTCAGATATGGCTTTTTCTTTGAAGCTCTGCCATTAAGGCCAGTATCCCCTTTCAAACAGTAATAGCCTTTAGAAACACTTATAATGTCAAAGTAATGGCATCTTGATAATAAAGTATCAATTTCTATCGAAAACGTGAAAATTTCTAGGTGTTTCCAAATATATGACTGGTAATGTAAATCTGTATTTTTCTAATGTTACCAGTCACTTAAGTGCTGCCATGCTTGGCCAATGTCACAATCAAGAGGTTCAAACGTGGTGAAAGTGTGTGAGGCCTCCAAAGTTCCATAAAGCAGGCCAGGACCTTCAGTGGCCCATTTGACTCACTCTAAATCAGATAATCCCTAACAACAACCATCATTGAAGCCTTTACAGACTCCATAATGGGAAAATGGCTTCTAAAGTTCAAAAACTTAAAGAAAGTCCAAAATTATGTCAACATGACTCACAAGGAAGAAACTATAAACTCAGGTTTATAGAGAAAAGTCAGATTGAAGTGAATATGAGTTTATTACCAGAATAGAGAAATAAATCCCATAAAGATTCAAAAGGACAAAAAAGTATGTACCTAAAAGGCAATCCAAGGCAAAAAAAGTCAAAAAATCATAATCCAGAGAGCAGAATCCAAAGACAGAAGTAATTAAACCCAATAACCAGGGAATCAAAAAAAATCTGTACTATAGAATCCTAACCACACTCAAGGCTTCACTACTGAATCCGTCTTTCTGGATGGCTTATAAAGCTAGAGAGAGGACACAGGAGCAGTGATGTCAAGGTGGGCCAACCTCTTTGGTTTCCAACCACAAAGAACAAGGACTGGTGCTACTTTAAAGGGAAAGTACATAATAAACAAAAAAATAATAAGTAAAAATGACAAAAAAGAAAAACAGAAAAAATACAAGCCAGAGAAAAAATCCTGTTTGTAGCATATGAGGGGTGTTCAATAATTTATCTACCTGACTATGAAAGAAACTAGTAAGCATATTGAAACAAGTTTGGGGCCTATAGTGACATGTCTCAAGGTTCCTCATGCACAGTTGTGGCTCAATGCGAGTCTAACATTCCAAGAGGCAGGATGTCAGGAGAGTCCTTGTGTGAATCAAGTATGAAAATGCTAGATTGGGAGGCAAGGTTCAGTGATAATTTCTTACAAAAGTAAAGCCAAAGGAGATCAATGAATGCATGACTACAGTTTATGGTGAGTCTTCCCCATCATTCTACAAAGTAAAATTTTGGAGAAAGAAGTTTAAGTGGGGTAGAGAGTCCTTTGAAGATGACCCTCACACTGGATGGCCTGTGGAAGCAACTTCCGCAGAAATGTGCAAGAAAGTCAAGAATTTAATTTTGTCAGACAGACAAGTTAAGATTTCCAGAATAACTGAAGAAATGGGCATCTCAGCATGTACAGTTTGGAAAATAATTAATGAAACATTGGGCATGTCAAAAGTCAGTGCAAGATGGGTTCCAAGAATGCTGATGCATGTCAAAAGGTCACAAGGCTCCAGTGCTGTCAGTAGAACTTGAAGATGCTCCATGAAGACCAAGTGATTTTTTTTGCATTGTTTGGTGACTGGAGATGAGGGTCTATTACATATATCCTGAATCCAAAATGGAGTCAACACAAGTCATCCCCCACTCCAAAAAAGTTCAAGGCAGAAAAATCTGCAGGTAAAGTCATGGCAGCTGTCTTCTAGGATATTGAAGGAGAAGACAACCATAACCGTGGAGAGTTACACCAACACAATGATCGCTTTGTGGGAGTCAATCAAGGAGAAAAGATGAGGAAAACTCACAGCAGGTGTACCTCTTCTTCACAAAAATGTGCTGGTTCTCATGTCACATCAATCACAGGCTCTCATCTGAGAATGTGGGTTCCAGCAGCTGAACCATCCAGTGTACAGTCCTTACTTGGCTCCCTTAGATTATTTCCTGTTCTGAGTTTTGAGGAAATCTCTTCTTGGACTGCAGTTTTCAAGTGATGAAGACATCAAAGCAGCTGTAACATCCTGGTTTGAAGGTCAAACAGATTTTTTTTTAAAGGGGTTAAAGTCATTGCAGAAAAAGTGGATGAAGTGTTTGGAGTTTTCAATGGACTATTTTGAAAAATAAAATATTTTTTGAAAAATCTTTTCTTTCCTACTAAGGTAGATAAATTATTGAAACACCCACGTAACAGCCAGACCTCAGTAGTCATTGTCATAATAGAATAGATCCTATTGGACAGCTTTTAATTTTTATATAGAGTAGTTGTTCTTAAACTTTTTTTTCTTGTGACTCAATTTTGCTTTTTTCTGTCCTATTCATTATCCCAGGGAAGTGGCTCCATTACAAAATCAGCACCAGCAGTCATCTGGAGGGATGTGGGTGTGGAGTCTTCCTCCTTGGAGAATCACAGACACAGGGTGTACCGGACCAGCGACCCATCACAAGACACTCCATACATCATACTCAGCCCTTTCTGATTGACCCAACCTGAGTGCACATTGCATCAAGACAGAATGCTGGTAAACTAAACTAACTCATCTAAGTATCTTCTTGATTAAGAAAAACCCACAGACACAGTTTGGTGCATATCACAGATCTCAAGTTTGGTCATCACTAATGATATTATATAGCCATTTTGCAAAACACCATGTTTACCACCTCCAACCAGAAAGCCCTCATTCCAAATTAGAGAGTTTTACAAATAGAGAAAAAATGTGAGAACATCTGTGCTAAAAACAAAAAAAGGAGGTAATGCACTATGATGATACTCCAAATTACATACATTAATGCTATGGTAGCACATCTGAAAAAGAATAAAGGCAGGGTTTTGAAGAGGTGAACTACAAAAATTAGAGATTCAGTGGAGGAACCAACAGAGAGCAAAGCATGCAGGAAACTTGGCAAGTGGATATTTTAGGAAGAGAAGGCCAGATTTCTCCCTTGGCATTATGACAGACTCATTACATTTTACAGTAGTACAAGGGTGCTGTACCGTGTTAGCCATTATGAATGTAGAGAAAAGCCAAGTAAAATGAAACCTTTTATTGGCTAAAAAGATTAAAATATGTACATTTATACAATATATACATTTTATATGAAACATTTTATTCAGAAACATGACAGGAAATTTCACCATGGTCACTGCTTAGAGGCCATAGGGCACAGCTTAAGGGCTTTGGTGATGGTAATCTCCCACTGCTCCAGAGGTTGGCTCCATGTATTAATGCCTTTTCTTTTTTGCCCTCTGTTGAGTGGAAACGTTTAGGGCATTAACACCACAGAAATCACTTCTAGTGTCCATCCACCTAGACCCATCTCTTCCTGCCAGAAATGCTGAAAGCCAGAAGATCTGCCATCTTAGGCAGTCATAATTAGAGTCCTGACTGAAAAAGACTTTCTCCATTCTTATCGTAAAATGTGTTTCTTTATTTTCTGCCAGTTATACAGGTTTGCATTCAGGTGCTCCAACACTTTCTTGTTTCTTACAAAGACTGTTACTAAAGCTACAGAGACTACTACTATTTCTGGAGCTATGGTGAAGAAAGCCTGTTCAGTGAGGAATAACATAAGGAACACGTTTCTATGGAGATCATTAGTGAATCCTTCATTTCACTGATCAACTTCAATACTTTTTAATTACTGTAACACTGCTGCCGCTGTTTTGGGAGTTTATCCCTTTTTATTTCTTTAAGAAATAATTTTAATCATTAGGATTTTTTGTTTGCGGCCATCTTGAGGACATCATGCTGTGTTTCTGGTCATATTTCATATCTAAAGCCGATTTCACATTAAATGACTTCTAGGTGAAGGGGATGATAAACTTAACAACCAAAACCTTGCTGATCTTGTCAGTGAAGTAGGTCAGATTACACAACCAACTAGTGCAGGGCATGTCAGATTACATGACTGTATAATGATTTTCCAGGCACAGTTTCACATTTCTAAAGTATTAGGAGCTCACTCTTTTTTTTGAAAGCTGAAAATGTGTTGCTTGACCAGGCCGGTGCTTTATGGTTTACAGATACGGAAAGTTCAAAAGCAGACCCAGCTTTTTTTGGATTATATTAAGTTTGTCTGGTCCAAAACTCCTGTGATTCTTATTCCTTGTATCTACTTTACATACATTGATATTTAATAGGGAGACCCAGTCTTCACTTCCGGCTCCTCACTACTCCAAAACACCAACCTTGTGACTGTCTATGTGTGGCGTTCACATGTTTTCTTCATGTCTTTGTGGTTTCTCTCCATATTCTTGGTTAGCTTGCCCCATCTTAATGGATGTTGTTGTGTTTCCACAGTGACAGATTGGTACGCTGTTTTGGTTGACTTTTGCCAAACACTGCTGGGATAAATCATGTCTCCATGTGCAGCACCTACAAAAAGTATTCATCCCCTTGGATATTTTCACATTTTAGTGCTATACAACATTGAATGACAGTGGATTTAATTTAACTTCTTGACACTAATCAACAGAAAAAGATTATATGATGTCAATGTGGAAACAGATCTCTGTAAAGTAGTCTAAAGTAATTACAAATATAAAGCACTAAATAATTGATTGCATTAAGTATTCACATTCAAGTCAGTATTTAGTAGATGAATGTTTGGGAGCCATGGCTGCCTTGAGTCTGTGTGCACAGGTCTCGATCAGCTTTGCATATCTGGACACTGCACTTTTTCCTCATTAATCTTTACAAAACTACACAAGCTCTGTCAGGTTGCACTGTCATTATGCGTGAACAGCAATTTTTTAAAGTCCAGCCACAAATTCTCAATTGGATTGAGATCTGGACTCTGCCCTCAAACACCCCAGGATGTCAACATCTTTGCTTTTAAGTCATTCCTGTGAAACTTGGGGTCATTGTCATACTGGAAAACAAATCTTGCAAGGCACATATTTCTTGCAAACTGCATCAGGTTTTGCTCAAGGATTTCTAAATATGTTTCTTCATTTATTTTATCCTCACACACCTTCCACAGCCTGCTGCAGAGAAGCATTCTCACACCATTAAGCTGCCACTGCTATGCTTCACAGTGGGCTGGTGTGTTTTTGATAATGTGGAGTGTTCGAACATAACCAAAAAGATCAATATTGCTTCATCAGACCATAGAACTTTTTACCAGCTGATTTCAGAGTCTCACATGTGCCATCTGGTAAACTCTGAGATGTCATGTGCATTTTTTTAACAGTGGCTTTCAGTTTGCCACTCTCACAAAAAAGCTACAACGGGTGAAACACATTGTTGTCTGTACAGTCTTCTCAATCTGAATCACTGTGGCTTGTCACTCCTTCAGAGATCTTAAACATTTCTTGGTGGCCACCCTCATTAGTTTTCTTCTTGCACAATCACTCATTTTGTTATGGATGACCTGCTCTAGACAAGTTTCCTGCTGTACCATACTCTTTCCATTTCTTTGTGATTGATTTATCTAGAGTCCAAGGGATACTGCGGGACTTGGATATTTTCTTCTCTCTATCCCCTGATGTCTGCTTTTCAATCACCTTTTGAAAGAGTTGCTTGGGGTGTTCATTTGTGTATGTTAGGACATCATATTGACTCATTGTAACAAGAATGTAAGTTTAATGTCACTGTGCTCTGTACAAAAATTATTTTATAAATCCACTCACATGTACAGGCCAGGCCAAAGTTAGTATACAGGGGCTGTCAACATTTAGAAACCGTTAGTCTAAGCATTTGGAGAGTGAAGGGGAGAACTGCAAAAATAGGCATTGTACTATTCCTGTATGTTAGAGATGAAACTGAATCCTTTCCTTTCCTTGTTTATAACTTAAGTAAGGGCCTACACGCGGTGAAGACAGTATATAAAGACTTGGACAGCAGCCAAACACTTCAAAGCCGATGGCCAGAAGATTATATCATCCATCCTGAAAATCCTTTCAATGCAGCGATGAAAATTGGCTTCCTGTCTATAATGCCACGTAAATCGTCAGTAAAGAAAGCTAAGTTATTTTCTCATATGTGATTTTTACCACCGTATCACTATGGGGGGATATTGCCTTTTAATATCATATCTCTATATTTTCTGGTTACTTAAAACGCCACAATTATAAAAGAACTTATTCCAATTAGGGAGCTATATCGCCCCCTAAAAGGAAACAAAATGGCGTAGTCGGCAGGATTGTGGCTAAATTAATAACCGTATCATATTTATAATATAATATATATATAAAATATGCTTATGATAATGACGGCATGGAAGGTCTCGGTCAGATACTAATTGTATCGGGATGGTCATGCGCACAGTCATGGACTCCCGTGACCGAGTTTTGCTGCCTTAAAATGTCTGGCCCAAATTGGAATATTAATTAATCCCGAAAAAGTAAAATAAGGTGGGCTTGTAACATGGGCCATAGTGTATGGGGCAATAATGTAAAAATATGGATAGCTGCTGGTAAATTGTAGCAGCTTCTGCTAATTACATTATGCTGGTTGGTCTTTTAAATCCAAAGTATGATTGCAAAATGTGGGAATAAAAAATGAAACTAAAACGAACACGATAATTTGTAAACAACAGTTTTAAATTTGTAGACATGAGACTGGTTGTCCAAAATAAATTGAAATGGCACCCGAATGGACAACCCAGATTAATCAGCTGCTGTACAAAGTCCAAAACCTGCCTGAAAAGTAAATGCCGTATTGGGGAACACTGTTATTAAATAAATTACACTGGTAGCCATTAGGAACAGTACTTTGTAAAAGCTATGAAGATTTGCACATTATTAAAAGTTGATGCATGCAGGCATGCATTTACCTTGCCTGACGAGTAACGCATCCAGCGGGTCTGGTAGTCAGTTACTTAAAGATAAACAGTGTCAATGCAAATAAAATCCATAAAGGCTCGATCGCGCTCTCTAAAATAAATTGTAGAAATCTTTAATGGCATAATAGCAGCCAGATATAATCCAAAATACACGATTCGTCCATCTGTTAAAAAAAAAAAAAAAAAAAACAGTTTATGAGCTGTGCAGCTGTTCTGATCACTTTGCCTAAAAGATTAAAGGTTAAAGGTTAAAGGTTTTGGCAACCCCCATACCTATATTGTACTACTAAAGTATTGCCGTGTGCTAAAACACACAGAGATTACTGAAATCATCTTATAAATATATCTTAAATTAGGAATCTACGATATAAGCTAGTGTTTAAAAAAACTGTAAACGTTGTACACAAATAGTACTAAAATGTAATAGAGCAAACGCTCCGAGCGAAAGATCGTCGTGCGCACTACGGCCAACTCCATGGCAGGATTCTGGACAATATTATTTGCCAGACACAGACCAGATTTCAAGACCACGAAAACCTGATGTTTGTCATGCTCCTCGAGCCCCAGAAGTTTCAGAAATACAAAACAAAATTTCACGCATGCATCCTTCTCCAGTTTAACACAAGAGACACGAAGCGCTTTTTGATCTGTCTCGGCTAAAAACAGAACTTACTGTAATGTATGCCATGGATGATTTTGCAGGAAAATCTCCCATTGATCTCCTTGACTTCCTTCATCAGAAAAATCTGAATGAGAGCATGGGGCAGCTGTTCACATTGGTACATTTGGCGGTGAGCATTCCCGTGTACACTGCTTCTGTCGAGTGGACATTTTCAGCCCTAAAGCGAATTCAAACTTATGCCAGAAATGCGACAGGGCAGGTTCGACTTTCAGCATTAAATTCGATGGTGATAGAAAGGGACTTTTTGATGGAACTGAAGTGCATGGATAATCCATATGACAGAGTAATTGAACTGTTTTTAAGAAAAGAGAGGAGGATGGATTTTGTTTGCAAATAATCCGAATTTTTGGTGAGTAAAATGTTGCGATTTTCCTAAATAATATTGCAAGTTTATGAGTTATTATTGATGTTTTTTATGTGTGTCGTGGCTGTGGCTGCAGTAGAAAGGAACTTGTATATGTATATAATATACATACCCCGATCTACATACTGTCAAATAAATGAACCACACGCTGTGGCGCAACACGAGAGGGTTCGCCTCTAGCGCCGAGGTTCGATTCCCGAGAGGGGGTGCAGTGAGTGTGTATGCCTGACGAGCCCAGAATTAGGGCATACTCTTTGCATTATTTGACAGTAAAACTATTTCAATAGATTCAATATATATATCAGCACTTCCCGATTCATTTTACCCTCGCACCCCCTTGTTTTGAGAAGAAGTATGAAAAAATATGAGGTTAATGCAGAAAAACAGATCACCAATTGAAGCTTTATGAATAATGGATACTTTATTCACCATCAATAATTGTTTTGGTAAAGCCAATTATTTAGGAATGGATAGATAAATTAAGATTTTGTACAAATGATGTTTTTCATTTTTCTTCCTCGATGGATTCTGGCACCCCCAGCAACAGCTGCTAGCACCCCAAAGGGTATATATACGTATGTATGTATATGTATGTATGTATGTATGTATGTGTGTATATATATATATATGTATATGTATATACAGTGGAACCTCTAGATACGAGTTTAATTCGTTCCAGCACTGAGCTTGTATAGTGAATTTCTCGTATCTAGAACAAACTTCCCCATTGAAAATAATGGAAATCCAGTTAATCCGTTCCGCACCCCCAAAAATATCAACATAAAAATCAATTTTCCTAACAAATAACACTGATAAATAATATATACAAGTGGAACCTTGGTTTGCGAGTAACTTGGTTTACGAGTGTTTTGCAAGACGAGCTAAATTTTTTAATTAATTTTGACTTGGTAAAACGTGCGATATCTTCCAATACGAGTAGTATTGTCTGCTGAGCGTCATGTGATCATAACTGAGCTGATGGTTCTTCTCTCTCGTGCGTGTCTCTCTCTCGCTCGTGCACGCATCTCTTTCTCTCCTTATCTCTCTCGCTCGCTCGCCTCTCTCTCTCCTTATCTCGCTCGCTCGCACGTGTGCCTCTCTCTCTCTCTCTCCTCTTGAGGGCAATCGTCTCCTATTCTCCGTCTGCATGTCCGCGATATTTTTGGATACGCTTATACAGCGAACTGCTACAGCGAAACAATGAAATCACAAGCGCACAAACGCGCAGATCCTCACGCTATGGGAGAACAAGGAACACTGAGTGAGCTGACGGGCTGGCAGTGTCAGCTTGGGTGAATCCCCGAGTCGAGGTGGATCGGGAAACGCGTCACGCATACCCACAGCCTGGCTCGTGGCTCGTTACGCGAGCCAATGCTCGTATTTAGATCTGAATTTTTCGCTCATACTTTCCTCTTATCTTGAATTTCTTGTATACAGAGGTGTTCGTATCTAGAGGTTCCACTGTATATATGTATATATATGTATATGTGTATATATTGTAAAAGATGAAGCAAGAGACAACATAAAGGTTTGGGGTTTCCGGCCCCGTATACTGTAGTATTTGCCACAGCCAACAAAAAAAACAGGTCATAAGCAACAAAACAAAACAGTTTCTCAATGCACGAACCCAGTGATGGCGTCGGCGGCCATTTTATGGAGGAGGAGCCGGAAGTGGAGGAATGCTGGGAAGGAACCATGGTGGAAGATGGGACTGATGACGTCAGCAGTACTGGACGGAGGAAGGGCGGAAGTAACGTGCTGCGGGAAGAAGGAGGCTTATGGCGGCGGAGCGTCTTTTTTTCTGTAGGAAATAAGAGGAGAAAGGTTAGTACCCCGCCACTCCCTGCCAGCGAATGTCTTCCTGAGCGTATTAAGGTCCGTCCGCGGTCCCCTACTCGCGCGTGCGTGACACGACCCCCCCCTTAGCCCAGAACCGTCAGGTCGGGTGGACCTAACCGAGAGGTCGTGAATACGAGAGAGGGCATCGGCATTGGCCTGAAGGTTGCCGCGACGATAAGTGATGGCGAACTTGTATGGTTGCAAATCCAGAAACCACTTGGTGACCCGGGGATTCGACTCCTTATGTAGGGACATCCACTGAAGAGCAGCGTTATCAGTCACCAGAGTGAATTCGCGACCCAACAGGTAGTAACGGAGATGCGTCACCGCCCACTTAATGGCCAAGGCTTCCCTCTCCACTGCCGCATACCTGGTCTCCCGGTCCAACAGTTTCTGGCTTAAGTACATTACGGGGTGCTCGACACCATCGACGCTTTGGCTCAACATGGCGCCCAGGCCTGTGTCCGAAGCGTCGGTCTGGAGAATAAAAGGAAGACCAAAATCAGGTGTCCTTAATACTGGTGCCGACGTTAGGGCCTTTTTCAAGTCACTGAATGCTTGTTCTGCCCTGTCGTTCCATACCACGCAATAGGGGGCGCCCTTTTTTGTTAAATTAGTCAAGGGTGCTGCCCTTTCGGAGAAACGGGGTACGAACCGGCGGTAATACCCCGCTAACCCCAAGAAAGCCTGCACCTGTCTCTTGGTACTCGGACGGGGCCATTCCAGGATGTCTTTAATTTTTGAACATTGGGGTCTCACCTGTCATCGTCCCACTAGGTAGCCTAAATACCAGGCCTCTTTTAATCCAAAGAAACACTTACGGGGTTTTATGCGGAGGCCGGCCTCAGCCAGTGTCGTGAGGACAGCGGAGACCTGCAATAGATGTTCCTTCCAGGTGCCGGAATAGATGACTACGTCATCCAGGTAGGCGACACTATAGGACCGGTGGGGCTTCAGCACTCTATCCACCAGACGTTGAAAGGTCGCCGGGGCTCCGTGCAGTCCAAATGGAAGGACCTTGTATTGCCAATGTCCGCTAGGGGTACTGAAGGCGGTTTTCTCTTTGGCAGATGCCGTTAAGGGAATTTGCCAATACCCTTTTGTCATATCAAGGGTAGTCAAGTATCGAGCCGTACCCAGACGCTCGAGAAGGTCGTCAATACGGGGCATCGGGTAGGCATCGAATTTGGAGACCTGATTCAGACGCCTGAAGTCGTTACAGAACCTCCAGGAGCCGTCTGGCTTAGAAACGAGGACAATAGGACTGGACCAAGGACTATGGCTTTCTTCGACAATGTCCATGTCCAGCATCCGTTAAAACCTCGAGTTCTACTTCAGCGCGTTTTGCCTCCGGGAGTCTGTAGGGCCTCTCCCGGATGACTACCCCGGGCTCCGTGACAATGTCGTGCTCAATCAGCGAAGTCCGACCCGGTGCTTCGCTCACTACTTTGGGGACGGCCAGGATTGCGTGGGTTAACTCCTGCCGCTGTAGGGGTGTCAGCTCATCACCGAGGTTAAGGGCAGACGTGCCTGTAAAGAGGGAGAGGGATCTACGAGTGTTGGAAGACTCCTCCCTGTCTTTCCAAGGTTTTAATAAATTCACATGATAGATCCTCTCACTCGGCCGACGATTGGGTTGTTTAACCAAATAGTCGACGAGTCCCTTTCTTTCTTTAACCTCGTATGGCCCTTGCCAGTGAGCCAGTAACTTAGAGTGGGAGGTAGGAACGAGCACCATCACTCGATCCCCCGGGTGGAACTCCCGGAGGACGGAGTTGCAGTTGTAACATCGGGCTTGCGCTGCCTGCGCACGAGTCACGTGATCCCTTAGGAGTGGCCTGATTTTAGTGAGCCTGTCGCGCAGTTGCGCTACATACTCCAATATATTGGTGGAGGGAAGGGCCTCATCCTCCCAGCCTTCTTTTAGTATATCCAAAAGTCCCCGGGGTTGTCGTCCATATAACAACTCAAAAGGGGAGAAGCCCGTAGAGGCCTGGGGCACTTCCCGGTAGGCAAAAAGCACGAGTGGTAGGAGTTGGTCCCAGTTCCTACCGTCCGCTTTGACTACCTTGCGAAGCATCTGTTTAAGCGTCTGGTTAAAACGCTCTACCAACCCGTCGGTTTGCGGGTGATAGACAGACGTCTTCAGGTGCTTCACTCGGAGTAATCTGGCAACCTCCCTGAACGTATCTGAGGTGAAGGGTGTACCCTGGTCCGTGAGGACTTCTCTGGGTATACCCACTATAGAAAATAGGTTGACTAATTCCCGTGCGATGTTTTTAGTGTTAGCGAAAGCGCAGGGGAACCGCCTCTGGGTATTGGGTTGCATAATCCACCATGACCAGTATATACTTATGGCCACGGTTCGAGGGCTCCAGGGGTCCGACTAAATCCACTCCTATTCTGTCGAAGGGGACATCGATCAGTGGGATGGGGATGAGAGGAGCATGGTCCCTCCTAGGAATCTGGTGAATCTGACACTCCGGGCAGGATTGACAGAAACGCCGGACTTCCTCGTTGATCCCGGGCCAGTGAAAGCGGAGCTTTATCCTCTCCAAAGTTTTTTCGGCCCCGAGGTGGGCGCCTAAGAGGTGAGCGTGAGCTAGCTCGCATATCTCCCGCCAGAAGGTACGCGGCACTAACAACAACTTCCGCAACTCGCCCTTGTGGGTCGCAACCCTATACAACAGATCATTCTCCAGCACAAAAAAGGGCTCACGTGATATGGAATCTTCAGCATGTGAGCTGCCTGGGACAACAACAGCATTCCGGGCAAACTGCAGGGAATCGTCATTCCACTGTTCTCTCTTAAAGGAGGCAGGCGTGGATCGAAACTGGTGATCCAATGTATTCAAAGGCTCTTGTGAGGTGGTGACAGGAAGAGTACCCTGGCTCTTCCCTTCCCGACGGATACTTCCGGGTCAGGGTCTGTCGCCTGGGAAGTGTCCCCCTGTATGCCTGCCCCATTAGGCGCTGCCCTAGAGCACAGCGTGGGGATCGTGGGAAGGGCGCCTTGCCCCTTCATAGCCAGACCCAAGGAGGCCCCGGGAGCGGTGTGCATTTTACCGCAGTTTTTGTATGACCAGTCCTGTCCCAAAATCATCGGATAGGGGCGTTCAGGCAACACCACGACCACCAAGCGAGTCAAGTCCCCCTTCCAGGCGATATAACACTGGGCGGAACGATAAGTTCTGGTCTCCCCATGCACACAAGTGATTTGCCGATGTTGGTTTAGCCATTGTCGCGGCAAAACATAACGGCGAGCAACAATGGTAATGCTGCTGCCGGAGTCAAACAAAGCCACCACCGAGTGCCCATTTATTAACACCACTCCCGTATTAGGACTCGCCAAGGGGTGCGACGGGGCACAGTACCTTTCTGCCGTAGCCCACGTGCAGTCCATTGGCTCCGTGTTCATATTCAGAGGGCAGGTCGGTAGTAGGTTGCTGGTCTCACCGCACTTGTAACAGCGCGGGGGGGGCCGGCTTTTCTTTGGGTCTTGGCGGCGCTTCCGCAGCGCGTTGAGTGGGCTCGGGGGTGGCGGCACGTCCCTGTCGGACCCCGCGAACTGACGCTCGAGGACTTCCAGGAGACCCTGCATATCCTTAGAAGGATGGCGCCGGACCTGCTGGGCGAGAGAACTGGGCATAGCGTTCACCAAGCCCTCACAGGCCACCTGCTCCACCACCTTGTGGGCTTGGGGTCCCTCGGGCCGTAGCCAGCAGCCCATTTTGCCCCAGAAATCAAAGGCCTGAGCTCGGGCAGGCTTGTCCGGGTCGAACACCCAGTTCCGCCACTCACTCGCCTGCTGGCCCAGCGTGATGCCGTAGCGTGCTAGGATCTCCTGTTTTAAGAGGTCGTAGCTCGCGGCTTCCTCCTCGGGGAGGTCGTAATAAGCGCACTGCGCGGGTCCCTTCAGGTAGGGAGCCAGAATGGACGCCCACTCGGACCGCTGCCACTGGTTTCGGGTGGCCGTCCTTTCGAAGATACCCAAGTAGGATTCGACGTCGTCGGCCTCTGTCATGGGTACGAGAGGCGGAGGCGTCGGTCGAAGGGCCTTCGTTTTCTCCAGTTACCGGTTAGTTGCTGCAGGGACAAGATCTGGGTGTTCATCCCTTGCAGCACGGTATTCAGGTCCTGTCCTTCTGACATGTTTTCGGACTTCCAATCTGGACGACTACGCCACTGTAAAAGACGAAGCAAGAGACAACATAAAGGTTTGCGGTTTCCAGCCCCGTATACTATAGTATTTGCCACAGCCAACAAAAAAAACAGGTCATAAGCAACAAAACAAAACAGTTTCTCAATGCACGACCCCAGTGATGGCGTCGGCGGCCATTTTATGGAGGAGGAGCCGGAAGTGGAGGAATGCTGGGAAGGAACTGTGGTGGAAGATGGGACTGATGACGTCAGGAGTAGTGGACGGAAGAAGGACGGAAGTAACATGCTGCGGGAAGAAGGAGGCTTATGGCGGCGGAGCGTCTTTTTTTCTGTAGGAAATAAGAGGAGAAAGGTTAGTACCCCGCCACTCCCTACCAGCGAATGTCTTCCTGAGCGTATTAAGGTCCGTCTGCGGTCCCCTACTCGCGCGTGCGTGACAATATATATGTGTATATATATATGTGTGTATATATATATATATATATGTATATGTATATTTATATATTTATATATAGGTATATGTATATATATATATGTGTATATATATCTATACTAATAAAAGGCAAAGCACTCACTCACTCACTCACTCACTCACTGACTCATCACTAATTCTCCAACTTCCCGTGTGGATAGAAGGCTGAAATTTGGCAGGCTCATTCCTTACAGCTTACTTACAAAAGCTGGGCAGGTTTCATTTCGAAATTCTACGCATAATGGTCATAACTAGAAGCTATTTTTCTCCATTTACTGTAATGGAGTTCAGCTGGAGGGGCGGAGTTTCGTATGACATCATCACGGCTCTCACGTAATCACGCATTACGTAGAAAGCCAGGAAGAGCTACAAAACGCGCTTTAGAAAACATTTATTATATAATTAAGAAGGCAGCGAAACAATTACAAGCGAGCGAGTGACATATAAAACCATATTCAGCGGCTCACGTGAACTGACGCAGTGCGCAGACAAAAAGTAACAGTTCCAAAGAGTGCTGAACAAAAACCGAATTACACTGCTACGCTCAAATAGATAAACCACACGCCGTGGCGCGATAGTAAAGCATTCGAGGTTTGATTCCCGAGAGGGGATGCACTAAGTATGTACGCGCGCTTCTCGATTTATTTTAACCTCGCATCCCCTTAGTTTGAGACGTATGAAAACGCATGCGGTTAACGCAGAAAGACAGATCACCTATTGAAGCTTCATGAATAATGGATACTTTATTCGCGATCAATGATTGTTTTGGTAAAGCCATACTCAGTGTATTCATTAGATGAACGGTAAAAAAGTAAGAGCGAGGGGACGGTAACTTACTGAAGCACACAAGCAAAACCACAATAGCACGCGGGCTCGATGTACTGACTTGAGCGATCACATTCCAAAAAATATTTCTTTTCAAGTTCTATTTAGTCCATATGAGTCAAACTCAAGGCCCACGGGCCACATCCGGCCCGGCGTGTAATTATATCCGGCCCGCGAGATCATTTTATATACTGTATTATTGTTATTAATGGCCCGGGTATATGAAGCGCTGGTAACACAATTAACTACAGATCCTATAATGCAGCGCTTCAGCTGCCTTGCCGAACACTTCCCATGTTAATCAAGTCTAGCTTATGATGCAGCAAGGTATTGCGAAGCTAGCCCTCACGATGCCGAAGAGAAAAGTTGATTCTGAAAACAGAGCCTTTAAAAATCGATGAGAGGCTGAGTATATGTTTACTGACATTGCCAGTAAACCCGTGTGTCTCATTTGTGGAGCTAATGTGGCTGTAATTACAGAATTTAATCTTAACAACGACTGACAAACACAGAATGTAACTTGAACACAACACATCGTACAAATACGACCCTGATTGAAACAAATAATGATAATCGAATCCTTGATCACAGCAACACTCACAAAACAATTACTGTATATTGACAATCATGTTACGTTATTTTTAAAATGTTCCCTTTTCTTTTTCATAGCTTCTTTAACACAGTACTTCTCCGCTGCGAAGCGCGGGTATTCTGCTAGTATTAGATATTCTAAAGGAAGGTTGGGAGGAGGAGGCCCTCTCCTTCCACAAATATGTTAGAATATATCATACAGTTATGTGATAGATTTGCTAAAATTCAACCGGGTTTATCATGTGAATCTGATGAAACCATGGAAGGACAGGGAAACTGACCTCTCCTCTGGACAGCCCCATTTACTCTTCACTCATAAACTAGACCTTAGCTTTGGCTAATGTGAACACCCTCCAGAGACAGGAACTGGAAACGGTCATCCTTGTCTGTCCCAGAGGTAGTAAGTGGAAAACCCGGACGGACCTCTCTGATTGCACATGACATTGTGACAGAGCCTGAGGTGATCGTCCAAGAGCGCCTGTTTCGAGTTCTCAAGGCAAAAAGAGCATAAGTGGAGTTGGAGATCAAGTGTATGTTGGAACTAGGTGTAATAGAGGAGCGTCCCTGGTCCATTCCTATCGTATTGGTTGCTAAGCCTGACGGGAGTTGGAGGCTCTGCAATGACTTCCGTTGGCTTAACCAAGTCTCCCAATTTGACTACTATCTGATGCCTCGAGTGGATAACTTCCTCAAGAGGCTAGGGCAGGCCAAATTTTTGACCACACTTGACATGACGAAGGGGTACTGGCAGGCTCCTTTAACAGACTCCACAAAGGTTAAGACTGTGTTTAGCACCCCTAGTGGTCACTGGCATTATTGGGTCCTTCCATTTGGGTTACATGGGGCACCTTCCAGCGTCTGGTGGTTAAAGTGCACTGCCCCCATAACTCCTATAATGCTGCCTACCTGGATGATGTGGTCATCTATTCCAGCACCTGGAAGGAGCACCCACAGCAGGCCCAAGCCGTATTGTGGACATTAGCAAAAGCTGGGCTATGGATTAATCCTAAGAAGAGCTTCTTTGGGTTAAACGAAACCAAATGTTTAGGGTACCTGGTGGGACGTGGTACGGTTCGGCCACAGTGTTCCAAAATAGGTCCCATATTAGACTGGCAATGCCCCTGACTAATATCAGAATCTCAATCTCAGAAACTGCATTTTGTGACCTTAAACAAGCCCTTACTTTGGCACCAGTCTTAATGGCTCCTAACTTTTCTTTGCCTTTTGTTCTCCAGATGAACACTTCAGACACAGGTCTAGATGCCGTGCTGAGCCAAAGCGTTGACGGTGTCGAGCACCCCATTATGTTCCTGAGCCAGAAACTGTTGGACCAGGAAACCAGGTATGTAGCAGTGCAACGGGAGGCATTGGCGATTAAATGGGTGATTACTCAGCTGAAGTACTACCTCTTGGGCCACAAGTTTACCCTGGTTACAGATCATGCCCCTTTACAGTGGATGGCCCTACACAAGGAGTTGAACCCATAGGTCATGAAGTGGTATTTAGACCTACAGCCATACAAGTTTTCAGTAATTTTTTGTCGGGGTCTCCAAGCCAATGCCGATGCTCTTTCTTGGTCTCATGACCTCTCGGTCAGGAATGCCAACCCAATGGGTCTGGGCTGAGGGCATGTCACACACATGCGTATGGGAGGCAGCTAAAGCCCTCAAAAGAAGGTCATTCCCAGTTGGACTAGGGGGGGG
>JANRMT010062829.1:11455760-11475414 GCA_026402145.1 Polypterus bichir lapradei
AAGGTTACTCAGAGTTTAAAGATTAAGTTGGTCAAATTACCTTTTATATTTCTTACTTATTTTTTTAAGAAGAAAAACTGCAGTTTATGTTGAAATTTTGGTTATTATTATTTAAAGACAATACCATTCTGAAAATGTACTTAAAAGTACCACTTTATTTTTAAGTCTGCCCAATTTTAACCAGGTATGATATTTTTGTTTCTATTTTAAATTCAAATGCAGTTTAAAAGCATTTTTTTTTTTTCAGAAATTAAAAGAGCTTGAGTTTACAATATTCATGTCCATGTCTATTATTTGATTCTGTCGCCCACTAAAACCCTTTTAAAATTAAAAAAACACATTTGCGATTTGGGGCAAATTTACGTGTGCGATTACATACGATTAATCAAGATTAATTATTACACAGCCTCTAATTAATTGGATTAATTTTTTTTAATTGAGTCCCACCCCTAATATATATATGTAGATATATATGTAGATTTGTATATATATATGTGTATATACAGTATATATGTAGATATGTATATGTGTATATATGAATATATATGTGTGTGTGTGTGTATATATATATGTGTATATATGTATATATATTTATACAGTATGTATATGTATATATATATATGTATATATATGTATATATATATATGATGTGTATATATATGTTTATATATGTGTGTGTGTGAGTATATATATATATATGTCAGGAACACTTATGACAATGACAAAACAATTATATTGTCAATCATGTTACGTTATTATTAAAATGTTTCTGCTGCCAAATGCGGGTATTTTGCTATATATATATATATATATATAGAGAGAGAGAGAGAGAGAGATATGACAACAACACTCATATCAATGACAAAACAATTACATTATCAATCATGTTACGTTATTTTTAAAATATTTCCTTTTCTTTTTCATAACTTCTTTAACACACTACTTCTCCGCTGCGAAGCGCGGGTATTCTGATAGTTATTAATACATGTGAATATCTAAAAATTCTATAGCAAGTAAAATCAAAAAGTGATCATAAGAATAACTTGATTGGTATTTGTAATGCAACCTGTATTTAGTCAGTGAAGCCTGGAATGTCTTTGAAGTCTACAAGCAGATGCAGTGTTAAATAAAACTGACCTAAGACCTTGAAAGGCAAAAAGACAGCCAGTCACATGGTCAGTTAAAGAGTTAAGAATTTAAAAATTTGAATTTCAATAAAAGTATTATAAACATAAAGAATATGTAACTTCAAAACTATGGATGTTCTTTTTCTCCAGATTCAGCAAACCCTGACCCCAATGGATGAAACACACAAAGTATTTTTTCTATACAAGCAGCAAGAAATAGCTTAACAGCAAGTTTGGGCAGAGGAATTAGAAATAATCTGACCAAAGGGTGGTGAATGTTTGATTATCAATCATAAATTAATGAACAGCAGTTATTGGAATTATTTCCTTGTGTGCTGATTATTTTTGCAAGTGTAAGGGTATAACATCCTGTATAATAAAAATGTTTAAATGATGATAATAATTGAAAAATACAAAACATTAAATGATGCCATATTAAACTAGACTAATTTCTTTCTCTAGTCTTCATATAAAATACAGTATAGAGGGTTTGCATATTTTGATGTATGTCAGATGATTATTATTATCACTTCAGTAATTAGGAAATGTATTAGAACTGAATACATGTATTGATTTGTATCTGTTAGTGATTCATCTTATTAAGATTTGTTAATACATTAATGTATTAAGGTTAGTGCTCAGTGATAATGCACATAGCTGAATGAATTGTTAAGTAAGTTATACATTAGGAAATTTATATTATATGGAAATAATTCAAATGTTTATCATTAGTCTATATAAACTGTGCTGTTGTAATATCTTAAAGATGTTTAAGAGATGTGTCTCTTGATAAGATGAGCTACAGTTTGTTATATGGCATAGATGTTATAAGATTTTTGTTTTAGACAAAAATGAAAACACTCAAATTCAAATATGTAACATCTTGATATAATTTAAGACATCTGTGATGTATAACTGATGCAATGTGTTAATTTTGTTTAGAGTATTATCCTACTGAAGAAATATTTTCACTAGACTGGTTTAAATGTAATAATCTGCCATATTTAATTTATCTCTAACTGTTATTTATGATATGAGATTAAGAGCTGAGAGTCTAGGATTGTCATTAATAGTGTTGTATTGTATTATACATATGATTGATAAAGAATTGTTTTATTTTATGTATTTGCTCTACCTTTCACCCTTCTTTAATTAGCATAGCAAGTATTTTAGTTTGACCACTCAATTTAGTGGTTAAGGCCACTCCAACTCAGTGGTAGGGTTTTATCAATGAAGAAAATGTGGTGTACTATGAACAAGATTTAAAGTGACTGTACTGTACTAATGACTCTTGATCTGCTGCACATAACTGATAATAGCTGGTGAAGAAACGACTCGCTTATCCAGAATAGAAGGAGTGTGGAATCACGCAAAGATTGTAAGTCCAGCTAATTAAATCTGAAGCCATGATATGTGAAGACATTTGCTGCAGAAACAAAGTTTTTATGGACTTTAACAGAAACAGGCTGTGAAATGCCACTGAAGGGAGATGACAGCTGTTGAATGCGAAGGGCTACCTTGATTGACTTTTGTATCCAGTGCAGGACAAGTGAAGTGTTCCTCTGCAAAAAAGACAGTCACCCTGTGTGTATCTCAAGAGCTCTCTAATGGCAATAGGACTGTTTAGTTTTCTGTTCCAGTAATGGCAAAGACTTATTTTCCTGAAGCAGTCACATGTTTGTTCAGAAGGATCTGCAAAGCCACCAAGCAAAAGACTTTGTCTACAAACCACTGGGTTGGACAAGGCATGTATGTAGAAAGCTTAGGAATATACTTGAAAATGTTATAAGAGGGGCTCAAAGGTATGAGGATATGGATAATTTACCATCAATGATGTTAAAATTGTAAACTGAAAAAAAATAGAACATCCAATAGTGAAGTTGGGGAGTATACAAATAATGTACAATTACATTATTATGTAATAATACTAGTTAAGAACAATTAATAATCATAGCAATAGATCTAGAATTGCTTCTGATTTATGTTACAACTATTGTAACTCATATAAAGGGATCAGACACCAAAGGGTGGGGCAAATATATTAACATACTGTAGCTAGATATGTTATGAGTGCCAAAGAATAGTGAAGTCCATCAAGATGCTATATAGATTTATAATTTAATCTGAGGCTATGATACCCACTGCATGGGCTCAGTGATATTTCATTACAACACTGACTATGTAAGACATAACAGGAGATCTCCACCTACACCAATGGTGAGATACAATGATCACTACTTAGTAACACCATGTTAAATGTAGATGTTTGTCCAAATGTACTGTAACTTATCATTGTTAATATTTACGCAAGTATATTAGATGAATGAACAGGAGCCATAGTGGCACTACACTTCACTGTCTACACTGTGAAGGGGGATCAAGTACCTTTTGCTTTGTAGATAAGACCCTCAGGGATTGTTTTGTCACAGATCCAGTGACAATGGGTGGATTGTAACAGGAATGTAAATTTAATGTCTCTGTCCTCTGTACAAAAATTATTTTATAAATCCACTCACATGTTAGTACACATGTAATGTATACAAAGTTAGTATACATTCTGTCAACATTTAGAAACTGCTAGTCTAAGCATTTGGAGAGTGAAGGGTACAACTGCGAAAATAGGTATTGTACTCTTCCTGTATGTTAGAGATAAAATTGATTCGTTTCCTTTTCTTGTTTGAAACCTAAGTAAGGGCCTACACATGGAGAAGACAGTATATAAAGACTTGGACAGCAGCCAAACACTTCGAAGCCAATGGACGGAAGATTATATCATCCATCCTGAAAATCCTTTCAGCGCAGCGATGAAAAATTGCAGACTGTATAGATCAAGATCCCACCTTGGTATTGTCATGCTATTTAGCTTCCCGTTTGTAATGCCACATAAATCGTCAATAAAGAAAGCTAAGTTATTTTCTCTTATGTGATTTTTACTGCTGTATCACTATGGGAGGGATTTCGCCTTTTAATATCATATCTCTATATTTTTCGGTTACTTAAAATGCTGCAATTATAAAAGAACTTATTCCAATTAGGGAGCTATATCGCTCCCTAAAAAGGAAACACTCATCACAAACTGTACCTTCCAGAAAGGAACATTTAGACTACAATCAACTGAAATCCCAGACAGATGATCTCCACTGAGGTAATGATGAGACTTTTAAAACCAATCAGATGATTTATGTGTGTCATATAAAAGGGGTTAAAAATGATTGCAATCAATGAATTTGTTTTATATTTGTAATGAATTTAGATCACTTTGCAGATTTCTGCTTTCACATTGACATTAAAGTGTCTTTTTCTGTTGATCAATGTCAAAAAAGTCAAAAGAAATCCACTGTGATTCAATATTGTACAACAATAAAATGTGAAAACTTCCAAAGGGGGTTTTTATAGGCACTATAATCCTGAATTGGATTGAGGTTTAGAGAATGTACAAAGTTGTTTATTAATAGTTATATATTACTGAATCTGTAGTTTTTCTCACATATTAATTGCAAGACATTGTTGATATGAGGCAGTAATGTGACAGTCAGGTGCAGTAGCTGCAGCCCAAGCATGAAATTTCCATGGATATTTCTGACCCAGCATGAAATTCTTTGGCTGACTTCCAAAGGCAAGCACATTAATTGAATTACAAAAATTTAAACATGTAAACTGTACGTGTGGACATGAATATGTCTTCTAGTAGACTGGTCCCCTGTCCAGCGCTGGTTCCTACTTTGTACTAAACACTGTCAGGATGTGCACTAGACTGCTCATACAATATAAGATTGAAAGAAATAAATAAATGAATATTTAACACTCTGAAAACAGCATCAGTTGACATAGCACCCCAATCGTGTGCTTATTAATGATAATTACCTGCCATTTCTAGACACTTGCATTGCTCTTCAGACAATTAAAATGCCAGGCTAAATGCTTTTATTATTTCCTATTATAAAAATTGATTACCATTAAAATCACATGCAATTAATTTTAAAACAGATGGACAATGACATTAGCATAATACATAAAAAAACCCTATTTAGTGTAAAATTTCTAAAATAAATACACACTAGCTACAGAAGTGGATAATAGTTTAGTTGAAAAATGAGAATAATTAATTCTCTTGATAGAGCTGTTAAAACCCTGCCTGACCTGAAGCCTTGTGGCAAAAGTGCTGGACTGTGGACCTCAAAGCTACCTGTTCAATCCCTACGTCTAGCTCACTTTCCAAACCTGGACCCTTTTTATGCAAAGGTGCCCTATAAAGAATACTTTTTTGTTCTGTGTGGAACATTTTTTATTCTATTTGCTGTTTTATTTTACTCTCTTGTCTTGTGGCGCATCTAATAAATGAAAATCTTTTACTATATCGCTCTCAGAGTTAGGTGGGTGCTGACTTTTTTCCAGAATATATTATAGAATTATCCATATTTTTGTAGGTTGTTGTTGACATGTTTATTTTTTATTTTGAAAATATTAATAAAATAAAGTTTATTACTTTTTTTTTGTTCAGACAAATGAAATCAGTGCCTGTGTTTATCAAGCAACTCAGAGTACGAAAACAGTCCTATCTGGCTCAGTCTGAGAGTAATGTAAATTTGGTTCTGCTCTTATGTGTAACAACAACAACAACATTTATTTATATAGCACATTTTCATACAAAAAAAATGTAGCTCAAAGTGCTTTACAAAATGAAGAATAGAAAAATAAAAGACACAGTAAGAAAATAAAATAAGTCAACATTAATTAACATAGAATAAGAGTAAGGTCCGATGGCCAGGGTGGACAGAAAAAACAAAAAAAAAAAAAACTCCAGACAGCTGGAGAAAAAAAAATAAAATCTGCAGGGATGTGTAGAAGTTAAAACATGTGTTTTGTCTTGTATGGTCCTATTTTCCCACTTTATATTCTTTATTCTGCAGACTTAACCAAAACACTTGAAATTCCATACACTTACCACTAGATACAGTACATCAGTTCAGAGCTTCCACACCCCATTTTTTATCTGTAACCTCGGGCAATTAGACAGAGTGAAAGAACAGGCAGGAGAGGGAGCTACACTTTTAACTACGTTTTGTGGGCAATACATTTTAATATACCCCATACCGTATAAGCAAATTGAATGTGGCTTTGTAAACCAACACCCTACAACCTGATAATGCTAGATGAATAATTTCAGGTGGCACAATAGATTATATGTTGCATTCAGCTCTTCCGGGTCAGCTAATCATCAGCACAGGTTCATCAGGATGCAACATGGCAGAGAAAGCATACCTCTGTAAACCTCTGTCTTTATTGTCCCTGTGTAGCTTGTGACAAACATACAGGCACAGCCCACCACCTCAAGTAATTTTGTTTCTTGTCAACATTGTTCATACCAACAACCAAGAGAGGAAATGCAAGTTGTTAAGCAATAAAACTAACCCTCTCTGTCACAGGTGCCAATAATTCAGTCATAGAAAAACAGCATTCCTAGAGTTTTGTGGGTAGAGAAAAAAATAGTTTGTCCATTTTCATTGCTCTTTAAACATTGCAACAAGTAAAATGATAATTTTACAAATAAAGACATACAGAATATTTATCAATTTATGCAACATATAACTCCATCAAAGCATTATATCAGTTTTGTTAATTTAGGGAACTACTAACACCACCGGGTTTTAGCAGAGCTTGTGGGTTGTCCTAAGTCATTAGGAACTGACAGACAAAGTTGGAGTGCAAGCAGTGATCGGTTAGCATGTCCTGTCCAGGTGTTTTCTCACTCCCAACACAGCTATACCAGGCAATTAGTAAGTGTACTAACCCATATAGGCCCCATATTATCCATGTGTGCAAAACTGATTTCCAACAGGACAGTGTCCTACCACATATAACCTTGGCATCCTTCTTGTTCCTCCTGAACCAAGCTACAAGGATTATTTTAATAATGAATGATACTCTCCAGTGAACTCTTAGAACAGGATCATCATATACTCACAAATGGAGAGCCAGAAAATGAGTACATCTCACTAAGGTACATCTTTATTAAATCAGCTTTTATGTGTAGTGATTTTTAGAGTTTTGACAGCAAATTAAATGACAAAGAAACATGCACATGAGTATAAAGGTTCCTATACTGATAAATAAGAACACAAGCTATTTTTATTTATATTGTTGATAGAATAATTTTGAATGACTTGTACAAATAAAGCATTGACTGGAGTAATTCATTGAAATAATAGAGACATCTAGGTAATGTGGATCTTCTTTATTCAAAGCAGAACGTGGAAATGATATTGCAGTAGTAAAGAAACTGTAACACTAAATATTGTTTGAATGTGTAGATTTTTGTAGAGTACAGGAAGATTCATGCTTCTTATTAAACAAAAAAAAATCTATGTGCCAAATAAATGTAAAGCATTGTCAGTTAAAGGGACAACTGAAACAGATGGTGCAAATAGCATCTGTAAAAATACTCAAATGTGAAGCAGATGAAGCAACACCTTCCTAAATAAAGTAAAGCCTATTACATCATCAAGAAGACAATTCGGCAGAGCAATGTAAAGAGACAGCAAGCACAGCAAAAAGTTTTAAAAGAAAACCTACAAAGAAATGGCGCTGAAGGGATACACAAATAACAAAACAGTGATGAACTGGAATAGATGTAGGTGTTGTGCTTAGCAGCAGAGCATTAATGTGACAGAGGATATGAGTGTTGCTCAGAAAGTTTTGCATCCAATAATTTTTTTTTTTTGGCTAGAAATTTATTATTGAATTGTATTTTTAAAATAACTTGATTTATGTGCTCCTTATTTTTCAATATAATTTCCTTCAGCTTTAACAGCCTTCTTCTCACGACAAACAAGAGCTTGTAACTCCTCCTTGTTCCAGACTGCATCCTCTTATACCACATGCGATAACAAAATTTGCAGTATGTTTCACGTAAAGGTCCAGAATGCGAAGTATAGTCAATAAACAAACCAAAAGTTAGAAATTTAGTTACCAAAACCAAGGTTGACTTGTACTCAGAATGCAAAGTACATAATCTTTAAACAGAACTTCCAAAATAACAATGAGAAGAAGACAGTCTGAATATATCTGCAATCTTGGACAAATTATTGTGCATGATGGCGACCTTTATATGATCACACTGATGACACATTGTGACGTGACCCTGCATTTGTTGTGATTTATGATCTTTTTAAAAATTTCTCAGACTTCTCATACGAGAAGTCTAACTTTGGTGTTGTTTTGGGGGTTTTGCCACACAATGAATCAGAATTTTAATTAGAGTTTTCGCTTTGTCCATTGGGACTGGGAGGCCTTTTGTCCTTGAAAACCCTACAAATTTGTTTTTTTTTTCTCCATCCTAACTGGAGGGTTTTTTTTTTTTGCCCTCTCGGACATCTGACCTTACCTTGTTTTGTTGTTACTTATTCTTAAATAGCTTTGCCTTATCTTAATTGTTTTTCTTTTCTTGTAACTTTTTCTTTGTCATCTTGTAAAGCATTTGAGGTACATTGTTATATGAAAATGTGCAACATAAATATTGTTGTTGTTGTTTTTAAGTTTATCATTTTTTAATGTCTTTTCTGACTTAGTCTTGCTTTGGTGATAGCCATCACACTTTTTGCACTTATGACATCATTAGGTGCACTGGTATAAATGTCCCCTAAGCAGTTATTCATTATCCAAGATTGGACTAAATACAGTGAAATTACTTTTGACAATTTTGATTACTGTTTTTTGAAACAAGTTCTGCTTTTCAACTCTGATGTTTGGTTTACATTTTGGCTCTAATTATTCTCTTTTTTGGCTTACAGTTTTGACACTTGCTTTGCTTTCTAGTCCTGTCTTTCCCCTGATCATCACACTCTGTAGTCTGTACTGCATCTCAATAATGGGACATTACTACATGGCAATTGTTTACCAAAATCAGAATAGCATCACGTGAAAGTGGTAAAATATTTCAGCTTCTTCAAAATGAAGTCAGAGCAAATAGTAATAGAAAATAGGCAGTCAGTTTCCTAAAAATCTTTAAAGTGAACTGAAAATGCCGGAGTTTTAATTAAAATCAGATCATCATACCTGCACACACAACCATTGCTTGACTTCTTCAGTAACCTTGTCATCATAAACTTTTACCCATCCATAACACCCTTGAGGGCTCCAAAGTGGTGGAAATGTTACATTGTCTATGAAGGTTCATTACTGATTTTGTCACTACTACATAAATTTTAATAAAGGGTTTTGGAAGAAATTGAATTAACAATAAAACAATCAGAAAACCAATATTGTTTTGCAGCCAGTGAAGATGTGAATTATTGATAAAATAAGAAAGGTGGTTAGCTCCTCTTTGTGAGCATTTTCCTGTGTTAATTGCACATGTGTTTGTCTGTCAATTAGTTTTTAAATACATTTGTTTAATAAAAAAAAATCATCAGACTTATTTCCTATCTTGTGTAGACATTTTGTCAAGCCATGAGATGTGTGTTGTGATTATTCTGGTTGTCTGATGCCCACTTTGTAACTTATGATGACAATCTATGTGCTTACAAACTGAAAAATAGGTTAAAAATGGAATCAAAAGTCTGGACATTTCCTCAGCCTCATCTGCAGGAAACCTGAAAATAGAAAGGGGCAGGTTCCTGTGTACTGTACTAATCTGAGAAGAAAACAAAGTGATGCACATGGTAGTGTGTTTTAGTGTGTCTCAATGTGGAAGAAAGTATGCAGAATGTGACATTAAAAAGAAAAACAAGTTTATTGTCATTTGTTTTTATTTCAATGAATTTCATACTTATATGTTTCTTTCGAACAGTTAACAAAAGCAAAATACAAAAAGAGATACTTGAATTTAAAAAAAGCTATACAGATATATAAAATTAATACAATTATTGACATGAGATGCAATATTTTTTTTTACAAGTTTCGTATATATGCTGTAGATGATACACTTACAAGAAGGATATAACAAAGTGTTGGGGACCAGCTGGTATCCCATTTAATTTGTTCAACTGTTAAAAAGGAAAAAAGGTGCTAAAAGTGCTGGGGACATTGTTTGTCCTCTGGTGCCTTAGCAAATACTACTCTTCTCAGGCAGCTCCATGCTGTTCACAAGTACTGTAGAAAAACGCACTGTAGTGAGATTCCTTTGGGCCGAAGGAAGAATGTTGGCTCAGTTTGAAAGTAAAAACAACATCACTCAAAAAAAGTTAATGACTGAGTAGAAAGGTTTAAAGCAGGAAAAGCAAGTGTAACCAGCAAAGCCCGATCTTGTTGACCATCAACACTGTACACATAAGCCAATATCAACATGGTGAATGCCTTCATCAGAGAAGACCATTGGATTACAGTACGTTGTCTGCTTTTGCTGCACATTTGAATATCCGATATGGATCTGCACATGCCAATATACCTGATGACTTGAGGTATTGGTAATAATGTCCACGTTCATTTGACCTTGGCCTCAACTAGACCAATGGCAGAGCACTGCACTATGTGTGTTCAAATTACCCATAAGCCATTGCAAATGTGTATGGATTGTGTCAGCTTCTATCCATTGTGGTTACCGTATCATTTTCAAATTGCCTTTACTTTTTGATTTAACTTCCTATACAGATTTGGACTGACATTAAAGCTAACCAGCAGCCATACATCTAGCCTGAACAAACTTGTTAAATTAAACAGCAAGCAACAGAAACCATTAAAAAGGAGAAATCCTGTCATGTAAGCATATCGATTTACGTAATTTTTTAAAAGTTATGTTATAAGTTGCTGATAGGAAGTTAGTTTTGCCTGAAGCATAGAAAATGTTGCAAAATGAATAAGGCAATCCACATAAAATGACAGTAAATCCTTCTTTGTATATCCATAGGAGTACATATCCTAAAGAATCATTCTGACCATAAATCATGGCTGGCTCAAGAGTTTTCCTGGAGCTAAAGAAGCAAAACAGACTTGAAAACTAACAAGACAGAAAAGGAAGAGTATGAAGAACTGAGGTCCACCTGTGATGAAATCATTGATGAGAAGCAGCAAGAAAGGAACTTGATAATTACTAGAGTGACATACAGCAGACAGCTCTGACTCAATATCAGATGTTTTCAGACCACTACAACCTCTTAAGATCAATAAAATTATATCAATATCATAGTGCTGAAAACATGTCAAAATTGAGGATCAAATGAAAGTGCTGGCAGCACAGCTAGTCTGCTATGCTTAGATAACAATGTGTGGTTATTTTAATAAGCTTAACAGCATTCCCTGAAGGTGCATAAAGGACAGAAAAGAATCCTTGCTTGTAACAAAGATGTTAATATTAAAGTCTGGCATGAGGAGCAGATAAATTCATAACTAACTTCATTCCTTGCCAGGAATTTCTCAAAAGATTTAGTTGCCCAAATTATCAAGTCTCAGATCCTTTGCTAATATAAGATGACAGCAATTGTGGATGAGATCTGCTTTTTCAAAACGAAATATGTAACCTGGAGATACAAGGTTTAATTGATTTTAGGACCAGCAGCTAACTGAACTACACAGCATGAAGGACTGAGAGTGTGCTCACTCCCACATTCTAAAGGATCAAAGCCAAGCAAAGGGTCTTTCCTTATCTTCCAGTGGCTTATGAGATCAGTTAACAAATTCATTTCTATAGAAGGTGAACACATCGACATCCATTTCTTTGTCTTCAAAAAGCTTTTGAAAGTATTGTACATGAGACACTGCAGTGGACACTGAGGCTCTGAATATGGTGCCACTGTTCATCCTCAGTAAGAAGCTACGAAAATCATCAGAAGTTGCAGCAATAACTTTGTGGAGTATCAGAGGGAACGTCTACCTTGACGTGATGCTCCCTGTAATCTCGACCCCCCATTTTTCCTCCTCACGTGAGGCTAGACCACACTTCACTAAGTCCCAGTCCTCTGACATACCTAAAGACAGAGCACGTCCAAAACAAAACAAGCCCCCCAGCAGAGGCATATAAGGTTTAAAACAGAGATATCTACTGACAATAAGGTCCAAATATTATAGGCATAAAATATAATCTTGAACCATCTTGAGAGAGTAAACCCAGGGAATGCTTTTAAACAGTAGCCCTGTATAAGCATCATAAGTCCTAATACAATAAACCAAGGGTATGATGTTAAATAGCCTCCTTAAAAAAAAACTACATACATATACATACATAAATACATACATATATACTAATTACATAATTGTAATTAAAACATAATTATATAATTGTAACTAAAACATAAACATAACAAAAAGTGGCAGAGAAGTAAATAGGATGTATAATTATAGTACCAGTATCATTGCAAGTGGACTAAACAGCTGGTAAGATCTTCTTTGCCATGTCAGTTTATTCTCAAATTTAGATGCATTTTATCTATGTTTGTATTTGTTCCTCAGTTTATTCTAGCATACCTTTAAAGATTGTCTCAATGTGATTATTTAAATGTTTTTATAGGTCTTTAATATCCTAAAGCAGCTTCTCATTTGTCTTGTGTATGTCCTTTATTTCCTTCCTTACATCATTTATTTCTTTCCTTATATCATTTATTTATTTTTTTTTATATCTTTCTTTCATTCATTTTTAAGCTCCTTTATGTCTTGAGTGATCATTACCTTAAGCTTGGACAGATCGTTCCAGTCTTCTCCACGCTCTGCTGATAAAGTGGCAAACCCAGTTGGAGTTCATGCGGAAGGTAAAGCCATTTTCATTTTCAGTGAATCTTCTGGAATTGACAAGCTATCCTGGCCCAATTCGCTTGTACAATTGCTCCCACTTTCGCTCTCGACTAGAGACGGTGCAGAAGCATCAGGTCCCAGGAAATCTGTGTTTTCGCTTATCTGTTCCAGGTCAGTTTCTGAAATGACTTGGACTTCATGCCTGTTCTAGGCTTGGATGAAGCTTTAGCTGTCTTTTCTGTTTCTTTCTGAACCATTTTTCTGCCAGTCATGTTTATATATGCTTGCATATACTGTAATTGAGCCTCCTTGGGTTGAGTAAATACAGGATACCTTGGGATGATAAAAAAAGAGAAAAAATAACACCGCACTTCCCCTTCAGACATCCTTCTCCCAAAACAGATGAGTCCAATCAACCCAAAGTTACATAATCTAATGATCTGTTACTTGATTAGCTTTACCAGCAATGACTTATCACTCTGCCTTGGGTGTCTTTGTTAAGCGTGAAGCCAGTCTGATTTCTTCCTTTGCCCAGTTGTTTATATATTGGCTTAGTAGGCCTTTGACCTCTTCAATATGAAACACTTGACCAAATAAATGGCTGGATTATTATTGACTTAAGTAGCACTCTGTCATATGATGCAAGACACAATTCTAGGAACTGTCAGTGTTTTCATGTCCAAGATTCAGTGCTAGACATTAGTGAAGTTAACAATGTTCTTGGAAGTGTCTGGTTCCATTCACAATGCTATTTTTCTCTTTGAACCACTTCTTCATCTGATATTGCCTGACTTTTCCAACCTACAAACACAGTCTTGTGGGTGTATGGATTATTTACTACATTCCTTGAAGTCTTGACGTTATGAAGAAAACAGCTGTGTACATTGATAACATGCACAACACATCTTCCTGTGATGTACTAAACTATGACTTGGTTTGTTCTGCTTGTCTTCCAAGCTCAAGTCAATCCTTTAAAGTAACAAATACATGGGTCAGCTTTCCTTTCGGGAGCTAGTGACTTGCTGCTTTTTATTTTTTTAATTTAGAACACTTTTTATGGTGAACATCATCTCAAGGGGCACTTTGCATAAATTTTTTAAGATGTTAAAAAAAATGCTTTCTGGTCACTGTGTAACAGCCGACCCCTTACCCAACCGGCAGCTACACCTCCAAGACCTGTGGCCTGGATAAATTACTGAGATTGAATCTTATATATCAAGCCGTACCTCTAACAAATATAATTTTCCCCACAATCGACGGATTAAATATAGGCACACAAAAGCAGATTTGTAAAATTAAGTAATTATATTAAATGAAATAACAAAAAATACAACTTTCACACGTAAAAAAAATATATATGTATATCCATCCACCAAAGCAACAACATGACACCACCATATATTTACACACCAAACCCTCCCTTGCCCCTTTAACATATAACAAACAACAACGAATAACAATAATGAATGAAATATGCAATGAATGATCGTGAACTTGAGTCTGAGTATAAAACTGTCCTGAATGCGGATGACTGGTCAACAGATATGTGATTCGTTTGTATTTCCCGGAACAAATGGAACAACCTCACCATGAATCCTCGGCTTGTGGTGGATGATGAAGTCTGACCCCGGGGTCTCTAGCGATGAGGGAATTGAAGCAAGTCCGGCGGAATAAAAAATAAACTGGTATCAAAAGCGTAATGTGGTAAACTGCAGGTAAAGATGGTTTGTGGTCGTGTAAATGAAAATCTCCATCTTTTCTCCTCTCCTCTCTCTTTTCCTGTTCCCTCCTGATTGTTTATATACTGTAGTAATGAGCCAGCTGTAATTGTGATTGAAAACAGGTGCTTTCCATCTTGGGGCTGTGGTCTCTTTCCATCATCCGCCCCCCCTGTATTTATGGGGACGACATTCACTGACACACACATAAACAGCAAACGGGACGATGGGAACAAAACGCACTTAGTACTAACATTGACAACACTATTACTATGTAGCCTCGCTACAACTGTCCACTTTAGTTAGTGTCATGCATCCTGTTGTCGAATTTCCAGCCTTGTGCTCAACTGTTGTCTCATGGACCATAAAACTACATTAAATTACCAGCCTGCTGCAATAAAATGATATTCGTTGAGCCTGAATGGCACTCAGCACAAATAAGTATGGGAGCTGTCACGTCATCACTGGCATCATGTGAGCGAACACTGCTGAATATTTTTTGCCAGAAGTTTGGCAAAATGGCAAAATGTTTGCAAATTTTGCAGAACTTTGTAAAATGTATTGAATTCAATGGGAAAGAAGAAACAGAACTAGTTTTGAGTGAATTTTAATAGTGCAATGGTCTTTAAAGTGCCCCAGAGGGCTAGAGAAGTTTCTGTTGACTATACTGGAGTGATTATTGACACAGCAGCTGTGGTAGCAGTCAAAATAGACAAGATTCTAAAACATGAACTGCAAATTCCCCTGCAAGAGTCAATGTTTTGGACTGACAAGACCACTGTATTAATGTACATTGCAAATAAAAGTGCACACTACAAAACCTTTGTTGCTAACAGAGTTACAGTGATAAAAGAGATTCACAGCCCTCACAATGGAGATATGTCACATCTGCTCTAAATCCAGCAGACCAGGAATCAAGAGGATCAAGCGCGGAAAGCTTTATCAAAAGAATAATCTGGATTCAAGGCCTGCAGCCAGAATATTAGTGGCTGAAAAGCCTCGATCAAATAAATGACTAACTCACCAAAGAATGCTCACATATTGCTCTTTATGCTTTGCAGCAAATCCTTAAAGAAAACCAGCACTAGACAGTCCGTGAATATGTAAACTGTGCATGCTACAAGAAAGAGCAATGAATTGAAATAACTAATTATGCATTTTACATTCTTAATTTGCTTAATTGTTTTTGTGTTTTTAACATTTAAGTATAAGTTTACATTTAAGTTTAAAATTATGTCTTTATACAAATATTCTTGAAAGGTTAAGGCTCTTACTAGTAACGTTGAAGTAATTGATTTTGCCCTTAGCATAAACAATTAAGAGCTGGATGTGTAAGAGCCATTTACTAGTTATTTAAGTTATATTAAATGTTTGCCTATATATTTAGTGCATAGTCTATGGGAGGTTCTTGTAACCCCTACAAGCTGAATTGAATTGGTATATTCTATTTCTTGTCTCACTGATTATAGTTTAGACTCAGTTAGTGACCTGCCTTGCCATGTGTAAGGCATGGAGGGCACATGGTTTTAAACTGTGCCTTAACATGCCCAAAAGTATGTAGCACAACACGGTTACAGTGCCATCAAAAATGTGACCTGAACTGTTAGGTAGCAGAGTTAATGATTGTACCACCATGCCTCCCACCCTTAAACAGTACAAGACTTAGATGGAACGATAGCCACAAAATACAACAAATTGCCACAAACTAGCAGTAAGTGTAAAACTTACATATAAGGCAACAGCTTCAAACAGCTACGATAAACGGAATCACAATAGTGCAGCACAGTATTTCTAGTTCTTTATCTGTCATTATGTGTCTCATGAACTCTTATCACTATGTCTTACTAACCCCCACAGAGCCTGTGATGCAAGGAATCAGCATTATATACTCAGTGGCAGTGCTTGATTTGAGGAGGTACTCTGTAGTGCCTCTTTCCTGTTTGAGCTTCTGAGTTTGAGTTTGAGTACTGGCACAGCTTGCTTAAATTGCCAAGGGTGGGCGGCTCACCAAAACCCCTCTGATCTGCTCTGTTAATACGCTTTATGCATTGTGCAAAACAAAAAATCATGAGAAGGAAGAAGAATCCAGCACTACAGAGAGTACCAGTAGTCATTTTGTTCAGCTTCAAGCACTGCTTGAGGGTTGTCTCACCCAATTTTGGCTGTTAAAGCTCTACCGTGTCACACTTTCCTTGCAAAACATTATACGGCATTGGACAAAAAAAGTTGTCCTAAGCCGGCCACATGGCGTATTTTCAGGGAAAAATTCTGTGAACAAGGTCACTAGTGAGCCCAGTATATTTGCTTTGGGGGATTTTACTGATCAGCTCTAGGCATCACTTCTGCTATAACCAGCATTTAAACTGAGTTCTGTTACTAAAGAAATATTGTAGGTGAATACTGAATGTATTAGCCATATATCAGATTAGGCTGAAATCAAACAAATCACCAGAACCAGATAATATTTATCCTCAAGTTCTTAGGGAGGCAAGTGAGTACATATATATATATACAGTATATATATTGTGAAGGATGGCCGGTCGGTCATCCTGGCCAATACCCCCACGCCGCCAGGTGGAGCCCTCCCTGCAGCATGGAGGTGCCCCAAACGCCATCAGGGAATTATGGACGTTGGAGTATTCCTTTACAGCCCTGCTGGATACCATGGGGGCCAATAGAAGGCGCTCCAGGGAGGAACAGTGACTATTTTCCCTACGCCCCGGAAGCACACATGGACAAGGGGAATGACATGCTTCCGGGGTAAAGAAGAAGGTTTGTTATCTGATCCGGAAGTGTTCCTAGTCACGTGGACAGAGAGGGCAAAACACTTCCGGGGCAAGAAATATGAAAGACTGAAGGAGACACCAGAGCATGGCGCTGAGCTGGGTGGTAGGAGGGCAACGCGTCTGGGAGTCGGAGGATTGTTTATTGATTAAGTATTTTCTAGTGTATGAGTATTGTGGTGAAGAGGGTGCTTTGTGCACTGTACTGTGACAATAAAGTCAATTATTGGACTTTTATTTGGTGTCTGACGTTTGATCGGAGGATTCAAGGGAGCGATACTGCCCCCTATCTGTCACTATATATATATATTAGTACAGTGAATCGAGTTATTTTAAAATGAGTTCATTGAGAACACGGGGACACAGTTGGAAAAGGGCAAAATTTGCACAAACATTAGGAAGTTTGTCTTCACACAGAGAATCATTGACACTTGGAATAAGCCACCAAGTAGCAAAAATTATTACTATATATCAAAGTTTCTCTAATGACCATTCCTCATCTCTGTCAACTGATTATACTTCTAAATCTACAGTTTATCTAAATTTAACCCCACTACACCAACTTGTATTGCTGAAGTAATATCTAAATTAAATCAATCTACCAGCCACCTAGATCCTGCCCCTATTTTACTGATTAAGGCTTGCACTGACAAACTTTCTGCCCCCATTTCTCACTTTATCAACTGTAGTTTCCACACCCGTGTTGTTCCAAGTGGTTTAAAAACTGCTGCTGTAACCCCTGTTTTAAAAAAACCTGGCTCAGATCCCTTATACCTGAAATTTTATCGCCCAATTTACAATCTTCCATTTATGATTAAGATCTTAGAAAAGGATGTTGCTGCTCAACTCAATGATTATTTAAATTTGCATAACCTGCTTGAGCCTTTTCAATCTGGATTCAGAGCCCTTATAGCACTGAAACTGCTTTACTTAAGGTAGCCAATGACTTACTTATAACTGCAGATTTTGGCCACTATTCTAGCTCTTCTTGACTTGAGCGCAGCGTCTGATACAGTTAACCATAACATTTTACTCTCCTGACTTTCAGCTATTGGTATCTCTGGTGCTGCTTTTTCTTGGTTCACATCATACCTCAGTGATCGCCAGTATTACATCTTCATTAGGGAATATAAATCTGCCACTACTTCATTCATACAAGGTATCACTCAAGGGTCAGTTCTCGGTCCAATCCTCTTCAACATCTATATGCTCCCATTAGTTAAGATTATTCGTCGGTATGGTCTGTGCTTCCACTGCTATGCCGATGACACACAACTTTATATAAGTGTTGATGCAACTGCAACATCTTCACCTGTTGCGCTGACTGACTGCATTCGGGAAATCAATCATTGTATGACAGATAATTTTTTACAACTCAATCCTGATAAAACAGAAATCTTAATAGTTGGTACCAAATCCGTTCTCTCTACCCTTTGTGGGCTAAAAATTGACATTAATGGGATCCTGGTTCAACCCTCAGCATCAGTCTGTAATTTGGGTGTCATCTTTGATCAGCTTCTTACTTTTCAATCACACATTAGCTCAATAGTACAGACAGCCTTTTTTCATCTTCGCAACATTTCTCATCTGCATTCTTTCCTCAGTGTAAAAGATACTGAAACACTCAATCACGCTTTCATCACTACCCGTCTGGACTATTGCAATGCTTTGTTTTATGGCCTCCTGACTAAATATATGAATAGATTACAATATGTTCAGAATTCTGTTGCTTGTTTACACACTAAAAAATCTGCTCACATCACTCCTGTCCTCTATGATTTACATTGGTTACCAGTTTCTTCAAGAATCAAATATAAAATTATTCTTCTCACCTTTAAAACCCTTCATGGGTTAACCCCTCATTATCTCATTATAAGGAGCTACTGCTTCCTTACACTCCTTCCCGTGCATTACAATCATTGGACGCTAAGTTACTCACTGTACCTAAATACAAGTTAGTAACTATGGGTGGCGGAGCTTTCAGAGTGATAGTTCCTAAAATGTGGAATTCTCTCCCTCTCAGCCTTCGCAAAGAAAAATCTATTATTAATTTCAAACTTCTGCTAAAAACACTTCGTGTATGTAATTTCTACTGTCTTGTTAATGTGTGTATTGAATTGTAAAGTGTCCTTGTGTGTATGAAAGGCGCTACATAAATAAAACGTATTATTATTATTATTATTATTACTAGCAGAATACCCGCGCTTCGCAGCGGAGAAGTACTGTGTTAAAGAAGTTATGAAAAAGAAAAGGAAAAATTTTAAAAATAACGTAACTTGATTGTTAATGTAATTGTTTTGTCATTGATATGAGTGTTGTTGTCATATCTATCTATATATATATATATATATATATATATATCTAT
>JANRMT010062829.1:11475814-11504608 GCA_026402145.1 Polypterus bichir lapradei
ATGAATATGGTTGTATATATCACTCGCTCGCTTCTTATTGTTTCGCTGCCTTCTCAATTATATAATGCATGTTTTCTTCAGCGCTTTTTGGGGCTCTTCCTGGTTTTCTACGTACTGCGTGATTACGTGGGAGGCGTGATGATGTCAAACTCCGCCCCCACGGGTTTCAAGCTCATCTCCATTACAGTAAATGGAGAAAAACAGCTTCCAGTTATGACCATTACGCGTAGAATTTCGAAATGAAACCTGCCCAACTTTTGTAAGGAAGCTGTAAGGAATAAGCCTGCCAAATTTCAGCCTTCTACCTACACGGGAAGTTGGAAAATTAGTGATGAGTCAGTCAGTCAGTCAGTCAGTCAGTCAGTCAGTCAGTCAGTCAGTCAGTGAGTGAGGGCTTTGCCGTTTATTAGTATAGATATATATATATATATTGTTTAGTTCATTGCCACTGCCTTTAATTTATTCCTTCACTTACTGAGCCCATTCTTTTTATTGTCATTGGTAGCCATGTCTATTTTAGCAGAACTGGAACCAACCCTGGTGTATAGTGCGCTTGCCACCCATGTGGCAAAGTTTAAATGGTGCAAACATGTTAAAATCCTAGGGTGGAACAAAGTTTCAAATCTTACACCTTGACATTTTCTATGTGGATCTTGCATGCCCATGTCTGTATGTGTGACTCTGTGTGTGTGTGTGTATTTCAATTTTTCATTCCACAATGATGTGTAGGTAAGGATAACTAGGAATTCCCGATTAAACACCTGTGGAAGTGTACATGAGTGGTCCAAGTGGTCCAGCATCTCCATGGCTGCTGCCCATCTTGTGCTCATTAGCTGTGGAGATAGGAACCGGCTACTGTAGATGCCACACGGGCTGGACAGACATCCCAGCCAGGAAAGGAAGCAGACCCGGAAGGAAGAGATGGATGGACAGCCCCTATAAAAATGGAGATATCACTAGGGAACTGTTATTCCCCCAGCACACTAGATGGCAGCAGTCCCGGATATCCACACCCAGTGGGAGACCAGCAGGGTATGCCGGGAAATGTAGTCTGGCAGGGTAGCCCTGCTGTGGTCACGAGGGAAATGAGCTCCCTGTTCAAATAATGGACTTCCGTGTGACCCAGACGTACTTCCATTGGGCAATCACCCTGGCACCGGAAGTACTCCCGGGTCTGTAATAAAAGGGACTGCACTCCCTTATTCAGGCGAGTCGAAGCTGGGTGGTAGAGAGGCAACACTTGACTAGAGGAGGGCAGTGAGGTGGTGAGAGAGTATATTGTGGAGAGAGAAAGACCAGTGTTTTGTGCTTATTTGTAATACTTTTGGAGGTATTTTAAAATAAAACCGTCATTTATTTTGATAAAAGACTGTGTTTTTGTGATTGTGTTGGGGTTTGGGGTTTAATAGGTTTTTGAATGAAATGAGACATTAGTGAACATACAGGCAGATGACTGGCTTAGTGGTTATGTATTAGAGTGCTGCTGCTCCAAACTGAGACCCTGAGCAGGTGCACTGATCATAATAAAATTATACTTTAACTTTGAATTTGTTAAGGGTTTGGCCAGGTGTTTACTGTAGAAGGCTGCTATATCAAATGAAGTTTATTTGTGGAATGAAGCTTGCTTTGAATTAGAAGGCTGTAAACCATGTAAAGACCAGAAAGCATCTGTAAGGAGCAAAAAATAAATAAATTTGAGAGGCTGGTGAAAATAGAGCAGAAAAATTCAAGAGGCTGTGGAAATTAGTCATCCATAATTATATAAATTTAAAACCTTTCCAATTTAGAATGGAAAGCTCAACTTGATGTGCTGATTATTCATTTACAGTAGGTGTGAAAAACCACAGCAGGGTTAGTGAAGGAAAGTACTTTCTGGACTTCTTATAATTAACATCATACTGTTTACATATTCTGAGACTGGTCCCTGTCCACAGCTGTTTAATCTCTTGTACCCAGTGGTTCAAAGACTCTGCTGCCCTGGCTACTTGAATCTCAGTATATCACGTTTACAGATTTTTATTTTATGCACCTGCATCTGACAGAAAATCTAGCCACCAAAAATGCAGCTGGCTTCAACAAATCTAACAAATTAAACAGTGTGCAGTAGAAACCATAAAAGGAGCAGTCCAGTCACACATGTAAAATAAAAATCATTGATAACTAATTAACATGCATACCCCATGCCCAGCACATGCCAAATATGGCTGTGAGGATCTGAATCTTAATAGACTCTGAAAGAGGACTGGAAATTTACCCATCCATGTCCAAGAAGAATTCTGTTAGTGCTGCTTTTCAGACCAACAAACCTTTTAAACAGATGTCACTAGCTACCCTCAGTTAAAATCCATTTCTTATAGAACCTTCATTATAACATAACATAGCATTCTGAAAACAATTGAATTCAAGTCATGCTGGAAGAGCTGGGTATAAGGCAGGAGCCAGGACTACATCAGATAGCTGTGCATTGCAGAACCCATTTACACACCCATGCTTTGGAATCACCATTTTATCTGACACACCAATGTCTGAGGATGTGATGTGACAAAATATAATTTAACTTTTTGATGTGAAAACAGATAAGGAAACATATTTTGCTAGGAACAACCTGTGTATCCTTTAAACAGCATTTGGTCTTGGACATTTACTATAAGACAGTAAGGTAATTTAAGCTTTTGATGTAAGAAAACTGTCAGGATGTATCAATCCTTTGATGCTCAGTGTTTACTCAAAGAGTCTCTCTCACAACATCAGGAATGTGACAGCAATATAATTCTAACTGCCATGAACTTGTGAGTAATCTAGCATAAAGTCCCAAAAACTGTAGCAAAACCCCCACAAGAGGAGGGAACTAACAACCTTGAATAAAGATATTCATTATACAAAAAATCTCTGAAAATAAGGAAGCTTAGATGAGCACTAAAGGTGCAGAAGGGGTGTCACACTGTTCAGGATCTCATAAACACACCAGTGACAATTTTATAGTCCACCGGTGAGATCTCATATATCATCATGCACTGCCTTCAAAACCACTGATTTCAATCAACATCCTTAAAAAATCTTTAATTCCACCGAGGAGCGTTGCTAATGATGGTGACGTTATCAAGCATGACATTTAAATGCAGTGATTCAAACTACTGACTTGTGACATTGTTGAGTCCATTGAGGATTCAAATATCTCGTCTCATTATCTAAAACTCATGATGAGGGGTGCAGCAGCAGCAGGCCAAGTTGATCAGCCCAGACTTCTGTTTCCTCAGCTAGGACTTAAATATGAGAGCATGAATGTCAATATGGTGCACTACGTCAGACCTTTAATTTATCAGCCACTTACCTAGTACTTAGTCTAGTGAGTCTCTCAAGGACTAAACTGAGAACCTACCAAAAAGTAATATTTCAAATGTTGAAATGAACAAACTCTGCATTTAAGAGAAGTGAGTATAAAATATTCTGAATCAAGGAGCTAGGATGAGCACAAAACCCATAGAAGAGTTTACCTGAAATATGCAATCCACTTCCAAATAGATCCTAATATAAAATCCAGAAGAATGGCCAAACAGAGACCAAAAAGGTCACAAAATTCAGGAATCCACAAAAGTAACATGATACACACAAAAACTCAAGAATGCCACTAAGCCCATTCAATGAACCGCAGGGACTGCTTGTTTCCTCAGCCTATATAGTGTTTGGCAGATGAATGTTTAGATACAAAGGGGCAAGTAAACTTCAAGGCTAATGCTAAAAGTGCCAGAGAGCTGGCTGAAATGTGGCTGTCCAATGAAAAAGCCATTAACAGACATCTGAACATGAACCCAGCATATGCAGACTTGAAAATAAGAACATGAGAATAATAAACAAGACTTTATAACCAACATCCTCTGAACTCCACCTCATGAATCCCTCTTCCCACATCCACCTATCCTCCCTTCTTATTTGCTATATATAGCCTTAGGTTCCTTTAAGTCTAATCATTTTCCTCTGATGATGATTCCTGGTAGGAATCGAAAGCTTAGAATTAAAAACTATTTTAAAATATGTGATTCATTTGCTCCCTTTATGGATTTCCAGCCACAAATATGTAAACCGTATCACAGTTTGCCGCCACATGAACAAACATATAGTGGGAGAATACGGAAGCTCCATTAGAACAACAGGCAGCAGCAGTGCCATCATGTCTGCCCAACCATAAATATTTAGCTGAAAATTCAGAAAAATCCAAAAGCATATGTTACACACATGCATATGGAAGACAGCTTGAGGGCTCTGGTGGTGGTAATTACCTGAAGAAACAGGGGTTGGTGCTATGGTTTAATGCCTTCTCTCTTCCTCTCTCTGCAGAACAGAAGACTGACAACCACTTCACCGTTGGTGTCACTTCTGTTGTAAACCCTCCTGGATCCTCCTTTTTCTGCCAAGGGACTAAATAACCCGGGGACTGGCCAACTTATCCTCAGTTCTATTTCAAACTCATGTCTCTAAGGACGTCTCCACAACCTGTTGCGTGTTGCATTTGATGTGCATTCTTTTAAATTATATAAGGTCACCAAGGTGGTGCCCCATCTCTTTCACTTTGTTGTGTCTCCTTTTAACACATGTTTTAAATTTCTCAGAAATCAGAAACATGTATTTGCTATCATCCCTTCTCATTATAAGGAGTCTGTTGGTTTCTTTCCCTTATTTTTCTGCTTCTTACATTTGTGAGTCTTTTAATCATTTCTAAATTGTTTCTCCGAGTTGCAAATTACACCAGCTCAGGGAGAGCTGCAAATAACAGGAGAGAACTTTACTTAGGGTTATCTGAATCAGTCTAAGTGTGCTAATCATCTAGTGATTATTTTCAGAAACACATAGAAAATAGTAAAATGTTAAAATGAATTCACTCTTATGTGTAGACCACATATCTGTGTTAAATTTCCTTAAAAGATTGCACAGTTGCTAGTGTTGGAATCTCATAGCTCCATCACAGTGGGTTCAGATCCTGCTCTTTGTCTAGAGTTTGTGTCCATGTGGGTTTTTCTCTAAAACAACATGATTTACCCACTGAGTCAGTTATACAAATTATAAAATTCACTTTGACAGACACTTTATTCTCATTTGGACAGGACTTCTACTTGCAACAAATGGGGACTGCAATGAGCTGTCAGTTTGCACCTCACTATGTGAACAAATTTATGGCAAAATTGTCATGCATTTTAAAACCAATGTTGTATCTCTGCTATGTAGATTACATCTTTATAATCTGGAGTGTGAGTGAGAAGGACCTCCTCCATTTTCATAACATATACAATTCTATCCACCTCAACATAAAGATGAAGCTAAATTACTCAAAAACAGAAGTCAGCTTCCATGTCACCACCATTCACTTGAAGGAAAACACCCTTGTGACCTCAATTTTTCACAAACCAACAGACAGGCAGACATACCTGAGATGTAATAGCTTCCACCCCAAACATATAAGGCCCTCCATCCTTTTTACGCCAAGCAATTATAATTGCATTTGCTCAGATCTGACAGACCGAGATAAACAACTGCAGGAGGTTAGACAAGATTTCATTAAACAAGGATATACTCCCAAAACAACCAGCACTCAAATAAGAGGAGCTACTGCCATACCCAGAGACAACCTTCTGACATATAAAAACAAAGAGAACAAGAGCTGCATCCCCTTGTTGTCACCTGCAACCCACATCTTGAAGTATTTCGCAAAATTATAAAAGATCTTTAGCTAATACTAAATAATGATGACACGCTGAGAGATGTATTCCCAGAATATCTTCTCCTAGCAAGCAGACAACCACCAAACCTGCAACAGCTAATTGTCTGAAGCTCCCTGGGTGAAACAACAGATAATGGTACATCTATCTGCCGAGACAAAAAGATGTAAAACTTGTGTACACATTTATAATGCAGATTGCATACTACCGACCAGAACATCGCATAAAGGGATATTATTTCCTGCAGATCATCTAATGCAGTCTACCTAATTCTCTGTATTAAATGTCCGAATACTGCATTCTGGACAAACTGGACAAACACTTGGCCAAAGAATGAATTTACAAAGGTCCCACATTAATCATGGCAAAAGAGATGTTCCTGTGGGAGCTCATTACAGCAGCAATGAATTAGATTTACTTTATTGTCATTCAAACCATACAACAAGGAGTGCACAGCTGAACAAAATTGTGTTTCTCCGGGTTCAATAGTACAAATACAAACATAAAAACAAGTGTATGTTATACAACAGCAGATTGACATAACAGAATTTATGTATAATCCAACAGACAAATTGGTGAATAGCTGTAAAGTGTTCAATTGACGAAAAATATTAACATAATGCAGAGACATAACAGCATTTTCGGAGATGTGAGATTCCAAATATATGGCTTCAAACAGCCTGTGTGTGTTCATCAATTTAACAGTCCCAATAAGTCATCATGTTTTTTGTTGTTAGTGGGAGTTGAGTAGTCTGATGGCCTGTGGGAAGAAACTCCTGCTGAGTATGGCAGTCTTGCATTGCATATTGCGGTAATGTTTGCCAGAGGACAATGGTTTCAATGGTCCATTGTCTCTGACTATCTTAGTAGCTCTCCTAAGGCAGCGTGACAAGTTACAGCAGATCATGTACAGACGGGAGTGTGGCTCTGAGGATTTCTTCTGCCATCTTCACCACTCTCTGGAGAGACATAATAGATTTTAAAGTTACAGTGCTTTACGGGCAACTTCAAGACACAGCAAGAGAGAAAGGACTGGGAAGTTAAGCTGATGCTACAATTTAACACATTACAACATGATTTAAATAGAGACAAGAGTTTTATGGCCAAATATGAGGACTATTTACATCTTTTTGACTGATTACAGATCCACATTTTAAGGAAAACTCATTAAAACTTATCAAAAGTTCTTAACTATACTGTACATTATGCTGGAGATGTCTTAATTTTTGATGTTGAAGATAACCCACTTAAAGGTTTTGGAATGTTGTTTCTTTCCTAGTGTCTATATAAACACGGGGAACTCCAGTTTCTGTACTATAGCTTGCTTAAAGAATGGGCTTGAGCCACTGTACCCATTGTATCCATAATGGCTAACACGGTATGTCACCCTACTACTGCAGTGAGGCACAGAATAAACACTGATGTCTGAGGAAATGGCTGGGTAGTGACAGACGGGTACCAATGAGAGTGAAATGAAAGGTCTACAGCTGTGTTATATGGGTTGGAGACGGTGGCACTGACCATAAAACAGGAGACAAAGTTGGAGGTGGCAGAGTTAACGATGTTAAGATTTGCATTGGCTGTGACAAGGATGGACAGGATTAGAAATGAGTACATTAGAGAGTCAGCTCAGGTTGGACTGTTGGGAGACAAAGTTGGAGAGGCGAGATTGCATTGGTTTGGATATGTGCAGACGAGCGATGCTGGGTATATTGGGAGAGGGATATCACAAGGATAGAGCTGCCAGATAAGAGGAAAGACTAAGAGAAGGTTTGTGGATGTGGTGAGAGAGGACATGAAGATGATGGGTGTAACGGAGGAAGAAGCAGAGGACAGAGGGTATGAAAACAGATATTTCGCTATGGAGACCTCTAACGGGAGCAGCTGAAAGAAGTAGAAGAAGTGTGCTCCTCTGGGACCAAAATTGCTGATTCTTAATGGGCTGAGACTGGTATATAATACTTGGCATAGGCTGTGAGCTGAAAAACATCAACCAGTAGACAGTCTCTTCCAGCATGATAAATGACACAGTCCCTATTACCTTTTTCTCTGCTGGTTTGAATGAGAGTGCTAATATGTGAGTGCAGAGCAAAAACGTCACTCAAGTGTCTTTTAACAGTGAGGCCCAGCTGTGCAATGGAAAATTGGACCTAAAACACAGTTTGCTGTTTGGGTTTCTTGAGGTGAATGATTGTAATATATGCCAACAGCATTGTGAGATGCATGTAAAATCCCTTACAATAGATTGTGCTTGTGCCTTTGGGGAGAGAATTAAAATACCTAGGATTCAGATTTTCTGCTGGAAGAAGTCATCATTAGTAAAACCAAGATGTCACAATAATATGTAGAATGTGCCTTGGAGTAAAACTCAACTGACAGCCAAAAGAGCGGGTGCAGCCTTTAAGTGCTTTATGTCTTACGTTTTGTGGCCTCTGTCTACAGCAAAGCAGCAGTTCCCATCTTGTGGATTTTACTTTTGCTGAAAGATTGCCTGATATCTTTATAGATCTTAATAGCAAAATATTTAATTTCCTCATTGGAAAGCTCAGATGATGCCTGCAGGGTCCAATTTTGACCTGGGCTTCAATTTCAATCTGTCTTTTTTTTGCCGGATGAGTGGATGTCATCTCAGCGTCAGGTTTTGCTGAATACAAGGCCGGCCTGAGTGTTCAGTCAAGCTAATATCAGAACTCGTGGCAAACAGCCTTAAGAAGACAAGAAAAAACACTCAAAAAAAACCAAACTTTTGACAGATAAATATGGAAGAACTTAAGCAGACTCTCAATGCCACTTTCAGATATGGCGATGCAAAAAAGGGCATCAGGAGAGCCAAACAGAAATACGGGCAACAAATTGAGAATCATTTCAAAAACTCCGAGCCCAGACATGTGACAAGGCATCCAGACCATCACAAAATACAGGAAGGTAAATACAACCTGTGACAGATGTCCATGGACATTGCCCACCGGGACGCCAGGAGACGGGAAGGACTGGGAGAGGGGCAGTATTTTCCACGGAACATGAGAGGGCAGCCTTCCTGGGTTGCATGGGGCCACGGAGCCAGGTCACTCAATCCTGTGGGAGGATGTGGCCACCGCCAGGGAGCGCCTAGACATCTCCAGAATGGTGGTCGACAGCACTTCCACCACAACAGGAAGTGCTGTCAGAAGAGGAGCTGAATCTGCATGCAGCACTTCTGCCACACCTGGAAGTGCTAATCAAGAAGCACCTGGAGCACTTCCGGGTGCTGTATAAAGGAGACCACCGCACTCCACTTGGGGCGAGATTTGGGAGGGAGAAGACAGGAGCCTGAGTTAGGAGGAGGATGAGGTAGCCGGAGAAAAGAGAGTAAGAGAGAAAGAAAGAGACTGGGTTGGCTGTTTTGGCACTGTGTAAAATAAACGTGTGTAATTTTCAGGGCATTCGGTGTCTGTGTGTCTGTGTGGCGGGTTTCTCACAAGCCTCAACAACAAATAATTTCTTCCTTGCTGACAAGCAAAACAACTTTTATGCTCGTTTTGATTGTGACAATAAAACACTTGCAACCAAAACTGCATCTTTCTCAGGCAACCAGCCCCTCAGAATTACCACCTCTGCTGTACAATCTGCACAGAACAAAGTGAATGCAAGCAGGACTGCTGGTCCTGATGGTATACCTGGGATACCTGGGTGTGTGCTTAAGGCTGGAGTTATACTTCACGCGACGCGACGCATGCTGCAGCGGACGCTCCTGCTACGCAAGCGTTGTAGTGTTTATACTTGCACGCGTACTTTACGTAAATCTGGAGGAATCCACCAGGTGGCAGTGTGACATATTATCACGGTGAGAACATGTTCGGCTTCTCTGTGTTGTGAATTGCCTGGAACACTCATTAAATTCTTTTTTTTTTTTAATTTATTTTTTATTGATTTTATTACAATCCATACAAAGCAATCAAGTTTTTACAAAGAGAAAAATTAAGAACAGATCGATCCCCACCCCTGAGAGAGGCTTGTAAACATTAATAAATTAATAAATTCTCTGTGCTTTATGCACTTATTTTAAAATATTACTGATTAGATCCTGCCATGTTTTGAAAAAAGTCTGTACGGATCCTCTAACTGAGTATTTGATTTTTTCCAACTTCAAATAATATAACACATCGGTTTCCCACTGACTTAAAAGAGGAGAGTTTGGGTTCTTCCAGTTTATGAGAATAAGTCTACGTGCCAAAAGTGTAGTGTATGCAATCACAATTTGTTTGTCTTTCTCCGCTTTAAACCCATCTGGAAGAACACCAAACACAGCTGTTAATGGGTTTGGAGGGATTGTGAGTCCAAGGCTATCTGAAAGGTAATTAAAAATGTTTGTCCAGAATAATGTTAATTTGGTGCAGGACCAGAACATGTGACCTAGTGAGGCTGGGACTTGGTTGCAACATTCGCAGGTTGGATCATGCCCTGGAAACATTTTGGAGAGTTTTAGTCGAGACAGATGTGCTCGATATATAATTTTGAGTTGTATAATTGTATGCTTTGGGCATATGGAGCTCGAGTGAATTCTCTGCATTGCTACTTTCCACTCCTTTTTCTGATATATTAATTGAAAGATCTTTTTCCCAGTGTCTTCTTGGATCTTTGAAAGGGAGGGATTGTAAAATGATTTTATATATTGTAGAGATGGAGTCTAAGTCCTTGAGATTGAGCAATATTTTTTCCAGCATGGATGAGGGTGCAAGATGAGGAAAATCTGGAAGGTTTTGTTTAACAAAGTTTCTGATTTGAAGATAGTGAAAGAAATGTGTAGCTGGAATGTTAAATTTGGAATGTAATTGTTCATAAGATGCAAAGATGTTGTCTATATAAAGATCTCTAAGCAAGTTAATTCCAAATTTTTTCCAAATATTAAAAACTGCATATGTTTGTGAAGGTTGAAAGAGGTGGTTCTCTTGCAGGGGTGCCACAGATAGAAGCTTCTCCGTCTTAAAATGCTTTCTACATTGGTTCCAGATTCTAAGTGAGTGGAGCACAATTGGGTTATTAGTGTATTGCCGATAACGTGTATTTATTGGAACACAGAGCAAGGAATACAAAGAAGTACTGCAGGATTTTACTTCTATTGCGGACCAAGCCTGTGTATGTTCTTCTATTTGTGTCCAGGTTCTTATCGCCTGTATATTTGCTGCCCAGTAATAAAACTGGAAGTTAGGTAGAGCCATGCCACCTTCTGCCTTTTGTCTTTGTAAGGTCGCTCTTTTGATGCGTGGATGTTTTGAATTCCAAAAAATGAGGTTATTGTCGAATCTAATTGCCTAAAAAATGATTTATTAATGTATATTGGGATGTTTTGAAATAAAAAAAAGGAGTTTAGGAAGAATATTCATCTTAACAGTGTTAATTCTTCCAGCTAGTGTGAGATGAAGGGTTGACCATCTATGCAAGTCTTGTTTAATTTTTTTCATGCAAACGGCGAAATTTTGTTGATATAGAGCTTTATGTTTACTTGTGATGTTTACCCCTAGGTATTTAAACTGTTCTGCAATGATAAAAGGTAGGGTATCTAATCTAATATTATATGCTTGAGAGTTCACTGGAAAGAGTACACTTTTATTCAGATTAATTCTGAGACCAGAGATCTTTTGAAATTCTGTGAGTGCTGCTAAGACTGCAGGCACAGAATTTTCTGGGTCTGATATATACAGTACCATGTCATCTGCATATAATGAGATTTTCTGTTCCAGTCCTTCTCTGCTAATCCCCTTTATCTGATCAGTATTTCGACAATGTATTGCCAGTGGTTCAATGGCAATCGCAAACAGCAGTGGTGACAAGGGGCATCCTTGTCTAGTGCCACGTTCTAGTTTAAAGTAGTCTGAGCAAATGTTGTTGATGCAAACTGAAGCTTCTGGGTTAGTATACAGTAATTTAATCCATGCACAAATGTTTGGGCCAAACCCAAACTTCTCCAATATAGTAAAAAGGTATTTCCATTCAATCATGTCGAATGCTTTTTCTGCATCCAATGATAATAATATTTCTGGGGTGTTTGATTTAGTTGGTGAGTATATTACATTAAACAGGCGTCGAAGATTTGAAGATAAGTGCCAGCCCCTAATAAATCCAGTTTGGTCTTGTGATATTACCGAGGGGAGCACTTTCTCCATCCTTCTGGCTAAAATTTTAGAGAGTATTTTAACGTTGTTATTCAGAAGTGAAATTGGTCTGTATGATGCACATTGTAATAAGTCCTTATTTTGTTTTAGAAAGACAGTGATTAGTGCTTGGCGAAAGGTTTGTGGAAGAGATTGGTTATCTCTGGCTTCTGTAAATGTTGCTAATAGGAGGGGAGCTAGCTGAGCGGAGAATTTCTTGTAAAATTCTGCAGGGTAACCATCAGGGCCTGCTCCTTTCCCGCCTTGGAGTGACTTTATAGCATCTAGTAATTCTGATAACGCCAGAGGTTTATCAAGTTCCTCCGCACTAAAAGCGTCTATTTGTGGTATCTGTAATGTTTCCAGAAATGCATTAGATTGTGTATTGTCTTCCTTAAACTCAGAAGTATATAGGGATTTATAGTAGTCTCTGAAAGTGTGCATTATATTTTGGTGTTCGATGATTTTATCTCCGTTCTTGCTAGTGATTACCGAGATTGCGTTGCGCACTTCTTGTTTGTGAATTTGTTGAGCTAAAAGCTTATTAGCTTTCTCCCCATGTTCATAGTAATGATGTCTGGATTTGTAAATTAGTTGTTCAGTTTCTTTAGTTGTCAAGAGGATTAATTCCGAATGTAGAGCCTGCCTTCTCCTGTGTAGAGTCTCGCTTGGTAGTCTGGCATGTTCTTCATCTATTTTGGTAATTTCGCTTTTTATCTCTGCTACTTTCTTGGCCTCGGATTTATTTCTGTGGGAAAGATATGAGATAATCTGTCCTCTTAAGAAGGCCTTAAGAGTTTCCCAGAGTATTCCTGCAGAGATCTCGGGGGATGTATTTGTCTCTAGAAAGAATTTGATTTGTTTGGATATAAATTCAGTACAATTCTCATCAGCTAATAGAAGCGGGTTGAGGCGCCATCTGCGGGGTGAGTGCATGGGGCTTAGTAATTTTAGCTCCAAGATCATAGGTGCATGGTCAGAAATAACAATAGCATCGTATTTGCAAGATTTAATCTTAGGCAAGAAGTTATTGTCTATAAAGAAGTAATCGATCCTTGAGTAACAATGATGTACTGGTGAGTAGAAAGAATATGTTCTTGAATTTGGGTTTAAAAACCTCCAGGGGTCTGATAAGTTGTGATCAGTTATAAACTTTGTAATTATTTTTGCAGTATTAGATGCCGTTCCCCCTGTGGAGGAAGTCCTATCTAAAAGTGGATTTAGAACACAATTAAAGTCCCCAGCCATTATAACTTTATGAGTGTTCAGATTGGGAATGGATGCAAATAAATTTTGTATAAATTCCTTATCATCAACTTTAGGTGCATAAACATTTATCAAGATCATTTTACAGTTAGATAAGTCTCCCATAACCATTACATATCTACCTTCAGGATCCAATACTAAATCTGATGCTACAAATGGAACAGTTCTATGTATGAGAATTCCCACACCTCTAGTTTTCTTCGTAAAGCTAGAATGGAACATTTGGCCAGTCCAGTCTTTTTGCAGCCGGAACTGATCCTTGCTTATTAAGTGAGTTTCCTGTAAAAATACTATTTTAGCATTTAGACCTGTTAGGTGAGAGAGTACTTTCTTTCTCTTTAATTCGTGATTCAGGCCTTTAACATTCCAGCTTACGAAGTTACTGTCCCATCATGGAGACTCTGATTCTGAGTTTTTGATGTCATTTTATAGTCTTATTATAATTATAAAGACTGAGAGGATAGATTAGGTATAGATCAGGCTTGCTCTCTTTCTCTCCCCCCCTTAAGCCCCCACCCTCCCTTTTTGCCTCCCCAAGTGAGGCTAAAACCCACTTCACACATTCCCAGTCCTCTGACATACCCAGAGACAGAGTACGTCCAAAGCAAAACAAGCTCCAATGCAGCGGCGCTTTAGGGTTAAAAGATAGAGATATCTCTAAAAAAAAAAGAAAAAAAAAAAGGAGTTTTGCAGTTTAAATATATATATAAGATGATACACCCAGATAATAAACCCGGGGGATGGTATTAAAAATGTGTCCAGAAGAAGCATAACAAGTCTTAATGCAGTAATAGCAATAACAGTAAACCAAGGGTATGATATTGAACAGTCTCATTTAGGGTAGAGATAAAATAATTAGAAAAGAAAAAGAGAAAAAAAAAAAGAATAATTAAGCACAATAAAACATAAACAGAAAGTGCCCTAGTAATACTAAGTAATAATGAGAATATATTAGAATATATGCTGATAAAAACCCGTATTTTAAAATGAATAGATCAGACAAAAGATTATTAATCTTTGCTTTATCATTTTAACCGCCATGACTCACTATTATGTATCAGAATAGTCCCGGGATCAGCTTTCTAAATTCCTTTTCTGCTGCTTCCTTGCTAGCGAAGACATAGACTTGACCCTGCCATTCCACTTTCAGTTTTGCCGGATACAGGAGGCTGTATTTGACACTGGCTTGCCATGGCCGCTGTTTAATATTATAGAAGGCTGCGCGTTTAGTAGCTGTTGCTGGAGAGAAGTCAGGGAAGATAAGAATGTGGTTATTTTCATATATAATATCTTCCTTGTTTCTGAGGAGTGCCATCACCTCTAGCTTAAATGATAATCGTTCAAAACGAACTATAAAAGAACTTGGTCGGGGTCTGACGGTGTTTGATCCGCGTACGCGGTAAGCCGCTGCTATCTCAGATTCTGCTTTAAAGTCGTCCCCGATTATTTTAGAAAAAAGTTCAGCTGCAAATTACACTCATTAAATTCTGATGACACCTTGCCGCAATATCACTGAAAATTATGTTTATTGATTAAATCCATCAATCCAGGGATGTGTCCATTCCAGCAAGCATTGGGCACGAGTGAGAAACAATCCCTGGACGAGGCCTCAGCTCATCACAAGGTGAATACAAGCACTCGCATACACTGGCGTCATTTTAGCGGCACCAAATCCCCAAATCTGCATATCTTTGGAAGGAAACCGGAGCACAGTGTGGAATACAAGCAGGAAATACCAGCAACATAACTCCCTGCGAGACAGCAGTGCTACTGCTCCACCACCGTGTCATCCCCATGTGTGTAATTATTCCCCCCATGTGTGTAATTATTAACTATATTCATCATTTAAATGAAATTATATGTAAAATGTAACATACACACTTTAATGCATTTCATCATGAAAGTGGTATCAAGTACAAATCTATAGATTCTAAATGTGTAGAGAGTTGGAATATCATACATGTCATGTGTTCTGTGATCTATTGCTGCTTGCCGCTGCTGTCAGGTCCAAGAAGCTCGTAGCGATTAAAAACTGGGATGACGTTTATGATGGTCTGCATTAATAATAAAGTAAACTACGAGGTTAAAGTGGACATTTCGAGATTAAAGCCGAAATTTCCACTTTAATCACAAAATACACGTTTTCACCGTGTCCTTTATTTTTTTCTCAGTGGCTCAAATACAGCGCTATACATTATGTTGCTGTTGTGAAGTTGCAGAAAAAAAAGACGGCACAAAAGATGGTATGTGAGACTTTTAAAGTGTATTGTGTCATTACGATCGGGAATATGTGACGCTTGAATATAAAAGCACCACGAATGCATATGTCGGGATTTTGCTTCACCACATCGAACCATTCATCAAACAGCGAAGCATGCACATCGATCCCCGTAGGATCTGCATAAAGGCTTTCTGTTACATGTAGATAGTAAACAGAGACTCTGACATCACGTTCCGACTTTTACCACACTGTGCCCCCCGACTTTTTGCTGGTACTGCAACTCGCGCACGCTTCGCGTTAATTTCTGAGGACCTGCTCAGAGTACGCATGAAATGAATGCTGGGAACATGTAGCAGCCATGATGCGGGCGCGTACGCATTCTGAGCATGAAGTATAAATGAGCCCTAAGGCCTGCACTGGGCAACTGTCTGAGGTCTTCAGTAACATCTTCAAACTGTCTTTGGCCCAGGCTGTCATCCCTGCATGTCTTAAGTCCACAATAAAAGTACTGGTACATAAACTATCCTCTCCAGGGAGCTGGAATGACTACCAACCTGTTGCACTCACACCCATTATCATCAAGTGATTTACGGGACTGGTTCTGGACCACCTTAAAACCAGTCTACCTCCAAGACTAGATTCTTACCAGTTTGCCTATCGTCCTAATATGTCAACAGAATATGTCATATCCTCAGCTCTGACGCACCTGGAAAACAAAATTTCCTACATCAGGATGTTATTTGCTGATTTTAATTCTGCATTTAACACAATCATCCCCTCCAGTCTGGTAAACAAACTTGGTAACCTCAGCATCAGCACCTCTCTGTGTAATTGGACACTGGACTTTCTAACCAACAGACTCCAGTCTGTCAGGTTAAACAACCATACATCCTCTACCCTGATTCTAAATATTGATACTCCACAGGGCTGTGTGCTCAGCCTACTCCTCTATTCCCTGTGTCCCTTTATATGGCTCCAGCTTCATCATAAAGTTCACAGAAGACACAACGGTAATAAGACTGATCAGTGACAATGATAAGTTTGCCTACAGAGAGGAGGTTCAGCACCTAGCAACATATGGTACTGACAATAACCTCACCATCAAAACCAAGAAGACATTAAGAGCTCATTTTGGATTACTGGAAAACTAAAGGCAGCAGACAGGCTCCCATCCATATAAATGGGGCTGAGGAGGAGTGTGTTTCCAGCTTCAAATTCCTGAGTATCCACATCACATTATTCTCGGAAAATAAACTCTTCCAGTCTGAATAAAAAAGTTCAACAGCGACTTTGTTTTCTGCAGAGGCTAAATAAATCCTGCCTGTCTCCTCAGGTTCTATTGACGTTTTACCGTTTTGCACTGTCGAGAATATTGACTAACTGTATTACAGTGTGATATGGCAACTGCTCCGTAACTGACAGGAAGGCCTTACAACAGGTGGTGAAAACTGCCCAGCACATCATCGACATCCCGCTGCCTACTATTGCTGGCCTGTAGCATACACAGTGTCTGCGACAGGCTTGCAGCATCATCAAGGATGCCTCACACCCCAACCATGAACTCTATACCCTCTTCCCATAAGCAAGGCACTGCAGGAGCCTTCAGTCCAGCACCAGAAGGCTCAGGAACAGTTTGTTTAATAACAATGTCACCATTCTGAGCTCTCAACCCTTACCACTCAATAGATGACCTTTCTAAATATCAATAAATTGACTGTACCCTATGTATATTTTCACCTGTTTACATATATCTATTCTGTACATAAAAATGTTTCATATATGTATATTTATTCCTATCATGTATCTGTACTTACGGAGCACTATTTATATCTGTGTACTCTTCCTTGTATATACTACTACCTGTAAATTTAAATATTGTATAGATATATATTCTTATTTTTATGCTGCCTTATTGCAGCTTATTCCACTATTTGCACTTTCTGGTTAGATGCTAAAATGCATTTTGTTGCACCTGTGCAATGACAATAAAGTTGAATCTAATCAAATCTATCTAAAGAGAGTAAGCAAAATAAATCTGTCTGTAGCAAAGGCTTTAGAGTGCACTGAAAATGGAGTGATACATTTCAGTGTTCACAATCTCATAAATACACCAGTGAGAGCTTTATAATGGACTGGTGAGATCTCATATCATCACACACTGCCTTCCAACCAAAATCCTTTAAGGGTCTTTAATGCCACTGAGAAGCAGTGCTAATGATGGTGAAGTTATAAAGTATGAAATTTAAGTGTAGTGATTCATACTAGTAACTTGTGACATTATTGAGTGTATCAAGAACTCAAATATCTCATCTTATCATCTAAAACCATATCTGCTGCTGAGGGTTGCCGCAGCAGCAAGCCAAGCAGATAAGCCAAAACTTCCCTGTACCAATGATCAATCACAGACTATCACAGACTCACAGACTCCCTTGTGAGAGTCACTCAACACTCAACAATGAGATTGTTAACTCCATCAACAACTAATGTTGGAGACCAGTGGCTCCTACCAGAGTATATTGAGACCATTCCTGAGACTAATGAGTCGTTCAATAACTCAACTGTGAGACTCCAGCATTCATCACTAAAATTTAGTAATTTATCAGTGTCTTTATCATTTAGACTTTGAATGAGTTTATGAGGTTACTAAGAACTTTACGTTGACACAAGCATGCACTTGGGGAAGAGCTTACAGGCTTTGTTAATAACAATACTAACATGAGCAACATGGGGGCAGTGTGCTATAATGGTATCGCTTCTTTTTTCCCCTCTGTAGAAAGAAAGATTAATGGGCCAACATCCATGATGTCACTTCCAGGTACCAACCAACTATACCTGCCTCCTCCTCCTAGAAACCATCATAGCCAAAGATACTGCCATCTTGGGGCAGATTTTAATTCCCACACGAAGATAGCATATGAAATAATGCTTTACCATGTGTTTTGTTTTGCACCTTTTGCACACATTTCAATATACGAGGTTTGCCTTTGGGTGTCCCAGACCCTTTATGAGAATCTTATGTGTTTCTCTTACAATATGTAAAAATTTTAAGTTTGGAAATTGACGTATGAGATCAATAATGACTTTCATGTGTGGTTATTAAGTCCATCAAAGACAAACCTGCCACATTAAGCAGTTCAAAATTGACTTAAGTGGGGGGACAGTTGTGGTCATCAAAGACTGACCTGCCTTGTGTTCATGAAGAAAATAACTTACAATACTCCTGAATCCATTGGAAAGGTGCTATATAAATCAGTCAGTCATTTTCCAACCCGCTATATCCTAACATAGGGTCATGGGGATCTGCTGGAGCCAATTCCAGCCAGCACAGGGCACAAGGTAGGAACAAACCACAGGCAGAGCGCCAGCCAACACACACACACAAACACCAAGCACACACTAGGGAGAATTTAGGATCACCAATGCATCTAACCTGCATGTCTTTGGACTGTGGGAGGAAACCGGAGCACCCGGAGGAAACCCACGCAGACACGGGGAGAACATGCAAACTCCACGCAGGGAGGACCTGGGAAGTGAACCCAGGTCTCCTTACTGTGAGGCAGCAGCGCTACCACTGCGCCACAGTGTATAAATAAAAATTACTATTGTTATTGTCATTAATTGTCTTGTAAGAATATTACATCTAATAAAAATTGATTTTTGAAATTTTTTTTACAACATTAGAACATTAGAACACTCTGGACGAGAACAGGCCATTCAGCCCAACAAAGCTTGCCAGTCCTATCCACTTATTTCTTCCGAAAAAACATCAAGTCGAGTTTTGAAAGTCCCTAAAGTCTTACTGTTTACCACACTACTTGTTAACTTATTCATATTGTTCTTTGTGTAAAGAAAAACTTCCTAATGTTTGTGCGAAATTTACCCTTAACTAGTTTCCAACTTTGTCCCTGTGTTCTTGATGAACTCATTTTAAAATAACAGTCTTGATCCACTGGACAAATTCCCTTCATAATTTTAAACACTTCAATCATGTCACCTCTTAATCTTCTTTTGCTTAAACTGAAAAGGCTCAGATCTTTTACTCTTTCTTTATAATTCAACCCCTGTAGCCCTGGAATCAGCCTAGTCGTTCTTCTCTGGACCTTTTCTAGTGCTACTATGTCCTTTTTGTAGTCTAAAGACCAAAACTGCATACAGTATTCCACATGAGGCCTCACCAGTGCATTATAAAGCTTGAGCAGAAACTCCTTGGGCTTGTACTCCACACATTGTGCTATATAACCTAACATTCTGTTTGCCTTCTTAATGGCTTCTGAAGACTGGCTCCACTACGACTCCTAAATCCTTCTTATAAGGTGTATTCTCGATTTTCTGACCACCCATTGTGTATTCAAACCTAAAATTTTTACTTCCTATGTATAATACTTTACATTTACTGACATTAAATTCCATCTGCCACAAATCTGCCCAAGCCTGTATGCACTTCAAGTCCTTCTGTAATGATATAACAGATTCCAAATTATCTGCTAATCTACCCATTTTGGTATCATCATCAAACTTAACCAGCGTGTTACTTATATTCCTATCTAAATCATTTATATATATTAAAAATAGCAGTGGCTCTAGTACTGACCCCTGTGGAACACCACTCTTAACATCAGCCAATTCTGATATGGTTCCTTGTGCCATCACCCTCTGCTTGCTGTGCCTGAGCAAATTCTGCACCCATTTAAATACATCACCCTGAACTCCCACTTCTTTTAGCTTGATGCCCAACCTCTCATGTGGCATCTTATCAAATGCCTTCTGAAAGTCAAGATAAATAATATCATATGCTCCACTTCTCTATCCTTTTGTTGCCTCCTCATAGAATTCCAGCATTTTAGTAAACCATGACCTGCTTCTTCTGAACCCATGCTGACTGTTTCAAAAAACTCTTATTCTTGCCAAGAGTTGCTCAATCTGATCCTTAATAATTCTTTCCATTAATTTTCCAGTGATGCATGTTAAGCTTACTGGCCTATAGTTACTTGGATCTGCCCTGTCACCCTTTTTATATAATGGGATAATATTTTCCATTTTCCACACCTTCAGAATCTCTCTAGTGCGCAGTGACTTCCTAAAAATATGTGTCAAGGCTGTACATATGTACTCGCTAGCCTCCTTAAGACCTCGAGAATAAATATTATCTGGTCCTGGTGATTTATTTCATTTATTTGATTTCAGGGTATTTAATCTGAGCAGTACTTCTCCATCTACAATTTCCAAATCCCTCAGTACCTCCTTGTAGTCTTGTTTACTTCTGGGAGGTCATCCACTTCCTCACTTGTGATGTCATCAGAAAAATACAAGTTTAGGGAATCTGCTGTTTCACTGTCTGTATCTTTTAATTCCACTTTACTATTCCTGATGCACTTGACCTCCTCCTTGACTGTTCTTTTATTACTAAAATACTGAAAGAATCTCTTAGGGTCTTCTTTTGCCTTATCTGCTATATTCCTCTCCAACTGTCTTTTAGCCTCCGTGATATCATTCTTAATGGTTGCCCTCATTTTCTCATATCCTCTACGATTCACTTTGCAGTCTTATATACCTTATAAAGCATTTTTATCTTTTTCAGCTTCTTTTTTAAATTTTTATTAATCCACTGTGGATTTTTAAAATTTCCTATCAATTCCAAATGTAGGTATGTATCTGTCCTGCATTACATGTAAAACATTTTTAAACTTGTACCCCTGCTCCTCGACCGTCTCCACACTTAAAAGCTTATCCCAATCTATCCTCCTTAGCCTTTGTCGCATCTGCTCAAAATTTGCCTTACCAAAGTTCAATGCAACAATTTTAGTCTTAGCGTCTGCACTTACAAAATATAGAGAATTGTATTATATTATGGTCACTTGACCCTAGTGGTTCAATCACCTCTACCCCCTCAATTCTATCTTGATTATCACAAAATACTAAATCCAGACAAGTTTCACCCCGTGTTGTTGCTTTAACACTAGAATTACCAAAGCCTACGAAAAAATTTGTAATCCCGGCCCACCTTAAATCCCTTTGCACCTCTCCGTCAGCATCTTTTGTGTTGTAAATGTATGTCGATCAGCACGTGAAGCAAGCGGCCTGCTATCCCATCCCCCACCCCAACGCCGCAGCTCAAGTAGTTTATCAGGGAGTGGGGTGCCTAAAATATGAATAATGTTGCAATAGCGCAACAATATTTTCTGAAATGTACTATACAGGTCATAAAATGAATTATTCCAAATTTCATAAATACAGTCTCTTTTTTTGTCAGTGTAGCTTGGACATCATGGACTAGAAAGTACATACTAGTTCAGCGTGAGCAGGAGCACTCAAGAATAAACCTAAATAAAAAAAAAATTCATATCCACAATCATTATCAGTCACGCATACCACCCATGTCCACAGTTTTCCCAGTCCCAATCTTGTTCATGCACAAGATCTGACACTGTTTCCAAATAAAGAGGTGGACTAACAGAACAAGTTTGTTATACCACGTCTTTATCTGAAAACAGCATCAGATCAGGGGTTTGGGGGTGGGGGTGGGGGGGGTGGAGGGGGTTGTGGGAGTGTGAACATGACTGAGAGAATAAAACTGAAAAAAAAAATGCTAACTTTTACAAGTATTATAAATTTACACAGGCTGTTACAGAAACAAATCAAATGTAAGTTTTAATTGTATAATATTAACAATAAGAACAGCTCTCTACTCAAAATGGTAAATTTCGGAGGTAGACAGTATCAAACCAGTGATCTCTTGATTAGGAATCATTAGTTCTTACCGCTGCACCACACAAGCTGTTATATCAATAGCGTATCCTAACCTGCTTTCTTTATCTTCGGTTATATTCTTGAATACAAGCGCACTTGTTTTGTTATACTTGTACCTTTTGTGAAAGTGTTTATTTAATAATTGGACTTTAGGCTTCACACATTATACACTTCATGTCTACAATTTGTCAATTATTACTAAAACATGAAAAACATTTCTGTTTTAGCAATGTGTTTACATAGATCATTGTAGACACAGAACAGACCTGAAATGCATCTGTTCCAAATGATGATATATTATTTACCCTCTACAACTCCAGGCACTTCACTCCAAGATAAACACTGACAACTGAGAACCTTCTTTGTTAATTGAGCGGCAATTGTGGGCAGTGGGATGGGATAGCAGGCTGCTTGCTGCTTGTGCTAATCAACACATTTATGTGTTTTTCGTAGGCTTTGGTAATTCTAGTGTTAACATACTGTGTTAAAAAACAGTCACTGATTACTTGTAAAAACTCCTGCTCAAGTGCTCCTCCATTTGCAAGGTTATTCCAGTTAATATTTAGATAATTAAAGTTACCCTATGACTATGATATCTCCCTGTAAACTTGCCTTTTTGATATTAATAAAAAGATGTGTGTTAAAATTACTGTCTGAATTGGGTGGTCTATAACACACTTCTAAAATAAGACCTCTTTCACAATTTTTTTCCAGGTGAAGACACATGTCCTCACTAAGATGGGGTTTATTTTGTTCATTAAGGATTGATTGAATTTGGAGATCATACAGTCCATCAAAAGTTGACTTGTGAGAATGTTGAGTTTAGAAATTGACTTATTTATTTGTAAATTTCTCCAAAGACAAGCTAAGCAGAAGATTTTGGTATTGAGGTGTCTTTGTTGAAAGTTCTGAGTTCATTATGGTGTGCATTGAAAACAATGGCTTCATGAGAAACTGATTTGTGAAAGTATTGTGTCCATCAATGACTGACCTGAAAGACTACTGAGTCCATCAAGGACTGATTGTGTGAGATATGTCTTTTTATTAAAGACATAGATTTAAAACCCCTGAGGCCTAAATAATATGGAACAGCATTGACTTTAAAATGTAAATTTAAAATGAAAAATTTAATTCCATGGGCTTTTATATAAATCTGCTTTAATATGACATTCTGCCTTTCAGATGCAAAAAAATGAGCAACTTCAGTGTAAGACTGTGGCATGTGTGGTCACCAGGAGGCGCTCCAGCTCCCCAAATACCCAGCACAACAGACACAGGCACAAGTCCAGCAACAGATAAGGCTTTATTTAGGTGTCCCTGCACCAAACCACAGTATAATAAAGCACCATGCACCATAATAAAGCAGCACTTTGTCTTCTTTCTCTCTCTCTGTCTTCTTCCGCCTCCACTCCTTCTCTGACAAGCTTTGTCCTCCTCCTCCTGATTTTAGCTCCCCGAATGGAGTGAGGTGGATCCTTTTACAAAGCACCTGGAAGTTCTCCAGGTGTCCCATAATCTCTTTCCATGTTTGACGGAAGTCTTGCTATAAAGGGCTCAGTAGTTCTCTTTGCTTCCCCTGGCAGTGACCACGGACTCTAACAGGGCTGAGCTTCCAAGCTCTAAGCCCATGGTGCTGTAGCAAGTCTAGGGGGGCTGCCCTCTGCCGTCCTGAAGGAGATAATACTCTTCCATCACAAAGGTGTCCTGGCCAAGTAACAGCTGTGGGAGGTTCAGAACACCTGCTTCCAATACCCCCTGAAAGTCACAGTTAGTCTTCGTCATACAAGAGTATAGTGCCCCTTTTATGGAGAGCTACTGTATTTAAGAGGAGCAGTAATGAAGAATTTTAATGGTGTCTCTTACTGTTGTTTTCTGCTCCACTCTTGACCAGGATTACCATGACCTTGGAAAAGGCTTCCTCCGGCTCCACCCTTTCCACAGTTATTTAGATAAACTTCTCAGTGTCCCTTCAAGATAGCATCAATTGTAAAATGACATGTGAAAAACAGTCATCAGCATTGCCTGTCTGACATACAGTATTTAATGTTTGTTTCATTTTCCATCGTTGCCAATTCCAAATTAAATGGGGTAACCTATGCTACCACCAGTTTTGTGCTCTCTCATTTTATTTTACAGCTTAAACTGAAAATTGTCCAGCACCATTAAGGAATGACTGGCCTGGCCAGCTTTGAAGATCACATGGAAAATAAGAATGAAGTTTATAAACTGTGACCCTTCACCCTTCACCCAGTCATGTTCAACATATCAACGCAAAGGCAAAGAAAATCACTTAATGGACTTTAGTTTGCTATTTGCAGCAGTGTGACCTTTTGGTGAATTAAAAAATGTATATATTTCTTTTTCATAATCTCTGGGGACACTTTACCACATTTAACATAAGGAGAGCTGCTTCAAAACTCCATTCTCTTAAGTAAAAAAAAAAAGAAAAAAGAAGGAAATCACAACAGGGGGTGGCAGAGGGGATGGGGGAGACACATATTATTTTCTTCAGTTCTTCTTGTTATTAGATAGTTTTCTGTACAGTACTGTAAAAGGTTGAGGTGACATTTGAAGAAAGAATAAAAGAAAACCAAATCATTAGTCCACTCCTGATAGCTGAAAGGATCCAGGTATGAAGCTAACCAATCAGAGAGTTAAGTCAGTGATGGTGGGTATGGTGGTCCCTTATTCATACTGTCTGAGGAAGCTGAATGGTTCTGGGTGTGTGCAAAACATTGGAACAATCAATGAGTCTTTTTTATGGCACCTTTTCAGGAGGATGTTGATCCCAGCATGCTTTGTTTATTCACTAAAGTTTAAAGTGATGAACAGTACTACAATACATTTGGAGGTAATTCAGTTCTTTAAGTGACTTTCTTAGGGTTACTCAACACCAGCCAGGGCCGGGACAAGGTGAGGAAAACAAGGCACTTACCGCGGGTGAACAATGGGAAAGGGCACCAAATTGATGAAAAATAAAAATTAATAAATTGCAAAATAAAAAAAAGAAAAAAGCCAAATGTATGTTGCAATATTCAACAAATACCTTAAGCAAAGTGACGATTTGAATCGGACGCTCTCACCTGATACATTCGTTTCCTCATATTTATTTTTATTTAATACTTAAAAGTAATAAAAAAACTATATACTGTACATGGAGCACAAATGTATCCTCCTGCCTCAGGTGAAAATACCTCTAGACTCGGCTCTGACACCAGCTGTCAGATTTGCAACTGTGTCACTAAGTAAATTAAACAGTCTACAAAATGGTGGTGCCTGTGACCTATAGTAATAATAATTTTGCAGTTAGATGTTAAATATTTTTAACGTTCTTGAAGGAATACACCCAAAAACCATATTTTGTTTAAATGTTACTTACTCCCATGCACTTTACAATGAAAGCCAAGGAAAAGGTTTAATCTAATTTTTCATAAAGGAGGTGAGAAAATTATTGGCTTAATGGTCACAGTAGGTGACAAACACAGGACAACAGAAAACAATATAAAAAAATGAAAAAAACTCACGTTGCTTATGTCGCAACATCCACATACAAAGTAATCCATTTGTTTGTTGACAATGTCCCAAACATATTTTTTACTAAACTATTTTTAAACAAACCACTTCTGGAAAATGTTCTTGTGAATGAAGAAGAACTGCAGATCATTGAGTGCCTGAATTGAAGACCCGCCTCTCTCCCTCATTAATTGATCAAAAGCCCTGTCTTCAGTTCAAAAGCACAGAATTGTGGGCATACCTTATACTGCTTACAAAGCATGTTTCTTTTTCTGGAAGTAAATGTTCCTAGTATTTTAGTAAAAAAAAGATGTAATTTTTGCACATTTTGAGCAATCAACTGGATAATGGATGTATACTCTATGTTATGTGACATGAATAACATGAGAATTTTTTGTTGTTTGCTGTTGTCTGGCATTGGTGACTGTTCCATTCCATTGTGTGAAAAAGTATTTTCTCTTATTATGCATTATTAAACATGTTTAAACAATATAATTTTTGGGTGGAGCATTTCTTTAAATACACTTCCAAAATACTTAAGTAACACATTTAAATTACACACATATACAGTATATTAGATCCAAAATGAAGAACCTAGACCAAAAAAGACACAAGAGAAGTTAAAAAAAAATGAAAAATAAATTCAGATCATAACAGATTTGCAATTGTGGTCAATTTCTTTCCCTTCGAAAGATGATTTTAAGTTCTTAAATCAGAATTTATTTTAAAGATGGATGTGTTGGCTGCCTCATTCCTTACAAATCATCTCATGCCTTATATAGGGGAAGCTGTTGCTGACCACATATCATCCTTTCACCTTCGCATCTTGTCATTGTTTGCCATAGTTCATTGTTTTAGAAAATGAAGGAAAGTCGGCTGTAAACTGCAGATGCTGCGGAGCCTGTTCTGCTTTTTTAACAGTAGTGACAAACAGGTCCGGCCTTTCCAGGAAGATGGACCTGCCATGTAAAGTCAAGAAGCAAGAAAGAAAGGTATCTTTCTGTAACATGACCCCCAGAAGCAGGTCAGTTCCCCTTTGCTTTCAATAAGTGATAGAACTCTGCAGAGGAGGGTGCTTCTGGCTTAAACTGTATGAGACTCCAGGAAACAAAAACCTGGAAGATTTGTCCTTGATTTATGTATGTTTCTATTGTGCCTTCTAAGAAGACAAACAGAGACTATTCCAAAGAGGAAATTGCTACAAATTAAAACTAATCATATCTGGAATTAAGCTTATTTTGAATGTTCTGGTTTCACAGTATCCCCATCATACCTCATTTTCATGGCCCCACTTAATTGTACACTTATGTAACTAATTATTGGAAGCACCTGTACACCTGCTTATCCATGCAATTACCGAATCTGCCAGTCATGTGGCAGCAGCACAATACAAAACATTATGAAGAAACAGATTGGTAGCTTAAGTTAATGTGCATGTTGATCACTAGAAAGGGGAAAAATGTAATCTCAGGAATTTTGATGGTGGCATGATTGTTGGTGCCAGACGGACTGGTTTGAGTACTTCTGTAACTGCTGAGATTTTCACATTCAAAAGTCTCTAGTGTTTACTCAGAATGGTGTGAAATACATCCAGTAAGTGGCAGTTCTGTGGACGAAATGCCTTGTTGATGAGAGAAGCCAGAGGAGGATGGCCAGACTAGCCAAGCTGATAGAAAGGCTACAGTAACTCAGCTAACCACTCTGTGATGAGCAGAAAAGCATCTCAGAATGCACAATACATTGACCCAGTTTTTCTGTGGTAGCATTGTGTGGTGTCCCCACATGATGAAAGTCCTTTGCAACCACCTGTGATGTTTGAATATTTGAATGAAAGTGGATACCCTAAACTGGGCACAAGACCCACTGCCTTGAATCCACTATCGAAACAAAAAACAACAATGAAGAACTACTTAAAGAACATGTGTTAGGCAGAATGCCCAGTGGTGTCTGGGAGGTCTTTTGGCCAGAAACTCCTTTAATTTTTGTTTTTTCCCTGAGCATAACTGGAGATTTTTTTTAAAATTTTTCTGTTCTCCCTGGCCAACTGTCCTTATTATCAGGCCATCATTTAGAGACCTAAAAAAACAGTTCTATGTTTAAGGACTCAGTTTCTCTTTATTATGGCTCAATCATATGCAGGTGTGCATTATTTATTTTTGTATGTTATTTATGCCTTATTACTCTTATCTAATTTAAATTTGTTTTTCTTTGCATGTAACTACTTCTATAACATCTTGTAAAGCATTTTGAGCTACGTCGTTTAGGTGAAAACGTGCTGTAGAAATAAATGTTGTTGAACCTTGAGGTGAATGAGCTAAAACAGCAGAAGTCAATGTTGTGTTCCACTCCTGTCAGCCAAGAACAGAAAGCCGAGGCTGCGTCCACTGCAGACGCTGGAAAGTTGAACGTACCCTGATCTGATGATTCTCGATTCTTGCTAAGGCACATAGATATTTAGGTGAGAATTTAGTACCACCAGCATGAATCCATGAACCTAATCTGCTTTGTGTCAACTGTCCAAGCTGGTGGTGGTGCTGTAATGGTGGGGGGAGTGTTTTTTGGCACACTTCAATACCAGAGTCTATCTGAGTATTGCTGCTGACCATGTGCATTCCTTTATGGTCACAGTTTATTCATCTCCTAATGGCCTTTTCCAGCATGATAATGCATCATGTCACAAAGCAAAAGTCATCTCAAATTGATTTCATGAACATCACAATGAGTTCAATGCTTTTACACCATTAGCATGTAGTAGAACTGGAAATTCACAGCATGAATGTGTAGTTAAAAATCTACAGAAATTGTGTGATACAATCAGGTTAGCACGGACCAGAATTTAAAAGGAATATTTCCAACATCTGGCTGAGTCCATGCCACAAAGAACCTGAGGCTGTTTTGAAGGAAAAAGGAGGTCCTACTTAGTATTGCGTTCCTAATAATTTGCTCAGTGAGTATAATTACACATAATACAAAGGTAAATATTCTAAATATTCCCAGTCCTTCACTCTCATAGCACTAAAAGACCGAAGAAAAGGTGGAGAACTGACAATGAGTGGACAAAACCACAGGGCTCAATTTGACATTCACTTTGTTCAGCTCTGTTTAAGAAGATCAAGCAGAAATCTTCACTTCCAGTAGGGTTTATTAATAAGGAGCAAAAAGAAAGAAAGAAAGAAAGAAAGAAAGAAAGAAAGAAAGAAAGAAA